>OZ026625.1:12153916-12848916 GCA_964020975.1 Hermodice carunculata | reverse complement strand
TCATTTGAGAACAGTGTGGGCTTAAAACTGGAATTGGGGGGGGGGTCTTTTTTGTGCTTATTGGGTGATCCTGTCGCATGCAATTTCATTATGTCTGTTTGTAGGTATCATGTGGTTAACCATTGAGATGCTGACCAAAAAAAATCAAGTCAGTCTAAAATGCAGCATAAAAATGACAGTACATGTATGGCTTAAAGTGGTGGTACATATTTTACAAGGAAGCCACTATTGTTGCATTCCCCAGTTTAAGGATTAAGACCAGGGTGGAAGCCGAAGCAACTGTAGCACATGATCTTTCGTCAGGCACAGGGCTTCGTTCCTTTGACTCCCATCCCAATCTTAAACAGGGTGAAACGAGATATCTATGTCAGATAGCAAATGATGTGGACTTTAAGTCTCTCAAACCTTGCATTGCAAAGTGACTGTGTTAGATATCAGTGTTTCTTTATAATGAGGTTTCATTGTGTGTTACCACCTCAAAGAAACATAAATGCACCGGGTCCTGTAAATCCAATCAGTGTGCATGTGAGCAGAGGTATTCATCTGAATTGATAATACACATGGTATTTGTAGTGTATCGGAGCACTCAAATACAGACATTTTATTTTTGGAGAGCAGGACTGACAGGGAAGGTGTAAACCATAATTTTGTGTTAGAAATCAGTTGGGATATGCTCAGAATTTTTCCTTTCACTTCATATTTTAGATGTTTACTGTATGTGTAAAGATGATAATCTCTACTAGTAGCATCCTTTGTGCTTTTCAGTGTGTCCTCCACTTCATGGTTGGGTCCCGAGAGGGAGCAGATGGAGTCAGTCGAGATATAGTGGATATACTGATACATGCAGGACTCATGAAAATGTAAGTCCCTATTTTCTTATTTCTCTCTCTCTCTCTCTCTCTCTCTCTCTCTCTCTCTCTCTCTCTCTCTCTCTCTCTCTCTCTCTCTCTCTCTCTCTCTCTCTCTCTCTCTCTCTCTCTCTCTCTCTCTCTCTCTCTCTCTCTCTCTCTCTCTCTCTCTCTCTCTCTCTCTCTCTCTCTCTCTCTCTCTCTCTCTCTCTCTCTCTCTCTCTCTCTCTCTCTCTCTCTCTCTCTCTCTCTCCCCACACACACACACACACACACACACCAATACGTTGTGGGTCATTCATTATTTAAATAAAACTTATGAAACTTTAAAAACATACATTTTGTTCAGATTATAGATGATATTAAAAAACATTACTGGTATTACAATTGAAAAAGATATCATTGGCTGGACTGAAAGGATTACATAATATGCTTTTTGGAGTTCAACACTACATGTGCCCACATGTTTTTATGACCAGGGAGCCTAGCACCACAGAGCCTTTTATAACCCCGGGTGGTTTCCAGTTCCTGCTGATGGACACAGCCTCCCAGGTGTGGTACTTCATGATACAGTATCTGGACACAGTTCAGGTTAGTAAAGACCTACAAAGTCTGCCAAGAGTGGTACTTAGTGGTACAGTACATTGACACATTTCAGGTTAGCATAAGCCTGTGCTGTCTCCCAAGAGTACTTCCTGGTACAGTATCTGGACACAGTGCAGGTTAGTATAGACCTACAGTCTCCCAAGTGTGACATTTTGTGATGCAATAACTAGATACAGTTCAGGTTTGTGAAAGCCTACAGAATTACCCAGTACATGTAGTGATACGTTATGCAGTACGTTTACATTGGCACAGTTCAGGTCAGTATATGCCCACAGTTTCCAAGAGGTGGTACCTTGTGGTACAGAACCTTGGCATCATTCAGGTCAATATACGGTTAATTCTTGATCCAAGTGGCTGGGTGCTTGCTGAACCCAATAACCTGGCCTTGACCTATGCTGCATGGTATTGTATTTACGTCTTTTCGTCCAGAACCACTTCCTGGTAGTCATTACCATATCCCGCAGTCCAAACTCTTTACACTCCATAAATTAACCTGTCACTGTCTAACCTATATACATATGGAAGTACTATTGTCCATATTGCACATATTCTTCTGTACAATTTTGACATAGGCTGTATTAGCCCAAATAAATAAATGGTCTTCAGCGTGTAATCACTAAGAACTTGTTTCAGAGCCTGAACTCGTACATGTCTCTCGGAGTAGCGGCTCCTTGTCAAAGCTAAATATTCAGCAAAGGCAACCCACATAATAATGAAAAAAATCATTCAAATGATGCATCAGCTAAATAAGTGAAGCTTTGCGTATAAATGCAGAGCTTCAATACGAATAAAGAATACCCGTCAAACCAAACATAATTACTAAATTTTGTATAGTACAAGTTTGGATAAGACATTTGTTAGTTATGACATTTGCTATTGAGTGCATTATGAAATTGGTGCTGTTGCTCTGCTTATTTTGGAAACACGAGCCATATTTCTTACTTTTTTTAATGTCAATTGAACTGTGAGTGTTTGTAAGGTTGGTCACAATAGAGCATGTCACCAGTAAGTGGCATAACAGGTTACTTTCCTCTTATATTCACTTAAGCTTGTTGCAGCTGTAGGCACCTGGGGTGTGAGCAAATGTGCTTCAGTCATTGGTTGAAAATGTAGTGACACAGGAAGCAGGGACCACCACCGTGCAGAATTGTGTGTCAGACCTGCCCTGTTACTGTAAATTGCTTTAATTTTACTGTACTTTTATTTTTGCTTATTTCACTGATGGCACAAAACCGTGAAAATAAAAACACAGTAAAATAGTATTTCAACACTGTTTGAATAGGAATTATGTCAAAAAACAGTGAAATCAAAACTACAGCAAAATGTCAAAAATGCAAAAACTGTGAAAATTTATACCCACAAAAATAAAGCTGTTTACAGTATTAGGCACTTTAGGGTTGTGATCAACATTTATTGCTTGGTCCCAAACAGTGTTGCTGGCAGATCTTTGTCCACACTTCTGAAATTATGTGTGGATACTGTGACTTCCTGCCTACTGGTGACACTGTTCAGGATCACACAATAACTCATTAGTATGGTACCAAGACACTTGGGTACTCCATTTATATTTCACTTTCTTGTTGCTTTAGAAACTGGATTAAAGGCTGAGTGAGTGAAGACCAGTGCCGGAAGTAGTTATATATGAAATGTCATCTGTCTCAATCATGTATAATAGGACATGTACTTGGTGTAGAGTCCAGGCAGATAATACATTTTGTGTTGTTTTCCTTGCAGCAAAGAGGGATAGACCTGGTAGAAACTTTATCCTTCCTCTTTCAAATCAGCTTCTCCACATTAGGCAAGGTACGTACCAAGTTGTTGTGACAGATACAAAACATAGGACCATTGAAAAAATGTTCAAATGTCACAGGTGTACAGTTGCATGTACATCTAAGGCTAAAAAAGTGTTTGCTTATCAGCAGTTGTTTTTACATCAGAGGTGTTTGGCTGTATAAGTTTCACTGTACTGTCCCATTTTGACAAACATTTAGATGAAAGCTAATTGTTGGTAAATGAATAGAAAACAGTCCACATCTGTGATAAACATGGGGATGTTTTGATGGGGGCAAATCAGGGAAAAGAGATGGACCTGTACTGCCTAGACAATGTACAACAGAGTTTCAGCATGCAATTATATTTCTTGTTAGAACTTGCAGGCAAAACATGGTGAAATTCTCGCATTATTAGCCATGTTAACCCTTTCCCCCTTAAACTGGCTGGTTGTCAAATGTTGTCAGCTTCAGTGTTTTCAACTAATTTCAACAGTAAAGAAAAAACAATTTGATTGAGAATTGTAGATGAGACCTGTCAAGGTCACATGCCAAAGAAAGCTGTTGACTCAGTCTTAATTCAGAGGGAAAGGGTTAAAAAGAAGCTGTAAAATTGTAGAGCTGGGGCATGTCATCATCATTGGTCTGATCTACAATTCTAATTAGAATTGTTTTTAATTACTGTTGAAATTAATCAGAAGCATTGAAGCAAAAGACATTTGACCACCAGGTGGTTTTTGCCAGCTGGGGGTGGGAGGGGGGTGTTAAAGCAGCTGTGATGGCCATGTGACTAATTAATTTGCATATTACCCACTGGTTCTCAATTTATTGTTGACAGATCAAGAAGACAGTCATTGTTAATCCTTTCCTCTTTGAATTAAGATTGAGTCAACAGTTTTCCGAGGGGAAAGTTGGGTGCTAAGCAAGTTGGTTGCCAAATTGCCCCTGAGAAAGATATTGACCTAGGCTGTTCTTTTCTGATAGGACTTTTCTACAATTTGTGCTCAAATAACATTAAAAATGAATTTAAAAAATGGTAAATTGAAGTAGATGCCAGCTCACTGCCAACATGTTTCAGGGATGAATGGTTAACGAGGCAGTCTGTTGTACCATATTAACCGAACTTGTTGGATCCAAATAATCACTTTCAAAAATTTTTTTGAATGTTCATACAGTGTCTCTTCAGCTTGTATTGTAAGAATGTATTTTAAGATGTAGCAAAGCAGCCTTATTTATTTATTTATCTATCTAGTTGTGTTTTTACACCAATAGGACTATTCAACAGATGGCATGAATGAGTCACAACTCAAGTTTCTTCAACATCTTCGTGAGTTTGGACTGGTCTACCAGAGAAAGGTATGTGTGCTGTAGTTTGAGAATAAGTAGCCCATGAAACCTGTGAATGGTACTGCATATACAGTGGTACCTCTTTTGAGAGACTGCCCCTACGTCAGGTCAAAATGTAGTCTCTCAAAACAGGTGGTCTTTCATTAGAGGTACAACAACATGGAAAAGATAGTGCAGTGTTCTGAGAGAGCGGTCTTAAAAAGATATGCGGTCTCTCATTAAAGGGGTCTTTCAAGAGAGGTACCACTGTAAATCTCAACATGCAATTCAAGAACACAAGCAAAACTTATTCATGTGCTGTTCCATATTCATATCATCATTACTGATTGGTCCTCTGTACATGTACTTTGTGTACAGTGTGCATGGGTGAAAAATCAGCCCATATTGTATGACCATAAGCTAAGACGCTGTAACTTGTATGCTGTTGATATCCATTATTGGCGTAATTCATGCATACTCAGACTTAGTTGGACTTGAATATAGTATCATAGATATATTATGCATCTTATACTATATTACTATGTCATTCTGTTTTATAGTGTGTAATATGTATAGGTCTGAAGCAAGATTTCCAGCCCGTGCTTGTACATGTGGGAACCTGCTCTAACATAAATGTGAAAGTGGTGCTTCTAAAGCATTGATTGGCATGATAAACTTAATTGAGAGTTCATGTTACCTGAGGGAGCCAGCTCTAACTTGAATAAATATCAAAGTGGTTCTTAAAAAGCATTTACAGGATAAACTAAGCCTTCTCTTGACCACAATAAATAGATAATCTTACATGTCTGAGAGTGAGTTTTCATTTGTCTCTCACAAGAGATCGCTGTTGGGGAGGGGGGGGGGATGAGTGACCAGAGGTCTTGAGTGATTTTCCCCACCAACAGCGATTGTGAATGGCTCACTCTCCAGCCATGATTTTATCATGAGAAGCAGTTCTTGTTTATTAATGCAAAGGGTTAACAGCCTGAATGTTTCCTTATTTCTTCTTATATCAGAGGAAGTCTCAAAGGTTCTACCCGACAAGGCTGGCAATAAATCTGGCATCGGGTCTGTCACAAGACAACAGTGACATGCACCGATCTGGGTACATCGTGGTCGAGACCAACTACAGGGTCTATGCTTATACAGGTAACCAGTGTGGCTGTCTGGAGGTGGCACAACAATGTTGGAGTTTCATTAAGTGCTGGTACTAGCTGGTAGCCAATAGGTTATGGTCCATAGTAGCATAAGTAAAAGTTGGTTAAAATACTTGCCATCTTCTAGCTAACTTGGCTTATAAACTTTGTGTGTGTTTAGAAATCAAAACTTCAAGTTTTGTTTCTGATTGAAAAATACAAATAAATTTGATGTAATTCTCGGTGAAACATCTGTTTCAATATAATTTTGCCTTTCCTAATGCAAGTCAAAGTGTCTATTTTTGAAGAAATTCACCATACTCCTTGAGAAAACATATCAATGTGATGTAAGGGACAGAAAGCTACACATACTGGGAGTCATTGCAACTTTTTGTGGAAATAACATGGAATTTCCTAAACTGTATAGCAAAATACTGGAAAGTATGTGGCGCTGCTATACAGCAGTCAGGTTTTATCTCCTACGGTGCAATGGACACAACTGGTTAGGGCAAGTGTTAAATGGGTAATGATACCTCTCATTTGGGATGGGTAGGGGACACCCATGTGCATTCGGCCCTCATGAGAATGTGCAAAAAAAATGCAGTCATGTGACATCTTGTTCACTTACTAGTACATTAAGCTCTTCCATAGCAGTTCAACATTGTGTTCTAAATTAAACTGTGTGGTAGAAATTAATTGACTTTTTCCTGATAACTGAGGTGTAATTGTTCCTCTAGATCATACTCAGAGAATTGCATGGTTTTTTTTCTGCAAACCAATAAAAAAGTGTACTTTGTAGGCTTCAAATATTGCATAATCTAAATAAAATGGACTGGGACTTGCAATCTTTACAAATGTACATGTATTTGCAAATGGCTGACATAATTAATGCCCAACTTCCTTCTGTGTATTTCTTTTGTAGAATCCTCCCTGCAGGTGGCGCTTATAGCATTGTTTTGTGACATGTTGTACAGGTAAGTGACATGCCATGTAATGCATTGGCACCATCAGAATGAAGGTGTCTCTTTTCCTGCAGAAGGCTGACTGTGGGTGCAAGGTTTGTGTGACAAGGGGAAAGGGGAAGGGTGGGTGGGTGGTAGAGTAACCAAAAAGCACCTTTACACTCAAACTTCCCATATGTCAGCTGTCATCCGTTGCAGTTTCTGCATTTAATTTATTCATAAACAGACAAAATTCCGAGCAATAATTGTAGATGAGACTGTCAGGGTGGCATACTCTAGGTATACATTTCAGATGTTAACCTACCACCCCCACCCCCATCCCCCCCAAAAAAACAAAAAACAACAACAACAAAAAACACTGAGAAAAGTGATTTTCAGTTCCTGTACACTGAGATAAATGTTCTGAAGAAGTAGAATACAATTATTGTATTGTTAGGGTTTCCAAAATTTTTTAAAAAGTATGCTATACGTTATTATGTATATATTAATGTAGAAAAAAATCTTTCTGTTTTCAGATTTCCCAATTTGTCAGTAGGTGTGATAACTCGTGACAGTGTTAGGGAAGCTCTCTTTAGAGGAATTACTGCAGAACAGGTATGGATCAATCCATCTGTAGTCAGCTTTTATATTTCATGTTCAGAACGAGTGTTATGTTATCACACAGAAATAGTAAACACAATTGTGCATGCTGTTGTTAAAAAAAAACTATATATATATATTGTGTCCAGAGCTTAAAATTTGAGTCAAGAGTTCTAACTCGTAATTAAAGTAACAATGAAATACTTTATGATATTACAATGGCATTACATGAAATTATATATATATATATATATATATATATATATATATATATATATATATATATATATGTGTATTGTGACCTTCAGCATTAACTGGTGAATAAATAATGCCCTGTGCTGGGCATGCCAATTTCTGTCTGCCAGTCATGTCTCCAGGGCAAGTTTCTGCTTGCTCTGTGTCCTAACTGACTTATCTGTAAACTCATGCATCATTTTCACACAAATGTTGGTTACCCCCAGCATGGAGCTACTTCCTAGCTCTGTGCTCCCAGTCAGGGTATTGAGTTCTTTGAACTTATTACATGTCCCTGTAAGGTTGTTCAGCTGTCAGACTTGACTTGATTTCATTGTAACATGCCATTTTTCTTCAGCTGAAAAGGTGTATAAGTCTCCCAACATTGTTGCCAGAAAAGCACATCTGAAGCCCTTCTTTTCCTTAGACTTTGTGAGCTTCTGGGGGCTTTGCCCCCTGACCTCCCACCACCAGCCATTTTAGCTTTTGCTGCAGCATCTCTTACTTTGGACAGATCTGCCGTATTGAAATTGTCCGGGGCTAGAAATTAATTAATTTTAAATATTGATTGGATAAGTTGTCATTATGTAGTGGTTGTGCACTTTTTCAGCTATGTTTTTTTTTCCATTTGTTTATTTTCTTACAATATATATGTGTCATTAACCTAGGTCATCATTTTTTGTTTTTCCCATTTTCAGATCTTAAATTTCTTGAGAAGTCATGCTCATTCACAAATGTTAAAAGAGGTAATGTGTTCATTTCTTCTTTTTTATTCTTGTAAATATTCAGGTGTAAAAATGTTTAAAACTTGGGTCATTGGTATAGGAACAGTGAACATAGTTAAGTTGGTTTCTGCAGGTAAAAGCAAATACTTTTCCATCAGTTTTAACTTAAATCAGACCCGTTCTTTGGCATGAGGGGGGTAGTAGCCCCCAATGTGTTTCCAGGGCCACAGCTGGTTCTTTTGTCCTGATTATGTTGTATAATTCCAGTTCAAATAGTTTATTATGTAAAATCAATTCTTTGACAGGAATTTGCCTGCGAAACAGAGCTGTATCTATATTTTCTTCTCTACACAGCTGAAGCAGGAAACTGGATGTTGGTCTCTTAATTGGCAAGCCAGAATTTGAAGCACACAAAATTTTGGACAGTTTCAGTAGGATTTAAATGTAGCAATTAAAGAAATACGGGTGACTCAAGTACAACTTTGATTTCAAGTTATATTATCAGCATTCCTAAGTTATATTATCAGCATTCCTAAGTTATATTATCAGCATTCCTTGTCAGTTGTTACAGTTTACATCGTCTTTGTAGAAACCTATCATTCATCCAACCATCACAGATCAGATAAGACTGTGGGAACTGGAACGGGAACGGTTTACATTCAATGACGGAGTTCTGTACAATCAATTCTTGTCTCAACATGACTTTGAATTGCTCAGGGATTATGCCAAAGTAAGCAGACCATACTTTCTTATTTATTCCTGGCAATTGAGAAACAGACTGGAGTCTAATGAGTTCCTTTTGCACTGTTGTCCAAGCAAGTTGTTGGCCTAAATTGTGGTTTATTACGTATTTGGGCATTCACTCAGGCAACAAAATTGATCGTGAACAAGAGAGGGAACCAGAACAGTTGAGGCTGATAGCACCTGACACCTGAGCATAATCCAGTCAATTTGATGGAAATTTTAATTAAAAGCCTGGTTGGTCATGAATATAACATATCAGAGTTGGCTCACAGTGTTTTTTTTCTAATGTTTCAAATCAAGTTAGCACCTTTTTTAATTACTTTAATGGTACATCAATTTTAATGAAACTTATGACAAAGAAGTCAAGTTATAGTTTGGGAATTGAAAGAATAATTAGATACATGCTGCACTCTTACTGATACACATTTAGTTTGGACCTACATCAGTATGTCTTAAGGTAATGTCCAACCTGGCAAAGGAACTTCACTTCTGAGCCCAATACCACAGAAATATGTGTTCCCATATGATAAACTTCCATACTTAATTGACTACAAGGCTTTGGAGAATCTGTCAGCACTTAAGACGGAACTCTGCATTCAAAGTTGTTGTATAAAACAAACGTTTTGCATAAAAATGTATTTTTTTGTGAAAATTACAATATTTCTTGAAAAATATTCAAGATAAAATGGTCAAATTTGTGCTATTATGATCTCAATACATGTATTTACAAAAAGATATTACTAGGGATTTTTCAGAACTTTAATAGTTTCTTTACAGTGGTGATACAAAAATTGATAAATGGTTGATTTTGCCAAAATTGATAAAGTTAGTGGACTCTTCATTTTTGACATGCATTTAAGAAAGAACTGTTCATTTTTTAGAAAATCCCTCATAAGTTTTTGCTCTAAAGAATGTTTAGAGTATATCAGTTTTTATTTGATCAAAATCAGATTATCAGTTTTAGAAAAATAGCCACATGAACTGCATATTTTGGTGCAAATAATAAATGTCTGTAATCAAGATTCAAAGGTTAACATGGTCCATTGACTACCATGTTAGCATTGAAGGTATATTCTTAGTTTCTTCAGATTGCATTTGGACTAGAACTACCAAGTTTGGACAACTGATTGACAACATATATGTCTACCAAAATGTCCCAAAATCTCAAAATGAACAAAATGATCCAAAACTTGTTGGACATTACCAGCAATGGAGCAGTTATTTACACCTTTGTTCTCTCCCTCTTTTAGGATCTGGGAGTATTAACCTGGGAAAATCCATCAAAGCGGGTCATGGTTGTCACACGAGGGGGCCATGATGATGTCAAACGGTTCTGGAAAAGGCAAAAGAACTCTTAGCACCACACATGGGAGCATGGCTCAGAACACCAGACTGAGACAGCATGGTGTCAGTAACCAGAGGCACCAAATTGAGACAGTATGGTGCCGTGGTGTCACTAACTTGTCACACCAGACTGACACATCATGATGTGACACTGGACCGAGACTGCACATGTGTCACCAGCTTCCAGCACCAGACTGATACAACATGGTGTCACTAAATTGTGACACTGGATTGACACTGTATGGTGCAACTAGGTCTGAACACCAGACTAAGACAACATATAATCACTGCATCTTGACACCAAACCAAGTTAACATGATGGCACCAGCTTCAACTGAGAGAGCCTGGTGTCACACAGCTCCTGGCAGTGAACTGAATAGATATCAATGTTACTGAAACACTGGGTAGGGAATATTTTGTGTCAGCAGACTTGAATGGTGTCATCAGTGACAAATAGATGGGCACTTAGGCACAATAGTGTGGGACTGTAAATACCAATCATGCCTTGTGTCCTGCGTAGTTGTCTGACGAGATTTTTTTTTTTTTTTGGTGACAGTATGGTGTCACCAGTCACTGGACTGTGGGGCTGGTGTTACGTGATGACAGCTTGATGCTGCCAGTTCTAAAACCATTTGCCAACTGTGGGACATTGGATACTAGGTGTACAGTGAAACCTGTTTTGAGAGACCACCCCTACAGCAGGCTAAATAGTGGTCATATAAAGCAGGTGGTCTCTCAGTGGAGGTGCATTAACATGGGAGAGATAGCAAAAGGGACTTGGGAAATACAGTGAAACCTGTCTATTGTGGACACCTCTGGGACTGGCAAAACGTGTCCACAGTTGGCAGGTGTCCACAATAGACAGGTGTTTTTAACAAGAAAATTGACCTTTCGGTCCTGGACATTTGTGTCCACATTATACAGGTGTCCACATTATAGAGGTGTCCACAAGGACAGGTTTTACTGTATGGTCTTAAAAGGCAGGTGGTCTTTCATTACAGCAGTCTCTCAAAACAGGTTTCACTGTACTTAGTTGTCACCAGCAGACGGCCATGGTGTTCACAGATGATCACGGTGAATTGGCTATTGGACATGATGATAATAGCTCCCATATGGTGTCACTTCAATTACTCAGTGTAAAGGTGTCACAGGCCACCAGCGCTGGCTTGCTGGACAAGCCTTAGCAGATCAAAGAATGATATCGCCAATTTGTAGAATGTGACCAATTTTTTATTTTCACAAACTGTCAGATCAGACTTCCATCAGCCAATAGTATGGTGTCACTTTAATATTTTAGTGACAATACTTTTTTTTTTTTAAATTGAGACATCTTTTGCTGTCTTCCGTGTAAGAGATTGACCATACTTGGCGTCCTTGTTGCTGTACCGTAAAGTGGAAGACAAATGAAGGTTCCTCTTTATCAAAGCTGTACTGTATTGCTTCTGAGAAGCACTTACAAAATTTCAGTGAAACGAGTCTCCATTTTGAACAACATATGTTTAAGTACAAACAATCCATAAATTACCATATTTCCAAATTCAAGCAACTTACGAAATTGAATTGAAATGAACTCCCAATTGTAGACCTAAATTTGGAACATTTTGGCTCTATCCACTGTAAATTATCGTAAAATGCACGAAATGTTTGCAATATTTCATAACTTTTGTGTCAGAAAAATTGGGGGGAGGGGGAGTATTGAAAAGAAACATTATGGTCACTTTATTTCAAAATACATGTAAATATGAATGTCAGAATCTCTGAAAATGTGGTTGTAAGATCGCCGGTGAATAGTTTTCGACCGGCAAAGAGTGCATGTCAATTAGGTATGTTATGGTTAAATTAATTCAGAGTAAATAGGTATGTCACTATTGGCATAGTCTCTGGATATTTTGTGACATTGCTTGACGATAGTTATTCTGTCTGAAGAGACTAGAGGCAGTGTTAGTTAAATGTATTGTGGGCCCCAGTGAGGTAATTCAGGTAAATGCATGTGTTTGTAAATCAAATACATTATGGCCCTGAAACTGAAGTGGTACATGTTTGAACAGTCTGACACACACTGTAGCGCTACCTTTTCAACTACAAGGGTGATGTCATCTGAACTTTTGATGGACACGACGGCCTGCTGAAAAGTGGGTACTTATGACAGTGGAAACCAGTCGCACTGGGGTTATTGCTGCAAGCCCACAGAACTCCTGATACCTGTTAGGATTGCTGCAGCTCAAGCTTGCGGTTAATGATAATTGTTGGGTTATTGCTGAGGATGTTCTGAAGTGGTGAAAAATGTTGGGTTGTTGCTGCATGCATTCTGAATTCATGTGGAGTGTTAGGTTATTGGAGCAGGGCTGTATAGTTTTGCATGTCCTCTAGCCCAGGACAAGTTAAATTCCAATCGGGGCAAGTTAAAATATCAAAGCACTTGCCCCCCTGGGGGCAACCAGAAATGTGGGTTTTCTAAAGGAGATTGTTGTAGATGGACCAGTTAGTTTGAAATAAGGGCTAGTCAAATACCAGAACTACTAGTCCTGAAGACCACAGCAAACAAAAAGAATGGCAGAGCACTGCCCTGTTGAATTGATGAGAAACAGGCTATTGCTGCAGCGGAGGCATGCAGAGGTGATCCTAAATATTGGGGTTGTTGCTCCAAAATAGTTCTACCTTATGTGTAGAAGAACAAGTGTTGTGTATTTTTATATGTAAATTTGCTAATAAAATATTTCCACAAGTTTGATAAATGTTAATCAGTATGCAACTACAGATACTGGAAATTAAAAGTAAGCCATGAACATGCATCTAATTTCCTTTACCAAATTATTATTATTATTATTGTTATTGTTATTGTCATTGTCATTGTCATTGTCATTGTCATTGTCATTGTCGTCATCGTCATCATCATCATCATCATCATTATATTATTGTTGTTTTGTGTATGTATGTGTGTGTGTGTGTGCACTTGAACCCTTTCCATATTAAGTTGATAAATGCCGTCTTTCTATTAGCATTGACTGGCATGTTCTCCTCCACCTTCAGCTTAAATCCATATTTAAATTACTTGACTCTTTCAGTGCCAAGTTTGAACCAAGTCAACAGCTTTCCTGGGCAGGTTTTGGGCACATTGTGCCACAATGCGCCAAAGAAAGCTGTTGACCTAGACCATTATATTCTATCATGGCTATGGGACTATAGGCATGCTGCTACTTGAATCAAAGGCCCTTTCACTAAGAAGATTGACATAGCATCCATTTGATAATTCAGAGAAGTTTGACTTTAGTCGCAGTTGGCAGTAGAGGAGTTAAGGCACATTGCTGTTAAACGAAACTGAGGACAGTTCTGCAGGCAATTCTCATTAACTCTTTCCATACCAGTCCCTGATGTTTCGGCATATTTACAGTGGTACCTCTTTTGAGAGACCGCCCCTACGGCAGGTCAAAATGCGGTCTCTCAAAACAGGTGGTCTTCCATTAGAGGTACAACAACATGAAAAAGATAGCGCAGTGTTCTGAGAGAGCGGTCTTAAAAAGATCTGCGGTCTCCCAAGTGAGGTACCACTGTACTTAGATTTAAGACAACAATTGCACATTTAAATTCTTCATGAAAAGAGCTTTCATTCGAGTACCAACATGCCTATAGTCTTAAGTCAGTGGTTCTGGCACTGCCTGGCAAGTCACCATAGTATGGAATGAGTTAAGCTTACCTTACTCAAAGTATCCAAAAGTGCTGAATTGAAATGTCCTGTATATTGTGTATCCTGTTTTCTTCTTTTCGTTTTGGCAAATAGAGAACATTTTGAAGGAGTATAGAAGAGACCTTTCATTATATTCATGATACATAGTTCAGGTCAAAAGCTTTCCTAAGCATAGGTTGGGCACTCCATGCCATGGTAAGCTATTTATCTTAGGCATAATGAATCAGATAAGGCTGGACTTCAATGGTAAAGCAAAGTGTCAGTTATGAGGAATCGAAGGAAGAAGTGTCGCCATTTTCCAACATGCATCTTCCAGATTAGCACCAGAAATATGATCAGTTTATCGTAACCTTATACAGTATTTTTGGGCCAAATTCGAGCAAATCATGTCTGGATAGTTTAGAGATACAAAGCAGACTGACCAGATTCATATTGCATGTATGCGACCCCATGAAAATGTCTGTTGACAAATAGGTCACAGTGACCCAGAAATCTAATTAGGTCATATTAGATATATGTGCAGTGCTTTTTGACAGTTTGAGCAAATGTTGACCCAGTATTTTCAATACTTTTTACGGTTGGCATCCTCAGCAGACTCCCGAGATGACAGGAGTCTGAGGGTCAAACAAAAACAAGAGGCCCATGGGTTAAGTGCTCTATTGTCATGTAAATAGAAGACTTCTAGTACATAAAATTGCACCTGCTTTATGTGACCACTTGGATAATGGGATGTTACTATTATCATAAGAAATCAAGATTTTGACTTCCTCTGAAATCCTACTAAATTTTTAGAAGATCCACCTAAAGGTACGGAGGCTGTTTGTCTGTTGTCTACCCTTGGTTCTGTCTGTACACCATTTATTTGTGAACATGGTATTTCAAGACTTCATGGCTGCCCGAAACTAAAAAATTTACCTCATTTGTACCTCAACACCATTTCTTCACTTGATTACATTTGGTGACCTTTGACCTCATTCTCAAGGTGACAGGACCCATGTGTGTGCAAAGGTGGACTCTTCAATCAGCGATTTGTTTTTATTGAAGTGCTTCTAGTTTGAGATGTGTAATTTTGAATCTTTCAACACATTTTGGTTCATATAGACAACACCATCAGTATCAGAATAGAGATTCTGACCTCCTCATTTCATAAAGATACACCAAAAATTAGATGCTCAGTGTTCATAAGATTTCAACGACCCATCGAGTCCAAGCTATGACCTTTATGTTGAAGTCTGATGTAAAAAATCAGCTATTCAACATTTGTGCCCGAAGTCCAGCTTTCTACAGATGGTCCATATGTCCAAATCAGGCACAGATTGTTTTTGTTATCTTGGAAAACTAAAGTGCCAAATTTTATAATGGTTTTATGGTGACCCAAAACATAGGTCACCAAGTAGAGTTTGATGTGCAATTTACCCAGGTGGAATTTCGATCTGGAGGCTCAATCTTTTTCTACATAGATGCCCAAGCAACACTTTAAGTAACCTGTTTCAACTTGACAGGTCTGGGGAGCTATAAGAAAAAAGCTTATCAGTATTATGTATTAGTGTTGGTCATGATCTACAAGTCCTGTGAACTTGGCAAGTCTCACTTCTCTTCTGAAATATGGATACTTTTCATCTTTTAACACATTTTGGCACTTACTCCCTTGAAAGCGAAGCTGATGGCACTTATGTCATAAGAATGCGACATCTCTATTTCATCCACAATAAATCTTAATTTCATGAAGATCCACCAAAAATTGAAAATATAGAATTAAAATTTTTAGACTTTGACCTGTATCTCAAATAGTACTGTAGGTGGCACCACTAACACAGGATTCATCCTAGATATTTACACTCTTGAGAAGTCAGGAAAGTTATATGGGACAAACTAGAAAACTGGACTGTATCACGTTCACAAACAAAAGTACATGGACAAATGGACAGACAGATGGGTTGGACAGACAGAAATAAGTGATTACCTCAGCTCTGCAACCTACGTGTATGGTCAGCAGACGGAAAACTTTAAAGCCGGGAAAGGCTTAAATTGTACAGCAGTTCTATAGTAATTGGAGACAACAACCACTCACCAAAATTTTGCGCACTTGCATAAAAAGTTATTTCCCATCACCATGAGGCAAACTGGTCAAATTCACGACAAAACCCTGTCTTGGCAAAGCAAAGAACATTGTCTTTATTCAACAACTCCTATTTCTCGGCCTCCTCAGTCTGTGAACACAGGTCTGCACATGTTGACTGTAAGGAGATCTGGTCTTCCATTATGCAACACTCCTGCTCTTATGCATAACGGGTATATTGCTTTCAGTTTATCTTTAAAATATGAAATAAAATAATGGAAACCTCTAAAATAAATATGCTGCTGAAATATCACAGAAGAGAAATGGTTTTGAGATACACATCCCTGATAATACTAGCATTTTCATATGGATGGATTCTACACATTTATCATGGACGGATGCAAATAGGTGATCAGCAGGTAGACCCAAAACTCTACAGTTGCAATACTCTGTATACAACACAGTTCACATGGACGGTTGATGTCTGAAGTTTCTGTTAGAGGCAAATGCCCAATACCCAGCTGGAAGTTCTGTTACCTAACAGACAGGTCTTCCTGTTAAAAACTTGTGCTAAACTCATTCCATACAGGGTCCGTGATAGATTTATTGGTGGCTTTTGCCTGGTTGACAAGTCATACTACAGCTGCCGCTGTGGAAGCTGCAGCATGGCTTATGAAGTCATGAAAAAAAATGATAAGTGTAGACCACAGCATATTTGTCCGTGACTGAAAGCTCCTCTTATCAGAAATTCAAATCTGAAATCATGACCAGGTCACAGTTAAGTGCACCAGAAATCCATCTCTTGTATGGAATGAGAGGAAAATAGCAAAACTGGACATTGTCGTTTAAACTCTGATCATACTATCACATAAATGCCAATGCAAACTTGACAGCAGTATTGTGCAGATATGTCTCATATGGACGGAAACATTATGCATTTGTATGAGCTAAACAGTTGTGTTAATAGTACACTAAAAATACGGTATAACAATGATATAAAAGTAGTTTTCACAGGCTATTTTAAACCACATATGTGTGCAAACTGTTTTTTTTAACCACATACCAATGTAAAATGCAACAATTACATGTACATGTGTGCAAAAAATGTAGAAATTTTCTCTCCAAAGCTTAGAGAATCTGAGCCAGTAAAAGCTGATTTGTAATTACCAGGTCTTGCAAACTTAATTCCGATTGATTACTGCCCGATGCTCCTAACATACTTTCTTCTGAATCTGCTACTTCTGACCCAGTATTCACATGTCTTGTGCAAAACAGCACCAGGAATAAAGCTGTTCAGCTTACTGCCGCTGTGAAAATTGTATGTAATAAATCGAGTCCGACAGACTGTCAGCTGGTTTGCTCTGAATACACTGCTTTTTTTTTTTTTAACTCTTTCAGTGCCAAGTTTTGAAGGGGTCTGCAGCTTTTCTTGGTGAGCTTTTGGAGGCCCCGTGCCCAAAGCGTGCCAAGGAAAGCTCCTGATCTAGGACCACTGACACTAGTCTCTTCAACAGTAGAAATGCCGGGACTTGAATGAGAGGTTTGTTTACAAGGAAATATGAATATGGCATCGTTATGCTAATTCAAAGTATATCGGCTTTGGACAAAATAAACAATGAAAGAGTTGAATCTGATTTCCACACATTTCTGTTTTCATCTAGGAAGGGGATAAAAGATACCGTGTAACTAAAACTGACATACACATACTGATAACTCAGCTTTACATTTTTTTATAGGAAATCAGAAAAAAAAAAGAAAAAAAAATAAAAAAACAAAAACAGTAATGAGCTTGTTGATAGCCAACTGGACCATAACGTGCTTGCAGCTTGACCATTTTTAATAACAGTTTCCTTGCACAACTATTAGCTTTGCCTCACATTTCATATTTCTCTTGAAAACATATGTACAAGATTTCTAAAGTGAACACAAAAATATTGTCCTTTTCTACAAAAATGCTAAAATACTACTATTCTCGCACATAAAAGTGAACATTGTTCTGTATAAAACACACACACACACATATATATCAGAAGGTGCTCAGCACCAAATAAAATAATAAAACTACTGCTCTGGATACATAAAAAACATGTACAATGGCATGTTATACACTTATCACACAATGTTTCTACATATTTAGTTTCGTGCAAGCATCGATGCCACAGGTAGGAATCCTGAAGCCCAAGATTTGTGTCCTTTTCTGTATGCATATCCCAAACACTGCTGTAACACTGATAATCAGGCTCTTACTTAATTTAACAAAACTTTGTCTCAAGTTTACTCTGGCATGTATAGAAATTAAATTAGATTATGTATTAATTCAACATACAAACAATCATGCTAGTCAATTTGTACAAACTCCCTGGCATCGCTGTAGAATTTATACACCGATATAACAAAGTGCACGAGTGACGCCATTTTTGTCCTTTTCAATTGCAGATACATTTCAGCAGTGTTTATTTTTTTTATTCTACAATCTTGCCAGGAGCATTGATTGTTATCTGATTTGAGAATCATGGTACGTGTCTGGTGTGGAGTAGCGATCGCTCAAAGGAGTCACAAAATCAGACTGAATTTCCCAAACGGTGTACAAAAGTTGGTCTCACTTGTGCAGTACTATCTGCCGTTTGCATAGTGTGGCCACCAGTATGGGAGATCATTTGCTCTTTATGGCCACTTTCATGGCTAAAGGAGCCAGTTTCTTTGGTCAATTACCTGCAGTGATAAGTCACCTGCTGTATGTGGCCACTTTTTTTGTGGCAGAACAGGGGGCCATATATGCTATGTACCACTGCACAACAAGCAGAGTTGACAATTTTGGAATCGTGGACGGATGGTATTGCATTGAAAACTTATTTGTGCATCATGAAGATTGTCATCTACTAATAAAAAACTCATGGTATTGAGTAGAAAGCTTGGTTATACTTGTACAAGCTACAGTGGTCAGACTGTACCTTATTTTCATATGTGCATTCCATAAACTCCTTTGAGCAATCTTCCTTTACACCAAACACTTGACTACAATGATTCACAGATATTCTATTTTTTTTCAGATTTGTCTTTATGAACGACTTCAAACAACCATTAGCTTATAACAATTTTGTTAATTTGTCTTTACATTTTAAATACAATTCTGCCATGCGCACACAACACAGAGGAACACTTGGTCTTAAATTTTTTCACAATATGTAGAAACACCCAGTAAGTGGCAAAATGTGTGCATATCTTTGTTGGATTCTTAACAAATTGAGCTCATGTTAGGAACCTACACCTGGTGAATATTGTCATGGTGAGTATAGTGCAATACAACAGTAGTATCAAGTGTATCTAGCTTAGAGTGTATCTAACTTACAAAGTGTATCTAGCTTAGAGTGTATCTAACTTACAAAGTGTATCTAGATTCAGCTGCTCTGTGCCACAAAATTTTGCAGCAGTGGACCAACAAATAGGACAATATACTAACTGAAAATAAGGGGGTTATTTTTGCAAATCTCTACAATTTTCATGATATCACATATTATAGAAGTTTCAGCTACATCACATATATGCTACCCATCTTGTTTTCTTGTGTTTGTAGTAATACTAATTTAGTTTAACCCTCCCCGCTCCCCCCCCCCCAACCCTGAATTGAGACTTGGTCAACAGCTTTCCTTGGCATGGGTTGGGCACTAAGTGCCCAACCCATGCCAAAGAAAGCTGTTGATCTGGGACTTGTTATCTTGATAGGTTTTACCTACTATTCTCATTCAAATTTGTTTTTTATTAATATTGTTGAAATTAATCAAATACACTGATGCAGACAACACTTGACCACCAGCTGTTTCTTTTCTTTTCTTTTGGGGGGGGGGGGGGGGGGGCAGGGGGCGGTTAATTTTCAAAGTGCAGCAGTAAACACATAATTACTATGACTTTATCACTATCACAAATACTCAAGCAGACATTATCATTTTCTCTTTGTTAACATATCACATTTAGCTTTACATTGTTAGGGCAGATCACATTCTCTACTATACTGTTAAGACGACGGCATGAAGCCAGCTATAATAAAAATCCAGCTCAGCACAATGTAACATGTATTTTAGTTATTCAAACAAGACCTCCGTACTTTCTGTCGCATACTTTCTCATCTGTGGCGGCAGTCCACATGGCTTATTACAGCCATCCTTTCAAGACATGTGGATCTTGGATCTTAAATTTTGCCTGACAGAGGGCGCCACTTGTGGCTGGCATGCCGGGTGGCATTATCACTGGTTAGACCCATAATGTTACACCCTGCCCCATGTAGTGTCCAAAGTCATGTAGTGCGACTTAAATCTGCATCACTGTTGCATATATCCTACATTTACACTACAATTCTACAGATGACGGTCATTATGCTAAAATACGTATGCCCACAAATGAAGCTTCCTTACCTTTTTACATGCCCTTAACGGCAACTGGGACGATGTGGTACTATGCCACTAGTTTTAATGCTGAACACACTCTCCATTATTTATAAGTAAATAATCTCAATTTCTAATATATGAGCAACGTCGTCATGGGAAATACATGCATCATATTCAGGATTATATACATCTTCTTGCATTGAAAGTAAAAATGCCTTCAAATAGAGGTCCTCTATGACATACGCATACTGCTAGGCCACAGCTTTATCGAGATCATCTGGGACTGTACTCAGTGTCTGTTTCGTGCACTTGGATTTGACCTGGACAGGCTGCAGACTTCAAATTGAACCCCTATAATATTAAATTAGTAACCAAATGGACTTCTCTGTCCATTTGATGACCCAGCATATATATGTGAATATATTAAAGGGTTTGGTACTTTTAAGTTTATACATATTTCTGGGCAGGACAGCATAATTTCTGCAACCACAAAATCACATTCACTTCCAAATCAAAGATATTCCTGGCAACTGACGTGATCACACCACTATATGGTTAAATGATTTTCTATTCGCTATGCGAGTGGCACTACAAATTTACATGCATACCTGTAAACATTTTGTACAAGAAATATATGTTACAGGAATTTAACCCTTTCCCCGCTGAAATTTGACCGAGTCAACAGCTTTCCTTGGCATGGGTTGGGCACAAAGTGCTAAGTGCAAAACCCATGCCAATTTAGGCTATTTGACCTAGAGCATGTTATCCAAACAGGTCATGTGTGCAATTTTTATTCAAATCGTGTTTCATTTCTGTTACAACCAGTCACTATTTAACCATCAGCCAATTTTCACTTTTTTTTTGGGTGGGGGGGGGGAGGGGGAGGGATTAAAGAGGTTAGCACCAAAGTTGACATAAACCTCTCAGACTGACA
This sequence comes from Hermodice carunculata, assembly GCA_964020975.1. Taxonomy (NCBI): domain Eukaryota; kingdom Metazoa; phylum Annelida; class Polychaeta; order Eunicida; family Amphinomidae; genus Hermodice; species Hermodice carunculata. The sequence goes on along the minus strand of OZ026625.1, from coordinate 12,827,583 downwards.
TTTCCTGGGGGTTAATGCTGTTCTGAGGGCATACAAACTATTATGCTCGGTTTAGTGTATGCAAAACATACATACATTTAGGCACATATTAAAAGGACACTTGTGTTTTATAGGTAAATAGCATCCACAAAGCACAAGCTTTAATACACGCTTGCACATTGAACTAGAAAGCCTTGTATACCAGACATTAACAAACATCAATGTCTGCATGTGGACCGGGTTACTGTGCCTTACACAGGCCAAGTCTACACTGACAAGTCACCAGGGGTTGATACATTCATAAATCTTCAAAATGGTGACTTTTCTATTATTAGTTTTTTTTTTCACAAGCCTACCAGCATTCCTGTGTTTGCTGCAATGATTATTACACCCAGGCTTTGAAACAGGATTTCCTGGTTTTTTACTAATAAACAAACATGCCTGTTTGATTATTACACCCAGGCTTTTGAAACAGGATTTCCTGGTTTTTTACTAATAAACAAACATGCCTGTTTTTGCTCCTGCTCTTTTCGTATGATATTGCTTTGACAAACAATATACAGACTCAAGTAATTGATGTTTTGGATGTTTGTTTTTTGCCTCTTTTTTGCCCAAATAGCAGCAGACTTTCCTGCCTTGCAGACCACACAGAGGGAGGCATGTAATCTATACTTCCTTTGGAATCAAACTTAACAGCCATTGTTTCTCTCAAGATGAAGCCTGGGCTTTCTTTTTCCCCTTCTTTCCTTTGCCTCTCTTCCCCTTTTTCTTCTTCCTTCTGCGAGCCTCTTGTTCCTCTTCTGCCCTCGCTTGTCTTCGTTCCTCCATCTGTTGTTCTAATAGCCGCAATGTCGCTCGACCTGCAGAGATGACAAACAATTGTCTGGGGTGACTTCCTCTCGAGAATGTTTGATTTACAAAGTACAGACCAAGTGAAACGTGACAAAAAAAGTACGAACATGTACATCTGCAAAATTAAGGAGTGAATTTTTTTTTCTACATTTTGTACAAAACCAGTAAGGGTGGGTGTGGCATTTTATATTCTAACAAAACTTGTTAAAAACAGGCTAAATCATGGCCTACATAGCATTTTTACAAAAAGTAACAAATTCACCCAAAATCACATTTTTTTTTCTTGTCACTAAATGAACAGGGTTGAAACAGAGCTTTTAAAGAAATGTGGACAGCACTTGGGAAACTTGTTACAGTAACCTCTGTCAGAGAGATTCATGACATGAGAGACCATCCTTTCACAATAGACTGCTTCACAGATTCCAGTCCTGTCCTTCCCATGTTCATCTACCTGACCTAAGAGAGCACCTGTCTCTTACAACCCCTTTTTGTTGCAGCAAGATTGATCTCTGGTGACAGGGACTAACGCATTATATTATTCTGGTATAAGCTGCAATTTATCTGAGACTTTCCATTGTTTAAAATGTGTATTAATGGAAACAGCAGAATCAGATTTTTTTTCTGTACTTACGAACAGCCTTTCTTGCCAACTGAAGTCTCTTGAATTCATCAGCCAACCATGTGGAGGGTTTGCTCAGCAGGCTAGAATGCAAAACACAAGAATTGTCTCAACTATCTCAAAGAACAGGAGATCTATAATCAATGCATAGCATACACCAACTGTATGTTATGTTAACAAATCCTCAAGCAGGTGCACTCTTCAAATATTCTGAATAATTTTCTGATGCATTTTTACATGCTCTGTGTTCCATGCTTTTCATGTGCCCACAGAGCTTTTGCATGACTGTACAGGTTAACTCTGTCAGTGCCACATTTGCTAACTCAACAGCTTTTCTCGGCATGCTTTGGGCATATTGAACCCAAAGCACATTGAGGAATATTTTCTCTTGGACTATTATATTCTATATAATTTTGTACACATGCTGCTACTTGAATGAAAGATCTTTTTACAAGGAACATGAATCTATGAATCTAGCACCCTTATTACAAATCAGAGCAGCACATTTTAAGCAGTTTTGACTTCGGTAGCAGTTGGCGCTGAGAGAATTTGATGAATTGGAAATGGAGAGTGATCCGTGCCTGTACAGCCTGATGAACTGGCTGTGATATCCTGTGCTTGATGCCAAGTTATCACATTGAATTGACACCTTTGCCATTGGGGGAAACTCTTCACTTCCTTGGGAAGTTGGCATTATTTCATTTTGCTTTGACAGTGTCACTTGGATTGTTTGCTGTTGTTGTAAGGTTAGTCATAATAATTAGGTACTTTATGTATACATTAAAAGCATCGGCATAGATTGAAGCACTTATCAACAAATCCTGGACAGTATCACAGGTAGATTTATATTCATATTTGTGCACGGACTCCTAGAAGTTGTACCTGCCTACATCATGTTTCCCCAGGCCTACTATTGATCTGTTCCAGAATCCTACATGAACTCATTATGGTAATATCCCTCATTACATGACTTAGTTTGATCATTACACAGCACGGTGTTGCCAGAACTTCCACTTAGACTCTTTTCCCAATCATGGTGTCTTCACAGTACTCTCCATAAAGCAGTTTTAAGGTTATAATGAGATCTACTCAGACCAACATCAGTGTTACAAAGAGGTAGCACTGTGTCATGTTACAAAAGAGGGAGGGCTCTGTAATGTTACAAACAAGGACCACTCTGTAATGTAACAAAGGAACACTCTGTAATGTTGCAAACATGAAGCACTGTGTATTTTACAAATGACTCACTCTGTCATGTTTCAAACATGGAACACTCTGTAATGTTACAAATAGGACTCCCTCTGTCATGTTCCAAAGATGGAGCACTCTGTAATGTTACAAAGAGGGAGCATTTTGTAATGTTAAAAACTTGTATAATGGACAATTCTTCAAAGCTGTTACAGTTGAGCACAAAACTCTTGTTTAGCTGACATAATACAGCTATAAATGTATATTCACATCAAAACATTTATTACATTATCTCTTGTCTTTCAGTATGGGGATAGAAACATTGACGCTTACCCATCAGTCTGTTTTGGAAGCCGAACCTTTTTCGCTTCCTCCGTCTCTGGCGGTCCGTAATAGGCGTGGTCTGTTGGTGGCAACAGGGCTCTGAGGGAACAACAACACAATCACATTTACTTCACTTACTCTCAGACAGACAATAATCCACACAGACCACACAATACAGTGAAGCCTCATTATAAGGGCACTATCTGTTTCCAGCAAGATGTGCCACATGTCGCATAAATAAGTCAAATATTGAAAGGGAATATAACTCTTTCCTGCACAGAATAAGACTGCACTGCATCCAACCCATGTCAAGGAAAGCTGTTGACCTGGGGCATACATCTATGGCAGGTCTTATTTTCAATTCTTAGCAAAAATGTTTTCAGTTAAAACATGACATTAAATTAAAAAGAGTAAAGCAGATGGCAATTTACATCCAGGCGATTTTGGTCAACTTGAGCAGGAAAGTGTTAACTATCCTTAATGCAAATTCCATTCCTGGTTTAGTTATTAGATTCAAGCTATAAATTAAATTAAGGTTACCAGGGCAGAAAAACATTTTGTTTTTCAGACATGTCCCCCCATGTGCAAATTTTGCTACTTTGCTGATTTAAGCTTTTAAACTTTTTAAGTTAAGCTTTATCAATCATATGAGTTAAGCTTTATTAATTGTTCCTTTCTGTCCAAAGATAAACTGAAGTTCCTGCTAAGTATTGTATCAGCATAAACAACGCATTCAGGACATCACTATGCAATTTAATCAAACACCACAACCCTTCATCATAAGTATTTTAAAGTGTCAGAGAACTAAACTCCACACTGCCTTAAAGAAATAGTAACAAAAATCCTACTTGTCTAATTAGCATAATACAAAATTCATGATAATTTAGCTTCACACAAATTTCACATCAGCTTCTTTTTTTTTTTTAAATTTAAAAAATGTAAGAATTGTAATCATTAAAGACTATAACAAGTATCATGAGTTACGAGGATGTTAATATGTAATCCCCACTTCTTGTGCTTCATCATTTACTTGCATTTGTTCGTTACCTTCTGACAAACTAAAAGTTCACTCAAAATTCATAACCAGCACGAAGAAAGGTGACACATAAAGCCTCTTTCCAAACCAAATAAACATGTACCCAGTACACAATGGCTTTTTCCAGTCCTCATATTCTGTCATAAAAATGATAAAACATTACATCTGGAGACAAATGAAGGAACGAGTAGTGGGTATAGATACCTTGTAAGTGTCTCAAGAGCAACTGGGATCCCTTTTTCCAGCAGCTTGGCCTGGATAGCCTTGCACTCACGAATGCCCTCTGTGTCCACATCCTGCCAGGTAATAACTTTTTTAGCACTATTGTCAGGTGGTTTGACATGTAATTTTGTCTGATAACATTTCTTAAGGTGGCTGTTCCCAAGGGCAGCCCATTGGGTTGTCTGTAGCATGACTGCTGATTTCTTGAAAATGTCATTTCTGCTTAAAGTGTGTAACACTGATTTTTTTTTTTTACGTATATGTATTTGTGTCTTTTCGTCCAGAACCACTTCCTAGAAGACTTTACCCTATTCCACAGTTCAAACTCTTTACTCTCCATAAGCTAACCTTTCACTGTCTCACCTATATGAAGTCTGCACACGGACACCATCAAAAAATATAATATATTTATATATGTGAAATACAAAACGTAGACGCGAGGCCTTTGAGAAGTCCACAGTTATGCTATGGGTGACCCATGGGCCACCCCTGGGAACAGCCACCTTAATGCCAGGCACCAGCCAGCATCACTATTTAAAGCCTGTGCCTACATGATGTTTCTGACACTTGTCAGTTACTGAGATTGGCTAAAGAATCCCAATTTTTCCCCTTTAAACCAGCCATAACCTGATAACTGGCTGGAGATAAAATGTTGTCTGCTTCAATTATTTTTTAATTTTTGCTTTTACATTTTATTTATTTATTTTGATAAATTTTGAGTGATTATGAAATAATTACGAGTCAGAACAGCAGACAAGCCGTATCAGAATAACATCTGCCAGGTCAACAGCTTTCTTTGGGATGGTTTAGTAGTAAGATGAAATGCCATGGAAAGCTGTTGACCTGGTCCTAATTCAACGGAAGGAGGTCAATTACAAGTGTAGTACTGACATCTATACATGCAACACAGGATGGCTTTGTAAGAAGGGAATCTCTTCTGACAAACAAGAAACATACCAAGATGCAAAAACTATCACGAAAAACTGAAAATACTGGGCCATGCTTTCTTTGGGTCTTAATGTCTGGTTAAGATCTACCAGGGATACAGTGGCTTCACTCACCCAGTCTTCCCTGCGGTGCCAGATCTCGATCTGTTTTGGCTTCTTGTCGTCTTCCAGTTTTTTCTTGGCAAGACCAACAGGTGGCGGCACTGGGCGGCTGTAATTCTCATAGACAGCTGTGGATGTGGAAAACAGTAAGCCAGTAAGGCACTGAGTGAAGTGCATGTAAACTGATATGGGTCTCCAGGGCCAGAATTTCGGCAAGAATCTGTGAATCCATTCTCGTAAAGATTCTCCTAAACTTGTCTTTTTTAAAAAAAAAAAAAAATAATTGACAAAAACCCAAATAGATTCTTGCAAAATTTTGTGAAATTCTGGCCCTGGCACTTTGCTGGAGCCCACACAGAAGTTATTTTCTCCTAATGGATAAAAACTGTGCAATTATGTTTCTATGTTGCAACCATTGCTCCTGATGCAAATCTGGAACAATCACTTTGAATCTAAATGCAATTTTAGAAAGACTCAAGTGCAGAAGCATGTTTTGGAAACTTCTGGTTTCCCATCCTGGCCAATGGGGAACCAACTCTCAATTCATTTCACTGAAACACCCTCCCCCACTTGTCTGTGATTCGTAGTTTATACATCACTCACCAGGTGTCTCATACTCCTTGTCTTCTTTGGCTTCCTTCATTGCACGTGCTGCAGCATTTGCCCTCCTGGCTTCTAGTATACTGAAACACACAAATAAATTATAACTGACACAAATTATCACGCGAAAAGAAATAAACAAAAGACATGTAATTGCCACAGTATTTTAATACAAAGTTGCAACACTGTAAAAACGAAAAGATTTACCTTTACATGCATGAACACACACACACACACACACACACACACACACACACAATGTGCTCACTCCTGTCAAAAGTACCACTCTGATTACTCTGAAATTTATACTGTAGTGAGCTTCAATGGAAGATACCACCATTCCGTCAAAGCAATGGCATATTCCCTGTCATTGGTCTGTTTTCAAGATTATTGTCATAAAGTTATGATTTTACAAAAAACACTCATACATTTCCATATGACCAGCAAATAAGAATATCAGAAATTTGTCAATATTGTGTACGCTATGTACAAAATTGCTTCAATATTGAATCTGTCATTTTGTCTTAGTTGATCCCAGTCTACGCCTCAAAAAGAAGACACTGATAAAGCGGCAGTGATGCTGATAACATAGGATAACAGGAGAGACCTACCTGGGCTTGGCAGAGATGACGGTGCTCTTCTCATGGTGAGAGTGACTTCGATGGCCACACAAACACGTGTGGACCTCCGGCTCCTTGGTACCCTGTAAACATGCAAGCAATTCAGGCATCTCAGTTCCTCGGATCCACTGTAATGAGAGACTTTTTGGCTTCAAAGATCAAATTTACCAGGACCCACATTGCTATCATTTCAATGTTATTGTCCCTTGACATCAAAGACATCACTTTCCTACCCACCCATCTGGTTATGGTCCAAAATGAAAATTACCAAAGTCCATGAGCATTTTCACAAATGGCTGAGGGAATTACACTATGCATGTTAATATACCACACATAAAACTTTATATGAGATTTTTTTACATTCAGTTTGATGTGTATTTTGCCTGTTTTGTTCACTTAAACCTGCAAAAATTACATTTATTTATGGTATAAGCTCTAAGCACTGAAGAAATTGCAAGCATTCTGTATGTATTTCTTACCAAATATTCACATCAAAACCAAACAGACAAAAATCATTGAAAATACCCAAATTACTAGAGTCTGAAAATTTAAATAAGATCAGCAGAGACCCAGGCATGGTACATCCCTGAAAAAATGTCTGTCTGATTGATTGAGACAGTGTACAAAATGTTAAATTGTTGACAGATGGAGGACCATAAGATGATTTCAGCTGAGCTGTGAAGCAGCATCAGTTATGTGTCCTTGGCCTTACCTGTGCCGACGAGGCCCGCTTGCGCAAAGGTTTCTTCTGTGCTCTGTACGTGGTGGCTGATCCAACCCTTCTCTTCTGCAAGACAGTAGATGGTTAAATAGTATGAGACTGATGGACAGCCTGGGGAAAATTAATTAGCCAATTGTTACTTCTTTCAGTTCATATAATATTTTTTTTGCAAAATTGAGTTTTGATGATAGAATACTCCATCAGTTTCTTTGTGTGAATCCCATTTTCACAGTAACCTGTAACTAAAATGAATAAATGTGTGCATGCATAATATTTTAAGTTAACCTGACAAACTAGATTGCCATGGCAACTATAGTCACACTATTTTGAGCCCAGAAGAGTTCATTTGTGGCACAATTATAGCAGCTGTTTGACTCACTATAACTGATCCTCGACTGTTTAATTCTAATCCATCATGAATTTCCTGGCAATTTCCATCAGCACTGTATAATTTACCCTCTCCCCCCCCCCCCCCCCACCTCATGAAACAAAAAAAATTAGGAGTGTATGACCTGGATGTATGGAAATACCACCTGTAACACGGGCACTATCATGTCATCAAAGTATTATGACCTTACATAATGTTTAAAAACAGACACTCTATTGTACCTTAAGTCCTTCTACCTCTGGTGTGAGGTTTTCCCTGGCTTCTTTGTCCTCATTGTCAGAATTCTCGGCCTCCATACCCTCTAGGAATCCCAGACGGGACCCTGGTCGATCCTCAGACACAGATGTGGGTCGCAAAGGTGGGGTTCGTGTATTTATCTATAGCATACAATATCCATGATCTGATTTCAATCCTACACTTTTTTTTCTTATAGATGTGCTCTAAAGTTTTACCATGAAGGAGTATATAATATTGTTACTTTTAAAGACCTTTTCATCCACGTTATGATTACAATGCTGGTATGACTCCAATTCCAATTAGTCATTCAAAAAATGATTATAATAACATGTTTAAATATATCTTCGGAAATTATCATCACTTTTCATTCATTTCACTTTGTTAAAAGCAGACAGTCGACATTGACAGATTTACAATTTCTTTATTACTTGAGGAATTGCACCTGTACTCCAGCCACAGTTAACCATAAACTTACATTATATAATATATCAGTTCTCTAACTTTCAACTCCTATCAAAGCATACATTAACATAAAAACTGACATTGTTAATATCATTAGGAATTTTGTGTACAAAGGATCTGATTACGAGGACAGGCAAAGTTTGCCACTTGGCAACCAATGAGTCCATCGTGAGGGCCAAGCATGACTCACCTTGGCACTCCTAGGTCTGGCCCGCGTCGTGATTGGTCTCTCTGGCCGTGCTACAGGGTCCCTTGGAGTTATCCTGTTTATATGTCCGTCCATGACACTTACACTTTTCACTTCTTTCACCCCACCATTGACAAACTCAATCAGTTTCGTGGTTTTATACTTCGGTTGGTTTTTCACGGCATCTTCTGATAGGTCAGCCACGTGACCTGGGCGAGCAAGCTTGGACAACTCATAATAGTTTTTCACACCAGATGACCTTGACATTGACCTTCCTTCCTCTAGTTCACTCTCTGACTTGTTACCATCTGACCCTGACCTTTGACCCCCCTCTGCACCACTGTCCTGCCCTGCAAACTTTGACACCGCACTCTCGATCTCTGGAGGCAAAGACCTGATCTTCTTTTTCTGCTTGACTGGTTTCCGTGACACATCATCATCATCACTGTCACCATCATCATCCAGGTATGCTATGGATATCTTGGTAGCTTTTAGGGCCGACCTTGGGCGACTAGATGCGGCAGTTTTAGGCCGACTTGCCCTTTGAGCATCCTCTGGCTCTGAGAGATCATCCTGAGACTGGTCCTCCCTAGCGGCCATTGTCACCACTTTTTTCCTCCTGTCTGCAATTGACTTTGCTGACTTCACTCTACTTCCAGAATCTATCCTGTTTTTGAAAGACCTCACTTCCGATTTCCCACCTTTTACCTTCATCCTGATCATCAGTGTTTGTTCCTCCTCCACCGGTGTAGTGGACTGTCTCGGCGTTATGTCCACCGTAACATTTCTGTCTTCAGCAAAAGTCACATTCAGCTTTCTATCTCTAGTCCGTGCAGTATCTTTCTGAATAATTTCCTCAATGTCCTCCTCTGCGGTCCCACTCTCTGTATCTTCTGGAATATCATCGTACGTGAAATCGTCATCCATTTCTCCATACACAACACGGTTCGAGGACAGAGGAGTATTCAATCCAACCCCCTCATCTGTCTCTATCTCATGGTCTGATTCACTTTCCACTCCTAAATGCAGACCTGGCATCTTCAATGTACCTTCAAAAGAGCTGGTGATGAACGTTTCCTTTCCCAAATCTTCGATTGGTGAAGAGGGCTCCAAGGAGGAGGGAGCATCCAGTATTTCCTCAGGGGGCTCCTCTTCATCTTCTTCGTCATCACCATCATTGAGTTGAGCATCTTCAATCAGCCTACAAATATGAAAATCAGATCAGTATCTTGTAACTGAATTGATGCTTTCAAAACAGGTTTGTCCAGTGGCAAAAAAAAAAAAAGAAAAGAAAAGAAAGAGAGAAAAAAAAGTCCTCTACGATGTACTTGTGTATATTAATCAAAATTTGTATTATTATCATGATTCTCTACACTTTTGATCCACAAAGTTATGGGAATTTGAACTGTATTGCTGCTATTTTATATAAATAAGACATTTTTGTCAAATTTCCTGAACAATGTTCTCTGCTGCATGACACAAATTTTGACTTTGTGATATTCTGAACAAGCCTTTTGTATTCGAAGCATTTTCTACCTGCGCACCTAAAACTAGGAAAGATTACCATAGATACATTTAAATGAAAAACAGCCATGCTGAAAACACAGACACGTGCAGTTTGACTCATTTGAGAAAATAAGAACTATGTCACGATCTTCAACGACAGGTGACCATCTACATTGAACAACACAGAGGCTTCTCAATGGGACCTAGACTGCCAAATGATAAGAGCTTTCAAACATGACTAAGACTAAGGCAGACCAATAAGTCAGACAATTCAATGTGACAGAAGCTCTCCAGTGGGGGGGGGCTACCTAGTGAGATATATGCTGCCCAATGAAATACAAGCTGTCGGGTAAGGAAACGGAAACCTAGTGAGAGCCTGCGAGGCTGTCCTGTGAGACAGAGGTTGCCCAATGCAGTCTGTACCAACAACCCGTCTACAAGACAAAATCTGGTAAAATTCCAATCTGGACAGTAAACTGTTTACATTTCTATTAGCTACTAGCTCAACCAAAACTGACACTATCCTTTCAGTCTGGCAAACTTGAAAGTTTTGGGCACAGACTGTGTCAACATAGAGACTGACCAGTGAGACAGAGGCTGACCAGTGAGAAAGAGGCTGACCAGTAAGAAAGAGGCTGACCAGTAAGAAAGAGGCTGACCAGCGAGACAGAGGCTGGCCAGCAAGACAGAGGCTGACCAGTGAGAAAGAGACTGACCAGTGAGACAGAGGCTGAGCAGTGAAACAGAGGCTGACCAGTGAGAAAGAGGCTGACCAGTAAGAAAGAGGCTGACCAGCCAGACAGAGGCTGGCCAGCAAGACAGACGCTGACCAGTGAGAAAGAGACTGACCAGTAAGACTGAGGCTGACCAGCGAGAGAGAGACTGACCAGTAAATCAGAGGCTGACCAGTGAGAAAGAGACTGACCAGTGAGAAAGCAGCTGACCATTGAGACAGAGCGCCATCAATGAGACAGAGGCTGTTCACTGAGACACCATCACCATCCTCACCTGGCTGTGTCTGGCTCGTCGTCTTCCTCCACCTCCTCAGTGTCTGCAGTAGGCAACGAGAAGTGAATGGGCTCCGGGGTAGGTCTGCGCAGCAGGTTATTCTGAGATTCCTTCTTATCACCAATTATTCCATCCACCAATTTGTTGATGCCCTCACTATAAAACAAAAAGCAACTAAATTAATTACAAATGCATTCAGCAAAGACAGTCTATTGTTTCAAAGGTAGCAAGTGTACTGCTTACATTGCAAATACTTGTTAGGTTGGAAAGGCAAAAAAAACAAAAACAAAAACAAAAAAAAACAAAAAACAAAGCATTCCACTGTCAAAAGTCTCCACTTATCTGTGGCCATAAAAAACATTCAAGTCCAACAAGTTTGTACTTATCTGTGGGCAAAAACAAAAAACAAAAACAAAAAAAAAACATTCAAGTCCAACAAGTCTGCATTTATCCGTGGGCCCAAAAACATTCTAGCCTGGAAAGTCTGGACTGAATTATCCGCAGCATGCCAGTTGGCCATAAAGATGAGAGATGACTACACTCAAAGCCATGTTGGATACTCACAAGGTGCCAGTTTGATAAAGGCTGGGTTTACACTACACTAAAGACACCTACATTTGTATTGATTTCTGACTTACAAATCACTGGGCAACAATAATCCATTTGGCTACCAAGAGAAAATGCAGCACTAAATATCACCCAACTTGAAATGAATAAAAATCAAACTTCAGATTTTTCATCTACTTTTGTACTGTAGCGCTTGAAAATACTCACACTCAAATAACAATCATTCATACAGCTCTAGTAAATTATACTATACATATACTTATAATTATAACTTTCAAATTATAACATAAAAAAGCAAATCAAAGTTAAATGCAATGAGGAATGTTCAAATAGATAGTGTGCTGATGTAAATATAGGACTCATTTTTTTCAAAGTGCAGTAAAGTAAGTTTTCAAATCATAAATCCATTTTGTCTGGTTATGTCATTTTGTCTGATTATAGTTGGTGATTAAACACTACAAACCACGTACAGGACTTTGGGCCAAGTGGATTTTTAGCACCAGTGCATGGTTTATTACAAAACTAACATGACTTTCTTCTTTTCCTTCTGATTATCTGTGTAACATACCTATCTCTACATTCATTTTTTCTCTACATTCAGATATCAATGGTTACTTTTTATGTCTTTGGATCCCTTTAGAATCAACAAAATTTTTAAGTGTTTGAATTTCCCTTGTTGATTTTTCGCACAACACTCTTGTTACTAAGTACTTCATTCAAGGAAAGGAAATAGTCAAGTGTGATCTTAAGCAGGGCCAGAATTTTGCAGAATTTCACAAAATTTTGTGAGTATCTATTTGGATTTTTGTCAATTAGTTTTCTTCTTAAAGAAAGACAAGTTTAGGAGAATCATTACGAGAATGGATTCTCGGATCCTCACCAAAATTCTGGCCCTGTTAAACAACATTTTCAACTGTTTTATATAGACACACTCGGGATCATTAACATATATTTCAATAAATAAACTGATACAAATATGCACTTTCAATAAAAAAAAAATGTACTCCAAAAATTATGATAGCACGATAAAAGAGAAATGATTTTTCTAAATAATTAATACGTTTTTACACTTGTGTAATTCACATTTGATATCAGCATAATGCTAGAAAACCACTTTGAATATTAAATACATAATATATATAAAAAAAATAATAATAAAAAATATAAATAGATATTAAATAATAAAAAAGTAAATATCTGTTGTGTATTTTGTGCTGGGACCTGGGATGAGGTTATACGTATGTTAATGTGGTAAGTAAGTCAGTCAAGTCCAGTTCCATGTATGCAGTCTTACTCCACAGACCAGGACATATAGTCAGGATCCACTGTCGTGTCACCCACGGGTGTTGGTGGTGGTTGCTTTGGAGATGTACATTTTTCTGATGGAGACCTGGTTTTTGTCAGCATATCATCCACAGCTGTGTTGATACCTTGTCTGTCGACAGTTCATTAATGACATGCTGACATAGGGACTTAATTTACATCAATATATGTCACACAATACATACTCTTGTATCTCAAATCATGAAGACAGAATATGTTATGAATGTTCTCTTTTGCTCCATGCTCAATTCACCCAAAAATATTTTTAAAAAAATTTGAGAGAGTAAAAGCAAATATTCTAATCAAAAGTAGATGTTTTATTCATAAGGTTTTGACTAAATACCCTTACAACTTACAGGTACAATTTCAAACTCTGCACTCACAATCTGACACTTTCTATTTATCACATTTAAAAAAAATAACTAAAAAAACTTCCATCATATACACATATACTCCATTAAAAAGTACAGTTGATTGTATGATGATATTTTTCTGATGACATTCTCTCTTTTAAAAATATTTCAAATCAACGCTGCAACTTACTGTCTTATGACCAGGTCATTTTCTGTTTTGTACTTATCCTGCGTTGCCTCGTTCAGTGCCAAGAGCAATTTAAGTGCATCTACTGAAGTCAAACTAGTCTGAATGATCATAAGGATCCCATATTCGCATTCCTTGTAAAAAGACCTTTCATTTAAGTACCAGCATGCCTATTGTTCCAGACAGAATATCCCAGGTCAACAGCTTTTCTCAGTATGCATTGCACCCGCTGTGTGCCAAGAAAAGCTGTTGACTCAGTCCAAAATTTGGCATTGAAATAGTTAAGAGGCCCTTACCATCAGTAGACACCCTCACTTGCAGAAAGAATGCCATTCAACTATATTTTAATTTCCAAGAGAGACCATTGGAATATTTAGACAATGAGTTTGTTGGTAATTCATACATACAATGAGTTGTATATAAACAAGAGGCCCATGGGCCTACTGCTCTGATGACCATCAGCCAAAAATTATCTTTGCCATTGATGTCCAGGCTTCACCCTACAATTGCAAAATCACCCCTTCCAACTTGACAGGCCTGGTCACCTGACAAAAATACGTCAAGGTCACTGATATTATGTAACATATTAGCATGGGACGTGGTCTATATATCCTATATTTTTGGGATGTCTAATTTAATTATTTTTCAAAATATGGAATTTTACATCTTTAAAGACATTTTAACATAATTCCCATCACAGTACAGGTAGCACTACTAGTATCCTATGCAACCGACATGTTGACCTCCTCCACAACCCCACTAAATTTCATGAAGATCCATTTATTGGTCACAAGATTTTTACATTTTGACGCATATTTCATAATAACGTAGGTGGTGCCACCAACATTAAAGGCCATGTAGATTTTCATACACTTTACATCCTAAAAGTTATATGGGCCTAACTGACAAAATGTGAGTGCACAGCATAGAACATAAAATATAGGGCTATCTTGAAAACTGTGGACAGTATTATGCTCACAAGCAAAAGTTTAAGGACGGACGGAATGACACGAGTCATCGCATGAGCTCTGCAACCTTTTGTCAGCAGAGCTAAAAACCTGTTTTGTTTCAAAATTTGTTTTCATACTGTCTAAGCCTCATCTGTGACCAGTGCCAACTGGTGGCACAGCATTGTCTATACTGCTTTCCAGCTTCTGCTTGACTATTTCCCCCTTGAATTAAGACTGAATCAACAGCTTTCCTTGACATAGGTTGGGGACTCAGTGCCAAACCCATGCCAAGAAAAGTTGTTGACCTGGGGCATGTTATCTTGATAGGTCTCATCTACAATTCTCGGTCTAACTGTTTTTCATTACTGTAGAAATTTCCTGAAAATACTTAAGCAGACGACATTTGACCCCCAGCCAGTTTTGACCAGTTTTAAGGGGGGAAGGGTTAGATTTCAGCTGGACACTGAATTCTTTAATAATCTACACCTGTTCAACATGAATAATTTTCCCCAGTTTGTTTCTAAGATTTCTCTGTTGTACTTACTTCCCACTGGCATGTCCGTTCTGTAACATTTGGTCAAAGTCTGGTGATCCCCGAGGAGCTGGAGGCGGCAAATTGATGACATGGGGTCTGGATACTTTGGCTGAAACACACATCACTACCACTGTGAACAGATTGACATGGTGGGGATACTTTGGTCAAAGCACACATACACACATCATATACTACAGTGAACTGATTGACATGGGCCCCTTAACTTGGCCAAAACACATGTCATATATCATGGTGAACAGACTGACGGGAGTCCTGATACTTTGGCTGAAACACACATCTTAAGTGTACAGGCAACTACCAGTAGCTCCCTGTGTGGGAAAGTATTGCAGTAAAACCATACAGTGGTACCTGCTCTAAAGACCACCTCGCAAAAAAGACTGCACATGTTTTTAAGACCGCCATTTCAAGGCACTGGCCCTTAATTTTTTGCGAGCTTACCGTGGCAGTGAAAGACCACCTGCCATATATGTGACTGCTTTTGTCTGGCATTCAGGTTGGTCTTAAATGGCAGGTACCACTGTATTCTATACAAAAAAAAATATTGTCTTCTCTAGCTCACCTCCCCATGGTATTTCCCACTTAATTTTAACACAGAAAGTGTTATAACATGAAAAAAAAATGCAACAATGTCACCATTGGAATGTATTTCATACGCCCATATTCATAGCAATTGGAAAAACAGTTCTGTTATAGTAGTTTTAGAGTGCCTGAGAAATAGCACCAGCTGACAGCCAAAACAATCTTCTTGATAAGGAAAGCCAGGCCAATTCAAACAGAGATATTTTTGAAATCACGCCATATCAACAGCTACTGTTGTAAGTACAGACACAACATGTGCCTTACATAGAAACCATGGTAGCTATACGGAATATATAAACAGGCCAATAGCGTTCTTCAACAGTTCGTGATTAGATGCACAGAACCTCAAAACTAGTCTAACTTGCCTCCTAGGTTCTATTATTGCTAACCCAATTGCCAGCTCAAAACTATATTATAATTTTATCTATTAACTTTTCCATCACCACAGACAGGAACCCATAAGTTCTTGGTCAAATGCTGGAACGGGAGTTATCCCAAATCAAAACACCAGCAATAACCCCAGCACATGCATTGCACTGGCTCAACTCCATTTCAACAGATCATTCAAATCCCACAATTGTGGTAAAATTGAACGAGATCGTGTAACATGCCTAATTTGGGTGCACCACAGATGCACAGTTCATAGGGTAAACAGACAGCGGCCAGGAGGGAAGGCCAGGCATCAGCTATTATATCACGCTTATTAGATCAATCATTACATCATGTTTGTTTCACATGTGATCAGTCACAACACCATGCTTGCTTGAACACAGATGCAACATTCCTGTTTTGTGAGGGATCAATCATTGCACCGTTCCTGTTCTATGAGGGACCAGTTGTTGCACCATTCCTCTTTTATGAGGAATCAATCGTTGGTATCTGTAGCTACCACCCGTTGCTACATTTTGTTTCTGACATGCTCAAATTTGATTAGTCTTGCTTAAGACCCTTTCTTAGTAAATTGGTATCAAACAAAATAGCTAATGAATACGACAAAAATAAAAGATGGGGGCTGTCATAGCGTCAAGCTAGAATAGGTCAGGCAACGAAGAGGTCCTGGCAAAGGGGGAAGAAGGAAGTCGAAATTTATGTTGCATTATACAGCCAAATGTTAGCAACAAAAGTTTGACCACCCCTTCATTTATATTTATAATATCCATTAGCTACTTTGTCTCATAATGGATTAACTAAGAAAGGGAATCAAGCAAGACTAAAATTTGATACAAACTCAGAAAATGATCTGTGAATTGAGTGGATTTTCAACCTTTGAAGTCACCATCTTTGTTGTTGGCAGTATTACTATGTGTACCCCATATAACTATGCATTCAAGATTACATGCATGTGCACAGTAAATGAAAATGGTTCCACCCTAATAATATCATTATGAACAAAACAGTGACCCAATTTATGTATGTATGTATGTGTATCTTGATACATTTATTCCTCCTTTAAAATCACTGCAGTTAGTGCAGACACTTAGTACACATATCAAACTTAAAAGGCTTGATGTCACCAGTCATCAAATATGCACGAGAAAGTTGTGCAGGCCTCCTTGAGACATTGACTAATACGATGCGAGCAAAAATATATAATCCCTAGTGGAAGACGAGTTTGTAACCACCGCTAAAAACTGACCAAATATACTGAACCCCAATGAAAAGTATCCACATAAAAAAATTAACACATTAATTTTGTAAGTTACTAAGTACTGTGTGTGCATATATGCATGGTTTGGAGCCTACATCAGGGTCATTCAGGACAACTTTTTAACTTTTGCTGGGTTGTTACATAATGCAGGTGACTTTTGTGCACCGAATATGGCTTCTGACCACCACTCCTATTGGATGGCTAAAATGACCTGATGTTTTCAGTGGCTTTAAAAAGGGATGTTCAGCCAAGAAAAAAGCCAGTGGTCTCAGGTGTGTTGAGGCGATCATGCCGCGTCTGAGCCAAGGTCAAAGACACCATGCTTTGGGGCTTGCAGAGGGTGGAGTCCCAATCACTCAAATCGCACAAAGAATGGGGTGTACTCGGCGCACCATCCAACGACTAATTGAACGGCAACAAGAAACTGGATCCGTAGATGATCGGCCTAGGCCTGGCCGAGAAAGAGTGACAACACCTGGCCAAGACCGTCACATCCGGCTGATGCACCTGCGAGACCGTTTCCGTACAGCAGCCCAAACAGCCCGTGAGACTCAAGGGGTGAATCACCGTCCTGTCAGTAGTTCTACTGTGGAGAGGCGACTGAGGAGCAGTGGCCTAACAGCCAGAAGACCTTACAGGGGTAACCTGCTGACCCAACCCAGAAGAGAAAGACGACTGCAGTGGTGTAGAGCACACTCCAGGTGGACTCGCCAGCAGTGGAATACTGTCCTTTTTACTGACGAGTCCCGTTTTTGTGTCAGCAGAGCAGATGGCAGAGAACGTGTGTGGCGCCGGACTGGGGAGAGATATGCAGATGCCTGTGTCTGTCAGGCAGATCGATGGGGTGGACCCTCTGTCATGGTGTGGGCAGGCATCAGCAACCGCTACCGGACACCCCTAGTGGTCATTCAAGGGATCCTCAATGCTAGGCGGTACATTGATGAGGTGCTGGAGCCGCACATGGTCCCATTTATGGAGCAGCATCAAGATCTGGCGATCTTTCAGCAGGACAATGCACGTGCACACTCTGCAAGATTAACAATGAACTTTCTCAATGAGAACAACATCAATGTCATGGAATGGCCAGCGTTCTCACCCGATCTGAGCCCTATTGAACATTTGTGGGATCAGTTAGGCCAAGGTATTCAACGGAGGACACCTAGGCCTACTACCCGAAACCAGCTGATCCAAGCTCTGCAGGAAGAATGGAATAATGTTCCCCAACACAGAATTCAAACCCTGGTCAGCAGTATGCGCCGCAGATGTATAGCATGTGTTGATGCTCGAGGTGGCCACATCCCATATTGAACAGAAAAATTTGTGTGACTTTCAATTAGGGCAGTTAATGACATTTTTTGCCTGTAAGTGACGTTAATGTCGGTAGAGCGTGACATTATTTTTACGCCAGAAAAGTGAATGCTTTGTTAAGTTCTAAGCACGTCTAGGTATGAAATGTTTCAAGTATAAACAATAAAATACTTCAAAATTGGCATGTGGATACTTTTCATTGGGGTTCAGTATATATGAGAAAAGTCATGTCATGCCTGTTTGACTACGGATCAGTCATTCAAGCATGAGCATGCTTGTTTCAAAGAGGATTTGTCATCACATCATGCTTGTTTCAGGGGATCAGGCATTGTGACTCATTTCCTTCACAGGGGATTAGTCATTACAAATTACATCATGCTTGTGGGGCAAGTCTACACTACATAAATTTGTTTCACAAAGGATGGGTCACAGAATTATACTGATTTCATGAACAACTCAATGGCACTGACATGAGACAACAGGTCACTCCAACTTAGTGGTTCATGCAGAAAATCATATATTGTATGTGTTGTTAAATCATGATAAATGCATGTAGTACATATAAAAATACCCCTCCCACCCCCTCCAATTTTGAAAGCAGAGCTGTACTTGACCACCAAATCAGACAGAGTTGTGGCCAAGTGAAAATTGTATACCAGAAATTGAGAAACCCACATTTGTAGAGCAATCAGCAATGCACCATTATAGATCATGGAAGTATTTTCATGCTATAAGAAAGTGAAGTTCTGACATAGGATATCTGTTCAATATACAGAAGGATTACACCCCCACCCCACCCCTTTTTTCTTTTGCTCAACATGTTTTGAGCAGTTCTGACAAACTATCTCATGCTGTTTCGTGGACCATGCTGTTTTGTGGACCATTTTTTGCTCAATATGTTTTGAGCAGTTCTGAGAAACTATCTCATGCTGTTTCGTGGACCATGCTTTGCAAGCTGTTTTGATGCTCACTGACTCAGTGTAAACCTGACAGTCCAGCTGATGGTGAAGGAAGACATTTTGGAAAATCCATTTGAGACAAATTGACCATGTATCAAAGTCAAAATAATCCCAACGATAACCTAGCATACCATCATTCTCTGTGCAATGTTAGTCAGGCTGCATATCTGGTTGATTCTTTATACATTACTGTCACATGTATAAATAAATCCATCATTCACATTCCATGCACATCAATTACATCATGACTTCATCCTCTTATGTAATCGTACAGTTTGACAATTTCAAGTCTGTTAAAATGCTGTAATGAACCACAGACATGCACAATGCATCGAACACGTAAAATATCATATGTAGGATACAGTTTATAATCCTGTGGTGAACATATCATGCAGATACAAAACAGTGTACACGTCCACTGGCATTCCCCGGACTACTTACACTCTTTGTCAATTTACTCATCTGTGGAGAACAATAAAATCAACCAGGTTATAAGAAAGTTTAATTTATATTCTACTTCATTTTTTACGCATATAGTATTTGAAAGCTGTGCTCTGTTATGTAAAACAAGCCACTGAATTGACTAATCCAAATCTATTTGATGTTTCAATAGCCACTTAAATACAAAGTATCTTCAATACATGAACAATTAATCACACCAAGTTAAGCACTTGTACATACACATGTACATATATGGGGAGAGACATGCAGTTCGTGATAAACACTATCAGTGGCTACAGCCTTAATGATAATATTGATTGCAGTTTAGCAATACTTAGATGTAAACAGAAAGCTGAAAAGACAACAACTGACCTGCATCTAGCTCTGACGTGTCTAATTGTCCACTCATGAAGTCACCTAATGTGGTTTCTATTTCCTTCTGTGTCATGGACTCCACACCCCCGGGTGGCCCCACCCACCCTGTCGAAGAGGAGTGGTGAGTAATACCCCCAGGGGGCCTCTCAGAGGGGTCATATTTAGCACCTTTCACTGAAAAATATATACAAAGTTCTGATTATCTACAACAAAAAAAGTTAATCATTCTAACAGATCATCAAAATTATTATAACTGAGCATTATAATCGTGTTACATGTAATAAAGTAGGGTAGTTCACAGTGTTCACAAATCATTATAATCATGCCGAAACAGCATAATAATTGCGTTGATTAACAGATCAATATAAACACATTTGTACAGAATATAATCTTAAACTTATCTTAACAGAGCTTTGTACAAATGTCAACACATCACTACAATCTGTGGCATGGATTTTACGTTTGTACAGGACTCCCTGGTAGACTGCTGGGGAAAAAAAGTGGAATGTTAGAATTATAAGAAAGCACAGTTAACTAGAGAAACTGGTTTTGGGGGCAGGTGGTAGCCCTTATCATGGCTCCCATGACTGAATGCACCTGACATGGGAAATACCTGAGCCTTACAGGTGGGGATAGGGTCAGAGAGAAAGTATTTTTGTTCCCCAGCCACATGCATCAGATATGATACAGGATATGCAGTGCCACAGAATTATTATTACAATGACCGACAGCCTTTTTCCCCCTCTATGTAAACCAACTTTCTGCATACTTTTCATGCTGTCACAGTTTCTGTCTATGCAGTATGAAGCGGATGTTGTGGTAAGCTCTGTGTTAATGATGCTGATCATGTAAAATGCTCACTTCCCTGTGAAGTGCTCTACTTTATCAGTTTGCACACATCACATTCAACTCCAGGATTCCCTCACTTTTTCCCTTTCTGTACCTCTACAACAAAATGTCTAGTGTCTGTTTCTATCACCAGTATTACTTGGCATGATTTTGGGGGACTCCACAAAAAGCAGGACACATTCTTGACATGTATGTCATTGTTATGGCTTGTGAAGTGAACGCAGAAATTCCCCTACATATACAGGATTTAATATTTATCAGTTGTAGGCACTAGTAGGCAGTTCCATGTCACTAGTCCTTTCAAAATGCATGTGCACAGCTGCAAGACTGCAGACTTCTGTGCAGACACCAGGATATTGGACAAACTAATGAAATACCCCTTGGTGTGAGGGTTTACTTTTCATACTCCCTCCGCAAGAAGGACAAGAGTGACCCGCCAAGCAATGGACACATTGGTGTAACTATGTAATTGTGACGCCAACCTGCAGGAGACTTGAAGATGGACTCCGTTAGCTTGCTATTCCCTGACTGCTGTATTGCAGCAACTGCAAAACTTTATTCATTTTCCAACCTGCCAACCTCCAAGGTTACAAAATAATGCTTCTTCTGAGAACAATTCCTTCCTGTATATGTCATAAAGTTAAGAGACAAGTTGTTATGTTTAGGTACTTTTTGTGTAACCAGAACTACATTTTTGTTGTTTACATGTTACTATTTTGACTTAAGATGGACTTCCCTGAAAGAACAACTGACCCATTACCCTGAGGTTCCCTGATGTCTGTGAACCCTGTTTATATGCAACAAAACAAAATAGAGAAATTGGACAAATCTTTCAACACTATCAGTTTCTGAACTCTATTTATCAATATACCAGCTTTTACCTCCCATCTTGGGTCTCAGGTTATCTCCACTGCCACCATGTTTGCCGGCCTCTTTTGCACTCTCTGGTCGTTTTTTCTTCGCACTTATGGGTCTGGTCTTACTGGTAACCTGGGCACTGACAGGGCGAACGCGAGACCTTTGCTTATCACTCTGCTTCCGTACCAGGTCTGGGATGGCTGTATTGCTACCCCTGATTGTACAAAACATGAGTATTAACATGATTAAAACCTTGTAGTCCAGACTAAACATAGAGACAAGTACAGTGCCCCCCTCTAATAAGGACCCCCTCCATAGAGGCCACCCCCTCTACTAAGGCCACTTCTCCATGCCACAAAAGCGGTACAGTGAAACCTGTCTTGAAAGACCACCTGTAGGGATGACCACATTGTGGTCTCTTAAGACAGGTGGTCTCTCATAGTGTTCAAACGGTACATGGGCTTACAGAATTGGGTTTGTTAAGTTTCTCTTTGTATTAAATAGGAGGTAAAAATAACAAGAAAAGTACTAAGCAAAGTATCATGAAAAGATGGTCTTTCAAGACAGGTGGTCTTTCATTGGAGTGGTCTCTCAAGACAGGGACTGCTGTATTTCAATAGTATTGCCCCTCTCAAGAGGGACCACCCCACTAATGTAGCCATGTTTGGCTTCACTTGGGGCAACCTTATCAGAAACAGACCAATGTATATTTTACTAGTTTTTTCTGGGGTAGCACCACCTGTCCATGCACTATGTGAAAAGTACAGCCATACAAAGAGCTTCACCAATCGAGTGAGTGGCATTATATTACATGTTGTGTTCTAAACAGACAGACACAGATTGAATGGATGTATTTTGCAATCTTAAGTCATTTTGAGGTTAAAGATCATAAACAATACATCAATTATATTGTAATTCATCACATCATGTATTCATTATTATATGAAACAATCACACACACACACACACACACAGATGTCTTTCTATTCATGAACTACAGTTACTTTATCAGCATATCTAAGTGAATCACAATCAACATAAATCAATGTTTAGTTCATTCATACTCACCAGGCATTTTTCTGCATGGATACCGTAGACAAAGGTGGTTGAGTGTTCACATTGTTCTGACTGGTGTCTGGTCTCACGGGCCCTGCACTACGAACCCTGACACCTGCTTTGAGATTCTTTGGGTCTGTCAAGCCCACATTGTAGACAGAGGCCTTAACCTGGTCCAGTTTAGCCAAAGAAACACTTGCTGGTTTCATCCAGTTCTACAAATTAATACATATTTTTACACTCAGACTCTTCCAATCACACAGTACATGATCAATATATACTGATGTGTCTTGTAAACAATAGCTTGAATTATTTAATCTGCATGGAAGCTGAACGATACTTGCA
Organism: Hermodice carunculata; assembly: GCA_964020975.1. Taxonomy (NCBI): domain Eukaryota; kingdom Metazoa; phylum Annelida; class Polychaeta; order Eunicida; family Amphinomidae; genus Hermodice; species Hermodice carunculata. The sequence continues at coordinate 12,804,231 of OZ026625.1, read as the reverse complement.
GTTGCACGCTATCCATCTTATATGATACTTCACATAACTGCCTCCAAAGCAGACCCAAGCTCCGTATTTTGTCTATGCCGCTGGGATCTGCCCTTCTTTGACAAAGTCACTGTTTTAGCGTTGGAAAAGCAACTCCAGTTCTAATTGGCAGAGTACAGTTACCATGGTAACAGGCTCCTGTACACTAGGGACCAGAGGCTGCAACTGGTTGAGGTGGTAATGATGAACTTCCTGATTGGTGTCTCAGTCTAGCGGGAGGGTCACATTACAGTTTTGTTTCTCTTACTATAAATAAAATCTTATCGCAGAAGGGCAGACCAAGTGCAGCAACATGGAACTTGGTCTGCTTTGCAGGCAATTCACATAACAGTAATATCATGTTTTGAAAGTTACCACAGTTAACAGTCAGAAAAACTCACACATGCATCTTTCTACCCTCTCCCCAAGTAACCAGTCTCCCATTTTGTCACCTTATTTTCCAAACTTTTCAAAGAGAAATTGTGCCTGTACATGGAACACACAATTTACAGGTCTACTTTTACTCCACCCTTCCATTCTCTACCCTGTATCATTGGAGCCCCTGTCACCACCTGGGCTCTGGATCGTCAGTCATGTATTTAAAAGTTGTGAGTGAGTGTTAACTACATGTGAAGTCACATTCACTGTAAGTAAATCCTTGCAATTGCCTCCAAAGCAGACCCAAGCTGGGTATTTTGTCTATTCCACTAGAAATAAGGAACTTGGTCTGCTTTGCAGGCAATTCTTGCAACTAAAATAGTTTGAATTTGTTGTATTTACTGATACTTTATTAAAAAGAAACCACTGCCTTGCTGGTGTCAACTGTTACTCAACTGACATCAAAATCCAAAGTTTCAGGCATATATTCCCAGGGTTTTCCCTAGGATTTTCTTAAAGAGTAGTGGGATTGCTAAAAATAGCAACAATACAAAAATTAAAGCCCTACACTCCTATACAATATAATGGGGATAATGATTTCAAAGCCCTAAATTTAGATGTAAAGCCCTAGAATTCTAGGGCTATAGGGCTTTGGGGAAAACCCTGTATTCCCTAATATGATTTCCACTTTGTAAGCTGATGATACAAATAAAACATCTGATGTGTTGCAGTTGCAAATGTGAACACAATAAAATATCTGCATGTATACATCGAACTGCAATTTGAGCTTCACATTTTTAATTTTGTGCAAATCAAAAGATAACCAATGTGACAGGGACATGGGGTGGTACTGAGGCCTCTTCTTTTAGCCATTCCAGCACATGTGGAACAAAAGATCTATTCTTTTTTTAATTGCAAGGCTTTTAGGAATTATATCACTTTACTTTGATCAATTACTGCCTGTTTCCTGGATATATCACAATCATATGTACATGTATTAATGCGTGAGTTTTGAGGTCTATAAATTGGTTTCAGTGACTGGTTTTCATGAGGCTTGAATGTGATGCATTTGAGTCTCTTGAAACCATGGCCACTTTTATTATACCAAACTGTAATGAAGACATTGTTTTGGCAAATGGATTATTGTCTCATGTGGTATCACCAGGCACGGTCGCACCCCTGATCCCAGGTTGTTTGACACGGTAAGCCACTAGGACATGAAGGACTGAACAATAAACTGGCACTTAGATGCCAAACACTGTTGTTTTAATGGATTATCATCACATTGTACATCCCTTTTTCACAAGCCCCACGTATGGCAAACAAGCACTGCTTGTAACTGGGTCACAGGATCTTTATCAAAAATGGGACGAAAAAATTGTCATACCAGGCAAACACTTGTTAATTTTAACTTGTCCGAGAGTCAAATTGGTTTGCTCCTAGTATGAGATTTGTTGGGTCAAGTTTAAGAAATACATTGTAATGCTACATTTCTCAGACTTCCTGTTTTGTTTTTTCAATTTACATAACCTGTGCAACTCATACCCACCCCTCTTGTACTCTTGAATGCTCAAGTTGTGAAGACCAAAACTGCATTATAAACTAACACAAATACTAATCTAATCTTGACACAGCATTTTCAGCACAATTTTTTGTTGGACACTTATTAAAATGCAAACTATGGTTTAGGAAAAGTAAATTTCAGACCTAAAAATCCTCAACAACCATACTGCTACAACCCAATGGAATTTAGGTTCCAGACTGTGGATTCAAGTTTATTTTGCTATGTGTTAATTCACCATGGGATGCACTATTCTCTTTGGCCATGATTCATGAAATTCCTCCCAAACCAGAAACTGGAAGTGACATTTTGAAGATAGGAACTCATTTGAAGTAATGACCATTCATTTTTAGATATCTATAGATCTGATGAATATGCCACATTAATTTAACCATGGAGGTAGGGGGGGGGAGGAACAGCTGTGGAATACACACAAGTTTTATCAGCCACTATCCTATTAAGCGCCTTTGAACTTCAAAGGCATGTTGCCTGTAAAGCCAGCCCTCCGATTTCAATGTGCGTCGCTGCTTCAGCTGCCAAAGCTTGACCGGAAACCCAGCATACTTTGCGCTGGTTTTATTTTCATTAAGAGTAGCTCTTCATTAGTGGAGGTAAAGAAAATGATTCCATGTGCATGTTGTTTACGTATCTATCTTCCTCTTGACGGGAACTTTCTAACGGTGTTTGAATGGAAAAAATGGGATGGATTTTATCCACATTATGACAATTTTGCTGAAATTGCGTGCTTTAAATAACTGGTAGAAAAGGCATTTATCTAGAAGTTTTTAGCGATCAAAAGTCTACTTTCCATCATGTTGCTGTCCTCAAAACTTGGCATGTGTCCTCTTTGAATAATATAGAATAAAGATATGGAGCACAATTATGAGTCGGTTCGTGTCGGGAAGTCAAATTTTAGTCATGAAAATATGGTACATTCGCATCTCTGTGCAGGCACTTTAGCATGGGTTGTAATGGAAGTTACTGCAACGTGCTTGTAGAGTACAGACCAAAGTAGGTCACCGGCTGTTCTGCTGTATGCATCAGCTCTGTCTATTCCCCTTAGCATCACAGGCTAGCAAGGTGTGATAATCTGATCTGTATCAGTGGCGGTGATTAGGATGGGACTTAAGAAATTTTCCAGTTATGCCTCCACCCCTTTCTACCTCCATGATTTAACCATCTATCTTTGTCACTCAGTGACTGCTAGGAATATGCTACTGGCACTGCATTTAAACTGCACTGGAAATAATACAACATAAGCCTGACCAGTAATCTGATTGACTGAAAGGTATTGTGATTGCAAAAGTACATCCTGTTGTAACAGTACCTAGGAACATGGAACTGTCCGTGATTTTGGCCACTCCAAAATGCCCACAGTAAGCCAATACTGAAATACCCTTTACTAAACCGACCCCCCTTCTCCATGGCTCTTCATGACATTTTTCCCCCATGAAAGATCCCTCTCTTGTGCCCAAACCATCTCTTCCAAGTTTACTGGATCCTGGATGAGCGGGTGAGTCACTGGGAAAGATTAACCACCATTTATGTGGTGTCTGCACGCAATGATGCATGACAACAACATTTCTTTTTCTATTCATATCATGAACATGATTTTCTTGCACCGAGGAATCAGAAAACTGCCTATCTGTAGCACTTAAGTAGGCACTGCTGTAAATTTACAAACATTATCAACTACTGTATCCAGTGGCCTAAGCCTCTGGTCACTCCGAGTGATTACAATCACGTATTGGAATCCAGACTGTGTTTACAATTCTTTCCATTCGCTCAGACTCAGATTGAGATCCCAATGCAAACCGGTGCTTGTTTTACCTTGCTGGCCTCAGACCGGATCTTCTCGTATTTTTCTTGTTCGTCTTCATCCATGTTGAGATGTTTTCTGTCTGGTAGGTCTCAGATGGTTTATGAAGTAAATGGTCGTAATCTATCTCGGCTACATGGTGAAAAAGACGAATTTTACAGCTGATTGAGATCTTCTGCCTCGTCTCCTGCTCAAACAATGTCCGCCATATTTGTTTGTTAAGCCGGATGAAAGCTCGCTCCTGATTGGCTCCTTAGTTCGTTTTCTTTTTCCTGGTAAAAGTGCACTTACTCTACGGAATTGTTGGTTTTGTTCACACATTTCTTTTAAACTGTTTAAAAATGACAAATCATTAGTTGAGATACGATTTTGTCCCAGATAACATGACTAATGTGCACTGTTTATACTGTAAGAGATAGCTGGATAGTATAGCCAATGAGAAAAGTTGTCTCATTGCTACTTACGGTTCTCTGTGTCATGCGCAAAAGGCTCCTTCACCATGGAAATAATGACAACAATGAGAGATCTGGGTGAGTAAAATTTTAAACATTTTGCCCTAAAAATGGTAGTTGTGGATGTTACATGGTCGCATGATGTTCTTAGCGTTATCTGCCATTAGAAAACACACAGTCTACGTTAAATTGATAATCTGAGGTATGTGAAATCCTTGAAATACAAATATTGACCACCAGTGGCATAACAGTAGTGACCCGGGCCGTGACAGTCAGCAGTGTCTGAGTGCGACTGGAGTCCAAACACTTGTCTTGACAGATCTCGTGGAATAATTATACCTAATCAGAGCTGAGTTATGAATTAAATCATATAAGTCTCATTATCAGGGTGGCTTCCCTCACCCCCATGAACGTGTCCGTGGGTACATCATAGTCACATGAAATTTCCAAAAAACAATTTTCATATTTTCCATATTTATAATAAAAGTTGTGAATTGCCTCACTTCACTATTTTTGTCAATATTTGGGTTCTTCCAATGGAGATGTCATTGCCAGAACCGATCATATGTATAGTAAAGTATAGACGGCAACTATAGCATGTATACATGTGCACGTGCGTATAACTATAAGTATGTATGTGTGTTTATGTTTACATATATGCACCATGGGCAGGTATGTATCCATTCAAATGTGTGCATCATAAGATCTTTATTGAAATGAACCTTAAACAAAGGTATAGACTAAATCGACAAATAACTGGTTCCCTTATCCCATTGTAGTGCATAGGTAAAAACACAAGAATATTGATCACCAGCAACAAATTGGCACACCCTTTAACACCAACCTGTAGACTGTACTGTACAAAGTCCCAACTGATGTGTTAGTCATAAACACCCTACTACTACTAATAATAATGTAATATCAAAACAATGTGTTGAACCACAACTCAAAAATAATATTCATAAATTGAAATACAAGCAACTAAACCATATCCTTTCCTTCACCCATAGTAATGATATATTCACTTTCTCACCATCATTCAACTGGAAATTAAACCAGGTATACTAGAAAAATGGTAAAACTTGACTCTTTGAGCCCACATTGATCTACATTCTGAACACAAGTTAACGTCTTCAATATCATTCAAAGTACACAGCTTGCATAAATGCTACTCCACTTATGTTTTATGATGTGGGCACCTCCTGGTTTCAAAATTGTCAGAGTACGGTCCTGTCCTGATTATCACTTTGGCTTGCTTGAAATATTTTTTTAATTGACAATTTCTGTTGCAGATGAAATTCTATCTCAAAATCAGTTTTTATTCATAAATGCACAGATTGTGAGAATCATTATGGGTATACTACTTGAATTGTTTAACCCTCTGTTATTTACACATGGCTTGCAAACGATCCCATAGTACACCAATAAAGCTGGTGACCTGGGTCATACTTTCAGGATAGGTCTTGATCATCTACATTCTGAACACAAATGTTTGCTGTTAACATGAAATTTAATTAAAGTATCAGCAATGTATTTTAAAATCATTTTGTTTAAAGTTAGTAGGTGCAGAAAGCCTTGTAGACATACAGATTCCCTTTGCTTTCTCATTTTGAAAACCATGACAGTGGTAGTTACATTTACTTTTATGATCATTTGACATGTTTCAGAAATGTACCAGTGACAAGGACAAAGATCTGAAACATCACAAGGAAAGATGTAGCAGAGCGACCAATCACAAGTGCAGATGAAAATATGATGATTGTAGGAATAAAATGACAGGGAATCTACATTTTTATGAAACTTTAAGATAAAGACTGACTTCTTAAAATAAAATAGTATGGATACAAAGCAGTCCATGTCTGGATCATCACCAGATCCTAGTGTCCAGGAAGAGGTAGCATCATCTTATGCAGCATCACATGGACGGGTGACTCCGGAGAATCATGTCAACATTCATCAGTTTTATCCTGAACTCAAAGCCACCTTCAATAAGAAGCTCTCAGAAGGAGATGGTAGTAGGCCAGAGTCTGCCCTCACGGATGTCACTAATCCTGAAGAGGAGCAAGACACTGCAGTCACAAGAGAGGACACAGAGACGCGCAGTGTCAGATTTCAGGATGAGGCAGATAAACAAGTGGTGGTGTATGACCAACCCAAGGATGAGCCAGCAGAGCAGGATGACCAAACATCAACCGCAATTCCACAATCCAAGGTTTGATTAATTCTAAGTATTACATATTCTACAATTTACCATTAATTGATGTTCTGAAGCCAAAATCGGGATAAACCATACACAATAACATCATTCAATTTATTCAGTTAAATACGTGTACCTCACCACATTATGGCTTACAGTGTAATCACATTTCACACATTGGGTCCCACCAAGGAGGGTAGAGATAGCTCTATCCACCTGGGTCCCAAATAATATTAAGGATTTTATTGCAATAAATGCTCAGATTGGGCCAAAGCAAACACATATTGACACATAGTGCCATCTGGTGGCAAGACATTCAAACATCTGTCCATGTATGTTATCCAGGGCTGTACAACTGGAGCATTGTAGGAAAATTCGCTTCACAGTGCAGAATGTATCCAAAATAAGTGTTTCTTGTGTGAAGAAGTTGAGAAACTGCTCCAGGGAATGTAAATTTTGGACAATTGGACAACACTGGTTATTGTTTCAAATTTATCATTTTTATATGTACATGTATAACACAAATGTCAATTATATCAAAAAGCACACAACTGAATATCTACGCTGAAGAAATAATGTGACTATGTACATAAAACAAATAGAGTTAACAGCTGCATTGAACTAGTTCAAGAAAAGAAAAAGAATAGGTGTAAGTGTCCAAGTCATCTGCAAATAAGGTCCTTGAATTGATTGTTCATATTAGTAATTACATCAGGTTGGTGGATTTAAAAACAGTTTATGGGTTTTAAAGGCCAAGTGACAGAAACTTGCAGTCTCTTTACTGATGCATTCATCAAATAAAATAGTTTTTTGGGTCCTCCAGCCCCATGTAGCTTGCAGAAAGATTTTTTTTTTTACTTTCATATATAATTCCATTCTTTCCTTGATATATGTGTAAGAGATTGACAAAAGATACTGGTTGTTATTTATTTATTTATTTATTTATTTATTTATTTATTTATTTATTTATTTATTTATTTATTTATTTTATCTATCTATCTATCTTTCTATCTATTTATTTATTTATTTATTTATTTCATATCATGTTTCAGTTATTACAAGCATAACACAAGCAGAAGTACTTTACAGACACTGCAAAAAGCTGACTTGAGGCATGCAAGGCATTTGGGTAGTTCAACTCTTGGATGTATGCATTTAGTAAACTTGAACACATGTATCTATGATCATACATAACATTAAAACTAAAACAATGTCAGTCGTATCAAATGATTTGAGTCACTGCAGTACAAATTGAGTTTATAGCTATAAATCAGATACTGGATGCCATTAACAAACTCATTTTCAGCTCATTGCATTGTCCAGTGAAGCAGTACATACATGTATTGGTCAACTGCATATGTCCTTGGGAATTAACTTGATTATGTTGTAATATCTAAACTTCATAGGGCTCATGGTCCAGTTTTCAATATAGACCACTAACTAGTAATGACCATGGTAATGTAGTCATAAAACTATAAAGCACAATACTGAATATGCAGTGTTCCTGCCAACCTTACATTTGGTATGCAAGGACGGTGCTCTAATGGACCATTTGCAGTAAAGACTTATGAATAGTGGACTGGTAGTTTTTCCACACGTCTCTCACCCGCCGGCCAGCACTGAATGCAGGTCGTAAGTATAGTACATACAAAGTTCTCTGTATTATACAGTGAACAGAGATACAGCAAAAAACACCCACTCATTTGGTAATATAGATATGTTAAAATGTATATAAGCGTAGCACAGGTTTAATCATGTTCCTGAAAAGCAAACAGCTGTATTTTCTTAAAGACAATATCTACAGAACAAATTTAACAGGAGAGAATCATTTTTCAACAAGTATATGTGTAGCCCTCAGTCATATTGAATTCAATACCTTTTTGTACAATTTTTTATAAATGATGCCTTGTTTTTACTGAACTAATACAGAACTGATTGCTGTGCTCTCTACCAATAGGAGGATGACAGTGTGTTCAGCACAACTGTGGACGAGGCGGTGCTGCAGGCTGCCAAGGAAAGACAGCAAGCCAGAGGTCTCTTTACACCAGAAAACTGGTCTCCAGAGAAAGAAAATACAGTTACCATGCAGGAGGTGATCAATGGAAGGGCTCATGAACAGTAAGTAGGATGAAAATGTGGAGTTAGCATGTAGCAGGTGATCAATGGAAAGGCTCATGAACAGCAAGGAGGATGAGAAAGTGGAGTTAGCATGCAGCAGGTGATCAATGGAAGGGCTCATGAACACCAAGCATGATGAGGGCACTGAGTTAGCATGTAGCAGTGATCAATGGAAGGGTCCATGAGCAGTAAGTAGGATGAGAACAGCTTGAGTTAGCATGCAGCAGGTGATCAATGGAAAGACACATGAACCATACAAGTAGGGTGACGACATGGCCAGTAGGTGCTAGCCAAGGGCTTGTGAGAAGTAACTATATGTAACTGGATATAAACAGGGCAAGTAAACTGTGTCAAATATTACCACATGGATGGGGTTGTAAATGAGAGGGCTCATAAGCAGTAAGCACATGTAGGATGAGGTTAATGGAATGGATATGAGCTGTAAGTATGTGCAGAAACAGGGCACTTGCAGTGCCGGGGATTGGGTGGTGGTGGTGGTGTGTGTTTGGGACAATAGCAGGACTTGTGAGCATTAAAAGAGCATATTGACAGAAGGCACAGTTATCAGGCAGAAGAGATTAATGGGAGAACTCATGAGCAGTCATTACCTGTACAAAAATGTGACTGTATTCATTCAGGGTGTGTTCATTGAAATCTCTCATGTATGTATGTTCTGCAGATTTGAATGGGTTGTTATTTTGGATTAAAAAAAAACTTTGAATCTAATTGAGTGGAATGGTTCAAGGTCAGTGACTTGAAAATCTGAACAAGTTTCATTATTTTTTTACCTTAGTTGTGTGGAAATGACATATCTCCTGTATTGTATTGCATTGTATTTTCGTTTTTATCTGCAGAAAGTAATGTTCCACACCAAGGTTACTGTCATTGACAATAAAAATATGCAAAATGGAGTTCATGGCAGTAATTATAACCTCCCCCCACCCCCCTCAAATCAGTCAAAACCAATTTTATAATTGTCTGCTTTATGGCTTTGTTGAACTCTTCAGTTTTGTGGGTTTGTGGGGGTTTTTTTTCCGTTCTTCTTCTTTTTTTTGTTCAAAACAGTTTTAATGAGAATAGTTGCTGACCCCCAACCAGCATATATGTAACATATCCTAGGTTATGAGCTTTCATTGATGCAAATTTAAATTTGACCATGACCATGGAGGAATTTTTCTTTCTCCATGCTAGGACATATGTAATATGTTACCAAAATTAGTTCTAGGTTTAGCACTTTCAGTGAAACGAGTACAAGTTTTAAAACATTTCTGCACTTTCAACTTGTTTTGTTATCAACCAGTTGACAAGATTGCTGCAGTTTGGGTTGCACGATTTGCCCTATTGATTTAGATCATCCGTGCAACTCTTAAAGATCAGGTTCCAATTACAAGTTATATATCAATAAAGTTGAATGAACAGTGGGCCCCCTCTTATAAGGCCCCCCTAAAGAGAGGCCACCCCCTCTACAAAGGCCACTTCTCCATGCAGCAATTATGGTATTTTCATTGTATTTTACCGCTCAACAGAGGCCACCCCTCTTATAAGGTCACTTTTCTAGTGCATTTGGGGTGGCCTTATAAGAGGGGGACCACTGTAGATTTATTCCTTTCCTGCTCAAACATCACAACGCCCCTGGATATTGCAATTGTCTTCTGCTCACCCATTTTTCGCAACTATTGATTTCTTCTACCAAAATTATGCCTGAAGTTTGTAAGAAATATTCTACAGAATCATGTGCCCTAGATCAACAGCTTTCTTTCGCATTCTTCAGGTGCAGAATGTGCCCATTAAGGAAACCTGTTGACTCAGTCTTAATTCAACCAGGAAAGGGTTAAAAAGTGGCAATACCAGAGAAAGCATTCACAAGAAATACTTTGGGCTTCAGTTCATAAATCCAAAAAGACCCTTGTTTCTTTGTTTGTTTTTTTCAAATTTAAGAGTATGCTGTTGAAAATTGTCTATTCAAGTTCCAGTTTTCCCTTAGGCATTCCATCATTACGGCTTTATCATGTATGAAGGCTGATTGGCACCATTGCCTAGCAACAGGCTAAGAGATTTAGGTGATCACGAAGCATGTCCTGTATTGCTCATCTACTGAACACTGCCTTGATCACTTCCACATCAAAAGAAATGCAAAGCTTAGTATGCTCTGAGAAGACAATCCAGTGGCACATGGCACAATTCTTTGATTTTCATCATGTCGTATTCTTTACCATGTAAGCTGCCAATGTCATTCTCTGTGTGTCTTACAGTCACAAAGAGGCTGCGGAGCACTTTACGTCAAAACAGTACGAGCGGTGCATCAGCAGCATCAGCAAGGCCATCAATCTGCGGCCACAGGAGACCAAGTACTATGTGGTACGGGCAGAGGCCTTCCTTAAACTGTGTGAATTCCAGTCGGCAATCCTCAACTACAAGAAAGCATGCGTTTTAGAACCTGACTCCTATAAGTATTATTCCAGACTGGCATTTATATATTTCTTCCAAGGTCAGTGTTTGTTTGACCAAAAACTGTATCCAGAAGCACTGGAAGCATTTTCGCGGGCTGCAGAGATGAGGCCAGAGGTGATTGGCTACCATACACGCAGGTAAGAACTTTATGCTGCTAGTGAGACGAGAACTACATGTATATCCTTTAGCATATAGCTTTTTTTTTAGTTTAAATAAAGTGCAACACAGAATGTGTAATTAATACGGTAACAGGCAAACTTCTTATATACAGGATACCAAACATATGGGCTAGCCACCTGGTGAAACTGATCATACATGTACAGTTTTTTAAGACCCACCATGAAATGCCTTGCCTCATAAACAGACCTTTGCACTTTCTATCTTCCACTCCATGCACACCTGCAAGTTGAACATAAAAAGAATCATAGAGTTTAGTCTTCCTAGGAGGCAATGACATGTTGATTCTTTGACTAAAATTCTTTGCCAGTAGCTAGCCATGAAATGACCAGGAGTTGTACGAAATCACTTTCAGTTGGCAGAAGGAGGGATCGTAAGCAATCATAATATGTGCCTTTATACTTTACTGACTCATTGATGGCACAGATACTGCAAAGTACTTGTTTCTCGATTAACTTTTACAAGCAAATTGGGCCAATAATACAAGATTTCAATTGATTTATAATGCAGGGTGTAACAAACAAAATCAGCAGACTTAAACACTTAAGAATTTTCAGGAGCATCAGATCACAGGCTGGGCTGGAAAATTTACAGCAGCTGCAAACCCAAGCAATCAACAACAAATTGTACATGTGTATGTGATACATGTATATATGTCTCTTCCTTGCAGCATTTCATGTCTGGCAGCCTTGCAGAGACATGGCGAGTGTTTGGCACTGGTTAACAAAAGACTGGAGTCGGAACACCAGAATGCAGACCTTTTTGTGATGAGAGCTCGACTCCATGAGCTCTTCAGAAATGTAAGTGAACTGACCCGCTGATCACAACTCGACTCTCATATTTGTAATCAAACAATGATACCTTGTTCATCACATTCTTCATGCAGAGGTATTTCATTGCTATTATGTCATTCTAACATATTTGACAACAGTTAACCAAAGACATGCAATTTTGTGGATCTTGACACAAAATTTGAGACTCAAGCTTTTTATGTTACCTACTAAGCTAATTAATTTTGTGCTTTTGGCTTTTTCAATTATTTCCCACATGCCACAAAAATGCTTGGCAAAATAGAGATGACCATACTGACACAACATCTGATGAGGTAAGGGGTGGGTGGGTGGGGAAAGAGTCTTGTCATGTGGCAACCAATAAGATAAAATGCCAAGATGCCACAAAGTATAGCTATTGACAGACGAAGGCCTTCTGGAGTCACTGGTATATGGTGCATGGTAGCAGTGAAACATTGTCACATTTCTTTATTAATTAGGCCTATTTGTTCTAGAAGAATGTGAAGATTTTAAAGGGGAAAAAAAGCCAAGTCAGAAATAGCTAAATCTGAAGGTAGGAATGTGTTTCAATAGCCTCAAAAATCCAAAACTAAATGTTACATGCCAAATATTCTCATTGTGTGTTCATTTTTGCTTCGCCAGCATAAGTTGTTGGCAAGACTAAGCACTCACTGTCCGGACATCCGTCAACAAAAAACTTTGGAGTGGCATTATTTCACTAACTACACTGGGTGGGGCTTTCATACTTGGGTAAATGATTGATAGTCATGGTCACTACAGATTTGTACCATCGCTGTCACACTTCATTGGTTACATTATGTTTGAATGAGCATTTAGAAAAACTTTGTAGAAGCTTGAACTATGCTGGTGAGACATTCATGTCCCACAGGCATAGCTCTGGTTTTTCTGTAATGTACATAAATAAGGACATTTTTAGAATTTGTATCATTTCTCCTCACTCAAACCAAGTCAAGATATCACTTGAAAGTATTTTGAGTGCAAAGCTATGGCACGAAAAATAAATCCCTTAACCGAATTTATGTTTGCTCAAGGAAGTCATACTTTGTATCAGATTTCATATGTACAAGAAATGTGTGATACCCTATCATTTTATGGAGATCATGTGTTGATCATTGTGTCATGGAATTTGCAAAATGAGCATAGGTACATGTACATGACAGTATCCTGGACAACATTGATCTCTAAGCAGATTGGATCATAAGACAAAACTTGTCTAATGACTTAATTTTGTCTCATTGTACACAAAAATTGTTTTTAAAAAGGTGAAAAAATGTGTCTGTTTTCAAGAACTTGTGGTTACAGACTACAGTTGTGATTGGCTGGTTGCGCATCCCAACGGAGATAGTCCGTAATTGTGAAAATATTGAGTTTTCAGCATGCTGTAGCTTCTGTTTAAATAAAGTTAGCTAAGTCAGGTTTGCTGCATCGCAGAGTTGCTTCATTGGTGGTCATATAGGTGCACTGTCTTCCAGGCCGGGTGGGAACTTTATGGTGGGGAAGGACAATGATGTGACCCTGGCAAGAGCACAGTTCATACACCTGTATAAAGCTGACATCCAGGTGTTGTTTCGTATTTCAATTATCACAAATTAACGAGCTGGGAATTGTATGACAAAAATCCGTCCATATTTTTCTGACATTTTTATCTGTTAAATGCCGTTCACGGAATTTCAAAATACCAAAATGCTGATTTCTTAGACTGAAAAATGCTAATATGAAAAATAGAAGGATTTATAATTGTGGTCTGTGGCCTTGTCATCAGTCCACAACAAGGAATATGAATTATGTTTCAGTGAAATCCTTGACGTGTAAAGTTTTCTAAAGTATGTCCTGACAAAAACATTGTCAAATAGCACGTGCATTACATTGTACATTTGCTGTAGTAATGAAACTACACTTTTCTTTGGCAGACCACCCTGTGCTACTATGACATAAAAGATGCCTTGAATCTGAACCCAGACCATCCAGAGGCAAACAAACTGATGCAAAAACTGGAGAAGAAAGCCAAGGATCTAAAGGCCCATGCTTTGCAGCTGAATGCTGTTGGAAGGCATCGAGATGCGTTGCAGAAAATATCCATTGCCATAGAAACAGACCCCTCAGTGCCCGATTTCCATGTGCTCAGGTGAATTGAAGCCTTTATGGTTCCAATGCATATTTTCATTAGTTTTTGTGCAAAATAAACAACCTCTCCCCCATGCTGAATAGTTTCACAATTAATTTGTAAAATCATCACATATCCAACATCAATGTCCTAAGTACTTACTATGGGCAATGACACATTAAAATCTTTGAAGTAAAACCTACCAGTCAGCATCATTAAGAACTTCACGTAAATCATACCATGTGGTACAATATAACAGGCTTTCTCTCAGCACCTGTTTGAGTGTGTTAAATCACTTTTACACATATTTTGTGCCAGTTTTGATCTTTATTCTGCTTTGCCAATTTCAATAACTTGCAGAGGTGCCTTACACCGTCGCCTGACAGACTTCAACGCAGCCATTGATGACTATTTGTTGGCGTTGGACAAGACAGACCACAATGAAGAGCACACAGTGTATCAAGAGGCTCAGAGACAACTACTGCTGACGTATAATGACTTTGCCGTCGAGTGCTTCACTAAAGGCTACTATGAAGAATCAGTCATCCTGCTCAACAAGGCCATCAAGGGCGAGAAGAGGGAGAAAGGCCTCTATCTGAACAGGGGTGGTATGGTCATTCTATTACCCCCTTTTGGTGCCCCTGTCCCCTTAAACATCCCCATCTCACCGCGAGTACCCTTTGGACTCAGAAAATGATACAGCAGTGTAAACACTGAAAACTTGTACCATTAATTACCCAACAACCATTGTAATATTAAAAACATAGGTCTGAACTTGAAGCTCACTTTATGAAAGTCACCTAAGTCATCTGGGTGCTTTAATAGGAAAAATATGGTAATACAGTGAAACCGCATTATAGCGACACTCAGATATCCAACACATTCAATATAATGACACAAATTTTCATGGGAAAAAGTTCATTTTCTTTGTTATTTGATTCGTTTATCTCACATATTCAATTATCTGACACTGTTTTTAGGGCACAGATGGTTTCAATACAATGAGCGTTCACTGAAATAATACTAGGCATAATTTCTGCTTTGATTCAATGATAGCCACTTGATAACAATTTAACTACCTCCATGCTACTGTTAAAAACTGGCATTTTTTTTCATGATATTACTGTGGCCTATTTGAATATTTCTTGATAAAACAGCTTCAATACAGTTTTTAAGTTTAACTAATGTAAATTGCTTTATTTTCATGTGTTTAAATTTCATGGTTTTTGTACTTTTGACATTGTGCTCAAGTTTTATTTTCACTATTTTGGACATAATTCATATTCAATGTTAAAATAACGTTTCACTCCCCCCCCCCCCCCCCCATGGGGAGACCTTTTCTGTTTTCGGATTGTCCGTCGGTCTGTCCAGATGTGCACATTCTCATTATTGTGATATCTACAGAATGCCTTCATGTATTTTTCTCAAATTTGGCAATATGCTTACCTTACCTGGCAAGATCAACTGATTAGATTTTGATGTCACCACAACCTAATTTGAACAAATGGCAGCTTAATTACATGCTCAGTAGGGCTCGTTTCCACAATATCTCCAGAGTGCTCCAATGTATTTTGCTCAAATTTGGGAGTATGCTTGGCCAGCATGCCGAAATGAACTGATTAGATTTTGGTGTCACCATGACCTAATTTGAGCAAATGGCAGCTTCTGTGGCATCAGCAAAATAAGCGAAAATAAGTATACATGTACAGCGAAATGAAAGCAATTTACAGTATGTTATTATTGACACAATTAAATTTACAAAAGAAAATTTTCAGAATGTATGTGTAATTCAGATTCTCATTTGCACCATATCCATAAATTTGTTTCTGTCACACAAACATTTATAGTAGAAAAGTAAACTTCTGTTGTGCTGATATCTGGTTGCTGGCCTCTGCCAGATTGTTTCTTCAAGCAGGGCAACTTGCAGTATGCCATGGAGGATTACCAACAGGCACTGGAGATAGACCCCGCTGATGACGCCATCCGTGGCAGGATCTCCGTGGTTCACAATGAGCGAGGCATCACGGACTACGTGGCAAAAGCCTACCAGGTCACAAAGACTTTGATTTACATATTTTATGTTTGTTGGCATTTTGCAGATTCACACCTTAATTATCATGTAACAGTGAATCTACCAAATTAATATCTAATTTACATTTATGTGTATCAGGCACAAAGATTAACCTTTCAGCACTCGAAATTTAAACAAATATTGGAAAGCTCTCACACAAACACACTCTGAACACTACCTCCTGTTACTATTTACCATTGCCTTTGTATTGACAGACCATACATATTTTAAGTGTTTCAACGCATATATATATATATATATATATATATATATATAATGATCATTTGCATATATTTGCATACAGGAGGCAGAGTCTGAGTTCACCATGGCCATCCAGTACAACCCCAAAGTGGGTCAGTATTATGTGTCACGAGCCAAGGCCAGACAGATGATGGAGGTAAAGTATACAGATAATCATCTCTTACAAGTTTACCTGTTTCTAGCTGCTGCTTTTACTTCCTACTTGTCAAAGAAGAAAACAAAACAAAAACTGTACTTAAAATTTCTTAGTACAGTCAAACATGTCCATGGGCTCATCTATCCCAAGAGACTGATGCCTGTCCCCCCCCCCCCCAAGCATATTTTAAGTAATTTTTTCCTGTTTTAAGGCCCCACGTGCTTAACGCACCCAGAGCACACTATGACTATAGGACCAGCATAGACAGACTAAGATAATAGTGTGTAAATGACCAATTTAAACATTTTTGTTTTCTTTTCTTTATGCTGCATTATACATGTGAGAAGGTTCTCTTGCCATGCGGTAAACGCTGTACCAAAGGATAACTGTTTTTGTGCCTGACAAGTTTCACAAAGAAAAAAGAAAACAATCGTACAGCTCCTTATGGTCCATACCCTTGCCCAGTATCACCATATTGCAATTTCCACTGCTATCATTGTAGAATGAGCCAGGAGCACGCAAAGATGTGTTGATGGCTTTGCATATAGACCCGAGCAACGACGAGGTGTTCCCCATCATGACGCGACTGTTCCCTGGCAAAACAGTGAAGGACGTACTGCACAGCAAGGCAGCGGCGGCAGTGAGAACACAGCTACAGAACCTGGTGTCTGTGGCTTCCCCAGTAAAACTGGCTCCCATTGAGGCAGGGTAGGTGGCGCTGTATAACACGAGCTCTGGTGCAGAAGTAACAGTGCAGCTGAGTGTTTGTGAAATGTGTGTGTGTGTGCACATAAGCAAATGTGAGCCAGCTTCAAACAAATTAAATATGGATGGACTGATTTTGAGAGGTAAACTTGCTTCAAAATTGCAATCCAAATCACAAAATAGATTAATCATCACGCAATTAAAAAAAAATTATCGTAAGATAATGTGTTTGAACTTTCAGTATAATTGGTTTCTTGAGACAGAACAGAATATATGCTGATCAGCTGCTTCATTTTTCCTTGAATATTTTTGTGCTTGACTACAAACACGATTTTGTTTCTGCTGAACTTTTCAGATTGATTTTCTTTCAAAGCTGGTTAAATAAAATCCTCCATAACATCTTAGACCAAGACTGAAGCCAAAGAAGTACAATATTAAAAGTTCATTTGTCTTTGTACAGATAAAATTAATTATCCCACATGGTACTTTGCATTTCAGGGGAGAGGCAACTTCAAGCAAAAAGACCGTCAAGTTTGAGGATGTGCCACCTCCCATCGCAGGGTCACTATGGAAACCTGGTGCATGTTTCCCAGACCTCAAGGCCTGTATGCAGGAACAAGAGTTCAACTATAGGATTGCAAGGGAGAAGAAACAGGTTTGGTTCTTACCATGGACAACCTTTAAACTGAATTGAATCAAATCATCATATCTTTGAGTTTGCTCTTGAAATGCTTGCAGGTGTGAAAGGTAATCTGAGATATAGTGGTAAAAGTTTATACCAAATGCTGACTAATACAAAGTTTAATTTGCTACTTAAATTGGTAGATGAAATCCAAAACAGGGGAGGGGGGAAGAGAAAAATTGAAATGGGTTGGCAGCATTACTGTCAACTTTAACAACCAGATGGCAGTCCTGATCTATCAGGTTTGAAAGATTTCACACCACACAACAACATCAGATGAAAAATGGCAATCTACAGTGATTCTTTCCCACTAAGTGTAATATCACAAGGACAGCTTCATGGACACTGTGTGAATTCCATGCAGCTTCCAGAAGTTTAACCATTTCCCCCTTAAACTGGCCAAAACTGGCTGGTGATCAAATGTCATCTGCTTCAGTGTTTTCAACTTTTTTCAACAGTAATGAAAAAATAATTTGACTAAGAATTGCAGATGAGACCTGTCAAGATCACATGTCCCAGGTCAACAGCTTTCCTTGGTATGCGTTGGACACTTAGTGCCCAACTCATGCCAAGGAAAGCTGTCGACTCAGTCTGAATTCAATGGGTAAGGAGCTAATGTGTTAGTTTGTTTAATATGTAACAATTTCATTAAAATGGAAAAACACAAAAAAAATACACACAGATCTGTCCTGCACTTATAGTTCACTTTGTGTTCGATGCTGGTTATCTGTATTTTTCTGTGATGCTGCTGACACCTAGCAGAAAATAAAAGAGTTACATAATTCAAGTAATTTCAATGTGTCAGTCTCACATTGAACAAAACTGGTGTTTTGTTTGTTTTTTTGTTTTGTCCTTGTTTTTCATATGTGCACCTTAAGACGCAAGAACTTCATTCATTCTTAGAACACCTAGATATGAAATGCTTCACATTCAAGTGAGATTTCAATCAGATTTCAAATGCGCCAAAACCTGTGGAAATCCTTCTCTTCGTGTATGCGTGCTCTTTCTGAAATCTGTATTCAAAGATTGCACCCGTCTCTTTCTAGGTGAATACCAGAGTCAAAGATGCTCTACATAATCGCAAAAGTCTTCGTTACGGTGGAGCCCGGGTGAAGGCATTGCCAGAAGCTGTACCCTACAAGCGAAAAGGTGCGATTGGCTTGAAGGAAGAGATGGCACTGGATGCCACCGAAGTCAAACTGACGGGATGGAGAAAGTTTAATATGGGGATTGGCTTGCAGGGAACCTGAGACACTAAGATGGGGTAAACATTGAGATGTGTCATGGTTTCCTATTGGACACTGTTATGGCCAATAATTGACGATCTGGCTACAGGCTCCATAGGTCTGTCAAGAAAAATACATACATGTACACCATCATCCTATTTGTGTCATTGTAAATATGTGTACTCTTCAAAGACCAGGCCTTAAACATTGTTGTAGAAGGGAAAGGTTTGACAAAGGGCAAGTAACAACATATAATGCAAACAAACAGCATAATAGGAGACTGTATTAAACACTCCATGTTTTGTTTGAAAAAAACAAAAACAAACCTGATGAACATTTTATGACCTTGTTTAATGCAATTTTGTTTTCAGATGTATCATGGGTAGACTGCCTAGATTGGGTGAATAAGACAACAGACTGGATGAAAGAGTCTCAAAACAGAATGACTGGCACGACTGCATGGACAGTTGGATGGAAGGAAAAATGGGGAAAGAACAGATGGATGTAATTGCAGATGGAATGATGGATGAATGTAAGGAGTCCTAGATGGATGGATGGGATGAGTGTAATATTTGTATTGCAAGCAAGATGAGAATATTTATGAAAGGTAAAATTCACCAGTTTTGAATTTTAGAGTCAATTGTCACAGTCATCACAATACAACTCATCAAAGTGGTTTAGCCAATTGATGTACAATTGTATGTGATACCACTTTAGAGGGACACTGGTCTTGCATCTGAGTCCCAGATTACTGTGATGAGATCTACTTTGCAGTTTGTTTTGTCCTGTTCAGATCCACTTGGTAAAGTAATATTACGTATGCAGTTGTCACTTGTTGAAATACAAGCTGCAGATAGGCATGTTTGTCATGCACGAGCCCAGCTCCTAACTCCTTGGAGAAGGTCTTGTGGAACTAAACCTGTTACGATCAATCAACAGATGGACAGTGAAGAAGCCAGTGGATGTATATACAACACAATTTATATACAACACAATTTACATTTGTATTCATTTGTTCTATTTGTGACAGTAACACATTCAGGTACGCACATGTTAACGTATGGCTTACCAGCACCAATGCCGGTTGCAATTGGTATATGCGGTACAATCTCCACCACCAGGTGTCACTTGTAGTATTATCCAGTGCAGTCATGCAGAACAAGGGAGATATATGAGGCATTTATCTTGTGTCACTGAAAGTCCATGTTATAAATTTACACTTTCAAAGTCCCTCTCTGTCGTTCCAGTTTACAATAAAGATTTTTATGCTAACATTTTTTCCTTCATAATGCTAAAGCTCTATAGATCATTTCTGATATGACTGGAAAGCCAAAAAATTTATCCAGATACACCATAAAATACTTCTGATGTTGTCCCAGCCAAGAGGCAAAGTGCCTGTCCCGCCATGTGACATTTTCACTGGATCATGCTTGAGGCGACATCTTGTGGAGAAAGTACTAACAACCTAGATGAGCTCTACCTGACACACGTCTGCTGAAAATGTGCCAAATTTTGTTTGACGTAGGTAACAGTATTTATTTGACTTGGTAACTGTATTTAATGATACTTGATGTTTCTGCCCCATGAAATATGCATGGTGAGCAAGACTGTAAGGCTTTAATGTTGCTTTTGTGCAAGGATAGGCCTTTGGTAATCATGGAGCTAAAAATGACATGTATAATTCACAGTTTATAAATCATTACATTTCTCAGGCTTTGAGGTGAATTCAACAAGTGCTCAAACCATCACCAAATATGCAAGTTGCTGCTAGCCAAAATATGTAACATGCCAATAAATCCTGACAAATGAGCTCTTAATAGCAGAATTAGTTCCACTAGCCCAACCAATCAGTTCCCAACATGTAACAATCAATTGCATCTTTTTCATGCACCACAATTTGTTGAAATAAATCTTTAACAGTCAATTTGTATGTAAGATAATTTATGCCAATATAACATGACAATTAGCTTTCATGTATTACCCCTTACCCCCCCCCCCAAAAAAAAACTTTAAAAAGGTATTGCATCATCTTATCCCAGAATGTATGCCAACAATTTTTTAATACGTATGAATATGTGTCTGTACTGTTGACTTGAATATCCAACATTGTGATTCCACTTTCTCATGCCAAATTGACAAGAAATGTGATATAAGATAGCGAACACACTGTACATGAATACTGCACGTGTGTTCATATAGGGCCTTGCCCTGTTTCCAAATTCGATGGTATCTTGCAAAAAGGACTTAAATCCTGATGTTAATGCAAAAAAAGTTTTGGAGAAAAAACAAAAAAAAAAAAACGTTTCCCGTCGAACCAATAGATATAACAATAACTAGTGGACTCTACACAAGAAGAGAAGAATAGGGTGTTTTCAGAAATGAGATGGTGCTGTTGCTGCTGCTTAACTTTAAAATAAGGAAATTCGAAAGAAAAATAAAGTTGCAAGTTATTTTGCGGAACAAAACTTGTTTTGCAAAAAAGGGCGTAACTTCAGGTGAGCCATTCTAGCAGTAGTTGCTTTAAAGAAAAAAATATAAGTTGTATTTTGGCAATAGGACTTGTCACAACACAAGTCCTACTGTCTCAAAGAGACTGGCTTAGAAAGAGAAAATAATATTTTGCAAGAATGACTTAAGTGGATAAGAGTTCTTTTAACATGATGCAATATGAATTGAGGCCATATTGAAATCAAGTGCAAAAGGGACTTAATATTTGTGGGTCCTTTTAGCAAAATGAGTTTGCTGGTTTTGTTCAAAAAGCATGTCAAAGAGACTTATTCATCCGTAACCCCTTTTATCAAGTGCAAAAATACTATGCAATAATGTAAGGTTATCTTCAAGCATTTATAACTTTTTTTTACTTTTTAGGCTATAAGCCTGTCATTTGAAAAGAAAGGTGTGTTCTCTTCAGCTCTACTGTTTAGCAAAATATTAAAAAAAAAAAAATAAAAAATAAACATGCAATTTTGACTTTTGAAAGTCCTTTTTGCAAAATACCATCCAATTGTATCCTTAAGGAAACAAAAATATGTTGAAACCAATACATGTTTGTGCCAAAAAGTACCACCTACCAGCAATGATAGGAGGAAAGATAAAATTGCTTGCCATATGGTGACTACTGTTTGTTTGAATTGATAACATTGTGATTCCACTTTCTCATGCCAAATTGACATGAAATGTGATATAAGATAGCAAACACATTGTACATGAATACTTTTTATTTACATGAAGTGAACTTTGTATAAGGGTTTGAAGCATGTTTATGAAGAATGTAATTCTTTAATTAATATATATATATATATATATATATATATATATATATATATATATATATATATATATATATATATATATATATATATATATATATATATATATATGTGGTCTATGAACTGTTTTGTAAAATGTACACATATATTATGAAATAAAGCTTTGTACAGTCAAACCAGGATGGATAACTCTTCTGCACCCACATACTTTTACATGCTGGAAATTCTTTCATTGTTTCAGAACACAGTCAATTTTTTCTGGTCTCTTCTGGATTGCCGATGTTTCTCAATAGATGTCTCTGAGGATTTTAACTGTTCCAGGTACTTTTCCATCGAGGCAATCTTTTGCTGTACTCGTATGGTCATGCCTTTGTCCCTGTGGATAAAAAGGTGTCCATTACACAGTCGCCCATGAGAATTAAAGAACATGACGTCTATCATCTGTCTCTCTCTACACACACACACAAGCGCTTCCTTGCCTACTCTCCCCCCCGATGATGTCCCAAGTTACTGCTTTAACACAAAATGACACTTCTATCCAAAGCAATATGACAAGCAATTCATCAAAATTACCCCAAAAATATAACCACAAGTCTGCCATTGTGGCTTAGTAAGTTTGATGTGAAATGTTTTTAAATTGTGGAAATGATATTTCATGTTTGAAAACTTTGTACAGCATAGCTTGGATTACCTGGTCCACAGCTTTTATTGGTACAGGTTGGTATATGCCCAACCTGTAACACCAAAAGCTGTGGGCTTTTTATCCAGACAAGAGTTTATCATACAGTTTTCATTTAACATAATTTTAATTCATTATAAAAAGCCATTAAAAAAATGGACATAGCATCAACATTTGAAATCCTTTTGGCTCAAGGGCAGAAGTGATATGTAACCAATTTACAATATAAAATGACAGTTGTACAGAGGTACGTCAAACTGGATTCTCACCTTCCTTCATTCCTACCCAAAGACTGTCTCAGTCGGCTAAGCTCTCGCTCCACACCCCTCATCTCTTCACTTGTTTGTAACAACTGAAACATTGCAATTACATAATCATCACAGAATTACACAACTCTATGCTGTAGAGGTGCAAACCCAGCTTTTCATAACTTCAAAACGTGAATAGAATTCCCCTTAATGGAACCCCCTCTCTTCTCCCAAAACATTACCTCTGTGACAAGTTGGACCAAAATTAATTGCCAATTTTCTTCCAAGAGCAAAAGCACACAAGATCTCTATGCATGTCAACCATTTCTGTTTGTTGCGTGTACTTGTGAAATTTCATCTCTCCCTCCCCCCCCCCAAAAAAAAAGATCTCCCAAATGCAGTTTCTACATGAGGTTGTTTATTTTGCATGCAAATCAAATTAGTTCTTCAAATTTGATTCGATAAAAGCAGTAAAAATTTCCTCTGTGACCAATTCCTGTATTCATGGGGATGTGACCTTAACTCATTCCTCACTGATCCCGTCTTTCCCGCCAAAATGTTAATGTCGTCTGCTTATCTGATTTTGACAAATCTTGCACAATTTGTAAAAATTCTGAATAAAGATTGAATGAGAGACCATTTAGGCTTGTATGGAGTGAGTCAACTGCTTTCCTGGGTTCACTCTGGGCACTAAGTGCCTAGAGTGCACCCAGGAAAGCAGTTGACTCTGTCTTGTTCTGGGGTGGAATGAGTTAATAGACATGTGGCCCATCACCATTTGCAGCAAGCTTAGACACATATTAATATACCTGTAAGGTGTGCATGTTTGGACTAAAACTAGGAACTACTCAAGTGTAGCCATTTTGGCTAAAGCGACTCACAAGTACAAGTGAAACTCGCATTTTTCCTGCCAAACTGATTCTAAATATTTCAGTCAATGGGTTGGTGTTACATGAAGTTAATACATTTAATAGAATACAAAAGAACGAAAACCAAAATCTTGAGCCAATTTGACTAAAAGATGGTAAATATCTTTAGCCAAATTCCACCTCTATTAGCATATGGCTAACCAAATAATGATTAGCACCATCCCAGCAATGAGCGCCATCTTTTGAACCTTTTTCTGGTTAGTATACATTAAATCACTAACGTAATTGTGTTTCTCCCTGATATATAAACCAGCATCGATGGGCAGGCATTATCCTCAGTCCTCAGGAGCTATGTTGTTAGCAAAACAGGTTGGAATAAACTTAACGGGTTTGCTGTGGCACCAGGCAAGACCTACACACACCCCCACTATATATATATATATATATATATATATATATCATATTCATTATAATAGTAGCACACTTTCAATCCAAGTGGCCTACATTCAAAATCAAGATTTTTTGTGTAATTTAGCAAAGATGATACTTCCAAATGAAAAATTAAATGTCACTGCAGTATATTAATGTTTATCTAACACCTAAATGAACTGCACAGCCTTCAAAACCTTCAATCAAGAAAGGTACTTATTCCATAGTCCCGCAAAAACACTGCCAAGATCTGGCAAATCTTTGCATTGGCACGGCCTGCTACTATTAGGATGAATACGATATATACATATATATATATATACACAGTGGTCCCTGTCTAAAGAGACTGCCCCTAGGGCAGGTCAAAATGTGGTCTCTCAAAACAGGTGGTCTTTCATTAGAGGTATAATAACATGGAAAAGATAGCACAGTGTTCTGAGAGAGTGGTCTTACAAAGATATGTGGTCTCTCATTGGAGGGTCTCTCAAGACAGGTACCACTGTATAGGGTAGTGGGCACCCAAAAATTGCCCAGGAATGGTATTGCTTGTAATTGGGCATATCATCCTGAGAGTCTTCAACTGTTTTCTTACTCAGAATGCTTTCTATTTACAAGAAAAATGACAGAAATATATTGAAGCAAACAACATGTGACATAGCAGCACATCTGAGTGAAAAAGATTGAAATGACTAGATGAAGGAAGTTGTAACTGTTTGACCTGCTAACAAGGTTTTCTTCCTGATGCTGTGACACAGAGGGGTCATCAGTAATTATCTTAACTGCACTCTTGCAACTTTCTCCAGTGATTTAGTTAAACAGGTCCAGTTATATAATTATTTTTATGACAGTTATACACATTTATGAACAAATGAACACAAAAATCACACCTCCACTTACCTGTACATTGAGGGACCGGTCTGTTTTTGTCTTGAGGTCTGCTTCACTGATATGCACCCTCCTGGTCTTGGCTGCACCACGTGTCTTAAGCTCATTGAGGCTACCTACAACGAACAATTCCATAGCAATTTTAAACAGTTTCTCCCTCAAACTGAGCAAAACTGGCTGAAGGTAAACTTTTGTCTGTTTCCATGATTGTTTATTCATTTCATTGTTACTGAAAAATATAAACATTTATAGATGAGGCCATCTCAGTAATATGTCCTAGATCAATAACTTTCCTGGTGGGATAGGGTTAAATGAGGTCACCAATGATACATTAATTATATACTTGAACAGAAAATAATTTTGTAAAGAAAGCAGCAAAGATTGGTATAAAAGGTCACCATGTCTTGTGAAGTCAAAAGTTGATTGATCTTTTTTTGTAATTCACAGCTGAATAGGCTTGAGCCACTGTAATCAATCCTGTTACCTTTGAAACACACAATTGTCTCACTACAGACATACATTAATAGATCATATGTACAAGCTTCGTTTTCAATTTCTGGGAAAAAATAGCTTAAACTAGAACAGGCTGATTTTCCAACAGAAAATCAAATGTCTCTCCATGCGCCCTTACTATTTTCACCCTTATCTTTATAAATAGGCATACCGATTCCAATGACCTACAGATATGGTGAAGGTACACTCTTTATTGACATTTCAAAATCTAAGCAAAGATTACCTATGTAGAAGCACAAGCACACTCTTATTGAGGCCCATGTGACCTTGAAAAATAGGTCAAGGTCATACATCTGCAGTCACAAGCAAGGTCTTACAAAAGTCTTATATAGAAACACAATCACACAAAATGTCAACCTCTTTAAGTCAAATCTTTCTCGAGTGCATCTGCAATGATTTTTAAAAAGTGGCCATGTGACCTTGAAAATAGGTCAAGGTCACCCATCTACAATCTCAACCTAGTTCATATTAAGGTACATTATCATGCAAAATTTCAACCTCCAAAGTCAAATCCTTGCAGAGTTATTAAGTCCGCATCAATTTTACATGACATGCCCATGTGACCTTGAAAAATACGTCAAGGTCACCCATCTGCAATCCCAGGTAAGGTTTTATATAGAAACATCATCAAAAAAATTTCAACTTCCCAAGTCAAATCTTTCTCGAGTTATCGCATCCGCAACACACGCAACAATGTGTTGAAGAAGAGCAAGAAGAAGCCGAAGAAACGGACGCAAAAACATGTCCCCCGTTGCACAGGGAGACATAATTTATAAGAATCTGACAGAAAAAACAAAAGAACAGAAAACAAAAAAATCTGAAAGGGAAAAGGTCTTAAATTCACATATTTCATAACGTAACCAACAAGGAAACCAACCTTTCTTATGGTGCCCCAGTTTCTTGTTGATAAAATCAAACACATTGGGTTTCTCAGCTTTCTTCGCGTATCCAGCTGCCACTTTAGCTTCCTGTTTCTTCATCTTCCTCTTGTGTTTCTTCATGACATCAAAGAGGTCCCTGTCTCCCGCTATGGCCTTCAACTCCATGATCTTGTCCAGAGACTTACCTACAACATGAAGCCAGGCAAAGCAGGCAGATGAGAGTTTATGTGTGTGTCCAGCAATGGGTGCACCACTTGTTAAAGTAGGTTTCACATGTATTTTGACAATGCTCCACTGCGCATAATGTTTACATGCAGTGAAAAGTTACGTCAGACTCGCACTTGAAATTTGTGTGAAATACCCGAAATGCAAAACAGACACAAGTTTGTTGGCAATATATAGGTATACATTAGTTCTCCTGATTGATCCCATAGCCAAAGGAAATCCTCATTTGTAATCTTTGGTCACAGCTTACCAAGTATATATACCATGTGCAGGGAACAGAGACATGTACATGCAAAGGTACACTGAAAGAGAACGAAAAAAAACCCAACAACAATATAACTTGGACAAAAGACAACAACAACTAGTGCATCTCATACAAGTTCCAAAGACATCAATTAGCAAATTTAGAGGCTCTGTAATAAGTCTGCGCCTTTCTTTAATGAAATGAAGAGTTCAACACTAAATTTGCTCACCAGATGGCAGCAGCTGTATGGGTACTGGTTCTGCTCGGCCCTCTCCATTCTTGCCCAAGCCTTGGCCAACAACAAACCCCATCTTTGCCATGAGTTTTGATGCAATGCCCTATCAAGAAAGATAAAAACAAACAAATTATGCCACGGTGTTATTCACCATTGAAAGAAAAGTCTTATTTATCATACTTGTTTCAGATATACATGTAGTATTACTGTTTAAGATATACATGTAGTATTACTACTGGAATGCACGAAAGATAGTTAAAGGGCATTCCTCTGAACAAAGCAGGATCTGTACAGCTTATTAGAAATAACATGCCAATTTAAATTTTGATAGATTTAACCCGACTTTATTGTGTCAGGTCTCATCTAAGCGACGCAACCTAGTTTATTTCCCAGTTTGAATGTTTCTGAGGTAATCATCCAGACACCAAATTAAATTTTCTCATATATATAGATATATATATATATATATATGCACACATATATATATATATGTATATACATATATATATATATATATATATATGCACATATATATACACATATACATACACACATATATATACACATATACATACACACATATATACACATATATATATATATACACATATATATATATACACATATATACATATATATATATACATAAAGCAAAATTACATGAACTTACAGTACATGTACCTCACGAAGAGCTACAGACTGCCCACCAAGACCAGTCTGCGTGTCAGACAATACCAGTTTGTGATATGCTTTAAACAAACTATCTACATGTTGTCTACATGTATGTACCATGCATCAACAGTGTTTGTATGATGATGATGACAACACAGTTACCATACCCGTGTGTGGGCTTCCCACTGGCCCAGGGCTTCTGTAGTTTGTGGCGGTCTCCACAGGTAGACTGGCAAGGCATCCTCCTCCTCCTCCTCAGAGTCCTCACTCAGTGCTACAAGCTCCCGCTCCTCGTCTTCATCAGATGACGGCTCACTTCTGTCAGAATCTGTAGGCAGCAACAAGAGCCTGACTACTCCTCCAACATATCACATTTGTAGATTTGCTTTCCATTTTTTAAGCCAAAGTATTTCAGCAGTAACAATGTCTGTTGCTATTCAGTGTCTCAGGAGACACCTTCAAGTTCTTTATGTGACCACTTTCGGACCTGCCCTTGGGGGTAATGTCTCAAATTAGGCTGTTTATTTGTTGACTCAAAGCATTTATACAGTGAGGACATTTATCACCCTCCACTCTCTCATGAGCCATATGCTTTACATGACCACTTTCCGACCTGTCCTTTGGGTGTTTTCTCAAATGAGGAAATATGTTCTATTGCATAATGTGCATGCAAAATTAAATTCACATTATTTTCGTGCATGTCACCAACAAAATGGATAGCATGGCAGGTCTTCTACACAAACATGTTTACTTATTAACGATAGATGAAAGGTAACTATTTGCTGTAAATTTAAACACTGATTACATGCACCATAATCATCAATAATAGTATACCTATGTTACGTCAATTTTGTCCACAATGGAAGGAACTAGAGATGCTGAGGACACGATTTGTAAAACGCTTCCAAAATATCTCCTCTTTCCTTGTTAGTTTTTTATTCATGTTTTTAACACATCAAAAAGAGTCACCTATTGGTAAGATGTCCTCCGCGCCGACTGTGCAGGTTTCATCATACGAGTCATACATCACCTCAAAGGTATGGTCGTCCCCAATATCGACAACTGTGGCTTTGTACCAAACCCCATCTTCATACTTAGCCAGGCACTTGCTCTCCATCTTAAGAACACTGAAAAAAAAATTACAGGTTCGTGGTGGTAATCCTTCCAATGTTCACACTTTACCTCTAAACTGAATTGAAATAACTGGTTATAAAATATCTGATTCAATGTTTCTGCTTAATTTTAATTAAACACATTTTGAATGATAATTATAGAGGACACCTATGACTGTAGTGTTCCCAAGTTCAACAACTTTCCTCAGAATGGGATGCATTCTTAAACACAAACCAATGTTGACGAAAGCTGTCGACTCAGACTGGGGCAATGGGGTTAAATTATGACAGTTTTTTTTCCTTTTTTTTTTTTTTCGTGGCAGCACTCTGTAGGTTTTCAGCATCTCGAATGCAACAAGAAAACCTGCTGAGCAAGGCTGCCAGAGTATGCGTGTTACAGATGGTGCCACAGGTAACTTAGGCTTGGTATCTAGCTTCTCACAAGTAGAGCCACCTGGTGGGCAAACAAATGCAGCCTCACTGATTGGCTAGTGGTTGTCCCCTGAAAGTGGCGTCGTATGCATTTTAGTTCAACAGGAAGTAGTGTGACATGAAATTGACCTACCCTAGCATCCTCCTTTCTGTAGTGTGTTACTCAACCTTGTTATCAAGTAAAAAATTAAACAAACTTCTTATGCAAATGACAGTTTTCAACACCTGGGCACTTTTGGTTGCATTGAACAGGAAAGTGATCAAAGTACAATGTACCACAGTGGAACTACGATGTACCACAGTGGAACCTCGTTAATCCGAACACCTTTGTACCCCAGTGAACTGTTCAGATTAATGAAGCATCTGGACTACTGAATCACTATTACATGTACTTGAAATGAACAATTCTGTTCCAGGAGAAGAGTTCAGATTAATGATACATACGGATAAATGAGGTTCCACTGTAGTAACTTACAACCGCACCTGCAAATCACTTTTTCTAAAATAGTAAATTTCACAAAGTAACAGCATTGGTCTTGGCATTATCATTGCAGTTTGAGCAACAAAAAGTTTGTAAAATATCATCACTTTTTAAGCTTGCCAAAGAAAAGTTCTTGTGGTCACTTATTTGGCAAATACCCAAAATCAAAGAAACTCAAACCAATATCATTGACTGTTAAAATACTATTCTTCTGACATAATCTTACCAAAATCATTAATATATATTTTAAACATTCTCTTTTAAATCCTCCTTCATCCTCAAAGTCAGTAAACCTCACATTAATTAGGAGACACAGTTAACAGCTCTCTTCAGTGCACTGTGGGGGCATTGCATCTAAATTGCCCCACAAAAAACTGTTCAACTGGGTCATTCACTGCCAGCGGAACCACTAATCTAGACCAGGCTTACTGGCACACGAATGAGAGGCCTTTCCACGATGAAATTTAAGGTGCAATGGTTTAACACTTTCCCCCCCTTGAATTAAGACCGAGTCAACAGCTTTTTTCAACATGGGCACTAAGTGGGCAACCCATGGCAAGGAAAGTTGTTGACCTGGGGCATGTGATCTTGATAGGTCTCAACTACAATTCTCAGTCCAATTGCTTTTCATTACTGCAGAAATTACATGCAGTTGAAAAACACTGAAGCAGATGACACTTGACCACCAGCCGGTTCTGGCCAGCTTACGGGGGAAGGGGTTGAATGATTGAGATCAGTAGGACAATGGTCCTAACTGGCACTCAAAGGTTTAGCACAGTGGTGCTGTCACAGGCATCACTTTGTATGGCTCATACCTGTGATCAGCGTCCTTGAACTCATGGAGATCTTCTACAGGTACAATGTGGCCATGAGAATACCTGCAACGTACACAGGCACAGAGTAAAGATGCAGAGTCAGTGAGCGTTACATGTCCAGCCAGATCATGACTGCAAGAGTCCTGATCAAACTGTATCTGGTGAAAAAAAAAAGTACAGTAGTCCCTCCTTTGAGAGACTGCCCCTAGTGCCACACAAAAGGCCGTCACATAAAGCAGGTGGTCCCTCAAAGGAGGTATAAATAACATGAAAAGCACTACAGAAAGACCTGACAACTGTGGTCTCTCAAAGGAGGTGGTATCCCAAAGGAGTGGTTTTTCAAAGGAGGGACTACTGTACTAGAACATGTACCAAATTTAAATTTGATCAAATCTGTTTCAAACAGCACACAGGTAAATTTGATAAAAGAATGCTGGACAAAGATTTGACTTATTTTCTGTATTTTCAATACAAAACGCATGAATGAAATATGTTTCAAACAAAACAGGGGCCAAAAAATTTATGTTTTAACACACAAATCTCGTGACAACTGTTGACATTTCAGTGAGTTATTGTCCAATTCACGACATTATCACTTTTGGAATTTGTGCATGTGATACTTAGTGAGATAATAGTATTTACATTTAACATGAAGCACACACCTGCATTGTTCTGCTGTAAACTTGCACCTGCCCTCCAGGTAGTATGTACAGGGAACCAAGGACTGGTGGGTGGGGTTGCAGAACATCACCCATACCTGAGGGAAAACCACGTTAAACTTCAGCGATATGTGCAATCATCTTTGTTTGCCCCACCATCTATATTTGGTTAACCTTTCAGTGTATGCTGTAAACTCTACATGACCCTGATGGTATACATATTTCAAAGGCAAACACAGAGTTATTTAGCTGTGCTTTTCTTCAAGACAAAGACATCGCTCATTCTTTTCAAACTACCACTGGGGCCTACATGAGACAATACTGTGGCACTCAGGGGAGGCTTCCTCTGCTTCATCCCATTGCACTCAGACACATCTACATCCTATAGGGCTACCTAAAATTTGTCCATTTTCATTTTTTTGTCGTGCATCCTCTTGAAATCAAAAATGTAAGAACAAATATGACTTTCACATTTTGTTTTTGGTGAATATGAGGCACACAAGTAGGTGTACATCATATGGACCCTTCCTTCCTGGTACTGATGATGGCTGGTATATTGTATTCACACTGTAACTATGTACTTAATGTGAATTATTCATGATGTGTTACGAAGTGGCCAGTATCTATGAGATGGAATGGTAGGAAAAAGTCCACAAGAAGGCAACACATGTAACACAATTAACATTGATTATTGGATTACTGGAGTGTAAAATGCACATTGTATTTTAGTTACACCTATCCATCCTAATTAATTTTTCCATTAATTTTCACGATGTCTATGTAGATCAAGCCTCTACAATTCACATATCCACTATCTCAGGACAAGTCAAATTTGAATCAGGGTAAGTTGCAATCTCAAAGTACTAGCCCTGGGGACAACCAAAAAATTCAGATTTTCGATATAGGATCGGTTAAGATGGGCAAGCAAGTTGGAACACGGGGCTAGTAAGATCCCAGAACTACTAGCTCTGAGGGTTACTGGAGATGAAAAGAATTGTAGAGCCCTGTAGATGTAAAAAGTAATGACCAAAAGTGTTAAAAATATACTAGATATTCTAAAAGGCTGTTAACCTTTACCCACTCAAAGTGCTACACAACATCTGGATTTTAAATCTTGTCTGCTTCCATGTTTCATCTTAAAACTATGGTTCATGGAGACTATTTGAAACGAAATTTCGGATGACATCGATTGGGATAGAATGTCATTGAGATCAACAGCTTTCCTTAGTACAGGTTGGGCGCAACTCTATCCATATTTGTGGCTGGTTTCCTTTTGTATTTCAAAACAGATTGAACACTGTTGTCCTTGGTGGCACATGCTGCATGAAGACATCAGGTCACATGCATACTTTATTCAAATCACTGCCATGACAACAAGTTTTCTTTTTTTAATTTTTAACTTATTTTCCTGATATATTCATTTACAACACACAGCATAATTTTAATATCTCATTCCTAATGGTAAAATTTAGAATGTCTCTAAAAATTACATGTGCATGTAGGCCTAGTATTTTGAAAGGACAAAATGCCAAACACAACAGGAATGTACTGGCTGTGTGTGTGTGAGCAAGGGTGCAAGGCAGAATGTGCAGCCTGTTGAGTCATATCCACTTTAATGTCATGTTGCTTCACTTGCAATGTGTTTTATGTGACCTCTTGGTGTGAAATTAAAATACAGTCACACTCTTACATTTATGGTGTTAAAATCTGAACTAAAGGTACACATTTTTTACTGAAATGAGCTTTCATTCAACTGCACTGTTACTGTTATTTTGCTCACTTGGTCTCTCATGAACTGGTGATATTGCTTGCTTAAGTCCCAACATTTTTAAAAATTGTTTCCATGGAGTCATACTTGGACTGCTACAAGGGCAGCTGTGGCATAACTTTCAAGGCAGCTAAACATAATGACCAGGACTAGCTACTAGTTGTCATCTGTATCATGTGTATGATGATGTGAAACAGAAAAATGCCTCTCCCCAGCCCCTTTGGTGAAGCATAACTTTTGAAGCTAAATGAGATGCACATTGCTAAAGGGGGTTACTTTTCCATTTCACATTGCCATGAAGGTGATGAAGGTTTCATTTTTAATACATATTTATTCTCCTCAATAAAGGGCTGAAAGTTAGGACTAAAAACTGTGGCAGTTTGTTCTGTTTTACAGTTTGCAATATTAAGTGCAGCATAATCCAACAATAATATTCATGAAATGTTTTCTTTGTATTTAAAATGACACTCTCACACGAAAAAGGGACTGACAGATGGAAACTGTTAGGAAATTGAAGTTTCTTTGAGAAACTAAATCACGGAGAATGAAACTGAAATGGGGATAGTTAATTCCTTCCCCCTTGAATTAAGACTGAGTCAACAGCTTTCCTTGACATGGGTTGGGCACTAAGTGTATAACTCATGCCTAGGAAAGCTGCTGGTCTGTGGCATGTGATCTTGACAGGTCTCATCTGCAATTCTCAGTCAAACTGTTTGTCATTACTGTTGAAAACATTGAAGCAGACGACCTGCCGGTTTTGGCCAGTTTGAGAAGGAAAGGGTTAAAGTAGGTATTAGGAACAGTAACCTGGGGAATTCACGTATCAAATTCAGAATTTAGGATATTTTTATTTGACCATGTCTCAAAATAATGATAACACAAAAGTAGGTCAGAGAGACACATATAGACCTTTGTTACACTGGTAACATGTGTGCCCCCCTTCACACTAACAAATTCAACCAAACAGTGATCATGAGTGCCACAGCAGAGAAATATGATTTGAACTATAAATGGTTATTTCACACAAAAAAAAGTTCATTGAAAATTGATTTGAGTTACAAATGTAACAATTTACAATGTTGCAAGAAGTCTCATATTTTCCAATAAAAGTTTGCTTGAGATAAAAAGAAAAGTCAATTTTTTTCTTTTATCAGTTCAGTTGTGGAATTTTAAACTTGGATTGCTCTGTGGCAATTACATTTTTTCACGAAAAGTATGTGCAGTTTGTGTTATGAACAAAAAAAAAGATTTTCTTCAAGCATCATAGTCATGTATTTGTGGTGTTGGCATTATTGGTAATTGATAGAAATACACAGGAAGCCTATCATTTTGTACTTTACAATAAAATTTTATAATTTGTAATGTATATATGTCTTCAATTTTCAATAAATTTTGAGACTAATTCTAGGATCCATATAAGCATTACATTTACTAAATGAGTTATCCATATAGCATTAAAAACAAAATTTCTGATGGTATTTCAAAGTAACATTCCCACAGAAGAACACAACAGCTAATTTGTGTTATTACTAAAGAATTACAAACAAGCTGCAAAATATCTGATGGAAGGAAGTGTTTCAATTTATTCATAATGCCAATTTGGGTAATTTTTGAGAAAAGTCAATATGAGTACATATTACATGATGATATACTTTCTAACTATGGAATGAGTTAACCCTTTCACCTGGGATAGAGACTGCATTAACCATGTTAACAGCTTTTCTTGCAGCATGTTGACAGTAAGTGTTAAACCCATACCAAGGAATGCAGTTGATCTATCTTCATGCTGACTCAATCTTTGCAACTATTCTTGCTCAAATTGCTGACAAAAATGACCCCCCCACCCCCACCCCCAAAAAAAGATTAAAAAAAAAAAAAAAAAAAAAAAAAATTGAGAGAAGGGAAAAAGTAAGATTTTGCATCCAACTAGTTTTGGCCACTTTAACAGTTATACCATTAAGGTCATTGATGACTTACTTGTGGCTCATTGTCAGCCTCCAAAGGTTCCACGCCTATAATCATTGCATTCAGGTACTGCTTTTCACCCCAGTCATGACTATGTGGAGCTCTGCATTTTGAGCCGACAATTTCATCCAAATCAGAATCGTCTTCACCACCACTTTGGCCTTCAGACGAGACGGTAATGTCAGCCGATACAGATTTTGAAGGTATGTTTTCTGATGTCTCCTCTGCAATAGCAGCCTGCAAGTCACGATAACATTGTAAATGCACTTGCTACCTGCTATACAGTGTACCATGCCAAAGGAGAGATTTCTTTTCACAAAAGATCACAATAAAGCTTTTCTACTAGCAAAGTGCCTGCAGGCCTGCCCCCCCCCCCCCCCCCAAAAAAAATATATATATTTGTTTTTTTCAAGGCATCAAGAGCTTCCCTTTGAAATGCTTCGTTCTATGACATTGTACATCATGCCATATGTACCACAATGTACTGGTCCACTGATTGTATAATCATGTAACACATGAAAGAACATATGCACAAAAGGTGTTTCTCTGTCATTTTTGCATATACAGTGTATATGTACATGTATTTGACATCACTGTATAATAAGCGTAACTACATATGTTTATTAGTCATAAGTTCTTGTCAAAATTGTATTTACCTGAAATGCAGCAAACTCAGCATCCATGTCAGACAGTTCTGACCTGCCACTCTCTGGCTTTGAACAACTTCCATTCTCTGACTCATTTTGGCTCCCATCTTCACCAATCATTGACAGAAGTCGACTTTTCTTGAGAGAAAGCAGACTATCTGGAATCACAAATATGGCGCCAAATTTTTTTCTCACATATTTTGAAAAGATGATACTGAACACTTTTTGTCAACACATTGGCTCCTAGCACTCCTTGTATTTGCATAGGTTAAGTTGGCACCATATGAAAATCATCTTAAAATGCTATATAAACAGACATGCAACATCTTTTGATCAGGTGATAACAAACAAATATGGCAAGAATCCTGCAGTAAAGCCATAGAGTAATGTTTAACGATGACAATTTTTTTACTTTTAGTTGGAACCAATATGATACAGTCTGTTGCTATTGCTATTAATTCACTCAATAGCACATATTTGACACAGAAGCTTGTGACCTGCAGTGGTTGAATATTAACACATTCTTGCTCTAAATTCTGAAACTATTGAGTATTTACATGTATTATAATTTACCTTCTGTGAGTTGAATCAATTCTTTCAAATCTCCTCTCAGCTTGACAAGATCTTCATTGTTCTCTTCACCTGCAGCCTGAAGGGCTGTTTCTACTTGGCTTAGCTGAAGGTGACACATACAAACATGCATTAAATTTTACAAATTGTCAACATTGTGATGACTGGTTTACAAAATTCAAATCTCAAAGGTGTGGGGATCCACCTGAAGCAAGTGCTCAGACTTCAAAGAGGCTGTCTGTACCTTTTATCAAGATGTAGTGATAATCTGTTATCATGCCAAACATTTTATCTATAAAATATGTCCTTTTATCATCTTTATATAAAAAGTGTATCTCTCTTGGTATCAGTGTAACAGAGTCACTCTGTTCAGTAGTTTTCAGACACAGTCATTATTTTATGGTGAAGTTCAGATAATCATTCACAGCTGCCAGGTTGAAACATGAATGAATGTGTTTTCATTTTCAAATTTGGAATCACAATCTATAACCTACCTGTATTTTTGCATTATGATGATGCAAGTACATGTACGTTTGTTTCATGGAATTTTTGGTCTGAAGTAAAATAATCTTGTATGCAGTGATCCAAGCAAGTAGGCCTAAGTCATGATTTTGTTGACGCTAAATAAATAAAGCTGAGTGTCGTCTGACTTTTTTTGTCATATAAAATCTCAAGTGATACACACATGTCATAAAAACAACATGTATATCTTCCACAGAATATGGGTCTATGACAGTTTGTCAACAGCCTGTTGGTCTCACAACCTCCTTGATATCATTGCCAGCCAAGATATTAGTTCGACACACGTTGGGCTGAACATTTTGATGAACATACATTTGAACTATTAAGGTGTATAGGAGTTACTTCATTTGTCAATAGATACTTTTTATTCAAACATTGTGGACCTTTATTGCAAAATCAAAGGTTTATGGTACTAGGTCTAGCTACCATATCAAAAACACACACACACACACACACACACACACACACACACACACACACACACACAAAAAAAATACAAAACAAACTATAAAATAGATATATATGACATTTGTTTCCAAAAATAAGATCTATAATACATGCATAATGTTCAGTTTTCCTAGTAAAGTCTTTGATAAACTGATAACAAGTTTCTGAATCTAATAAGACTCAAGAACAATGACTTATATGCAGAGTTGTTTACCATGTAACTGATGTTAAAATCTGCCAACACAATTATTTCTGCATCAGCCGCAAAGTTATCAACCTGTGTTTCCAGATCCTATATTATGACTTTGGTCTTGAAACCTTATTATTATCAGTATTAATATTAATGTGTAGTTTCTCGAAATGTATGGGATTATTGTGTTTTTTCATAGCAACATGATGTATATAGACTTTTTATGTCAATAGGATGTATTCATATCTAAATGCCGTCCTACTCTAACACCTATTGAGCACAAGAGGGAGCCACCTGCATCAGGGCAGATCCATGTATCAAGCATGGTCAAAAGTACTTTCTCAACAAAATGAACAACTCAAACACAATAATCTTAAGAAAATGTATTTACATATATTTGAAACATAAAGGATGCCTAAATTGATTAGAAATGGACTCTCTTTTGGTTGAAAAGGTGTTATTTATGGATGTTTATGTAGTATACAATACAAATCTGCCCTGATCATGGTAGCAGCATCAGTCTGTTGCCCCGGCAACACAGGAAGTGAGCAGGATCGCAGTTAAACATGAATGTCTCCTATTATTTACTTGGCTTTTTAATTGTGTTTTACCAGAGTTTATAGTGTTAGATCACCACACTCTTTTTTTTTTATTATTGCTCTTTTTTATTATCATACGATGTCACGTCATTTATATTGTTTTACCATGTATCATCCAGGGCCTGGCAGAAGACCAGTGACCCTGGTAAAAGAATAAAGAAATCAAGTGATATAGACAGGTAGCCAAAGGCTCTGTGTTGGTATAAATACGTCTGAACCTACTTCCATATTAAAACAAAAGTACCCATGAATCTGAGTTCTGACATTATCTACATGAATGATGAAACATAAACAGCACACGATCAGTCACAGTGAAAGAATGAGGAATCAATTAACCTGATCATTATCATTTACCAAAAAACTTGCAACTTTTTTGACCCACCCCAAGTTGCCTTAGTTTGTATGGAAAAACACAGCTGCTGAGCTAATACCTGAGTTTTGTACATTCCAAGTGATGCCTCTAGACCTTGTTCATCCATGATTCACTAGAGAGCTTGCCCTGGAAATGTTGTTTTTGTAACCAGAAGCTCTAATTTGTGACAACAATCAGAGCTGCAACACCCAACCTGCCAGAGAAGCCACATGAACAGACAAAATATTGTAAATGGTAAAAAACATCACGGTTGAAATTAAACCCGTTAAATTCAATTTCATCCTTTAACCTTTAGTTTCGTTTTCTAAACGCAAAGCAATAAATATTAGATGTCAGTGTTACTCCATTATATGTTTATTTTGCACCATTAATGATTTCCTTAAGTTTGACCACAATAAGGAGTCATTTCATACAATGAAGTTACCGGAAATGTATGTGCCATCTATTTTGCCGTTTACACAAGATGGCGACGGAGTTCAAGAAAGGAAGGAGACAGTTTCGACGAAGAAAGGAATCGTCGTCAGACAGTGAAGCAGACTCAGATAGCAGCAATGGTGTTAGGTAAAATAAGTAGCAAGGCACCCAACTGTTGCAAATTATACTTAATTCTTAAAGCCGTTTTGACAGAAAAGGGTCACAATTGTTGGAATCACATGGCTTGTGAAGACTCTTAGGCCATTATTCATGCATGATCAGTATGATGAGGTTCTGTAACACCTTTTCTCGGCTTTTGTTTAGAATCAATCCCCCATTTTCTCGGCAGGGAAACCCTACCGAGCAGTTGTGAATTCAATTGTGAAGAAGACAAGTATATTCAATGGACTTAATCACCTCAAAAGACTTACATGGCTGAGCAAATTTGGAGGTGAACAAGTGATTGGCCACACTGAGAAGCCGGGTAGGACTACATCATTGTCACATTGACATGGTTGGTAGAGACTCACTCAGCCTGGCCAGGCACTGGCCACTGCCTAGACCCCAGTAGCCCCAGAGGTGAAAAAAAAAGTGTAATATGTAGTAGACATAGCCTAAAATGCGAGCGTCAGCGTTACAAAGTATTGATAATAATGTCTGTGACTGTGGATCAGGCAGTATCACCTGGTTGTTATGTCCCTCTAGCGGCCATTTACTTACAGTATAGAGGGTTGAGGCCCCGGGGGTGAGGCTGTAGTACTTTGGCTTGAACAGCTGAATGAAGTTATCTGCCGTATAGCTTTTCTTTTACTTAGACACTGTTCCGCAAATTTAAGTAATGTTCCCAAGATCTCTATATCACCATTGAACTAGTGTTGTATCCTGTGGCAGAGACTACTGCGTAGGGAGAATGATTGTTGTATTCTCACATGATAGCACCAAATCTGAGCAGGCTTTGGCAACATGTCATTTTGGGGACCCTGGGGGATAGGTGTTACTGGAAGTTGCTGTCTGGACGGCCCCTAGAAGTGAGCTGGTGATTGCACAGTGTGCAGATATTAGTAAGGTGAGACGCAACAAATAGTACATACTTTGGGATGTTTATTTAGGTTACCCTGACACCTGACAAGTTTTTCTATTCCACAGATACCCATTTTTAGCCCCAGAAGTGTGTTTGCTAGGTCCACGTGCCATCGAGGTGTTAACGATGCAAGTTGGGGAATCGTTATCATTTATTACACTCCATCGGCAATGTTTTCTGAATAGTTTTGAATTATGGACATAATTTCCATAAAGGTTGGAAAGTTTGAGACTCTGGTGTAAATAAAACTGCGAAAATTTCCCGGGATTTATGAAAAAGGCAATGGCTGGGCCCATGTTCGAATACACAGTAAGGGTGATGAAGAAGATCAAATTTGTAGACTAGATACTGAGTACTCTTCTGATTGGATAATATACCGTTCTTTTATATCCTACATTCACACATGTTTATGGTAAGAGCTTGCTGATGCTTGCTGTGATGTAAGCCTTTGGAGGGAAATTGCTTGTGGGCTAAGTATCAGTCTAATTCTGAGTTCTAGAAAAAGGATAAAGGCATAAAATGTAACACAGAAAATAATATGAAGTTGGTATAACCCAGAAAAAGCGGGCAAAGCTATCCCATTGCCAAGTTCATTTGCCGCTTTCGTGCCCTGGCTTGTTCATATGTGAATTGTGATGCTACAATTGGTTTGATTTAAGTTCAGCTGCTTTAACAGGGTTCATACAAGCCTTGAAAAGTTTTGAGAAGTTTGGAATTTCAGGTCATGCCCTTCAAGGCCTTGAAAAGTCTTGAATTTCACACTTGTGTCTTGAAAAGTTTGAAAAGTCATATTTTGTCTTCAGACTTGGGTACATGTACTTTAATTCATTTGGGGCAGAAATGTGGAAGTTTAGTGAAATGATACCTATTATTTTGTTACGTGTTGGCCCTGATGTTACTCAAAAGTTAGTTTGGAATTTTGGACAAATCAGTTGGAAAAGTCTTGAAATTTGTGGCCAGACAGGTGTATGAAACATGTTTAAACGGAGTAGCTATAGAACACATACCTACCCCAGGGCTCTCTCTCTCTCTCTCCACCTTACCTATCTTTCTCATCTCTACAATACTCCAACATAACAAACATACATATGTATACATATTAATTGTTAATGGTGTCTTATGGGGCATTCTCCTTGAACATGTTGAATACATATTACTTTCGGTTGCCTAAAATGAACCTCCCTTAGCAAACTTATACCTTGGGATGTAATATTGAACCAATAAAAATGTGTTGAAAACAAAATGTTTTACATAAATAGCTTTCTTTTTGGCCCACAAAATGGCACTTTTCTTTGGCAGGGACTATCACACACCCCTTTATCTTATATGTGTGTGTGGGGGGGTGTCCCCCACACCCTCTTTGGGCTACTCTGTGTCGGACTTGAACCCACACATGATGGAATCCTTTCCCATAGCTTTCCTCTCTTACCGTCTGTTGGACTAACCTCTTGATGTTGTTGATCATCAGCCAGTCTTCTGTGTGGCAGATGCCAGCACAGTTCATGGTCCTCCCACACTGTTGCCTGGCTGTAGACATGCTGCATCATGTGTTGTCAAAGTGTACCTGCGGCCTTGCTTGTTCTGGCTCAACACTATGAGTGCCCCCTCATTTATTTTTATAATATCGTTAGCCGTTTTGTTTTATCATGAACTGACTATGAAAGGGTCTTAAAAAAGACTAAGCATCAGTGCAAGGGTAATGCTTACCTTCATGAATTGCATCATGCTTGGTGTTCAGTTTACTTTGCACACAAAACAGCGACTTGATTAAATATCAAATGGACCAGACTGGACTGTGCTGTCATGGTGCAGTGGATAGCATTACCCACACATCACTGTAGTATTTATGTATGAAACACCATTTTCTAAAATGGCTAACACACATATATGTATATGTGTAAAAAGATAGTTTGGGTACTGTTTCCTTGAACATATTCCATACCAATGAACACCAGTCTCAACACAATAAAGTTATTTCTTAATTTTATCAGTATAAAACTGCCTCACCATGAACAACTTTGCAGAAGAAATACTTGTTGTAAAAAATGTCCTCAAGGGACCAGGTACACATCACTTGACTTTTCTGTCTGTGTGGTTATAAAGCTGTGATATGGAAATCACTTCAAAGCGTGAAATTTTAACATATTTTCTTGCAGAGGATTTTTTCTAATTAAGTAAAATATGATGGTCCTACTGACTCTTTCAGTGACATAGTAAACAACACAAAGGAAATACAGAAACTGAGGAGGAGGGCACATGGAGTGGATGCCGAGAGTCTGGCAGTGGGCAAGGAGTTACCCAAAGAGGAAAAAGTGGATGTGAGTATCTGCCCTGAGTGATTGATATTACTTACACAACCTAGTATTGTATGTCAGTATCTCAAGTTTGGCTGTGCTTTTCCAATGGCAGTAAAAAAAAAAAGTGCTTGTACATGTTAAGTGCATCAAATGTGATATTAATGATATATTACTTCTAGAACCTCTGTAATCATAGTAATAACACTTCAAATAAAAAAGAAATACAGTAGTCCCTGTCTTGAACGACCCCTCCTATGAGCGACCACCTGGTTTGAACGACCACATTTGGTCGTCAAAGTTGTTTTTCTTTAATAATTTACCTCTTATGAACGACCACCTGTAAAACGCGACCAGCGACCATGCAAAATGAACCGATTTTGCGACCGCGTAAGACAAATTTAAGCCATGTTCGGCCAGTACGCCTCGAGTCTGCCAACGAAATACATGCATGCAACTCACCCATTGTTATAAAA
The DNA here is from genome assembly GCA_964020975.1 of Hermodice carunculata. Classification (NCBI taxonomy): domain Eukaryota; kingdom Metazoa; phylum Annelida; class Polychaeta; order Eunicida; family Amphinomidae; genus Hermodice; species Hermodice carunculata. The sequence continues at coordinate 12,761,069 of OZ026625.1, read as the reverse complement.
TTTACATGGTTCTTGTCAAATTTATTGAGTGCAAGCAATAAATGATTTCTTTCTACGATAAATTTCCGTAAACAACTTTTTAATTTGACCAATCAGTATCTATTCCTCCTCACGAGCGTAGGATCTTTCCATTTATTTACATTTTTACCACGGCAGTGAATGTGGCTTAATCCGCATGTATCGGGCCTCTCCATTGTGGACCTCGACTCAAGGAGATTTCGACCATCTTATTTCTTTTTCTTTCTCTGTATCCTGGGATATTATGGATTGTTTTCTGAGCTAAACTTCATAATGATCCACAGAAATTTATTTGTGATGGGAACTTTATCGATCCCACTCAACTGCTGTTCGTTCACATCATCCATCTTGAAATGCTTCAAATCTGAATGACGACGGAGGTTTCCGGAAGCGTCCGGAACAATCTTCGTTGTTTACCGCAGCCACGTGGTCATAGCTTTTTCTTTTGCATGCGAAACCTAACCTACCTGTGGCAAATAAGCGGAAAGCCCAGAAATATTATTTAATATTCTCATTTCCAATTGAACCATGTTTAATCATCCCATATTTTATAAAATGAACGATGAAAACTTTCGGTAGATCAAAATCACTTTGAACCCCAATCAAACACGTGCTTGCCTGCTTGAGCACATGCGACAGACACTGACGAAATGCATGCCAGGTCCATTTTTTCCCACGGTTCAGAACGAGGTCAACATGGCGCCCAAACAACCACACGTGGTGGCAATGGGAAAATGCCGAGTCTTATTTTGATACATAACTTATGAATTACGGTGAGTTAGGCTCCACCAAATGTGTAGAATAAAGTTAAGACAGTGAGTAATGCCGTCAAAACAATTTTATGACAGTTTAAGCTGGTTACTTGGCAAACGAAGGCTCCGTACCCGGCGATGTACCGGGCCCATTCAGCGTAATGGGAAAATGACAAAACTCAAGACCGGCAAATATTTTCAAGTTGCGAAACACATCTTTCAGCTCCCAGACAAGAGTTCTTCATTGAGATAAAGATTTTAAGGGTTGTAATTGTTAAATTTGATAAATGATAATTTCTTTTCACAGCATATGTAATCGATAATGATGACCTGGTGGTGGCAGAAATTTGCGTACCTCGCTACCTAAATACCTGGAAGTCCGCCATGGATTTGGGGTGGTGCATATGCGATTCCTCCAATGAGCGACCACCTGCATTATACGACCGCTTTTTTGTCGGCGCTAGGGGTGGTCGCTCAAAAGAGGGACTACTGTAGCTGCAGATGTATATGCCAAGAAGACAGTGAGATAGTTGTCGGTCCTTGAACCTGAATTGCGTTGAAAAGATTTTTTTTCAAGATTTTGTTACACTTACAGATGTGAATATCATTATTAAAAAAATTGTTTTTTTTTTTATTTTGCAGAATGATCCTTACAAATTGAAAACAGGGGGCTTTATTGATATGAAAAAGATGAAAGGAAGGTGAGTTAAATGTTATTGTGGCAGAGCTCAACAAAGTGGTTGCCCTACTGGCCAGGGAAGCTGGATCATGAAAATACTCAGTTCAGGGCTGGTAATTTTTTGATGCACATGGAAAACAGAGAAGGTATCGAGATATGTCAATCAAATATATGGGAGGTCCGGTTAAGTTACTGGAAAGGTTGGTGTTGAGCACTGGGTGAAGCATTTATATTTGGTGAAGTGATGACTGGTTTTAAACAGTCACACATCTATAATTTTAGAATCATTTCAACATAACCATTTCTTGTTTAGTGAAGTCCAAAATTAGCCTTTTCCTACTCAAATTGCCTAAAAGTGTCCAAATGTGAAATATTGTCTGCTTCAGGGTTCCAAGTTCAAAAGTTAAATTTTCATAAAACATGATACATGTATTGTGCCTCAGGTCAACAACTTTTCTTGGCATGAGTTGGGTGCACCAACTCACGCCAACAAAAGCTTCAGACTCTGGTTTTGTTCTGACCGGCATAGGGTGAAAATGTCCTCAAGCATATAACAAGCCATTTTTTACCAAAGCCTTATCTATAGCACTGTAACACAACAATTTCATCTTTATTCATTTTGCCACAGTTTGGTGTTGAGCATAATTATCACAGCGCAAACATTGTCCATATACATGATGTTTTTTTTCCTCTTGGATTTGACAGTGACAAGAAAATCAATCTATGATATTTGATAATGTACATATAAGTGTGGTCTAATACAGTATCCTCTGTCACAAGAGACCATCCTCTCATGATGGAACACTTTACAAAATTTCATAGTCTTATACTCGTCATGTTAATCTACCTGTCACTAGAGACCACCTGTCTCCTAAGACCTTTTTTTGTTACATTAGGGATGGTCTCTAGTGACAGTGACTACTGTAAAGAAAACCTCTGTCTCATTATCAGGTTGCCACCTCCCATTGAGGACACAGAGACGATCGGAACCAGTTTTGCTGCAGAGACAAACCGGAGAGATGAGGATGCTCAAATGTAAGATATGTTAATATATCACACATGTCACTCAGTTTTTCGGCCTTTGCTTTTTGTATCAGAAAATTTCAAGGCTTACTTCTTTGTGATAAGAGCAGAAAAAACATATCTGAATATCGAAGAAAGACAGAAAGAAAGAAAGTATATGTATATATGATGCTGTAATTTTAATGTGAGGTCCTGCAACATTTTAAATCATTTGAAGCCCTATAGCAGAATAAGCCATTGTCAAAATGAAACTAATTTTTGTCTTTTTTTGTTTTTGTTTTTTTTTTTTTGTTTTGGTTCATTCATTCTTTCTTCCTCTTTAGTCCCCATCATTTTTTCCTCTTTTTTTCTGCCCTTCCTTCTCACTTTCCCCCATCACTTCTCCCTTCCTCTCCTGCTTCTCATTTCCCCTGTGTGTATATTTCCTATTTTAAAAGGAGATGACAACAATTGTGTTGCTAGTACATGCCACGTTATGTTTTCCACAGGTACAAATATGTGGAGGTGGAGCTGGCGAAGAGGAGAGGAGGCACAAGTCACAATGAAGAGGAGGAGAAAAAGTTTGTCTTTGAGTTTCAAAATATATTCTGTTGGAGTGTTTCGATATAACTTCAGGAATATATGTGTCAGTTTTCTGTTGATATGAAAAAATGGTCAGAATGATAGTTTTATACTGTAACATTGTCACTCCTCATGTTTAGGTCTGCATGATGCAGTCAAAAAACGTTATGAGGAAATGTGTTTTCAGAATTATATCAGACCAAAACAGAATCTTAAATGAAGTGTACTTTTGACTGGTACACATGTACCACAAACAAACCTGTTTGTTGGAGTTGGACTGATACTTTTCAGGGACTGCAATGGACATTGGCCAAGAAACTAAACAATGTTTTTTCCATTTGGCTACCAAAATGTTTGTGAGTCTAGATTGGACTCTTCTTCTTGAAGTCAAAAGCACACCAGAATTGAGTGCGGATGTAGAACCCAAAGTCTCTTAAGATGGTACCAGTATTATGGGGAATAAATTAATCAGTATTGCATGAAAATTAGCCTTTCAGAGGACAAAATGTGGTGACTTAAAATAGAGCGGGGTAGTTTTTTTTTTTTTTTTTTTAATGCTTTGTCTCCAGTTTGTGAATATTTTAATTGAATTAATTGATACAGCATTTAAAATACTAAATGTAATTCTATTTTATGTTGCACTCAGGAGTAAGAATCCTGAAGATGCCCTCTATGAGTTACCGGAACATTTACAAGTTGCATCCAGTCGTAAGAAGACAGAGGACATGTTGTCTTACCAAATGTTGTCTGGAATACCAGAAGTGGACCTGGGAATTGAGTAAGTTTTGCGTGTGAAAAGTTAATTTATATTTAACTCAATTTCAAAGCACAATCGTACCATACTCAAGCATTGAAGAAACTCTTAACAGGTGAAAACTTTATGTTTTGGTTGTAAATATCTGCACATGTATTTGGTTTTAAACATTGTGAATAAGTTTCACTATTTGTCAGGGAAGGGACGTGCAGTAAATGTTTTTCGCATGCACACATCCGTCCGTCCATAACACATCTGTGTGGAGCCGTAACTTATCAATCTGTTTGATGTAATATCATGACACTTCACACACTTAAATGAATTCTTGAGGATTTGTCGAGTAATAAAAGTAGGTCACTGGGTCACACCACCTGCAGGAGATGATACTTGTCAAGTCATATATAAATAATATATTGTTGTGAGATGTGTATTGATTAAGTTATATAAAAAGGCCGGTTTGTTTGAATTCGCTGTGCTCCTAATAGTCATGGTCTTTATTTTTCCTCATGCACATGTTTGTGTTTATTTTTCTTAGTGCAAAGATCAGGAACATTGAGGCCACAGAGGAAGCCAAACAGAAGTTAATTGATGAAAGGAATAAAAAAGACTCAGAAGTATCAGCCTTTGTTCCCACAAACATGGCAGTTAACTTTGTCCAGCATAACAGATGTAAGTCGAGCACCTGTCACTTTCATCAAACTTGACCATTTTACCCCAGACTTACCCCAACTAAGACAGGGGCAACAGCTTTTACCCCTTGATTAAGATTAAGTCTACAGTTTTGTCCACCTGGGCTAAGACTAAGTCAACAGCCTTGTAACCCCTGACTAGGATACATCCCTTTTACCCTAGACTCAGATGAAGTTAACAGCCTTTTACCCCCTGACTAAGATACATCCCTTTTACCCTAGACTCAGACTAAGTTAACAGCCTTTTACCCCCTGACTAAGATACATCTCTTTTACCCTAGACTCAGACTAAGTCAACAGCCTTGTAATCCCTGACTAGGATACATCCCTTTTACCCTAGACTCAGACTAAGTTAACAGCCTTTTACCCCCTGACTAAGATACATCCCTTTACCCTAGACTCAGACTAAGTTAACAGCCTTTTACCCCCTGACTAAGATACATCTCTTTTACCCTAGACTCAGACTAAGTCAACAGCCTTGTAATCCCTGACTAGGATACATCCCTTTTACCCTAGACTCAGACTAAGTTAACAGCCTTTTACCCCCTGACTAAGATATATCCCTTTTACCCTAGACTCAGTCTAAGTTAACAGCCTTTTACCCCCTGACTAAGATACATCTCTTTTACCCTAGACTCAGACTAAGTCAACAGCCTTTTACCCCCTGACTTAGATGCATCTTTTTACTGTGGACTAGGACTAAGTCAACAGTTTTCCCCCTTAGACTCAGACATATACCCGGACTAAGACTAAGGCATCAGCTCTTTACCCTGATTGAGACTAGTAAAGTCAACAGCTCTTTACCCTTGGACTGAAACTGACACAGCAGCTGTTAACCATTAAACTAACACTGGGCAAGTCAAGAGCATTCTACAGCAGGGTTCAACGCTTTCAGCACCAAGCCCACAGCAAGGAAAGCTTTTAACTCACAGCATGCTATCCTGATCAAAGTAGTGCTGTTGTAACTTAGGCTAAATGATTAAGCTAGATGGTGTGCACAAGTAGGCTGTCACAGACATGCACAAGTCAGAGAAAGGGCCCCAGTATCTGACTTGCTAATTTTTGCTGATAATACTATCATTAAACAGTGATGTAGCAGTCAGGATATCATTAAAGCATGCAGATACTAAAATATGTCCCAATGGTTTTACTGGGGGTAAGCAGATTATCAAATGTATATTGCGATTTAAACACCTAGTGATTGTAAGTTGACAGTATTGATAGTAAATGATGGTGTGAAAGTTAGGTCAAATACTTCCTCTCCTTTACCTGTGTTCAAATGTGTGAATACAACAAAATTAACGTGGGCTGATGATGTTATATTCTGTTAATACCAGTTAATATTGAGGACAGTACGCCACTGTTGAAGAAGCAGGAGGAGGCACCCAAGCCACCCCCAGTTCGGGTCGGGGATGCAGAGAGACAAGCCACTGGACTAGGAATGCCATCTAGTGAGTGTTTTTGGACTTACCTCTGTTCTCTTCATCTTGCAGTTTCATTGACAGAAGTTATTTCACTAGAATTGCTTGCCAAACAGGCTATGTTTCATGCATTCTCAGCATAAAGGGGAGTGTAAACAGAAACGGTGAGAGCTTAGTCTGTGTGGGAAGCAATTGTAAGTGCCATAACAGTGGTCCCTGCCATGAGAGACCACCTGTCTTTTAAAACCATGTTTTCAGTGAGGGTGATAGGTGTTAACAGGATAACTGTACTGTCATGATTTGTTTACTAAGATTTAAATTATATTTTATTTTTGAATTTGATTTTTTCCCCCAAGCATTTAAATCTTTGCCATTTGGTGGCATCTGCATCTTATCTAGTAGTAACAGATGTGTTATCCAAAATACAAACTGAAGAATAAAGTTGTCCCCGACCTCCTGGTTCCAATGTCAATGGTCATGATTACAAACTGGCAACTACTTTTCATATGGCACATGATGTGATCCCAGAGTCAAGTGGACTTTCTAAAGTAAGCTGATTAAAACTATGTTTCTGCATTATATTTCTTTTCGTTTTTAAAACAAATATTACTACAGGTATATAGTTACTGGATTATGGTAAAACAGTGTTGGAAATGCAAGAAGTCTGGCTGGCCCCATTCCTGAGATAAATCACTCCTTGTGTAAGCACTTCGAGTGATCCGCCTAGCCCAAGAATTTGGCATGTGTGACTTCTTGTATTTATGGCTTGTTAGTTTTATTTATATATCAAAGAAACTGCTGTGAAATACACAATGTTGTTCTCTCTGTTTAATTTCTCCTCAAATTATGAAAGAATTTATGTAAAAAGTAGGGACTTGTATGCATGATTTAGAAGATATGTTCTACATATGTATCCTTGTCTTGCAGACAGTAAACATTTGTATCATTAACATTACAGATGTCCCCCACAATAAAACCCTGGTGATCAAATGTGATTCATATACGATTCTACATTTGATCAGGAGATGAGATCAGATAAAAGAGAAGACCATAGACACTCCCAACTGACATAAACATTTTGGAATAGCTGGATGCATTTGTGTTTGTGATGCATGTTCATCTTGTATGTGCCCACCATAACTTTGAATCATTGGAAAAATGTTTATCTACTGAAACTTATCAGCAAGAAGTGTCTTAACTGTTGCAGTGCCAAATTTTTGACCGAGTCAACAGCTTTTTTTGGCACGCATTGGGCGCAGTGTGCCCAATATACGCCGAGAAAAGCTGTTGACAAGGGATATTCTGTGTGGAACGATAGGCGTACTTGTATTTGAATGAAATGTCTTTTTCCAAGGAATACTAATCTGGGATTCTAATGATAACTCAGACCAGTCTGACTTAAATAGATCAACTTTAGTTGTGATTGAAAGAGTTAAACATCATACTCGTAGAAAGTAGCACTGGATACAGATTCTGTAGGTTGCTGCAAGTGGAAGCTGTTTATGTAAGCAAAACTAAGGGAGCATTAATTAATTTCAGTTGTGGTGCCAGGAGACAAGAGACCAGCCTCCAACACAAGAGGGGATCGTGACCGACACAGAGGGGAGAAAGCCACAGATGACTTCCATTATGAAAAATTCAAGAAACAAATGAGACGGTTTTAAGATCGTAACAGTTTGAAGACATCATTCAGCGTGTTCATTGTTAAAGCTGGGCACTAAAAACAGACGCCATTACAACAGAGCAGTTTGTCTTACAGCAATATTGTGCTGCAGAGGGGAGAGAATATTTTAGAAACAACTGTGTAGGTGGATTTACACAGCAAAACAATAAATAAAGTCGTGGCTGTATAATATTTATTGTAAGAGATGGGACATACATGTAATATTGTCGCGACGTCATTGATATTTAATCCAAATTTCAAATTTGAGTACCCAAGTATGACAAAGCTTTTGAGTTGTCAATTGATGCTGCCACTGATAGCATCCTGTAAATGGTTTCATTTTCATTTACATAGAATCATAAATTTTATATTTTTTTTGACATAAAGAACAAGAGTTCAAAAAGTCACATTTAATAGCAATAATTATAATTTCTTGTGCAATATGGAAACTTAAAAGGAAAAAGTCATGTTCCAGCAGAGCTTTTTTTTTTTTTTGTAATTTGCAATTTAGCTTTATTGCAGAAATAAATAAATAAATTGAGATTAATTAAAATCAGAGCACAGCAGAACCATTTGAAAACCCCACAGTTTGTCACCATTTTTTTCTACAGGCCATTGTGGATTCTCTGCGAAATGACATAAATTGTTGCAACATACAGTTCTGTATTAGAGCAGATATTTTTAGTGTCCAAGGGATCTGATCATCTTCCATTTCATGTGTATTTTATCATTGTACCATAGATGAAATAAATATTTCCAATTGTTAATTTTGGATCTTTTTACATATGAAGTTTTCCCATTGAAGGCAAAATCCCCCCTTCCCCCCCCCCAATTCTTTTGAAAGGACGCCAGTAGATACGAGTGGTATGACCATGTGGTTATTTTGCCCCCCCCCCCCCCCCCACTTTTGTTTAGCTTAGCTGAGCTTATCTTATGGTCCTTCATCCATCATGTCGACAACAATCAACTTTTTCTCAAAACCCGTAAGCCAGATTCACTTCAAACTTCGTGGCAATGTACCTTGGGTGGGTCTTTACCAAATTTGTACAAATGATCCCCCTTCCCCCCCACCCCCTTGATTTTTGGATTTTTGTGTGTGTGTGTTTTGTTCTTTTTGGGTGGCAAATCTTGAAAATTTTCTGCTCTGAAACTACTCACCAGATTGCTTTGATATCACACAGGAACACTCATGGCATGACAGGAGTTATAGCAAAATTGCTTTCTTTGTAGCACAAATGTGTTGAAACCTTTAATCCTCTTTTTCCAAAGGGAATATCACAAGAATTTTCCTGTGCGACACTCTTTTTGTTGTTGTTTTTTTTTCTGCTGGTAAAGGTGACAAAATAGGCATTTAAATAACATACATTTTTTTTTCTTTTTCCATGCCAGACAAAGTTTAATCTTTTTGTTTGTTTGTTTCCAAGTTAATTATGCAAGTCTGGGATTATCCACTTCAATGGACGCCTATCTGCCAGATTTTGTTGGTGTTGTACCAGTAGTGAAAAGCAAGCAATAATCAGATTTTTTGCCTTCCCCATTTCTTGAGCAAACTGGGTTTTTTTTCCTGTTTTTTTTGTTTTTTGTTTTTTTTTGGGGGGGGGGGGGAGGAGCTCGCATATTCCATTCCTGCTTCTCAGGAGAAGACCGAGTTGAAAATTCTTCCATAGAACCAGTTTGACATGAAACATCCAGGCTGCATCAAGGAGCGTTGTTGGTCTCGGATGTGCACTCCTGGTAATCCTCAATAATCCTCATTTTAATTTTTCTGTTAAGGTGCATTTAAATCAAACCCTTGAAGTGAACGTGTCCTACTTTCATCATTATCCAGGACTGTTTGCCTGTATTGGTGTATATCAAAACAGATTCAGCAGCTGCAACAAATCCATCTCCCTTAAGGTTACAGACCACAATTGTGATTGGTTGGTTGTGCATCCCAATGGAGATAGTCCGTAATGGTGAAAATACTGTTTTTTCAGCATGCTGTAGCTTCTGTTTAAATATAGTTAGCTAAGTCAGGTTTGCTGCATCACAGAGTTGCTTCATTGGTGGTCATATAGGTGCATGGTCTTCCAGGCCAGGTGGGAACTTTATGGTGGGGAAGGACAATAGTGTGACCCTGGCAAGAGCACAGTTCATACACTTGTATAAAGCTGACATCCAGGTGTTGTTTTGTATTTCAATTATCACAAATTAACGAGCTTGGAGTTATAGGACAAAAATCCATCCATGTTTTTCTGACATTTTTATCTGTTAAATGCCATTCACAGAATTTTAAAATACCAAAATGCTGATTTTTTAGACTGAAAAATGCTAATATGAAAAATAGAAGGGTTTATAACTGTGGTCTGTGGCCTGTGGACTGTGGCCTTAACAGGGTTTGTGTGGCAAGTTTGGAATTGAGCTTTTCATTCATTTACCTGCTGAGCAGATGTAAGGCCCCAGACTGGAACAAGCCAGATACAAATATGGCCACAGAGTCTGCTAAGCAGGCAATGCATTCATAGATTAAGGTTGTGATTGTCTCATTGTGCAAAGCAGACTTGACATTTCACTTAATCCAAGCATTATCACCTCCATTACATAATTCATGTCAATTAAATTATTTTGTATTGAGATGATCTGGGCGTCCTTGTGGATGAACACAAAGAGGCTGTTTCCTGGTCTAAAAGCTAGATGTACATTTCACCTTGCATAAAATATTGGACAGAAATGCAGACTATGCTTTTGCTACAAACGACATAGGACTCAACTTTCTATTGACCTGGCATGAAAAAAGTTTTTTTTTTTTTTTTTTTTTTTTTTTTGGCTACTTTTGGTATCGTAAACAAATGTGTGAAGAGGTCATCAGTCCTTTCCATATTCTTTGGTTAATTAAACACTGTTATTTCACCAGACAGGTCACAACCAGTGTTGCTTATTTTGGAACTTCAATGGTAAAACTTTCATTTTTGTAACTTGCATTATGTTCCCAGAACACCCAGTATTGATGTGTACATTCTAAATTGTATGCTACATAACAACAAAGGAAAAAGACGGATATTAGCTCCACTTTGAAGTCAAAGGTATGGCATGGGAATCCAACTTAACTGGCTCACATACAAAGGTTTTTGGACCAGGCGGACATGTCAGCACCATTTGCAGACCAATGGGTTTCGATCATATATTATTGTAAATCAAACAACGAAAAAAAAAAAAGATATTAGCTCCACCTGGAAGTTGAAGGTATGACATGGGAATCTAACTTAACTGCCTTCAGTTGACCTGAAAGATAAATAAATAAATAAATAAATAAATAAATAAATAAATAAATAAATTAGAATGAATATAAATAAATAAATAAATAATAAATTAATTAATTAATTAAATGAATAAATAAATGAAACAAGAGGAACCAGTACATTTCTGTTGGATTGCTTGATATGTAGATTTGACTGCCCATACGTCACTTTACATTTCACACTGAGACCAAGGAACCAGTACAAGCATTCAGCCTGTTTTCTAAACTCTTCTCTTTCCTAAGAAATCGAATGTAAGAAATAAGGACAAAGACAGTGGCTTCAACAACAGTCTTTTATTTGATCAGTACTTTAAACAGGACATGACACATTTGGTCAAAGATAAACCAGAAAAAAAAGATAACTTCTTACAAGATACTTAAATCTGTTGAAGATAACATCACCCAGTCCCTGATCCAAACCCAGTTTCAACAATGAAAGCGAAAACAACTTGTTTCATAGAGCACACACAAATCTGCAGGTTCACATGAGAAACATTTGCATTCCCACAGTTTTGTTTATTTATTCCACATTTACAAATTAAATTGTATATGGTCGAGGTCCATTATAAAATAGGCCGCCTTTCTGTACAGTTCTTTTCAGAAACTTGCTGTGGAGGCTGGCCTGGTGACATGTTAGGGTAAAACTGTTTACCCTTTTTGTCCTGCCAAGCTGACCATTATGTGTCAGGGATTCTCAGCTCAGATCCACATATACCATGTATACAGTATGGCAGGCATAACCTCAACATGTTTTATTCAAATACATTTGTCCCTGTCTTGTGGGGGCCATCCATAACTTTTTAATTTACATTTTTTCTTAACCCCCAAAAAAGACATGTAATTTTTTTTTGTCTCTGAATGTCTTATCCACAGCGCAACTCCTGCACTTTTATAAAAGAACCGCCTAAGGTAACACCACTGTATGTACAACATGATAGCCTGGCCTCTTAAGGTGGCGCCATCGTACATGTGCAACCTACACTAAATCCCCTGAAGGGAGGGTGTTGCCATATGTGTATGACATACATTTGGCCTCTTCGGAAAGCGCCACTGTGTACATGTCTGACACACACTGCCCTCTTACATGTGTACCATCATCATGTATGAACCCCCACCGTGTACATGTACAAGGGTGCTACCATACATGTACAATATATATTGCCCTTCTTTCAGGGCGTGTGCCACTGTACATATATATACCCTACACCGGCCTCTCAAAAGGGCACCACCGAGTCTACATTTACAGGTGATTTGCCTGTCCCACATGTCCTGCACACAACGTACAAAGGCTACAAGTCTTCAACGATTTAGCGATTCCATGACTTTGTGGTACATGTAGTTGGATAGAAGTAACATATGGATGAAGATATTTAAAGATTAACAACTGTTCAAACGCTGACCTCTCATCACTTTATACACAAAAATAGAGTACAGATATAATGCATGTGCCAGCATGTTGATCGTATCACTTTATGTTATGTATTTACAAACCACCACAGCAAGCCCAATGTATCATTACTAAGCTTTCTTCAGTCAGACCAGGTCTGTTGTGCGCTGGCAGTGTTTTAGGTTGTTATCGCTGGTCAAGATTTTCATTGCCAATTTGATACAAAAGTAGATGCCGTGAATACAGGATGTGGACTGTAGATGGCAGCACTGTTACATACAGCATGGTTGACACCCTTGCTGTTGGAGACACCTGGGGGAGGAAACCAGTCCAGCTCCTTTGACTGGCCAACTGTTGGCAGGAACTGCTAAATAGAAGTGTTGTGTCATGAAAATTAGGTACCCCTAGCATCCTCTGAAGCGATACTTGAGTAATTTTCCATCTGAGCAGACATTTCATTCACGTACCAACATGTCTGCAGTTGCATGAAGATACCACAGAAATGGTTCAGGTCAACAGCTTTCCTGAGCATGCTGTGGGTGAAATTTACCCAAAGTGCACCCTGGAGAGCTGTTGACTGTCAAATCTTGAAAGAGTAGTTGCAGACCAACCTGTACAACAATCTACTGATTATGACAACACTAACACACCGTCAACCAATTAAACCATCTAAAATGCAAGATATTGCCTCAGCACTTTTTTTATTTTTTATAAGCCAAACAGGCTTGAGATGTTTTAAGTGGAAATTTCAATTAAAAGAAAAAGCTATGTACACCTACCCACTGATGTTGACAAGACGCACAAGAAAGCTTAAATATGGGTCAGACAAACACCTACTTAGGTTAATAGAACTTCATATCAGCCTCAGTGCACAACTGGGCATCCACTGTGGGTTGGGATCACAAACAGTAGATCGATGGATAACTTGATAGGGCCAGTGATAAAATGTTCATTTCTGTGAAAAGTGAGTTCATAAGCCAAGACGAACATTATTTTTGAAGCTTTTCCATTGCCAATTACAACAAAAGATGTGCCAGATCTGTGTTACTCTAAAGACTGCAGATTGAAATTCCTTGTAAAGAGACCTTTCAATCAAGTACCAGCATGCTTGTAGTTCCACGGAAGTTAAACCCTTTCCTATTCAGGATAAGAGTCCACAGCTTACCTTGACTTGCCATCCTGGTAAGTCTTAATTACAATTCTTGGCCAAAAAATATTTAAAAATACCACCCAATTTATATAAAATACTTTAAAATACCACCCAATTTATGTAAAAACGTTAAAGCAGATGACCATTTATTTCCGGAAGCTTTAGGCCAATATTGTCGGGCAAGGCTGAAGATCGAGTGGTCCTGGCATCCTTCCTTGGGATACTTCCTGCCCAGAGCAAGCTGCCCCGTCTGTTTCCACCCCAGTCATGGAAACAGTTCGTGCAGTATAGAAAAAGCTGGGAATTAAGGAAACACTCCATTTCTGCCCCCCAAAAAATTTTCACACTTCTCCAGCTCAGTGGTTGAATTTCCCCCATGAAAAACCTGTTTTAATCTACTGCACATGCTGTGCAATAGATCACACAGTTCAGATTTCAAATAGCATGAAACGATAATTTAAATAATTTTTGGTCACTTTGTTGTAGCAGGCTTTACAGGTTACAGCCATCATCTTACTATGCAACAGTTAAATGCAAGTATATTTTCAGCTTTAAAGTTCGAGATCCTTACAGGCATGGCACGTACTTTAACAAGAATTGATAGTATCTAATTTACTGCTACATTATTCACCGGTCAGGAAAATTTTCACTAAAATGTCCACATATTTTCTGCTAAGAAAATTTTGATTTCAATGTGAAGTTCATGTGACCTGTAACTTTGAAATGAGTGAAATTAATAATTAGAATGTCACAACACCTTCAGACTGTGAGTTGAATGTTGACCATACAGTAAAGGCATCACGTTCTTACTTCTATAACAACGGAATAAAACCGATGTTTTGGTAAAGGTACTTAAAGGGTCCCGTCCAACACATAGAAATGAGGTGACGGGTTTGGCACTAATGCTGACTATTATGACCTTATTGTTATTGGACTGGTTTCAGCAGTACCGTCTGACTTAACCCTTAAAGTGCTAATCACTGCTATAGTCGTTTTCTCATTACTGTTAAACATAGTTAAAAGATTCAAATTCCTCATGAAGATACCTTTCATTCAAATACCAGCAAGCGTAGTCTTAAGCAAAAAGTAGTCTTAGTCAACAGCTTTCCTGGGGGCACTTTGCGCGCAATGCGCGCAAAGTGCCCCAAGGAAAGCTGTTGACTCAGTCTTAAATCAGCGCTTTAAGGGTTAATGAAGGAATTCACATTGAATTAAGCTGTAAATAAAATGTCTCCTTTCTCATCTCTTTCACATACATGGATCTGGCTAGACTGTTGATCCAGGATCTTTTTGAATACGTTAATAAATCTGTGCAGTTTGCCCACAAATTGTCATCTCTCCCATTCCAAGCATCTTTTGTTTCCACGTGTCCCATCAGCCACTGTTTACCTGAGGCTTTTCAAATTGAAAGTAATTAATTTTTTTTTTGTGGTCATAAGTGTGCAAGAAATGTGCAATTGAATACCTTACGTTGTTTTATTTTTGCCTTTAAATTTCCAAAGTTTTTGGTATTTTTGACATTTCAGTGTAGCTTTAATTTCACTAATTTGGACATAATTCCAATTCAAACAATGTTACAATCCTATTCCACTGTGTTTTTATGTTCAGAATTTTGTGTCATCAACAAAATAATTGAAAATAAGAATACAAAAAAAAACCAAAACAAAAAGAATTAAAAAAAAAAAAAAAAATTACAGCAGTAAGCAAACTGATACTACTGGGAGACAACCTGTTTTGGGATGATGACCTTTTCAGGATATTTTGCTTCGTACTTTTCAACTTACATATACCTCCTATGAAAGACCACAATCTGGTCATCCCTAGGGGTGGTCTTTCAAGGCAGGTTTCACTGTCAATATTCTAACTTTTGATCAGTAATAATGCAAAAATAGTGTTACAATACTGACAAGTCATACAGTACAGATCTCACAAAATGGACCACCATGGTAGCATTGAATATTCCGGGCCAGCAAAACCTTGGACAAAAAGTAAAGTTAATAACTGCTGCTAGCCAGTGGCCAACCCTCTCTTGGGAGCTAATTGCTTGCCCTATTATAGCTCTCCTCCAATAGGAGGAGAGCTATGACAGGGCAAGCAATTAGCTCCTTAATATTGTGGCCCTCTAGGACACATAATGCTTCTGCCTAAATTGCTACAAATAGTGGTACCTGCTCTAAGGACCACCTCCAATTTAAGACTGCATGTCTTTTAAGACTGCATGTCTTTTAAGACTGCTCTTTCAAGCCACTTTGCTATATTTCCTTGTTGAATATACCTTCAATTTAAGATCACCTGCAGTAAGAGACCATTTGTTTGTAGGCTGTATGGGTGGTCTCCAATTGCAGGTACCACTGCACCTGACAGTTGCAAATAAGTGTACACTGAAATCCAAGCATGTTACTTGCGAGTACCCATGCCTTGGCACAATGCGACTTGCATGATACAAACTTTCCAGCAAGTTCTTCATGCATGCCATACACTGTATTTCCTCAGAAGTCTCGCATGGGTTATACATGTTAAGGACTAATCAGCAACATGTGCAATGCCATGGCAAGTGGCATAATGCAAACATGAAACACCCTTTTCTTTTCCAAGTTGGTAAGCAAAGACAAAAATCAAATACTGATCACATTTGGGCATATAAAATTTAAACATTGTCCATGCTGTGAGCTCTGGAAGTATGTTGCTAGCATTGTGAATATACGAGTTTGTCCCCTCTCAATGCACATGCATGACCATGCGAGAGGTGTGTGAGATCCATTCTGCCGATATGAATTCTAGTCGCATATTCTGAAAAAAAAAAACTTCCCAAGCACCCTGGATGATTTTAGGGATAAAATGGTGTTGAATATTCCATCTATTCTATGGCCAATTCTGAAATATTGAACAAAATAAGCAAAAAAAACATGCAAGAACAAATTGCAAAATAAAGTACACACAAAATTGTACAGCATAAAATGTTTTCATGATCTGCATTTGAGGCCTTCAAGGTGATTTGTTGGCAGACTTGCAAGTTTTGAGGCACCACAGCATGTGCCACATGGCGGTCTCCCACTTTGTACGAATCCAGTTCCTTTAACCTCCAAATTGAGATCGGGGAACTCTCTCAGTGCCACATTTTGGACTGAGTCAACACCTGAGGAAAGCTGTTGACCTGGATCATTATATTCTCTGTAACTACAGACATCCTGGTATTTGAATGAAAAGTCTTTTTTAAAAAGAATATGAATCTTGACACCATTATTATAATTCAGGGCAGTTTGTTTCAAGTAGTTCGACTGAAGTCGCAGTTGGCGCTGAAAGAGTTAAAACATGGTATACCAGATTGAGAAGTACATGCAGTCCATATTAAAAATACATTGACAAAATTTATACTTGATTTCTCTGTAAATTTCAACTAAATCGCAAGATATTCATTTATTGTCAGTAGCTTTTATATTTTCTGAATTTCACAGTTTGAGTGGAGCTGGAACATTATGTGCGGTCTACATTAGAATTTTGACCTGAGGTAGAATTGTTGACACGGTTACTGGACTAAGCAGGGCCAGAATTTCAGTGAGAATCTGAGAATCCATTCTCGTAAAGATTCTCCTAAACTTGTCTTTCTTTAAAAAGAACACTAATTGACAAAAACTCACATAGATTCTCGCAAAATTTTGCGAAATTCTGGCCCTGCTAAGTGTCACATCCTCTGTTATAAAGAATGATGACCTGGCTTTAACGTCACCACTGCCGTGTCCGAGTGAGCAAGAGTGTAACCTTGTAACCATTTGTCGACAGTCTCATCTTGGCATCCATAATTTAACTTGAAAATAATACATATACCTGTTGACCCTGTGAGCGGTTTCCCTCAAAATTCAAGATGTTAACATCAGTGTTACTTCAGAGGAACCTCATTATAATGACACCACCTGTTCCTGCAAAATGTCTCGGATATTTGAATATGTCAGATAAATGAATCAAACAGCATAGGGATTTGACTCTTAGGTCCTCAAAACTTTGTGTCATTAAGGGCACATCAAATATCTGAGTGTTGTTATGATGAGGTTTCACTGTAGCATAATCATGTGGCCACATGTTTATCATAATATTGTCAAACTTCTTAATCTGTTGTGCGTCCGTCAGCTGGCGAGCCATGTGACTACATTGACTTATTAGAGTGTTTTGGTTTCCCATTTTGTTTTTACCCAGTTCAGTTACTTTACTGTAAGTTTAAATTTTCCGAAGTTTCAAAGCAGTTGCATTAAACCTGTCACAAAATTGAAACTAATCCACCTTTGACTGCATTACTTTTCAAAGCTGTAAAATCCTCTTCGCTACTTTTATTTGACTGTGCTGGAGCACCAGAAGCAGGAAAACACCACTGCATCAAAATTAAGTTATCGTTGGGGGGTAATTATCAACATCTATATCTGGGTACAATATTACGCAGCTTACGAGTACTTTACTGTCCCCACTTGGGACCGGCCCAAGCTCGGACTACGTGCATGCTAGAGTCTGTGTCTTCAAATATATCTGTAGCACTGAGTGAAGATAATTTACATCTGTTGTGTATGTATTGTTAGATGTATTACATCACGTATTACCTGATGTGATCTTTAGAGTGCTGTAAAAATATTTTATTTCATATGGTATTTTGTGAGTTTCTTGAGCGGGTCTGGAACATGAAATTAAACACCACCCAAAATCTAAAAATTCTCAAATCCCCCTCTCAAATATCCACAATAGTCATTTTACCTCAAATAAACGTAAAATGACAAATTTGTGACATTTAATTTCTGCAAAGTTAAAAATCTTCACAGTATGTAAATTAATGCAGTTGGTTTGCCTGATTGATCTCCCATATTTTTACTTTTCATCTCCATTTCAATAATTGGTTGACACCACCAACAGCCAACACCTGTTAGACATATGGGTACATGTACAAAGGAAAACAGCCACATGTAGTCGTGAAAGAAAATACAAGCATTTGAAATTCCCACATTGCTAGCATGGAGTCGTACGAGAAAAGAGCAGATTAAATGTAATCACTTTTGTTACATAATCCTTTCTTTTAGTCAATATTAGGAACCGGTCAAGAGAGGTCATTACATTAGGATAAATTTTGCGGCTTATTTGACCTCTCCTAACAATATTATTGACATGTCCACGTGGTACCTAGTGTGCATCCATAAAATATTGACGTGTGTACATATATATGTATATACAGGGGTACCTGCAATTTAAGACCACCCCTAATGCCAGACAAAAGTGGTCACATATGACAGGTGGTCTTTCATTGCAGGTAAATTAAAGAAAAAAAAGGGCCAATATCTCGAAAGGGTGGTCTTAAAAACTAATGTGGTCTCTCACAAGAGGTGGTCTTTAGAGCAGGTACTATTGTATATATATACACACAGTGGTCCCCCTCACCAGAGGCCACCCCTCTTGAAAGGCCAGCATTCTTGTGCAGAAAGTATGGTATTTCCATTATATTCTTCCCCTCAAGAGAGGCCACCCCTCTTATAAGACCACTTTTTGGCTGCATTTGGGGTGGCCTTGTAAGAGGGGTACCACTGTATATACATGTATATATATATATATACACACACACACATAGATAGACCAGTTTAGCCTGTCACCTCTGCTATGTTATTTAACTCTTTCAGTGCCAAATTTTGGACTGAGTCAACAGCTTTTCTCAGTGCGCATTGCATGTAATGTGGCCCAGAAAAGCTGTTGAACTGGGATATTCTCTCTAGAATTAAAACGCAATCAGAGAGATTGCTGGATCTATGCCCCCCCCCCCCCCCCCCCCGGCTTTGTGACCTTGGTATTTGGGTCCAGGTGATCCATTTTTTAACTTGTCTCAGACCTTATGCGGGACTAAAGCCATCTGCAATAAGAGAGGTCTATGTTAAAAATTTTTTAACTTATCATGTGAAAACCAAATTCACTAAAACAGGTCTGTCACCTTGGGAATTGGGTCAAGGTCACCCATCTTCAATGTGCTTGAGACCTTATTCAGGACTATAAGCATGTGCAATACGAGAGCCCTAAGCGAAAAACTTTTTCAGTTATTGCATGAAAACTGTCTGTCCAGACACACAAACACACACACACACTCACACCCACACACACCAACAAAGTAATCGCTATATGCCTACTCCTCCTTTGGAGGGGGAGGGGGACATAGCTATAGGCATACTGGTACTTGAATGAAACGTCTTGTTATGAGGAATACGAATCTGGGATCCTTGTGATGATTCAGATAGGTTGACTTAAGTGGATTAACTTATGTCGCGTTTAGCACTGACAGAGTTAACATTGTGCCGATCACTCCTAGAAAGCTGCAATAAGCCTGCTGCCAATAATGTATATCATAGGTCCTGAATTAGTACACTTGTCCAATTAACCCTTTCCCACACAAAACGTGACCAGATGTCAATTGTTGAATAACAGGTCAACAGCTTTCTGCAGCACAGGTTAGGTGTTGAAAAAGGTCTTTGCCTCAGTTTCAATCTAAAAGTAAAAGGGTTAAGTGGAAATCCTGTATTTTTCAGATTAAAAAAAAAAAGACAAATTCATGAATACATATGTACATAGCAAATGGACAAATCTATACCTATAAACACATCAGATGGCCCACACTATTGTGATCTTGTTCTCTGAGAGGGATATTTTTGTTTTATAAAGAATAAAGAGAATTTTGATTTTCCCAGAAGACAGACTTAGTGATCACCAGAGACTTTGCCATGCTAATTTGAATGGTATTTTAACAGAAGCCTATTTGAATGGATGACACCAGCCTGGATGATAATAATGATAATAATGATAATAATGATAATAATAATAATAATAATAATAATAATAATAATAATAATAATAATAATAAACTTGCGCCTGCCAACAGGAACATCATATCCATGAAAGGCAATTTATTTATATTTGTTTCATGCTGAAAGGAAAGGGAACATTAAAAAATCTAACAATTTCCTATTTAAACAGTAGCTGTTCAACATCTTTCATAGCTGTCCACAGACGGAAAGAAAACGCTCATGTCGACAGTGCACATCAACAAAGTGGTGACAGTTACACAGAACGACTGGAAGGTTTGCATGTATATATGTATACATATTTTTACATATATATATATATAATATTGCCATGAAACATATCTGGTCTACATAACATTAAGGTCAAACTGTACAAGATCTCTAACAGATGTCCTATGTACTTAGAAAGATATGGTAAGATTCATACACACATTTAAGCATGATTTTTGTGTATAATTAACATACAGGTACAATTTACATCCAGATCGCAAACTACTTCTGTCCATCAGGACTAACTTCTGAAACTTATTATACACGGAAAAATTCTTGCATGAGCTGTTAGAAACATCACAAGCACACGTCACATTGTTCTGTGCCATGACAGGTGATTGGTTACCTCTGTATGAACGATGGGCTCACATTGAGGTACATCTTGGGAATGCACCCAGTTATGCAGAAACATCATCGGCTGTGTGGGATAGCCGTAAAGTGGCTCCCTCTGCAGGAATTGTGGGAACATATTCCTCCTTGTGATTATTGGTCTAGCTTGCTCCC
Source organism: Hermodice carunculata (assembly GCA_964020975.1). NCBI lineage: Eukaryota > Metazoa > Annelida > Polychaeta > Eunicida > Amphinomidae > Hermodice > Hermodice carunculata. The sequence continues at coordinate 12,740,106 of OZ026625.1, read as the reverse complement.
ATATGGTGCTTCGGAGATTTTTAAACCACTTTGTAATTCAAAAACGATATGTCACAGAAGCATGCATTTAATTGCATATCAGTTAGGACAGCTTGGAGCACTATTGCCAGTATAAACTCATCAATATTGTGAGAGTGCACTTGTTTTTGGTGCATTTTCATCTGATATTGCAGTGCAGTTTTACTGGTATCATAACATCCTGGTTTTGAGTTTTCAACTAATGCACGCTATCTTGGTGTAGGTCTTACTGTCATATATTATAATCTCCTGGTGAACTTATTACTTTCATACATTATGCAATCCTTGTGTACTTTTTTGACAGCCTGGTGTACTTTTTAATGTCATGTAGTATGATATCCTGGCATATTCTTTACTGTCATATAGTATGATATCCTGGCATATTCTTTACTGTCATATAGTATGATATCCTGGCATATTCTTTACTGTCATATAGTATGATATCCTGGCATATTCTTTACTGTCATGTAGTATGACATCCTGGTGTGCTTTTTAATATCACATAGTATGACATTCTGTCGTTCTCTTTACTGTCATATAGTATGACATCCTGGCGTGCTTTTTACTGTTACACAGTATGACATCCTGGTGTGCTTTTCAATGTCATATAGTAAGACATCCTGGCGTACTCTTTACTGTCATACAGTACGACATACTGACGTACTCTTTACTTTCATGAAGTATATGCCATCCTGTCAAACATACTACTATCATACAAAACGCAATCCTCGTATCGTTTTTACAGAATGACATTTTCTGATGCTTTTTGACTGTCATGTAGGTTTCCATGTAGTATTTGTGTGCATTTTCTATTATATCCTTGTGCATGGCAACCAGTACCTAGAAGCTTCGTGACACACCAAAATAACCACACAATTTCTGTCACCGTCACATTTCCCGATACCATAGAGTCCATGTTGTTGTACGTTTGTGACCCTGGTGTGTTTGTGTGTTGCTATAATGGAATCCAGGTGCATTTTATCCCCACAAGTAATGGAATATCCTTGCTCATTCACTTCAATAAAACTGGGCAAAGTAGTCACGGAAACCACATTCATATGTAATATTCTTGGTATTCATCCACATTGACTTGTAGGAGCCGTTAGGTTTTTCCTTCAGTCCACATTATATATAGAAACATGTACGTATCCACACACGCACACGAAAAAGGTTGTGGGGCCTCCAGTGGCCATGTCCAGAACTTTTTTTTTAAATAACTGTTTTTGTGATTGGTGGACACATGTCCCAATATGTACACCACAGGCGGAGCAAAATGCTGAATTAATGTCACAAGACATTGATTGTCACAACAGCACATCCTAGGTGACACCTGTTGTGATGCACATGAGTAACATAGTATACAGTAACACAAAGTGGTCACTCTCGTAACGCAGTGCACAATTTCATTCTTGCATAGTCTTATCTGCCGTCCTTCCAGATGTGGGGCTATGATGGACTATAAAAGCCTACCTTCAGGTCCAAGTTGCATATAATCTAACTCATCGACAGTGACTTGGCTTGGTCGTACATGTAATTCATGCTCCCGTTAACATGCCCTGTCATTACACATCCACGTTTCTGATGTTAATTCTCGTCCACAGCTCGTAAATCTTACTTAAAATGTTTGGGGAACAGAATCCACACCTGATGTCTCCCCACCCCCCCAAAAAAAATTAAAATATAAATTGAAAGGGAAAAAAAATCACAGAAAAGAATTATTAACCTATTTGATATCTATGTTTCATATTTTAATTTTGTGGTCTGTAAGTGACTGGTATATGTCTGATCGTAGGAACCTGGAGTATGAGTCTTTCTCCATCAATGCTTGGATTCGTTTCTGTGCCTCATCAAAGGTATGTCTATTGGGGTTTGTCAGGTTGGTAATAGTGGTCATTCTTGTCTTGGAGTCCAAGTTAATCTGAAAGTACATAAGGAAATAATATTTTATTTAACCCTTTCTGTCTTAAACTGACCAAGAAAATGTCATCTGCTTAAATGTTTTGGCTGGCTAGTTTCAAGATACATGTAGTGAAAAACAACTTGATTGTAGATGACACCTATCAAGATAAGGTGACCCACATCAAGGAAAGCTGTTGACCCAGTCTTAATTGTCTAGACTTTTCTTCTGGTTTTAACAGACTTCCCCTTAATCTGCACATAGAAAAAAAATATATAAACACTTGCAAAATTTAATATGTCACAACAATTAGAATACATTTTCATATGGTTTGGTTTTTGCATCAGGAGAATAGGAACATGGAAACGCTGTTTATTTGTACCATGGAATACATCACGTCAGTGCCCTATGGCTAATGCCTGTCAACCCTTGTGGGCTATATAAATGCATAAACACAGTGCAAATGACGTTCACTTCTTGGCAAAAAAAAATTAATAAGAAATGTGGATGAGACACATCAAGATGGCATTTGATCCCCATGTCAACAGTTTTTCCTGTCGCACCAATTAGGAGCAACCAATACCTCACAGTCAATTCTTCAAAATCTGCATGAAAATAGTGCTCTGCACTTGCTCTTGCCACTATCAGTTTTGGGTTAAATACTGAACACTAAATCATTGAGTTATGGCATTCCAGCATACACCTGGCTGACTTGCATGAATAGTTTACCTTGAGCTCGCCAATCATGGCTCATGTGTTGGCCACCCTGTTCTCACCATAATATATTTATACCTGTCCTAAAAGCCAACCCCTAGGGTTGATCAAATTCTGGTCTCTCAAGACAGGTGGTCTTTCATAGGAGGTATAGATAAAACAAAAAAAGTGCTGATCAAAGAATCCTGAAAATGTGGTCTTTCAAGACAGGTGGTCTTTTATACAGGAGGTATAAATAAAACAAAAAAGTGCTGATCAAAGAATCCTGAAAATGTGGTCTTTCAAGACAGGTGGTCTTTCATATAGGAGATATAAATAAAACAAAAAAAGTACTGATCAAAGAATCCTGAAAATGTGGTCTTTCAAGACAGGTGGTCTTTCAAAACAGGACCCACTGCAGGGCTGCTTACACCAATGTACAGGCGTTTGTTATTGACTGCACCCAATGCAAAATTTTGTTGGCTTGGGAGGCAATGAAAGGTGAAGCAGGGAGTTGATGTGACAGACTGTCCACTTATCATTTGCCCCCCCCCCCCCCCCCCATGATACTCTCTGTGTTAACTACAAAGGTAGATTTCTAACATATTATCATTTGCCCCCCCCCCCCCCCCATGATACTCTCTGTGTTAACTACAAAGGTAGATTTCTAACATATTGGACACAAACGCATCCATTATGGCACATTGCCCATTTGAACATACTGTAAATTGCTTAAATTTTGCTGTATTCTTATTTTCGCTTATTTCACTGATGGCACAAAACTGTGAAAATAAAAACACAGCGAAATAGTATTTTAACATTATTTGAATGGGAATTATGTCCAAAACAGTGAAATTGAAACTACAGTGAAACATCAAATATACCAAAACAGTGAAAATTTATCCACGCAGAAATAAAGAATTTACAGTAATTTCTTAATGGGATAGGCTTTACATGCAAGTAACAGAGAATGGAAGGCTATTGTGTATGATGTCTTACATCACACTTATGCAAAGATGCCCATAGGTGTTAACCCCCAAAGTGCTAATCACTGCTCTAGTCGTTTTCACATTACCGTTAAACATGTAATGGTTACAAGATTCAAATTCCTCATGAAGATACCTTTCATATAAATACCAGCAAGCCTAGTCTAAAGCAAAAAGTAGTCTTAGTCAACAGATTTCCTCGGGAGTGCAAAGTGTCCCGAGAAAAGCTGTTGACTCAATGTTAAATCAGCGCTTTAAGGGTTAACCCCCAAAGGTGTGAGACTGAGAGATACCTATCAAAAATGCAGGAAAACAAAGAAAACAGGTAATCTCCCCCCCCCCCTTAACAATTTGTTGAATCTCCATAATGCAAGTTTCCTCATCAATATGGGACAATTGACTGGCATGGATGCCACACAATGCACTGTCAAACAATAGTCGATCAAAAACTTGGGCACGCACTTTTTAATATACATGTACATGTAGTTATAACCAAATTTCATACACACATCTTCACAGAAACGTCTCCACATACGGCAACTGCTGTCAATTGTTATAAACGAACATAAAAACTGAGCCTTCCTTGCAGATGTACACGGAGACATGAACACAGAAATCTTTGCCCTTTAAACAGCACAGGTGTAAAAAATATCACTTAATTGGGCACAAACGTAGAATAGACACACTGTGGCATCCTGGTGCCTGCAGCCCATGCCCTTTCTTTTATTATGCAAAACATGGGCTCACGCTAGCGTGCCGTACTTGAAATATACCTCTCTCTTTAATTAGACAAGATCGTCAAATTCACCTGAGAGAGATACTAATATATCGTTATTCAACAGGCATCATCCACACACTTCTCATCAATTCTAATCATACGGGGCATGCATGGCAGTTTCCTGCCCAAAATCTTTGGCCCCCGTCACTTGGAAACAGTGACAATTAGATGCCAGGATATGGGCATGCAGTGGAAGATTGAGGGTGTTGCCAATATTGGCAGGAATACAGAGTACTTATCCTATACATACGACAATTCCTGCTCGTATCGAGCACACCGTGTGTGTGTGGTGTACATGACTAGGACTTTCGAACAGTCTATTTTACCCAAGTTGGTAGCTAGTTAGGTGAGGCCAACATTTTTTTTGCCATGTTTGATACAACAGCCAGCCTATACATTATGGACACTTCTTTGTTGAACAATGCACACCAAGGCAACACCGCAGCTAAAATGAATGTCCGGTGTTTAATAGTGCAGGGTTTTATCATCAAAGTGAAACTGATGGCATTGGGAATTACTGAGCAGTGAATGGCTACATGACCTGCCATAATTAAAGTGGTTGAACGGTAAAAAGCTGAGCATTAACCCCTTGCAGGTCTGAATAAAGCTAAGTCAACAACTTCCTTGCTCTGGGTTGGGTGTTGTTGCATCATGGAAAATCGTTGACCTAGCTGTTGCCTCCAAAGAGATCTACTCCTCTGATTTAGATTCGTTTCTATTGATGCGATTCTTTACCACACACACTGACGCAGGCATTGCAGCAATATAATACACACCACGCGTTACCCACATCCTTCACAATGACAGATGACCATATGGGCAGTGACTTGTGGTACTCAATTCGAGTTAGAGACATCAACAGACTCTACAAAACTACTATTGTTGCAAGGATGTAAATTACGTAATTTTCAGTTTCGGTAATAAATAATGTAAACTAGAGGAAGCATACTCTTTTGATGGGTCAATCATTTCCACTGACAGGGCAGTCACGGTGGAATGTTGCGCTGACATATTACATCTTACGTTAATGACCATGACGTAAATTGTGCTCATGTTAATCCAAACAGTGATTCAACATTTGAATTTTTCATGAGTCACTTCAATACCAGCATGCCCGAGTTTCTGAAGAAAAACAAACAAATTGTCCAGGTCAAAGACCTTCCTCAGAAAGTTGGCACACTACACCTAAATTGCACTGTGGACAGACATATCTAAGTCCAAAACTGAGCCATCAAGGACTTCGCCATTTACACTTCTCACCATTGGATCCTGATGGCAAACTTGACATTTTATGTCCAAATTGTATCATGCTCCCTTAATCAGAAACATAATCCACTTTGTAAATATTGCACGGCATTCTTCCGTTGGAAATTGCTTGGGGATATTAGAATCAGAAGCACATCCCAATTTCTTGAGTCTGCAAGCAATCTGTCATTGTAAATTGCTTTGAAACCTTTGATAATTGTAATATCTGCAGAGTCCTAATATTTAGTCCAGGAGCTTGTGGCCAAGTTGTAGTACTAATTTGTACAGAATTCTCAGTGTGATTTTCATCCAATTTTCATAACTTTACAAAGCAACTGATTTGATTTGCCTATTGGGGGCAGCATTTAAGACCCCCCCCCATTGTTACAAAGAAGTGTTTTCATGCTGAAGGTGGTCTTAAAATGTAGGTACACTTTAAAAAGAACTAGAGCTACCTTCAATGCAAAGTGTTGACTGAAGGGTCCGCCAGGAAAAAAAAATCATGAATAAGATGTCACCCTCTTGCAGCATCAGCCACTTAGAGCAGCCTATACTGATACATTTAGTCCAAAGTAACTGTATGTCGCCATCTTGCAGCATCAGCCACTTAGAGCAGCCTATACTGATACATTTAGTCCAAAGTAACTGTATGTCGCCATCTTGCAGCATCAGCCACTTAGAGCAGCCTATACTGATACATTTAGTCCAAAGTAACGGTGATGTCGTCATCTTGGAGCATCAGCCACTTAGAGCAACCTATACTGATACATTTAGTCCAAAGTAACGGTATGTCGTCATCTTGGAGCATCAGCCACTTAGAGCAGCCTAGCTATAATGATAAATCTAGTCCAAAGTAACTGGATGGGCTCTAACAGTCAATGTGTATACATGTAGTAAGCAAGCACTAACTATATGCACACATTCTTACCAGCAGGAGCTAAAATTCTGCATAATTGAGATATTGTACTAATTTTTCCTATGAAACTTTAATAAGAGCATAATACATGGAGGCATTCTGGAGCTATCATGGTAATGAGCCCTAACAAATATCTAATTAAGCTTCCATTTACTCAAATTAGGTCATGGTGACACCAAAATCTAATTAGTTCATTTTGGCATGCTGGATAAGGATACTCCCAAATTTGAGCAAATACATTGGAGCATTCAGGAGATATTGCAGTAACAAGCCCTAACGAGCATGGAGTTAGCTATTTGCTCAAAGTAGGTCATAGTGACACCAAAATCTAATCAGTCTATCTTAACAAGTAAGATAAGCATATAGCCAAATTTGAGCAAAATAAATGGAGGCATTCTGTAGATATCCAAGGAATGAGAATACATGTGCACATCCAGACAGAAATCTGGACAGAGGGACAACCCAAAAGCATAAAGGGTCCCTCCATAGGGCAAACCCTTAAAAAATATTGTAAGTGTCTTGAAAATGTATTTAAAAGATTGGTATCACTGTATTGGGACTAACTGCACTGCCACACAAACCTGGAGTGAAATGGAGTCAATCAGCGCAAAAATACAGACTGCAAGCACATGGACACAGGATACAAGCACATAAACACAAGCTGTAAGCACATACATACAGGATAAATGTAAGCACACAAACATCGCTCTGAGGGCAAATACTGGTTACAGTAATATATTATTGGCTGTAGACTCACAGGTACCGTCTCAAACATATAAACACAGGCTGTAAGCTCATGTTAATATACCCCTTATACGTGCTGTCAGCACATCAACAGGTTTTAATACATACTGTAAACACATAAACAATGGATATAAACATATTTAGACAGGATGCAAGCACATAAATCCATACAGTAAGCACATAGATATGCTCTGTAAGCACATAAACACAGGCTGTCAGGACACATTGCAAACATTTGCCACATTCAAACACCTGCCATGATCTTATAAATGCAGACTAAATCATAAACACAGGCTACAATCACATCGATACATGCTGTAAGCACATAAACAGACAGCAGCACATGGACTGACTAACACATAATCACCTGCCATGAGCACATAAATGCATATTGCAAGGACATACATACAGGCTGTGAGTACATACAATAGGTTATAGACACGTGAACATCTATGGTCGGGACATAAATGCTGGTGGTAAGCACAAAAATACAGGTTCTAAGCACATAAACACAAGCTGTAAGCACACTGGCATAGGCTGTAATGCTACTCGTACATGCTGTCAACACAGACACAGAGTGTGACCAGGTAAAAAAACGCTGTTAGCATTCGTAACGAACACATAAAGGCAGACTGTCCCCACACCAACACATGCAATTCAGGCATAAAAATAGGCTGTGAGCACATACAGATAGACTGTAAGCATTTAAATATAAATTGTCTCTTTTCAATGTTAGTTCTTCCAGCTGACTCTTTATCATTGCTTTTGAAAAGATGGGCCGCAGACGACACAACTTACATTAACAAAGTGCATGGATAACCGAATTTCAATATATATGTACCATATGGACACATGTGCCTGGGTTGCATGTGAAATGTTGGAGATTTTTTCCCCCAAACATCAGAGGCAGTCAGCTCATTAGAACATACCAACATGGCTCTTTGTGTATCAATGAAATGTGGTAGTTTTGAATTTTTACCTCGCATCTAACATGACAGAAACCTTAGATCTGCCACACATGTACCATATCCACCTGTCAGAGTTTCTGTACAGTACATAGTACCCCACCCAACCTTTCAAACTTCTGGGACATCCCACATCTATGAATTCTATGGACCTGGTGATCTCATTCCACATAATTCCGATCAATATTTAGTGAATTTGACATCAGGTACATATATATATATATATATATATATATATATATATATATATATATATATATATATATATATATATATATATATAAATATCACGTTTGGGTCAATTTTACTGCTATAAAGCATGTGTATAAATATCATATAGACCAGACCACTATGGGCTCAATAATAGAAGGTGCGATAATAGGCCTACTGTTTGGCAGAGTATCTACAACCGGCCGGAAGTACCGATATATGATTTACTATTAGGGGCTAAGCTACTTCACGGGTAATGATGGCATTGTCTGCTGTCAGGGAGACTGCAACATCTCTGCCAGAACATTTGGCATCTGGTGCGGTACTTTAACAGTAACCTGGGGATCATGTACAAATATAACCATACCAAAATTCTGGGTGGGTGGGTGGGTGGGTGGGTGGGTGGATGGATGGATGGATGGACGGACGTCTCCACTATGATACACTTATGTGAAAAATCATGACCCATATTCATAAATATCAAACCCAACAATGACAGCAAAGAGATTCCAGAGTTACCAAAGCATCAATATTCATCTTCCAACATCAATGTGAAGAAACATATTTCATTCCTGACTTCAGACAGGCAGTCACCCACAAAAGGTAACTGGTGGTTTTACAAACCGGTCCTCTCAACCTTTAAATATTTTCATTAAATATAGACTATAGTGTTTCAAATATGTATAGGCCCAACCACTCAAATTCCAAATTTCATTACTTCTGAAAAAAAAGAAAGAAAGGGAGAATTGGTAGGCTTATCACTGTTTTGGCTCTTCTGAGTAGTTCCTCAGCTGAGTTTAAAACCGGTCCTCTCAACCTTTGAAATATTCTTCATTAAATACAGATTATAGTGTTTCCAATATGTACAGGCCCAACCACTCAAGATACAAATTTTACTGCTTCTCCAAAAGATAAAGCAGAATTGGTAGGCCTATTATGGATGGACAGACAGACAGACAGATAGATAGATAGACAGACAGATAGATAGATAGACAGACAGATGTAGGTGACCACCAGGACACTATGGTAAACAGCATCTGCCACCTTTAAATCCAGACTGGATTGCTTACCTCTCTGGGAGCTTGCACTGCTATGAAGTCACTGTAGATTCTTTGAGCTTTGGCAGTTAGTTTATTGGACTTTACAGTTTTGAACTCCTCACAAGCGACCCAGAACTCCAGATTTTCCTCACTGAACTCTGTCCTCAAGAAATTCCTGAAGAGATCCAGCCCATCTGTGAAGCAAAAATTGATACATGTAGCTGCACATAGAGCAAATCCTGAACAGTGATACACCGTTGCAGTATTTCCCAAACAGTGATACACTGTTACAGTATTTCGTGAACAATAATGTACTGTTACAAATATATTGCAAAACTGTCTGCAAATAGTATTTGGTGTGCACAAAAATCAAGATCGGTTATATTTGTTTGCATGTATGTGTATACAAGCAGCAAAACCTGTGTGACATGGACATCCTCAGGACTGGACTGAAGTGTGCATTTAACACAGGTGCCTGGTAGGTGGATTGTCAGCTCACTGGGTCACACGCAATAAGGTTCATGCACTGACATCCCAAAAAGCACTAATACAGCCAACGAGCAGATCAAAGGTGTCATGTGAGGCTCATGAATTGAGCTCCATGTGAGTAGATCGAGCTCAAATATATATAGTTATTGTTCCATTACTATGACAATTACGCTTGTTACCGAGCACAACAGGTGTAAATTACAATGGGAGTGAAATCACTGATCCCGAGTCCCGGAGCTACGTAAATGGGACATGGCTTCAAAAGAGATTACCAGGCACACTGAATGCTATGAAGGGGCAGAGAGATGTGTTCTGTGTCTGTTCACCCTGTTTTCGTTAAAAAAAAAAAAACAACAAGCAAACAAAAATAGTACATGTGTATTCTGGTCTACTATTGCAGACCTTCTGAGTTTTTCTTAAAAAAAGATTCATTATGGTGTCTACATAAACAAATAATGGTATGCAAAATGCCCTTTTTGGCCACACAAGACAGGGACCCACTTAGCAGAGGGTCCATTAAAATAGGAAGTATTAAGGGAGGGTCCATTAAAATAGAAAGTAAGGGAGCAGTCATTAAAATGGATTTGATAAAAACTTCCCACTTGAGAGAAACCTCCACTTGAACAGGTTTCACTGTGTATGTACATATACACTTACAAAACACGTAATATGTATACATATACATGTGTCTGAGTCTGCGTGTATTGGATTTTTCACAAATTACTATAAGCTGTGGATGCACGAGCCTACATTTTCACAACTAGTGGATATGCAGTTCAAAGTGGTTGGTATGTATTAAGAAAGTATGCAAGACTCCAGCAAACAAAAAGAATACTGTGCAAAAAAAACAAACAAACAAACAAAAAACAACAAACAAGAGGGCTGTGTGAACAGCCCGAGCCTCAGCTGATCTGGACATTCATCACACTTGCAGCTCTATGAACTTGGGAAAGGATCAAGGACACCATGTTGTGAGTAAGTCTGACCTTTATAGAAGAACACTTACAAGTGCCACATCAAAGTTCAAGTAGTTCTCAAGTTATAATGAAGAGTATAAATTCATGTATGTTGCACTGTGACCCCACAGCTCTATGAACTGACAAGTCAGCTGATCTAAAATCAGGAATCCGCAGCATTCCCACATAGTGAACAACTTTGTTTGGTCCTTCCATTAGGAACATATCCACCATGTGTAAGCTTAATCTGAGTGACGGTTCTGGAGAAGAAGTCGAAAATATCTATAACACACAAAACTTCACAAAAAAAATTAGAAAAAAACTGCAGCGCCACCTGGTGAACAAATTAACAACAAGGAGTCCCTAGATGTCTTCCTGTGTGATATCAAAGCATTTGGGTAAGCAGTTTCGGAGAAGAAGATTTTTTAAGATTTGTCCAAAAAAACCAACAACAAAAATTCATTAAAAATCCAAAAATCACTGGAGCATGACCACGTGAACAAAAGTGGTAGAAACCCATCCAAGGTACATTGCCACCAAGTTTGAAGTTAATCTGGATGACCGTTTTGGAGAAGAAGTCAAAAATGTGAATTAGCATTAGAATGCCCATTGACTTCCATAGTAATCAATAGGAAAGCTGCATTGACCGATAAGTACCTGAATTGAAAAAATCGTTAAAAATCAGGAATCTGCAGTATTCCCACAGAGTGCACAACTTTGTTTGACCCTTCTACAAGGAACATATCCACCATGTTTCAGCTTAATCTGAGTGATGGTTCTGGACAAGAAGTCGAAAATAGCTATAACACACAAAAATTCATAAAAAATTAGGAAAAAATTGCAGCACCACTTGGTGAACAAATTAAAAACTAAGAGTCCCAGGGAGTGTTCCTGTGTGATATCAAAGCAATTGGGTGAGTGGTTTCGGAGAAGAAGATTTTTTAAGATTTGTCCAAAAAAGATGAAAAAAATTCATTAAAAATCCAAAAATCACTGGCCCATGACCATTTGAACAAACTTGGTAGAGACCCACCCAAGGCATATCTCCACCAAGTTTGAAGTGAATCTGGCTGACGGTTTTTGAGAAGAAGTCGAAAATGTGAATTGTGGACGACGGACGGACGGACGGACGACGGACGACGGACCCTCAAAAAACCTCAGCTGACTGACAAGTCAGCTGAGGTAAAAATAAAGAGACAGCTCGACTGAACTGTTAAACTCATCTGAGCAGAAGATTATAATGAAAACAATCATCTATGGAACTCCCAATGTTTGGGGGTACCAATTGACTCTTCCAATGGCAACTGCCACATAAGTCGAACTACATAAGACAAACTGCTTTCAATTATAACAAGGATGTTAGATTCATAAGTTTATATTATGCATATGGTACTCACACTTGGAAATATTTAATGCACACTTAGCATGATTAGCCAATGCTCAGGAAGAAGAGACTGAACTTTAATTAAGCAAAAACTAAGCTAACCTAAGCTGAGCTAAATTTTGCAAGCTAAAAAAAAAAAAATAAATAAACACAAATCAGATGAAAAAAAGGATTAGGAAACACAGTAAGTCAATGTTCACATTCAAAACAAGATCAAGTATTGCACAGCAATACATAGTCCCCCACCACAGAATGGCAACATACCCTTATCCTATGATATGTCCACACACTACATTTGGTAGCTGTAGGTGTTATGGTATACGAAATACAGCCTAGATAACCTAAAACTTTAAGGGGGGTCAAAGGTCAAGGTCAAAGGTCACAGTGACCCAACTTTGGTGCACAACCCAACCCTATCCTATGAAGTGCACACACCAAATTTGGTACCTGCAGGTGTTATGGTATAGGAAAAATAGCCCAGACAAGCTAATTCTTTATGGGGGTCAAAGGTCCAGGTCACAGACAAGCTTTGCCAGAAAGACAGAAGGAAAGACAGATGGAGGGACACAGTGAAGAGCTATAGCACCCAGTGTAGGACTAATTAATCCACATTCTGAGGTTGGAAACAAATATTTGCAGAACATTAGTGCCCAATACAGGGGGGAGGGGGGCAAATATTTATTTGTGGGAACAAATATTCTTTCCCCAGGGGAACATATATTTGCCAAACATTCCTTTACACATGTTTTATCCATGACTGAACTCATCAGAGGGAAGTGAGTTCTGTTAAACATCAGGGTGAACATAAATGGTTATGTTTACTAGTTAAAGGGATCGAGTTAATCTCTGTTCCAAGCTCCACTCTGTGACTCAACAGAAACTGAACACTGCATTAGATACATCAGCCTTTTAATGTGACCACAGGTATGGAAAATGTAACTGTGTTATGATATAATGGTTATGACGTCAATCACATATTGGCTCTAATTCGACTGGATGGTAAAGCTGAATTAAATTATAATGCCAGTTGTCACAAGTATGTGACATGTTTAATTCCATGCTATTTGTGCTGGTACTTGATGCACAAAAAAGGAACACTGTATTACATCTCATTAAACAGCATTAACCCTTCCTCTGCTATTTATTTTTGGGGTTTAGTTGTCTGTCACGCTGAATTTAATTTTGGGATCGCCCCACAAACACAATCTTCAGGGCATCTACATCAACGTTTATTTATATAAACAAAGATACCGTATGCTCATTTCCGGTCAAACAAACTGCATAGTTTTTGCTGCAGAAACAATTTTGTTGTGGAAATGTGACCATTTTATTCATAGACTTTTAAACAAACATCTATTCCATTGTTTTTGGTACATTTGCCGATAAAAATTTGCAAAACAGCAGTAAAATTGAGTATTTTGTGGCCTCAAACTTCCCACGATTTGCTTGCCGGTTCTAGGCATGTTTGGTATCAATGTAAGCATCAGAAGCTCCTCAATATCATCATGCTGCTTTCCTATTGGCTTAATTCTTGATTCACGCCTACCAAACATTGTCATGTTGCATAAATTTACTATCTCCGACGTAAAAATCTAAGAATAGAAGCAGCGACATTCTCACCCTGCTTCAGTGAGATTCTTGTCCTGCTTGGGCGCTGATTGGCTGAAATCATGCAAATAAGTTTTGCACATGGTCAAGCATGCGCAGTGCGCACTTTCAGCAAACAAGCATGGTGGAGGCGATCACTCAAGCCCACAGTACTTTTATGTTTTCATGTCACATAAGTACCAAAATTTAGTGACATATCGACGGTACGTATTTTGAAAACATTCAGAATGTCCCTGGTGAACCGCTGAAAGAAATACAGAGTGGAAACTGCATGCAATCAATGTTTAAACGGGCAACTCATGCTCTGGTATGCATTGTCAATCAATCTCCGCGATGGTCCATACTGAATAAAATCTCTGTGTGTTGTTTTTTTTGCATAGATACCACAATATTTAGATAATTTTGGTGCTATTTCACAATAGTTACAGTGGAAACCATTTAATATGTTGTACATCTGCAGGTTGCCATATCTCAGTAATTACGTGCACTGAAAGTTATTCTTCGGCATGTACTACAGTACTACATTGGGTGGATAAACTCGCCTGCAGCGTGAGAGAAGCAAATATCTTTGGGTTGATTTTCTTGTCTACAGCAGAGGAAGGGTTAAATTATGTATTTTTTCCTGATTAAAAAATCGTGTTTGTGCAAAATCAACCGTGTACAAAAAATCCTAGAACTATATATTATTGAAATTTGACATAGAACTAAGTGCAAGCAAAATTAAAATGCAATCCATGTTCCCCTGCCTCATCCCAGAACGTGGCTGAATAAAAAGACAGATGGACAGACAAATGGAACCTGTGTCATATGAAATATCTCAACTAAAGGTAGTCCTTACAGGGGCCTATATTCCTGTGCAACACAAAATACCCCTGCCTCAAACAGCTCTGGAGATATAGTGCAGAAATGTTGTGGACTGATGGACAGTTCTAAGAAACAATGTTTCCACACACAAATCTCCACCAATACACAATAACATGCACCACATTAAAAACTTAAACCCAACAACACAAACAATGTTAATGAAGGACAAGAAAATTACAGCCCAGACACGAATACTGGATCGACAGATGCAAGGGAGCATAATACTTGACCTAATGACCTACTTTTTTACATGACAAACCTTTGGATCAAGATATGTGTGTATAAAGTTTCATGAAACTAGCTTAATGAGTAAAGGAATGACCCAGATATTTGACCTAGTGACCTATTTTTTTTTATGACACCCTTATGTCCAGATGCACCTGCGGGTAAAGTTTCATTAATCTAAGGTGCAGGACAAGCAAATTCTAGTCTGGACATGAATAGCTGATGGACGGATGCACGTACAGACACATGGATGGAAAAAGTGATTACTATAATGCCCCTTCTCTGGTGGTGGTGGGGGGGGGGAGCATATAACAGTATAAGATTTATTCTTATTGTGTGCAATTTAGTAACAAAACTTAATTTTTGCTAAACAAAAGCTGCATATTTAAATTATCAAATGCATCATCTTCCCTGTGGTAGAATTAAGACATAGAAAATGTTTGTTTGAAATGCATACACTGTATACTGACAGTGTTTACATTTTTCAGAGCACATGTACACTCAGACCAATGTTCCACATCAAACTTACATTTATCATTGAGAAGATTATCAAAGGATTTGCTCCAGTGAGCGACCGTGTCTGCACATGGCCCCTTTGACTTTGCATCGCTGTTCTTGCTGGACAAGGCTGTATCAGTATGTCGCCGTCGCAGAGACGCCAATTTCTCCTTCACATCTTTGGCTCTGCAACAGGAAGCGCATCATCAATAAATAAAGAGTGTTCTGATCAGAGGAGAGTAAACAGGTTTTCTGCACATGGTGTACTGGGCATTTTTATTTACCATACCGGCATAGTGGAACCACCTTTGTTTTCCATACTTCATACAGCTACTAATTCTAAATTTTGTCATTTTCCACCTGTTGTGCTTGGCTTGTCTTTGGCACTACTGATCCAGTAAGGTTAAAACAAGAAAATTTCTATTTGGAAAATACTTACTCCTTCCAAAAAAAGAACAAAGTTTGTTTGAATATCCGTAATGAAAAGATTCTCATTCACATGGGCTTCACCAGTACGTAAACAACACCCAATATGTAGTGGTGTACAGTTGCAGCCTGGTGATACAGGCATGAGCATTTTGACAGTTTTGTTCCCGAGGAGAAGCAGCCAACTAGCTTAAAAACTAGTGACACTACGAAAGTTTAGACAGGCATCAAGTTTACCCTCAAAGTACTAATCATGGCTATAGTCATTTTCTGATTACCGCTAAACATATAATAGTCAAAATATTCAAATTTCTCATGAAGAAACCTTTCATTCAAATACCGGCAAGCCCAATCTGAAGCAAAAAGTAGTCTTAGTCAACAGCTTTCCTCAGGACACTTTGCACCCATTGTGTCCCAAGGAAAGCTGTTGACTCAGTCTTAAAATCAGCAGACTCAGGGTTACCGGTAACTATTCCAATGCATTTATGCTCTTTTTAACTCTTTAAAAAAAAAAAAACTGCTGAAGCTTGAACAACCTAATCACTGGTGATTACCCACTGGTTAAGAGATGATCACCTGATTCCTAATAATTGGCCATTGGCCAGTGGTGCCCTCTTGTGATTCCAGTTTTCTGGCCTTATCCCATGAAGGTAGTTGAAATTTTGCTTGGTGCATTTTCCATTGCTCTCAAAATATGTTAAGCATTCGGTGCAAAAATTCTTGCATATGAAATCTGAATCTGAAAGACCCATTGACTATGGCTGTACCTACAATGTACATGAAAATCTTATGGATGCAATAAGGAATCCTTTTTCTGGTACGACCATACTTGACTATTCTCTCTTCACGTGTTTGGTTATGTGGTTCAGTGCTGAAGTACAGTATATCTCAATTTTTGTGCGCGAGGAAAAATTGATGTGAAAAAGTGCATCTTGTATGTTAGATAAGCATGCATAATGATCGGTTGTATACGGTATCACACATTCAGACAACGTGCATTGAAAAGTAAGTACATGGTACTGACATTTAGACTACTTTGTATGGAATACACATTGGAGCACATGTGCATTTTAACTCTTTCAGTACCAACCGCAACTTAAGTTGACAAACTGAAAACAAACTACTCCGAATATTGCTAGGGCTGCCAAACTCAAAATCAAAACTCATTTATTTTAGCCAATCAATACAATGACGATTTCAATATTGAGATATATGTACATAATGATATAATGTATGTCTCGATGATCTATGAATGTACATATGCCAGATTTATGTTCCTTGTAAAAAGACTTTTCATTCAAGTGCCAAGATGCCTGCAGTTACCAAGAATACAATAGTCCACGTCAACAGCTTTCCTTGGCACACTTTGGGCACACTGCACCCAAAGCCTGCCAAGGGAAGCTGTTGATTCAGTCCAAAACGTGACCATGGAAGAGTTAAACCTTTAGATAACATTAATGTGATGAGCCATTTGGGGCAAATTTATGCAATAAAGCTTTCAGCTCGGTTACATAATAAGTGATTTTAGCACTTGATATGGTTGGAAACAATTAGGTTATACGTGTACATACGAAATAATTCATTTGATGCCATTTCCATCACTATGAGATAATTCTATTTGATGACACGAAATACATGTATCAGCAGTTTGAATGGAAGCTTTGTAATATGGCCTATATACAGAAGGGGGGTAAGGGGGGTTTCAGTACCTTGGTACATGTAATTATTTTTCTAGAGTACGCAGTACGCAAAATAAAAATCTTTCAAAATTTTGGATAGTACGAAGTACGTAAAACAAAGGGGCTTCCAGTATGCCAGTACGGTAAAGAAAAAGCCCCAGTACGCCAACTATGGGAAACCCCTTACCCACCCTCTATGCATGCTGCATGCTCAATGTTAAAGCTTTGTAATGAGGCCTATATTTAAATTAAGAATTCTGAATGTTATATGGCCTATATGTATACTAAACATTCTGCACTTAACTTTTGGAACGTGGCTTATATGTATATTATACATTCTGAATAGAAGCTTTGTCATGAAGGCTGTGCACACATAAGGCATTCTGAACGTTAGCTATGTGATATGACCTTACATTACAGGAAGTTTGCATTCTGAATGTATTCTTAGTGCTCAAGCCTACATGTAAATTAAGCATTCTGCATGTGAGCTTTGTAATGAGGCCTATATGTAAATTAAGTATTCTGAGTGTGAGCTTAGTAATAAGGCCAATATGTAGATTAAGCATACTGAATGTAAGCTTTGTAAAAATAGACTTATATGTCTATTAAGCATTCTGAATGTAAGCTTTGTAATAAGGCCTATATATACATTGAGCATTCTGAATGTAAGATACAGTGAAACCTCATTACAACGGCACTCAGATTTCCGACATATTCATTATAATGACACAGGTTTTCAATGACAAAAGTTCATTCTCTTTGTTGTTTGATTCATTTATCTGACATATTCAGTTATCTGACACATTTGTCAGGGAACAGATGAGGTCATTATAACAAGTTTTCACTGTATGTGATAAACTGAGCACCCAACTCACACAAAGGAAATTAAGCTGTTAACCTGCAGCATACTGTTGAATGGTTTCATCTGCAGTTTTTTATCAAAACTGTTTTTCAGTACATGTACTGTTGAAATTAGTCCAAAACATTGCAGCAGATGACACTGAACCACCAGTCAGTTTTGACTGATTTAAGACTGTGAATTACAGGAACTTGCATGTAATTGAACATCAAATCTATATTAAACAATGGTGCTCCATTTTGAACTTTAAAATAGGGAGCAATTGTTCACCATGTATTAAATGCTGACTCCCACTGTTTAGGATTGTGTGAAAAGCCTTGTACTTTAAAACGTGTTTTGGGAAAAAGATTTTCAGGACTCAGTACAAGTTTATTTGATCAGCATACATACAAATTACATATTTTCATTGAGCATAACATAATACTGTACAATTGTATGTTGATCAGGGAGACCTTCATTACGATAACAATTTGTCTTTGTTTATGGGTCTTGTGTGGAACGAACCATCTGTGTGCAAGTTTGAATCTGAAAACTTTTGTTTGATTAAAAGTAACAACTGCCACGGTGTTTTGGTGATAATGTGCTAAAATGAGCTGGGACATGGGGTCATTAAGCAGACGCACAGGGAAAAAATCTTTTTTCCAAACGTGTATTAAAGTACAAGGCTTTTTGCACAATCCTAAACAATGTGAGTCAGATTCTAGGTTCCCATAGCCCAATACAGTGCCTTGTAGACATGGAAACTGGCTTTAAAGGATTAAATTAAAATGCAATCAGAGATTGCTGGATCCATGCCCCCCCTCGCCTCATTTATAACCATACTAATAACAGGTCTCATTTTGGAATGATTGTAGTCAATAAAAATAGGCTATCGCCCTAAATCAGAAACTTGACTAGTGACCTACTTTTATGCATGACACACTCTTGTGTCCGGACACAGGTGTGTAAAGTTTCATGATTCTAATGCAAAAGACAACAGAATTACAGCCCGGACATTGGGTACTGTGAATTGCTTTAATTTCGCTGTATTCTTATTTTCGCTTATTTCGCTGATGGCACAAAACCGTGAAAATAAAAACACAGTGAAATAGTATTTTAACAATGTTTAAGTGGGAATTATGTCCAAAACAGTGAAATTAAAACTACAGTGAAATGTGAAAAATACAAAAACCGTGAAAATTTATACACGCGAAAATAAAGCAATTTACAGTATAATGTAGTTTTACATGAACGTATCACTGTGACCCAGATACTTGACCTAGTGACCTACCTTTGTTTCATGATACACTTTTAAGTCAAGATATATGCGTGACATTTATAACGATATGTCACTGTGACCCAGATACTTGACCTAGTGGCCTACTTTTTGTAAATGACACACCCTGATGTCTAGATGCACCTGTTTGTAAAGTTTCATTAATCTAACTTGAAGGGAAACAGAATTACAGCTAGGACATGAAGTGCATCGTAGGTTTAAGTGAAATGCTGCTTTACATGAATGTATCACCATGACCCAGATACTTGACCTAGTGACCTAGTTTTGTTTCATAACACACCTTTAGGTGAACATATATGTGTGTGAAGTCTCATGAAAGTTAAATAGTAAAGAAATAATAGCCCCGACACAATTTTACAAGAATGTCATTGTGAGCCAAATACTTGACCTAGTGACCTACTTTTGGTACATGACACACCCCTATGTCCAGATGCACTTGTGTGTTAAGTTTCATTAATCTAAGTTGGAGAACAAACAAATTAAAGCCCGGACATGAATAGCGGATGGACAGATTCAGGGATGGAAAATGCGATTTCTATATGCCCCTCCTCCAGTAGGATAGGGGCATAATTAACAAGTCACTGGAACCTGCCTATAGAGAAAAGTAAGGGACAGGGTTACTTGGTGAATGCTAGTTCACCTTAAATTGGGGTAAAAACTGTCTCCCTAGGGATAAATATTTGCTGAGTACTTGTTTTCACTTTTTTTTCTCATGGTGGAACAAATATTCTTTTATTATTCTTTTAACACTAGTAATAAATTAACAAATTTGATGTGTTTATGTGAGTTGTAAGTATTTCCAGTTTCAGCCAATACAAACAAGCTGTGTATCAAAGTAGGTCTTATGTATAATGTTTGGCATATTATTTTTTCTCATTCCTGAGGGATCCATGAAGATAAATACCACTGAAATGTTACACAGTGTTGCTGAAATCACCAATCCCCATGTTGAATCCTGATGGGGGGGGGGGGGGGTCCTGAGATGAAATTGACACATGCTTTACAATGGTCTCTGTATCACTGGACCCTTACAAAACACCTACAGAATGCCGGATGCAAGGGAGAGCAGAGAGCCGGGGTGAATAACGGAGCAGCTTATCCACAGATCTGTTGTCATTAACCGGTTTGTATATGATATTAACTTCTTCTAAATCATTGTGGTTGATGAATCTTCCCGCTTTATTTCTTCTATATCAACCCTTAAAGCACTGATTTAAGACTGAGTCAACAGCTTTCCTCTGGGCCACTTTGGCCTTTGTGCACAAAGTGCCCAGAGGAAAGCTGTTGATTAAGACTATTTTTTTGCTTTGGACTAGGAATTCTGTCATTTGAATGAAAGGTATCTTCATTAAGAATCTGAATCTTTTAATCATTATGTTTCACTTTAATGACAAAATGACTATAGCTGTGATTAGCACTTTACGGCTGAAGCCACATTTCAAGGAGAATTGCTGACGCTAATCCCACACGCAGACAAACATGTATTTCACTCCTGCACCAACATGTATGCAGTCCCGAGTCAGTGGTTTTACATTGTCTGGCAGCCTATGCTCCAGTCATTGTATTAACCCTTTCCCCCTTGAATGGGCCAAAACTGACTGGTGGTCAAAAGTCATCTGCTTCAGCGTCTTCAACTAATTTCAACAGTAATGAAAACAAATTTGACTGAGAACTTTAGATGAGACCTATATCAAGAACACATGGCCCAGTTCAACAGCTTTCTTTGGCATGGGTTGTCCAGCCCATGTCAAGGAAAGCTGTTGACTCAGATTTAGTTCCAGGGGGAAAGGGTTAAAGGGCAGCCAAAACATGACTTGCCAGGCACCGTAAAAACCACTGCTGGTCTGTACCAATTCATTATGGGCTAAACTGAACACTTCTGTACATTACACTTCCACTTAGAAATATTATCAAAACTTCCACGTCATATCAATGACTATTCATCTACGCATGCCTGGCTTTCTGTGTAACATGAAAGCATCTTTGGGGACCACATTTCATTTTGTGATGGGATTCTTAAAACCAGTAACTATCAATTCAGTAGCTTGTTTGGTGAATGCCACTGGGTACACGGTGAAAGACCCGACACTTACGTTTCATGTGCGTCAAAGCCGGACCAGAGGTAATTTGGATGAAATCTCATTCCTCCTCAAACAAAGCCCTTGACTGCCATTTTTGAATGTCGAGAATAACACGCAGCAAATGTACTTTCTGGGGATTGAGGCTTGCAGGAAGTTGATTGGAAATCACCATACATCTGTGAATAAATTCTCATTAAGGACACCCAAACCCCTGATCAGCACCAATTTGAGCTTATAATCTGCATAATCACCTCTCCCTGTGACGCCAACTTCCATGTTTTCAAACGAAAACGCAGTCACTTTTATGGAGGCAGGCCAAACCCTGCTTCTTGCTGCTTGCAACTGTCCACTCCATTTCTTCAAGCTCAGAGTGGGTGGGTGTCAATCAGTTTAATTGGAAAGCAAGATTGTGTGGTTACAGTCATTCATGAATTTATTTCCGATGTGCTTTTTTTGCTGGCCTGCCAAATTAAGAGGAAAATTACTTTTTGAGCTCAAATAGAATCAAGATGAAAGAAGGCCAGATGTTGTTGCAAGCTTCCAATTTGAAGGATTTGCATGGCAGGTAACTTCAACACTGGTCTGTAAAGCTTGTAACCTGAATGGATCTGCTGAAGAAATGATTACCATATTGACCTTTAAGACTGCTTATTTTATTGGGGCTGATAGACAGGCGTGCATTTACTTCTACGCTGGTGAACAAACCATACAATTTTCCAGTTTATCTGTCTGTAATTTGGGCAAAATATATTGGGTCTGCAATGCAGGCAACATCTAGGCTGGTATGCAAGTTAGGCATTCTGCACAGGCTTGCAAGGCAGGCCATCCCCACAGTTAGGCATACTACATAGGCCAGCAACGCAGGCCATCCTTACAGCTAGGCATACTGCATAGGCCAGCAAGGCAGGCCATCCTCACAGCTAGGCATTCTGCATAGGCCAGCAAGGCAGGTCATCCCCACATAGGCAGCATTCTGCATAGGCTGTCAAGGCAGGTCATCCCCACAGTTAGGCATTCGGCATACGCCAGCAAGGTAGGCCATCCTCACAGTTAGGCATTCTGCATAGGCCAGCAAGGCAGGTCATCCCCACAGTTAGGCATTCTGCATAGGCTATCAAGGCAGGTCATCCCCACAGTTAGGCATTCGGCATAGGCCAGCAAGGCAGGTCATCCCCACAAATCTTCTGCACAGACTAATTCCACAGTTTGGCAGGCATAATTTACCTCCATACTGGTCTGTCAAGCAGGCAATACTGACAGGTTTGCACAGCAAGGAACTGTACTTCACACGGATACTGTGCTGTCTATTTTCTATACATCAATGCTATTTGCTCTTAAATCACCAGCCTGCATAACAGCTTAACCCAGGGTCAGCGGAAAGGCAAAATTTAAAGAAAATATCAGATATCAGTTGTACTCACAAACTCTTTTTCTTCCTCAGTGAGGACTGCTTTTTGTCTGAGGACTGATCCTCCCCGGGCTCAGACTCATTGGACGACTGTCTGTCGACTGACCTCCGCTCAAGCTGTAAAAGAAGATCACGTCACTTCATTTTTGCTTTGGCTTGTAGACAGTGACTAACCTTCTATGTTAAATACTTTGGTCTACTACTTCATCAGGACAGCAGCAACTGTGGATATTATAATACAGAGACACTGCTTTTGAGTCACTGTGTATACCAGATCAACTCACTCTGCTTCATGCACAGAAACCATTCCCTCTCTAATGCCCTTGTGCAAGTATGGTGGCAATGATTCTGCATATGTACAGAAACACTGCCTGTGTGTATATATTTATGCAATGTTTCTGTACATGTTTGGAGACAATATCCCCGTACATGTATGAAAACTGTTCCTGAACACCTATAGAAGGAGCACCCCTGTTCATGTAAATTGTGTATGGAAACACTGGCGCTGCACATGTATGGAGACAAGGCCCCTGTATATTTATGGAGACAATGTCATTGTACATATGGAGACAGGGTCCCTATAAATGTATCGAGATAAGGCCTCTGGAGACAATGTTTCTGTATATGTATGGAGACAATGTCTCTCTATATGTATGTATGGAGACAAGGCCCCTGCAGATGTATGCAGACAAGACCCTGTAAATGTATTAAAGGTAATACCTCTGTGAATATATACAGATCATACAAAGCCCCATGCACTTGTGCAAGCATATACAGTGGTACCTGGTGTATGCAACCACTGCCGTGAGCAGCCGCATTCCTTTTTGTGGTCACTAGGTTCGGACACAGGAGTCAATTTCTTTGTAAAATTTACCTGCGGTGACAGGTCATCTGCTGTATGTGGCCACTTTTTCTTGGCAGAAGGGGTGGCCACATACAGCAGGTACCACTGTATAGCCTCTGTGTAAGTGTGGAGAAATTGGAAAATGTGAATGCATGGAGACACTAACATGCATTCATGGCAACAGCCTCTGGGAATGTTTTGGTATCACTGCCGCGTATGCACCTTCTGTCTCAATGAAACCAGCTGCCATGGGAACACTGCACAAACCTCCATTCTGTCACAGGTGGCATGAACTCATCGATTTTAGTCTTACTTTGGAAGGACTTAACTCAGTGTACCCAAGGATTAACTTGATACCACCGAGAGCATGTGTATGACTTTGCGCTTTGATGGCAACCCTTTATTTGCCAGGCACATCCCCACGAGATGCTCTGACAAAAGTAACCACAATGTCCCCTGAGGACGGTGGTTATTGACACCTGACACTGACACTGTAAGGCTGCCACAGGTCTCCAGCACATGCATACTGTTGACCAAATAGCGGCATCTGCCGTCATCAGCTACCCTGACCCTATTAATAATTTTTACAATTAAAAAAAAAACAAACAAAAAAACATAAATAAATGAAAATTAAAAACAAGAGGCCCATGGGCCTAATGCTCTGCTTGCAACGTAGCTACATTGCACTTGTTCATTTCAAAGCTGCAAGTCCTCAAGTGGCTTCTCAACATATAAAGCTTAATGTAAAAATTGTCCACCAGATGGCACTACACTCCACATGTAATCATAGCTTATTTCTGCAACTCCTGTGATGAATATTGTTACATGTGCCAGGACAACAATGAGCAAGTCCTTAACTTTATGTCCTCAGTGACCTTGGGACAGAAGATCAAGGACACCCAGATTATGTAAAACAAGAGGCCCATAGCCCTGGTGCTGTCCTGACATTGCCATTGAAGTCCAAGCTACACCCTGCCATTACAAAATCACCTCTTTCAACTTTACAGTTGTGGTGACCTCACAAAAATTGGTCAAAGTCACTGATATTATATAACATTCTACCTTTGGCCATGGTCTATATATCATATAAATTTGGCAAGTCTTATCCAAAATACCTTTCCAAATATGGAATTTTACATCTTAAAATACATTTTGGCTCATAGTTTCTGTCAAATTATAGGTTGCGCCATTAGTATCATTAGCAACTTAGACTTTGACCTCCCCCACAATTCTACCAAATTTGGTGAAGATCCATCTAAAACTAAAGGTACTAGAGTGTTCACAAGATTTTCACATTTTGACCCTTATATTAAATAATAATGTAGGTGGTGCCACCAATATTGAACTCGGCCTAGATTTTCATACACCCTATAAGTCCTGAAAGTTATATTGGGCTAAATTGAAAACTGTGGCTGGTATTGTGCTAACGAACAAACGTTTATGGACGGATGTCTCTAGTATGATACACTTATGTAGAAAAACATGACCCATATTCATAAATACCTAACCCAACAATGACAGCAAAGCGATTCCACAGTTACCAAAGCATCAACATTCATCTTCCAATACCAATGTGAAGAAACAAATTTCTTTCCTGACTTGAGACAGGCAATCACCTACAAAAGGCAACTGGTGGTTTTAAACCAATCCTCTCAACCTTTGAAATATTCTTCATTAAATACAGACTATAGTGTTTCCAATATATATAGGCCCAACCACTCAAATTTTATTACTTCAGCAAAAATTAAAAAAGAATTGGTAGGCCTATCACTATTTTGGTTCTTCTGACTAGTTCGTCAGCTGAGTTTATAAATAGCAAAAGTAGGAAGTAGGCCTATATCGTTTTTATGATATCTATAAATCTGGAACATTGTATAATTATTAAGTGAAGTGATTGAATCACTGTTATAGAGTATCAAATGCAAGGAGCAGACTTCTACAAGTCCCTCACTATACAATTGAAGTTCTTCAGACAGACGGACAGACATGAGCTGTCGCATAAGCTCTGCAACCTTTGGTCAGCAGAGCTAAAAAAAAAAAGAATTAAAAAACCACTTGAAATATGAATGGAGAGATTGTCCCTATAGTCTGTCACTACAGATGGCTGTTATCAAGCGAAGCCTCTTGCCATGTCACATACATAATTTGTTGAAATTGACAGTGGCCATCGTCCACCTCCATCAACACGGAAAAAAAAAAAAAGAGACTTCACACTGGATTGACATTTAAATAAATACACCTATGCCAGCTTTTAAACTGGCAGCTCACATTTAGAGGGGTCTCCAATTTGCAAACAGACAAACCTTAAAATATGCAAACCATAAACAAGAGGCCCATGGGCCCAGTGCTCTGCAGACATGTTTGTGAAACAAGAAGGCAAACTCATATCTTCTTTGCCAGTAATGTAGATAAAGACATGAACTCAAATGTCATCTATAGTTCCAACTTCAATTCTTATGTATAGGCAGGCCATGAGTAGTTCTAATGAGGTATGTTACACGAAGATAGGTTGCGCCATTTATTTATTTTTTTTATGATTTTGAAGGCATCTAGACAGATTTGCCATCATGCAAATCTTATTTTTTAGTTCAGGTTTTTATTTCCAAGTTTCATGAAAATCAAACAAAAATTAAAGTTACTATATAGACTGTTCATACAATTTTCACATTTCTACCCATATATTACATAACAAAGGTGCCACCAATATTGAACTTGACTAGCATTTTCATACTCTTGGTTAGGTCCTGGAAGTTTTGTCAGGCTAACTTGAAAACTGTGGATATCATTGGCAAGTTACCTCTTCTATGGACATCATTGGAAATATGTACCTCTTACTTTTACAGCACCAGTGAGCCAGGATTAAAAGATTAAGGTCATGCATATTACATAACATATTTGTGCAGGCCATGACCAATATCATGGTACAATTTGGCCTACTTGGCTGCATTATTTTTCAAGATTCAGCATTCAGAAGATTTGGACATTTTGACACTTGTACTCCAACTGGTCATTTAACCTTGACTTTCAACTCAGATAAAAACAAGAGGGCTGTGTGAGCAGCCCATGCTCAGCTGACTTAGAGATTCATTACACTTGTGACTTTGTGAACTTGGGATAGGATCAAGGTCACCCATGTCCTGAGCAAGTCTGACCTTTATAGAAGAACAGTAACATGTGCAACATCTAAAATCACTGGAGCATCACCACTTGCACAAAATAGGTAGAAACTTATAAAAGCTACATCCCCACTAAGTTTGGCACAAATCTGGCCAAATTATTGAACTTATAACCACTAAAGGAAATTCCCATGTTATACTTTCCTTGTAAAGTTTTTTCCCAAAAAAACACAAAAAAAATAAAAAAATCATTGGAGCCTGACCACTCGAACAAACTTGGTAGACACGCACCCAAGGTACATAGCCACCAAGTTCGAAATCAATCTGACTGACAGTTTCTTCAGAGAAGTCCAAAATGTGAATAAGCATTAGAATGCCCACTGACTTGCATAGTAATCAATAGAAAAGGTGCATTTACTGATAAATACCTGAATTGAAACAAGAGGGCTTTGTGAACAGCCCATGCTCAGCTGACCTAGATATTCATCAAACTTGCAGCTCTGTGAACTTGGGATAGGATCAAGGTCACCCATGTTCTGAGTAAGTCTGACGTTTATACAAGAACACTAACATGTGCAACATCAAGGTCTCCTTTCAAGTAGTTATCATGTTATAGTGAAGAGTAAAATTCATGTATGTTGCATTGTGACCTCAGAAACGAGGTCAAGGTCAATCATGTACTGTCTAAGCATGACCTTCACTGAGAAACATTAACATGTTATATTTTTGCAACATCAAGGTCTCCTTTCAAGTAGTTCTCATGTTATTGTGAAGAGTAAAATTCATGTATGTTGCATTGTGACCTCAGAAACGAGGTCAAGGTCAATCATGTACTGTCTAAGCATGACCTTCATTGAGAAACATTAACATGTGTAACATCGAGGTCCCAACTCAAAACAGATCTCAAGTTATCAAGTGAACTTAAATTTTGTGTCACTTGTCCTGTGACCTTGGGAATGAGGTCCAAACATCACTGGAGCATGACCACTTGCACAAAATAGGTCGACACTTATAAAAGTTACATCTCTACCAAGTTTGGCACAAATCTGGCCAAAATTATGTAGGTTATAACCACTGCAAGAAATTCCCATGTTAAACTTTCCTATTAAAAGTTTTTAAAAGATTTTCGAAAACAAATCATAAAAAATTCCAAAATTCACTGGAGCGGGACCATTTGAACAAACTTGGTAGGAGACCCACCCAAGGTACATTGCCACCAAGTTTGAAGTGAATCTGACTGACAGTTTCTTCAGAGAAGTCCAAAATGTGAATTACCATTAGAATGCCCATTGACTTGCAGAGCAACAGAAAAGGTACATTTACCGATAAGTACTCGAATTGAAAAAATCA
The DNA here is from genome assembly GCA_964020975.1 of Hermodice carunculata. Taxonomy (NCBI): domain Eukaryota; kingdom Metazoa; phylum Annelida; class Polychaeta; order Eunicida; family Amphinomidae; genus Hermodice; species Hermodice carunculata. The sequence goes on along the minus strand of OZ026625.1, from coordinate 12,711,551 downwards.
TTAAAAATAAGAAATTCACAGCAGTGCTACCTAGTGAACAACTTTGTTTGACCCTTCCACAAGGAACATATGCACCAAGTTTCAGCTTAATTTGAGTAATTGTTATGGAGATGAAGCTGAAAATAGCAAAAATACACAAAAAATCATAAAAAAATTGCAGTGCCACCTGGTGAACAAATTAAAAACTAGGAGTCCCTACAAATGTTCCTGTGTGATATCAAAGCAGTTGGGTTTGGAGAAGAAGATTTTTAAGTTTTACTCCAAAAAAGAACAAAAAAATTCATAAAGAATCAAAAATATCACTGAAACATGACAATTTGAACAAGCTTGGGAGAGACCCACCCAAGGTACATCCCCACCAAGTTTGAAGTAAATCAGGCTGACGGTTTTGGAGAAGTCAAAAATGTGAATTGTGGATGGACACATGGACGACGGATGACAGATGACGACGAAGGACCATATCCTTTAAGCTCAGCTGACTGACAAGTCAGCTGAGCTTAAAATTACAGTTCAGAATGTGCTCCTTTTATACACTTTCCATACATAGTGTGTGTGAATTGGGTTAACTTTTTCAATCACTGAAGAAAAAACGATATTGTAGGACAAGGGCCAAGTCCATAATAATTAGGTCATGGTTAACCAAAAGTGGGTCACCAAGTATAAGCTCTCCTGACTTGTGCATCAGCAGAGCTAAACATTATCCAAAAATCATTGAAGTATGGCCACTTGAACAAACTTCATAGAGATATACCTGAAGTATAGCCCCACCAAGTTTGAAATGGATCTTGCCAACAGTTTCTAAGAAGCCAAAACATGTGAAATTCTTAACAGACAGATGGTGAATAACAGATAACAACGTGGGGAGACCCATACTATGAGCTTAGGTGACTGACAAGCCAACTGAGCTAAAAATGAGAAATTAAAGCAAAAATGATGCCCTATTTTCATTTCACTCAGGTCTAAATAATTAGTTTTGGTTTGTATTTTGTCGATTGCCCCACACATATATTGTATCAGGATGAAGTTTTTGAATTGATCTAGACAATTTCTTTCTTGAGTAATTTGTGCTTTAAGTCAAAGCATTTTTCTAATCTGTAGATTTCATGGGTGCCATCTGCATTGTAAAAATTTGGATGTTTTTCACTCTGTAAGGCAGTAATAGGATGGAGATAAAAGTTGCAAACTCGACTTTCCTCCCCAGCAAATGTAAAATTCTATTCTAAAGTTTCAAGAATAACAATAGACAGTTACTAACCATGCTGCTTACCATCAATGCAAATTACTCACCATTTTCTTCGGCTCAATTTCTGTCCGTAGGAAAAGTGCATGTGCAGGAACATCTTTGCTGCACCCTGCACTGTGACTTCTACGCAATGGTCGCAGAATTCTCTTAAAACGTCCTTTTCTGTTTTCTCTTGCACTTGTCGGAGAAGTCGGTTGCTTGCTGCCCTCTGGGGATTTAGTCCCGTTGTCCTCGTCATCCGAGTCCGGCGGGGAACCAAATGTAAAATGTACTTTTAACGAGTCTTTTGTATCTGGGGATGGTGAGTCTGGGGGCGAGGGCACAGGGCTGGGTAAGCGCTTACCCCTCATTGGATGGTACGGTTTATGCTCCTTTTTCCCTGAGGCTTTTACACGTTTTACCTGTTTGTCACTTTCGGGCATATCATTCCCAGTCATTTTCTGTGGAGATTCACTTTTTGTCACTCTGGTGGGAGATGCACACCTGGCTACCACTGTACACTTGTTTTCCAAGTCTTTGCTGAGGCTCGAGTTAATATCCCGTTCCCCACTATGGCTAGCATCCGATGCTAGTTCTGACATTTCGACACTGTCCGGAAAGAACTGTTCTGTGCCGGCACACTGCTCGGAGTCTGCAGCCGAGGGTCGCTGTGGTGTAAGGGGCTCATCTAGACCCACGCCCTGAAACACACAAAAACAACAGTCAACACTTATGCACCTACAATTAGTGTATATACCAATGCAATAAGCTAATTCCACCACAAAACAATATGGCCGTGCATCATCCTGGTTACCTGGGAGCTCCTCGCACCACACCTGAAAAAGTTTACTCTTTCCTGGCTAGAATTTAACCAAGTCAACAGCTTTCCTTGACTAATGGGCAGAACACATTGAACTCAATCCATGTCAAGGAAAGCTGTTGCCCTCAAGCATGCTGTCATAATGGCTCTTATCTACTCTATTCATCATGAATGTTTTATGTTGACAAGAAATTCAGGTAAAACAAAAATTGAGGCAGATGACAAGTTACACCTAGGTACTTTGGGGTTATTTAAGCAGGTCATGGTTCAGGGCAAATGTAGATCAATGACTGTACTTGTAACAGATTTACATACACACGCTGCTCCCTTGCCCACAGTTTGCTTGTGACGTGCACAATCCATGTATACGTACTTTCACTCCTGTTCATGAGAGACCCTATGAGAGAGTGAACATATTCAAACAAACTATCGATGTGATCAACTCCTGTATTGCGGCTGTCCATGAATAATTTTGGAAAAGAAATGCTTTCCCAAATACTTGTGGCAGGATAGTTGTTTCACGTGTCCATGTTAAGTCTGACACTTACGTAAAACTAGCAATACGGAACAGCCAGCTGTATGCAACCAACACGTGGTCTTTCACTGCAGGTAAATTTGCAGAGAAATTGACTCCTGCAGCCTAAAAATGTGGCCACAAACAGCAGGTGGTCTCTCATGGCAGTGACCATATACAGCAAGTACCATTCTATTTCTTCTGCTACTTGAATTTGCTGAGGTTCCCCCAAGTAATCCACAGGTCACAAAGTAAAACAACAGAAAGTCGGTCCGCTGAAGTCAAAGCTCATAGATCATTTGTAATCCATAAAACAAGGTATGACAGATGAAATAAAAAAGGATGGTAAAACCAGCATCACAATCTGCTTCTAATGTAACACAGTCTTGTCTCTTGTTAGTCCAAAGTTCAAAAAGTTTTAAGTTTTTTTCTAAGTGTTGTTAGGAGACCTCAGTATAAAACCTTAGACCGTATCAAAATTTCTATGCTGTGGACCTAATAGTCCACAGCATAGAAATTCTGCTGTGGGAATCCCACCCAACTATAACTTATTGAGCACCACCATACATTTATCATCACTTTCCTTGTTATTATGTGGCCACTGCGCTCAACTAGACCAGAACCCTATAGGGTTATAATTATTTCGAGCAGTTGGTACAAAAATTTTGGATTGATCCAATGTGTATACACTCACTGTTCAAGTGAAACATGGTGTTTTTCATTCCATCCTTGCTAGGTTAGTGAAGCCAATATGTTACATGCCACACAGACCAATCTTTATATTTTCTCCACTGCAGAAGACATACGACAGAACTTAGTCTGCTTTGGAGGCAAGTGACACTATTGAACACTTTTTTCTGGCTGCGCCAGACAAGTCATGCCATACGTGTCCTCGCGGTGGCTTTTTGTCTTCCCACATCCTACCTGTTTAAACTTGAGTGCTGTCTGAGGCAATTGCTATTAGTCTCAGTATCACTGGGGGGAACAACAAAAACGCAAGCCAGGTTTGCTGCATGTACTGTACCAAGGCTACAGACCAGTCATATACAATGCATGTCATGTATTTCAGCCGATTCTAAACTTACACGTGCTGTCTGCCAAGCAGTATTGCATCAGCATATTTCTAAATTTGTCAATAGATTTTGTGCAATGTAGAATTTTTGGTCATACAGATCATCATGAGATAGCACGACCATCCATCCTTCTCCACCCAAAACTTACATAGGGGAACACTCCTAGTCTCTGATATTTTATGCAACTCATACAGATATGAAACAAATTACCTACACATGCTGAGGCAAAAACATACTCAACTGTTTTTTCATTCAAATTATGCATACATGTTACAATAAAAAAAATGTAGTAAACTGTTTGTCATTCAAATTATCCACACATATTGATGCAAAAATTCCCTTGATCATTTGACCATTAAAATTTTCCACACATACTCATGATATTGAGACAAAAATTCCCTTGACTGTTTGTTCATTAAAATATCAAGACAAAAATTCCTTTGACTGTTTGTTCATTAAAATTATCCACACAATGTTGTATTGGACAAAATTTTGTTGACTGTTTCTTACTATCCGTGAATTCAAAGCAGGCCATTTTTGAGGTGAAGCAATAATTGGTGAGGGGTTGTTACTTGTGCATAAAAGAAGAAAAAAAAAATGTTTTCTTCAGATCCATACAAAGTCCATGTTCATGAAATCCACAAAGCCTAGTGGGACTTTTGCCAACTGCTTTGACACTTGTTGTAAACTGTATATCAATAATCGATATGTTCAAATGACTCGTGCAACCAAAAATATAACTTGCAGGGGAATATGCTGAATTTGAAATTATATTACATAATAATGAACAAGTCACTTATGTAACAAAGAAAAATTTCCACCACTCCTGTCAATCACATCACTAGTACACCACTTATTGCCATGGCTCACAGGGTAAATATCTAATTACTATAGTCATTGTTTTTTTGCTTGCATAATTTGCAAAGCAATATAAAACCCACCGAGTTCAGGCAAGGTATGTTTCTACTAAAAAAAAAAAAAAACCTCTTTTAATGACAAATTTGAACATGCAATTATAAATTAAGTTTGGCTTAAGATGTCGCCAAAACTTTCCGCTAGCATGAAATGTGCTCACTGTCCAAGAGATGGTAGAAGGTGATTTCTATTTTGAGGTGCTGTTTCCAGAGGCTGGTCTGATGCTGATCATTTGTTACGTCTGTCAAGCCTGATTTGACCTTGCAGATATATATCACTGGTACCCAATTTGTGAGGCTGAACCAATATCCTGTGAATATGAACCCAAAATAAAACTTGATCTTGACATGACGTTTCTTGGGAATCCCAGGCACATCCCCATTGATTCAGTGCTTAATTTCACTGGGTCCTGTAACTACCTTGTGGAAAGCGTGATCCTGCGCTGTCTCGATGTCTTCTGCTTCTACAATGAAGCCTCCCTCCCGCTGACTCCTGTCTGAGTGTCATAGGGCCACAACTGCATTAATGGTCATTCCGTGTGCCACAGGCCCTTGACGTCAGATTTTTCAGCTGCATGTCATTCTAAGGGAGCCAGCAAGGACCACGCTGACGTCACCTTGCAGGAAAAACTCAACAGTTTGAAATTTCTTCTATATTTCATGACAATGAAACCTTTCTGGAAACATCACTCATGGGTAATGTATTACCAAATTATGGTCTCTCAAGGCAGGTCTCTTATAGGAGGTATGAATAACATGAACCATATCACAGTGGTACCTGCTATTTCAGACCATCCCCAGTGCCAGACAAAAGTGGCCATATATTACAGGTGGTCTTAAACTACAGGCAAATTAACTGAGGGCTCAGCATCTTGAAAGATGGTCTTTAGACCAGGTGCCACTGTATCTTGAAAAGGTGGTCTCTCAAGGCAGGTGGTCTCTGAAGACAAAAGGACCACTGTACGTTGTTAAAATTAATTAAAATAGAGTAATGGTTTTGATTGACAATTCATTTCGCATCTACGGCAACATATAGCAAACCTTTTATTACAGGTAATTTTCATTGCTGCAGGTGAAATGCTAAAATGTTATGGAGTGACAGCTATGTTCATATGCGAAACAGGCATAAGGCAGAGAGACAACAATTGGCTGCACGACAAATAGTTTCTACAACTGGGATAATGTGGCATCAAAATGCAATGACCAGAGGTGCGGCTGTATTATATGCGCTCTGACTGTATGCACCTAAATCCAACCAAAATAGCATTATACCATGGGAAAATTCCTCTTTTTTTTCCATTTCGCATTCTGTCTTCTTTGGAATGTTCCAAGCAGCCAATAGAAAATCTGGCATTGTATCTGCAAGGCTGATACAGCTCCATGTATAGTCCCAAGGATGAATGTCAGTGTTGTATACAGTTGACACAGCATGACAAATACCATGATCCACACATACACTTTATTGGGCATGTTAAAAAAACTGTAATATACAAAATATTCCAAACAAGTCACACACACACATATATATATATATATATATATATATATATATATACATACAGTGGTACCTGCTATGTGCAACCACTGCTGTGAGCAGCCACATTGCTTTTTGTGGTCACTGGGCTCAGACATAGGAGTCAATTTCTTTGTAAAATTTACCTGTGGTGACAGGTCACCTGCTGTATGTGGCGACTCTTTTTTGGCAGAAGGGGTGGCTGCATACAGCAGATACCACTGCATATATATATATATATATATATATATATATATATATATATATATATATATATATATATACACACATATATATATATATTTTACACACACACATACATGTACATGTATATACCATGATCTACACACACATTTTGTCAGGTATGTTTAAAAAAAAACCGTTGTGATAGGCAAAATATTTCAAACAAGCCATAACAATATACATCCCTTGTTGGCTATACCTTTTCCTTGCCAATGAGCACATTTTGAGCAATAATATGCCTTATTAATGATGACATGCTAAATCACAGTGAACATATGAACTTTGCCTCTTGGGATATTTCCCAATTTTAGAGTTTTGCAATAAACTTCCTTTTGAGACAAATGTAACATTCTGGTCGTGTTTCTACTTCTAAGCTAAATGGAATCAATCACAGTAGAAAGGTCATACGGTGAAGTCATGTTGAAGGCAAAGTTCAGATTTATGTGCTGCTCCTTGGAGAAAAGACAGTTTGGAGCCATATGATGACGAACATATGAACTTGACACACTCATCATGTTTCTTCTAGCATGTTCTACTGGAATTCACATGACCTCTTAACCCAAGTATTCCCCTTAACTCTTTTCCCTTTAAACCAGCCAAAACCGGCTGGTGGTCAAATGTCATCTGCTTCAGTGTTTTCAACTAATTTCAATAGTAATGAGAACCAATTTGATGGAGAATTGAAGATAAGACCTATCAAGATCACATGAGCCAGGTCAACAGCTTTCCTTGGCATGGGCTGAGCACTCAAAGTGCCCAATCCATGCCATGGAAAACTGTTGACTCACTCTTAATTCACTGGGAAAAGGGTTAAACTGGCCAAATCTGCTGGTGGTCACATGTTGTCAGTGCTTTAACATTTTTCACTATTTTCAGCAGTTCATGAACAACAATTTGAGTGAGAATCCTGAAGAGACTTGCAAATTAACATACCCCACATCAATGGGCTTCCTTGGCATGGGTTGGATGCTTATAGTTCCCAAACCATGCCCAGGAAAACTATTGACTCAGTCTTAATCTATACGGGAAAAGGTTCAAGATACATATCTTCCTCAAATTTACAAATTTGAGTTATTAAATTCGTGTGTATGTGTGTGTGTGCGTGTGTGTGTGTGTGTAGGTCCATGAAAGTGTGATGTACAGTGTCTGTACTATCCAACAAGAGTTTACGCAAGGCCACCCAACTGCTCACATACAACCGAGGCAAATTTTTGCTGCCAATTGTCTGTGCTATAAATTTGCACATTCAAACGTAATTGTAAAAAGCAGAGGGCTTTTTTTCCAGAATGAAGGAGATTGTGAGAGTCTCCTAAAAGCAGGAGACAGCAGGAGACCTAGCTGCTGCTCATTCCCACCAAGGCACAATCCATTGAACATATCTCTGCCAAAGCCCACACACCTAGTTGAGTCTGCACTAGAAAATGTACAGAAAAATCAGAATTTGACATTGACATCATCCAACTAAAATGAGACAATGGCACTATTTTGCTACACATATGGACAGATTTTTGTATAGTTTTCTTGAAATAGAAGGAAACCATTTTCTTTATCATATTCCAAAGATTTTATTAATGAAGAGACATGGCAAATTCTGTACATGTGATATGTGACGTTCAATGAGAGTCATATCTCGCATGCTGCCATAATTTGTACAGTTTTCCTGCACAATATGGAATTTGGCAAGTCATATCAGTAAATTTTGTGGCACCACCTAGCGAGAAAAAAAATAACCCTTATCACTATTGCGCTCCTTCATTACAAGGTGCATTCTCTCATAATATGGTGGGTACCTCGGGGGGGGGGGGGGGTACCTTGGTTCCCATTCAGGCACTTTTCCTCTCAACTACTTTGATCTACACGTAGGTGAAATGTACCCTTGTCGGTCAATTTTGCCGCAATAGACACCACGGACTCTGTGTTATAATGAGAGAGGACTGTAAATTAACCCTTTCAGTGCCAAATTTTGGACTCAGTCAACAGCTTTTCTCGGCGCACATTGGGTGCAATGTGCCGAGAAAAGATGCTGACCTCTGATATTCTCTCTGGAACTATAGACATACTGGTACTTGAATGAAAGGTCTTTTTATGAGGAATACGAATCTGGGGTCCTAATGATAACTCAGACTAGTTTGACTTCACTAGATTGACTTCAGTCGTGACTGGCACTGAAAGAGTGAATATGTTTCCAGCACAGATGCAGACCTGTTATAAACGCAGAGGAAGTACATGCACAGCAGGTAGCCAGTACACCTGACTGGTGTCCACTCTCCTGTGAACATACAGAGTTAAAACAGAGCCTATGTTTCCTAGGAACTAGTCAATGTGCTGTAACATGCCCAGGCGTTACACAATCGTTATAATCCCACAGACTGACGCATTGTCTAACCAGTCTATAACATTAATTATTCTCACCTATGTTGCTACATATGGGCTGTAATTAATGAGAATTGTGTTTTCTCCTATGTCTGAAGCTTATCTTGCATGGGCTCTCCTACACGGGTATGAAGGATAAGGTTTTAATTGTCATCTTTCATTTGATTTGTCACTCATTGGTTTTCTGTAGTAGACAAACCAATGAGAGGCCATGGTGCATTTTTAAAATACCAACTCCTCCCACTGTCAAAATGGCATCGTTTTCAAACTTATTTTTCCGATAGAACTTCGATTTGGTGCATATTTGCCCTTTTTTTGACACAGGAGAAAGAAAATCCAGTCTGGGTGGCCCATTGGGGATAACATGGGGATCACTTGTAGTTGGCTTTTCATTGTTTTTCGCTCAGCACAGTCTCACAAAAACATAAAAATCCAACAACTCGTGATCCCGATGTTATCCTCAATGGGCCATCCATACTGGATTCTCTATGTCCTCAGCCAGTCTGGCTCTTTCCCATATCTGTTACTTGTCTTGCCTGGTCTTTTTCTGCTTGTATTTACCATGAAAAAAAAATCTTTAAAGGCTGTTACGATACTGTCACACAAATACATCTGAAGGAGTCCATGTATCACTACATGTACCTTTGACAGGAATCCAGACAGACACCTGCTATCTCTAATAATATGCTGCTGCCTGTTCCATATATCACTCATTTTTTGCAGGAATCCAGACAGACTTCCTGTTATCTCTACAAATATGCTTTTGCCTGTTCCATATATCACTCATTTTTACAGGAATCCAGACAGATGCCTGTTATCTCTACCAGTACACTGTTGCCACCTGGCAGCTACACATGTCCATATGCATTCTAACATAAATTTTCAGCGTTTTTTCTTTTTTTTTTTGTCTTTTGTCAAGACTTTCAGTGAGTAGACTATACCATTGACTATTTATTATATTAGACCTTTCCTCCTTAAACTGACCTAAACTGGTAGGTGCATGGTTAAATGTTTTCTGCTTCAGTGTTTTCAACTAATTTCAACAGTCATGAAATACAATTTGACAGAGAATTGTCGCCCAACCAATGCCAAAGAAAGCTGTCGATTCAGTCTTAACTCTTTCCGTGCCAATCATGACTAACATCAATCTACTTAAGTCAAACTAGTCTAATTTATCACATGGGTCCCAGATTCAAATTCCTCATAAAAAGACCTTTCAAATAAGTACCAGCATGGCTATAGTTCCAGAGAGAATATCCCAGGTCAACAATTTTTCTCGGTGTGCACTGGGCGCATTGCGCACCGAGAAAAGCTGTTGACTCGGTCAAAAATTTGGCACTGAAAGGGTTAATTCAAAGGGAAAAGGGTTAAATGTGTGTGCACTGATGACAGACTGACATATACAATGTATATGCCCCGCTTGCAAAGGCACTACTTTTATGACAAGTTGCTGCTGATACTGCCTGCATCACCCATGATTTTAATATTGGCTACATTAATATGTGTATCAGTTAATATACTCTTGAGTAAATTACGTAACTTTGAATCATATGTATGTACATACCATATATATATATATATATACATATATATATATATATATATATATATATATATATATATATATATATATATATATATATATATATATGTTTAACGGCCCAATAAAAAACTGATCGGCATGAAACTTTATAAAGAACATTCTAGTCATCCTGGTCACAAAGACCAACCCTCATCACCTAGGCTTGGCCTGGTCCAAGTTAAGTAGTACCATAGAGGCTCTATTAATTTTGTCATAAAAATTCCTGATGGATAACTGCAGTGCTTTGTGAGAAAAAGCAGGAAAAAAAAAAGATCTGATGGAACTAATTGAACATCCATAAGTAATTAGCTAAACAGAGTAATTAGCCACACAAAGCTACACCAAAAACATCCTTCCTAGGTAAGATCTATCTAGCATTTAAAAAATCAGAAGGCTAGGTAAAATAGTTTTCAAGAAATGTCCAAAACAATATTGACAGATGACCAATAAACTGTTGAACTTTGAGCATTGGAGAATAAACAGTATCGTAGGCCTGAGTTTAACTGAGAAAATGGCTTTTGGCATTTTCTTAATATGAGTGAAAATGGTGAGTGGAGTCAATCCATTCTCAGCAGTGAAAGTGTTCCCATTTATGAGAAGTGAACCAGTAAGTTATGAAACACACAAGGGAAGCATTCTATTTACTCTGGGCCAATGCTGGAAGCCCAACTCCATGTCCTCGATTCAAACTTGTTAAATTTCTATTAATAAATGACCTGCAAATGCATACGGGAATTGGGCTCATTAAGAGAAGAAAAACGAACAGGTTGCAGGTATCAGTTTTCACTGTTCTCCCACGAAACAATCTTGACCCAGTCTGATGAGTCCGCCACACAGACATGTTCAACATTTATCTTTATGCAGCCCAGGTATAATAATAACAGGCTACTGATGCACACACTGGTAATATACACTATGGAGGCTGTTGAATTAGCACCCAACTCACATCAGGGAAATCTAGCTGTTGACTTGGGGGGGGGGGGTGCGGTGTCACACCATCCTCATAAGTCTCAGTTTTAATTTCCTTTCAATGTGGTCTCTATTAATGAGAAATTTAAGTAAAACTATTGATGCTGACTAAGTTACTATCGGCGGCCTGTTTTGTGCTTGGAGTCACGATGGGAATAAATTCTATCAATTATCACTGATTTTCAACTTAATAGATATTCTAACTCATTTTACTTTGAGATAATTTATAATTTTGCTGCAACACTTATTTCCACTGTACATTTTTACAGTTTTTAGTGCATCAGCTAAAATAAGTTAAAATGCAAAATAGGGTGCATTCATTTATTTTCAAGGGTATTAATTTTCATGATTTTTTTGTTTTTTGTTTTCCATTTTGACCTTTCACTGAGACTTTAAACTCACTACTTTATTCGTATTTCCTAGTAATGCCATGTTAACTGTTTTTTTTTTTTAACTGTGTTCTTAATTTCACCATTTTGAAGGTTCAGAAAAGTAAGCGAAAATAAGAACACATCAAAATTAAATGAATTTAAAACTACATAAAATTGATTTACTGCTTCCTATACGGCAATGAAAACCATAATTTAATACTCACCCCAAAGCCTTGCCACAAACACGGAAAATGTGCCAACTCTGATTACTAACATGATCATATCTCCGGAGAAATCTTAAACAAGGTATCATGCCAACTCTGATACTGAACCATGCTCACATCTGGAACAACCGTAAACCGGGTATCCTGGGTTCATAATTCTCACAGCAAGACCCTATATATACATATACATTCGGCCGCAATCAACCAGAATAGAGAGCAATAAGATGTACACTTCAGTGTATATGATGTCACACAAATACATGTAGCACTGTCAAATTTCTCCATGACAGCATAAGATCCAGCTTATCACATGATCACATTCAGCATGCAGATTTTCACACAACAGCTTGCCTTCTCACTCAACACAGTGTGGCCTAACATTCCAAACAACTTAACAAGCAATATACTTGCAACTTGGGGGATGTAATGAGTGGGGGTGGGGGTGGGGTGTAGGGAGGTTCTTGTGGTGAGAAGGTATAGGACCTGTATATTACCTATATCTGTTCTGGGGAAAAAATAGGGGGTCAACATTCTACATTTACCTAAACCGTGACTGCTGTGAGCCGTGTAATGTCCAAATTCCCCACATGCAAACTTGACTGCCTCAGACTTAATTGCTCTTGGTCACCCCTGCCAGAGAAGCAGATAACAGAAGCTCCACTGACAGGGTAAAAACAATGGGGTCTTTTTTTTTTCTACAGCCCCAAAGGAAAAGGGTCTAAATTCACACTTTCATTCAAAATACAACAGTCAAAATTCCACAGGTGTGCAAAAACGGGGGGGGGGGGGGGTGTCATTACCGCAGCCCCTATGTACTAAATGTAGTTATGGGAGTACCCCCCCTCCCCTCCCAGGGCAATGATATACTACTTCAGATATCACATGTAAAACATCCCTGACCCCAATATCTCTCCTGCCTAGATATCACATGGTATATGGCACAGTAACCTCCGGTACCATTAATTCTTTGGAACCTACCACTGATGCATCAGCACGAAACTGTTTTTCATTACAGAAACAAAAAAAATTACAACAAAGTGCACAGTGTAGCACTGTCTATTTCTGTTTTTCTCATCCATAATAACACGCCATCATTCACCAACTTTCTCAAGTGTTATAATGCCATTCTATCCCTTTTTCATGCCCAGATACTTAGGAAATTTAATTGAAATAATTTCCAATTTTATATATATTAGATTGGAACATTTTAGCTGTACTAACCAGTAAATCATCATAAAATAAAAATAATTTTCTAATATTTTACAACTTTTGTGCCAGAAGGGGGGGGGGTTCGTCGGAGGCCACACTTATGAGGGCTCTGGCATTTAAAAGTGATAACGCAGTATGTCATCGTTCAATAACTTTCCTCAGTGCACCTTGGGCACAGTGAGTTAAGGAAAGCTGTTGAATCAGTGTATTGCGGGCTCAGTCAGTATAAACTGATAACTACAAGTGCATACTTTAACGATAGAGAGCAGGGACTGATGACAAAACAGTCACCATATGGTGGCATAAAAGTATCAGGTCTGACAGGTAATGAGTGTAAATTACAATTTATTTTTTTTTGTGATGTACATGTAACTGACAGTTGATGACACATCTTGGCCAGTTGTATGTCTAGTCTATCACAAATATGTACAAGTCTGCTATAGTTGCTCCTAATTTGCATTATTTCAACTTCACTACTAGTACCACACACTGTTCAGCGACTCTGGCTTCAGTGGCGTCTCAGTGCTCAGGTCTCGACAAAACTGACAATGAAAAAAACTCAGGATGTGAAGTTAGAATGACGTATCTATGCATAATAGTTTTAAAGGTAAACATTCAACATTGAAATTTTCCAAGTCCCCCTAACAGGTATAAATCCAAATGCTACAACTTTTTGATTGTGGTTCCCTGGATGGAAAAGAAAGGCTGCACAGTTGGCCATACTGCAACATGTACCTTTGCCTTTCACCACTGCAGCCCAGGTTCGATTCACCACCGACCAGGGAAGCAAATGGAAAGACTTCATACTGCTCTGACTGTGCACTGTGGTTTTCTCGGAGTCCTTCGATTTCCTCCACTGAAATAATTAGGTAGGGAAGTATATGCCAACATGTGTGCAATGGAGAGGGATTAATATAGACTTGGCCTGTTTTGCAATCCACGTAAAAAAGATATGTGACCATACTGAAAGAAAGAAGAAAGAAAGAATGTCAGAACATGTATCGGCTCACAAACATGAAAAAAGCCCTCCACCCACTCCCCCAGAAAGCCAATTTTAGTTATCGTGCAGCCACAGATTCCAATGTTATTCTACATGAGCACATATTACTTCCCCAACTCCCTGGGTTCTTGGAGATTCACTGTCTAATCAGTTTATCCAGGCCCGGGAGGCCGCTAACCTGTTTATACACACACACCCTGGCACAATATTGGAATCGACTCCACAAGATCATGTCTTGTTCTCACAATTTTAGCTATTATGGGTCGGTAGGATCCTGCCTTGGGTCTGTATAGAATCCTGCCTGGTGCTTGCAGGTGAATACGTTATTGGAGCATAATGTGCAGTCCCACTCCATCCTTCCTCCTGGAATTAAAAATGTCAATCTATATTCTCATTTGTTCCTGCAGAACAGGACTCAAGCAAATCCCTGACTTGAATACACTATGGTGTAACAGGGAAGAGGTTCGATATATATACCACAACGCCCCAGCTTCATGTAACAAATATGGAATGGTGTGCCTGGACAAAGTATAAAACAGATTAAAATGCAATCAGAGATTGCTGGATCCATGAGTCAAGGAATTACAATCTGGACACAATTTTACCAGGATATACAAGTGACCCAGATATTTGACCTAGTGACCAAGTTTCACTTCATGACATACCATTGGGTCAAGATATATGCATGTGTGAAGTTTTATGGCACTAAGTTAAAGATTAAAGAGATTATACCCTGTACATGAATTTACAACTATATGTCACTGTGACCCAGATACTTGATCTAGTGACCTACTTTTATGCATGACACACCCTTGTGTTCAGATACTCAGGTGTGTAAATTTTCGTGATGCTAAGTCAAAGGACAACAGAACTGCAGCCTGAACATGAAGTGTAATGTAGTTTTACATAACTGTATCGCTGTGACCCAGATACTTGACCTAGTGACCTACGTTTGTTTCATGAAACACCTTTAGGTCAAAATATATGTGTGTGTGTGAAGCTTCACGAAACTAAGTTAAATAGTAAAATGATAGCCAAGACATGCTTTTACAAGGACATGTGATCCTGATACTTGACCTAATGACCAACATTTGGTACATGACACACCCTTACTTGTATATCCAGATGCACCTGTGTGTAAAGTTTCAAGCCTTTTTTTTGGGGGGGGGGGGCTGGGTTGGGCACTAAGTGCCCAATCCATGCCAAGGAAAGCTGTTAGTTGGGGCATGTGATCTTGATAGGTCTCATTTACAATGCTCAGTCCAATTGTTTTTCATTCATTGTTGAAATTTGTTGAAAACACTGAAGCAAACCTCATTTGACCACCTGCTGGTTTTAGCTGGTTATAAGTAATTGTCATTCTTTAATATAATTTTTCAATTCAGCTTGTACATTTTCATGTATGTTCTGCGTTGAACTTATGGCAAACAATAGAATACACTGCAAATAAAAAAGTGCATCTGACTGACAAGTCAGCTGAGCTAAAAATCCGAGAGACACCTTTTTTTGCCTCATTGCATAAACTTCACCTTACTGCAGATTGGAGGTCCAATCTTAAAATTTGAATGAGCTCAATCGGAATTTGTGATAGATTATGATCTTTTGTTTAATTGTTATGCAAGCAAGGCCATCAATTAGCATTATAAAATTTCAATCAACAGAATATTCAATTTGTTAGCTTTCTGAAAACGTATACTTTATCTCAATTTATGTTTGAATCAAGGGTTATACGTATCAATTTGTGAAAGCTTCTGTGGACTTAACGTATATCACAAAATGTCCAAACACTTGACGTAACTTGTATCCTACGGTGTCTCTGTTGAGCCTGTTTCATTCTTTAATGTGTATTGACTACTTTAATCATGTGTATTGACTCCTTTATAAGTCTGTACCTGACCCTTGAGCACTGTTGGCCAGTTGAAGCCAAAGGACTATTTAAAGGACGTGGTGTGATATTTGGGCAAACACAAAAGTCCCTGCTATGTTACCAAGGCAAGCCGCCCAAACAAAAACCTCAGGACTGTCCCTTCCCTGTTTTGGTTCTGTCTGCATGCAGCTGGCGTTGGATGCTTTACGAATGACCTGTGCTTTCAAGCGACAAGCTTACAGTGACAGGCTACATGGATCAAAATCAAATAAATTTCAAGCATTGTAATCAAGAGCCAAGCAAACTGCCCCTTTGGATTCTCCGCAGCTACAGCAGCTGGGGGTAATTTAGTTAACTCTTTCAGTGCCAACTGCAACTTAAGTCGAACAACTTAACCCTTTCCCCCTCAAACCGGCAAAAACCGGCTGGTGGTCAAATGTCGTCTGCTTCAGTGTTTTCAACTAATTTCAACAGTTATGAAAAACAATTTGACTGAGAAATGTACATGAGACTTGTTAAGATCACATGCCCCAGGTCAACAGCTTTCCTTGGCATGGGTTGGACACTTAGTGCCCCACCCATGCCAAGGAAAGCTGTTGACTCAGTCCTTATTCAAGGGGGAAAGGGTTAAAATGAACAGCTGTGAATTATAATAAGGGTGCTAGATTCATGTTCCTTGCAAAATAAAAAACAACAACTTTCATTCAAGTACCATCAACACTGTAGTTACATGGAATTTAACAGAGCATGTAGATCAACAGTTTTCTCAGTGTGCTTTGGGCACATGGTGCCAAAAGTGTCCTGAAGAAAGCTGTTGACTCAGTCCAAAATGTGGCACTGGAAGAGTTAAACGGAGATCACTGCACTGTATGATTAGGGTACAGCACATTTGCTTTATTTTGCTGACTTCTATTTTTGCTTATTTTGTCATTTGAACCCAATCATGAAACAAACTGGTAAAATTATAGGTTGAGATATAATTATCAGGGCCAGTGAAAAAATAAGAAATATTTATCACTTCAGTTAAATGCATAAAAAGCAAAAAAAAACCCCAAAACACGGAAATTTATACACTTGAAAATAAAACCATTTACAGACACAAAGAAATTGCCTGGGTTGATGACAGGCCTGTGACCAGCACACAAATTCTGTGTGTCTCTATTCTCTGGAAAATATGACTTGCAAATATTTCTGAATGTATATCTTGTATGAGTTAGTGCTTTAACTCACGAGGACTCTCTGTACTCTACTTTATTAACTCTATTGGTTCTCCAGCCTGAATGTTATCTGATGAGAAAGTTCTCCTCTCCAGCAAGGAAATCCCATTGGTAATATTTGTGAGGAGGGCTGAAAGTACGTTGCCACAATGAAGAAATAAAACTCTCAATGCATTCAGATTCACATCAAAAGATAAAATGCTCAGAATATAAACCTGGCAACACAAAGAGATCTCACAGTGACCTACAAGCTCTCCGTGGTGCAGAAGTAATTTAGACAGGGCACGAGTAATGAATGAATCTGGAGTCTACCCTCCCCGTTGAATGCCCGAATGCCTCCTATCCATCCAGCATTATCGGTATTAGCACACACGTCACATACTGGGTCTCCCGCCTTCACGCTGTCCTGATAAAAGCCAATTATATTTACAGCAGCAGGACTGGACTGAATTTCTGTAGCCACACAACTCTTGCACAGACACTGATACTGGGTTGCCTTCATCCAAAGTACCAATCATTGGTGTATAAATGATGACACAATGCAGTACAAATCATTCATATCACATTACCAAACGAAAATGCATTGACGTTTGCAGACACCGTTAATTTTAGTCACTGTACTATAAGGAACATGTTTATTTCTTGGGTTTTTTTTTTTTAAACAGCAATTTCATTTGTGTGGAGTTCATGACTAACATGTATATTGCAGACACCAACTTCTAGGGAGCCACCCAACTTGAATTGTTGAAGGTGATGATTTTTTTGAACATCTTATAAGCTCTTAACAGCAAACTTTAAATTTGTCATGCTGTATACTTTTACCATTTGAAACTTGGCTGGCTCTGACTTGCATTTCTTATCCACTAAGTAGTTTCGCACTTTAGAATTTCAAAACTTTTCTTTTTCTTTTTTTTTTTTTTGGGGGGGGGGAGCTGAAGACATTAACTCTTGCAGTTCCTGTTTTGACTGAGTCAACAACTTTCCTCAATGCCCTCTGCAGACCTACACCTTTGGTCCTTCTCGGGCATGCCGAGAAAGTGCCGCGGAAAGCTATTGGTCTGAACTATAGTGGTCCCTCCTTTGAAAGACCACTCCTTTGAGAGACCACCTCCTTTGAGAGACCACAGTTGTCAGGTCTTTCTGTGGTACTTTTCATGTTACTTATACCTCTTTTGAGGGACCACCTGCTTTATGTGACCGCCTTTTAGATGGCACTATGGGCGAACTCTCAAAGGAGGGACTACTGTATTGTTATGATCTCTTGCAGCTGTAGCCATAGTCTGGTGCTTGAATGAAAGGTCTGTTTGCCAAGAATGCAAATTAATTAATTAAGCCTCCTTATGTCAATTAAGAACATATTGACTTTCATTCAAATTGGTAACGAAAAGTGTTTTTTATTCAGAATGGGACAGATCTACAGTTTCTGACTGCAGCTTCTTATGAGCAAAAAAAAAAAAACAGTAATAATCACAGACTTAAAACCTCACGAGTGTGTCACATCAATAATAAATCTGATCCAACAGTCCCATATATCTTAATCATTGAGACTTCCGTAAGCTGTGTCTGGTGGGCAATGCCCTATCTGATAAAATATTTTGACCTTTTATATATACATATATATATATATCTTGTGTGTAAAGCATTTCCATGCAATTTGTGCTGAATTTTCAACACTGGAATGTTCAGCCTTACAAATTGTCATCATGCTCAAACATATATCTCAAAGGTCAGTTTCTTGTATGGTGATACTTGCTGCACGGACCAGACCCACTGTCTGTGACATGACAGAGGCTACATGTGTAGCCTCCTTGGTGACGCCTAACACTCCGCATTCAAAAACAATAATGGTTGGTCGTTTCATTTTATGTTTCACAGTGAGCAAGTGACTCTAGTATCCCAATTTTTTGAATAATAATTCTGTTGAGGGGAAAACAAATGCTGATGTGCAAGACAGCTTTCATGTTCCATCAAAAGTGAGGTTCTAATTCAACCAACAACTTTGTGTTCTTTAAATAAGTGACTTACTCTAGTCCTAACCACTAACGGGTGTACCTGATGTTTCTGTGTATTGACTAAACTGCAGAACCCAGACTAGCTGTATTTGTTCCAACGATGGTCACCATGCAGAACTGTATGTGGCTGAGTTCCCGTTTTTTTGTCAAGTTTGCCATCAGCCAACATGTGTACAGTATTACGTTGTGCTTCGACAAGTGTCAATCTGGGTAACCTGACTGAATAAAACTAACCTATTAACCAATTAATTATTTCAACAAGATTTAGTCATTTATTATCAAAAAATAAAAAAACTTGTAAAGCAACAAGAGCACTTAGTACATCCATAAGTAGGATGCTGATACCAGCCTTACTTTCCCTAGCCTTCACTTCGAAAGCACAATCCACAAAGTTACAGATCAACATGTTAAATGGGATGCAGAGGTGAAAGGCATTACACAAAAGGTGAGTTTAATATACCTTTCTTCTTTCCGATTACATACCTTTTTTGTATTGTATTTATTTATTTATTTATTAGCTACAAACCATACAAAATACATGAAATCAAAATTAGGTTTAACATATATGGTACATGTACATGATTTACAGCTGTAGGGATGCATCCCCCCCCCCCCCATGGGGCTTATAAATTTGTTTCAAACATCCTTATGTTCAATAAAGAAGAAATTATCTCCAGTGATGGCAGCCAATTGCCGTGGTCTCCAATACATCAGCTGAACTAGAGACACGGCGTATTTACAATGGTTGATCAAACAGTAGCCATAGATTAATTAGCTACCTACACTTACTGTGTGTGATTTTTTTTTTTTTTTTGGAATTGCCTACAATTCCAGGGTTAAATGGTGTATGATTTCATTTTAAACTGGTTAAAATCTAACTGGTCTGCATACAGTGGGGTAAATACCTGTGATGCAATTGTATAAGATTTTTTGAGGTCACAACTCAAAGTGTCCATAATTGTCGAGTTGTAGCTATTATCATGATTATGATTGGGGGGGGGGTCATTAAGTGGAATTTTGCTGCATTTCAGGTCCTGAAACTCAAATTCCAGTTAAAAATACCAAGTCCTTACCTATATTCCATTCTTTACAATCATGTAACCTCCAAGCAATTTTTGTCCGACTGCCCTGGTCCGATGGAATGACTCTGTGGTGGCATTCGGGATCCTGACATAATACAGGAGTTCTGAGACCCTCCCACTCAGAAATCAATCATAACCCATTGATCCCTATTGATGTCTCTAATGCCTTTTTATTGTGGGTTGGATTAGTGGTACATTTATACACCTATCACTGTGGCCTCTGTGTGGACTGCTACGTCACAGCCGTAACACTTGTCCCCCTATGACTCTTGTGAACCACTCCGAATGTCATTTGCTCACAATTTTCAGTGGCAATCTGAAGGAAAATGCACGCCAAGCACTCGGATCAAATACTTGGGTGAAAGTTGGATCTCAATGCAGCATACAGCCAGGCAATATCTTTTCTCTTTATCTTGCCTCAAACACAACTCTAACACTGTTTGGTCACAATGGCTTCCACAGCAGAATTCACCAGAATCACATAGACAAGTCTCCTAATTAAGAGACCATAGTACCCCTTTTCGGCATCCCCCCCCCTTCCTCTTCAATCCCCTGACTATTATATTTTCTGACACAAAAGTTCTAAAACATTGGAAAATCATGTATACTTTATGATAATTTACCTGTTGTTACAGTTGAAATCTTCCAAACTTAGGGCCCACTTCAATTAGAGACCCTAAGCATCCTAAGTGCATCAAAGGGATAATACAGTAATAAAATTCAAGAATCTAGCTTAGTTTTAGATCAACAGCATATGGTATTGCCCAAGGACTTCAACTAATCATTCTCAGAAAATCAGTGATTGCATGTACCATTAGCCAGATAGCCAAATGCTAAAGTTTTTTGTTTTTTTTTAATTTGACTCTAAGAAATACGCAAATGGTTAAAATACTGTAAGACAGCTTTTTAAAGAGGTGTGATAGGATGTACATTAAATTTGTAGAGATTTCCCGTTTTGACTAGAGTTTCTCAAATGCTGAAATCAGTGCCTGAAAATAAATGTGAAAATTACAGTACATGCTTTCCTTTGTCATCAGGTCAGATAACTCCATCCAGGTTTGTGCCATATAGACCAAGGTGCATTGTGGACCAGTGGTTCCTGCATGCTGGCAGCAGGCGCAGTTTTCCTTCTGTGTCTTATCTGTAAAGACCCGGGCAGTTGACGGGAAAGAAAATGATCCATCTCCCTAAGAATATCGAATGACATATTCAACAGCAAACTTAAAATAAACACCAAAACCTAGTAGACCTCATGGTGCTCCCGGTAGAGATGAGTATCATCCTAATTTTCAAGAAGGATTCACAGATAAATATCAGTCGACTCCCCTAGCTTTCCTCCTGTGACTTTGAAGTCATGAATACACACCGTCATACCATTTTGAGGAACCTGCCTCGGTGGCCAGATGTACATGTATTCTGTAACTTTCTGCTTGAAGCCCTGGTGCAAGAGATTATACATGTAGTGGTCCCTGTCATGAGAGACCATCCAAAATGACCCTTTGCCGGTTAGACTAAGACAGAGTCCGGTTTATTTAGAATGCCCTCTACCTAGCAGGGAAGGCTTCTAAAAATCTCATGAGCTGCATGTAATATATGCCCAACCTGCAATACAGAAAGCTGTTGACCTGGAGCATGAGTCAGCACAAAACCCCCAACAAACTGTTTCAATTAGTGTGATAGTTAAGCAAAAATATTGCAGCAGGCGATAATTTATATCTGAACGCTTTGCGTGGACTTCAGTGGGAAAGGGTTAACGATTTACACTCAAACAGAGCGCGCGCCAATGCTCATCCTGCTGACATGCTGTCATGTAAACTGTACTTGAGAGCTGATGAATTGAGCCACTTCTCGTCAAAGTTGAGGTTAAACACAGTGTATAAAAGGCTCTTCCTGGGTGATGGAGACCGGGTCACAAGACAAACGCAGTCTCCTATCAACATGCTACAGCTGAGCCTTCCGTCATTCATCATGTGCTCACACCACCCGGGCATACTACGCAGGCTGGTAAGCCGACCCATCGGATGTCACATTCAGTAATTTGCTGTTTTAACATTTCATACAGAGAAAACTACGCCTTGCATCTTTGTCATGATTTCCATGTAATGATTCATCTGACTTTCAATTACATGTAAACTACAGCCCCTCACACAGAGATATCTGTTCCATAATAGCATTTGATTTTTTGTTCTGAGGCAATTTCATATTTCAATTCTTCCTAATAAGATCTTCCATTCAAGCACCAACATGCCTTGACAGAGGCAGTGTTTTATATATACACCTATACACACACACATGTACATCTATAATTGAGATATAATCCATATAATCCAATATTTTAGAACTTTTGTGCCACAAAAATGGGGATGGGGGACATTTAAGAGGCCAGAGGCACTCACAGGGAATAATGTGGTAATTTTCAATTTGATATTGACACAGTTTAGGAACTAATTGTAAGACTTTGGTCAAATAATAATAAGTCCATGGGCCTAATACTCTGCTGACATACAATCTAATGGCCATCACCAAAAAATAATTTCCTGCAAAGCATTCTCTCCATGACCTTAAAAAAATACTCAAGGTCATCCATATTATGCAATATCGAAATTCAACAGGATACACATTTGGTATTATTTGCCTGACTTTTATCAAGATATTGTATTAAATGTCCTTTTTTAAAGTACTTAACGACCTTGAAATCGGGTCAAGGACACACAATTATTGGGTCACGGTGCCCCAAAAGGTAGATCACCAAGTAGAGTTTTATGTAAAATTTACAAGTGTAGTTTCAATCTGGAGGCTCAATTCTCTTTGCCAGTGATGCCCAAGCTGTACACCTTCGCCTATTTTTCTTAGGTCACTATGGTTGTGAAGTTGAAAGAGCTAATTTTCTGATGACAGGGTATAGCTGACCAGGAAACGCTTAAATTAAAATTAAGGGGGGAAAGGATTAATATAATAAGGTTATTTTTGGAGGTTATTTTATATTAAGGGATTTTTCAAAATTCCTGGGGTCATTGGGATATACAGATTTATCATGTTTCTGAATCACATTCCAGATAAGTACAACAAATTTGAGACTACTTTAATACTTTTTAAATGACCTTCATTACCTATAGCTTGTTATTTGCCCCCAACTGTTACCACGGCTCTTTATGTCTTATTTCATACGAGGGTCTTCTTCATATCTGCCCATGAGCACCAATAAAAGGAGAAAGCTAAGAACGTATTGCAGGCTTATACAACACTCAACTCAATCTCTGCCTCAATTGCTGCAGCTCTTTCAGTGCCACATTTTGGACTGAGTCAACAGCATTCCTCGCCACCCTTTGGGCACAAACACACCCAGGAAAGCTGTTGACCCAGACCATTAAACCTCTGGAACTCTAGGTATGCTGGTACCTGAATGAAAAGTTGTTTTTTTTTTCACAAGGAATATAAATCTGGCATCCTGATTAGAATTGAGAGCAAATGATCGCAAGAAGTTTGATTTAAGTTGTAGTTGGCACTGATAGAGTTAAACTTGTAGTTGTATTCTGCGTAGTTATACTCAACATATTTATGCATCTTCAAATTCAAATCGGTGCCAATGAGCAAATATAGGTAAGAATAATATTGTAATGGTACTATCAAACTCGATGCTTTACGGAGGTCAATTAAAAGCACAACACGCAGTAAGTCGTTCCGTTAAGAGATCATGCCAATGTGAGATCCCACTTGCCTTTCAAGATGGTATTTGTCAAGTCTCTATCTAGCTGGCAATAACCGTTGGTCCAATATTGGCCCAACATTGACATGTATGGCCTAGCATTGGGCCATCTTTTATTGCTAGCTGGGTACTGCTATTTTACCTTCAGTGGAACATTACCTGTTTTACATGTATGTGACCACTTTTGGACATGCCCCAGGGGAGGTCACTCAAAGGAGAAACCACTGTACCTTCAAACTGTGAGAATGACGCTTAGCACTCTGCAGAGCTACCTGATCGACAATCAGTGACTGACAGATGACTCCAATAACAACTTGTAGCATATGCAATTGAACACTTCTAAACAAATCTCACTTTTGTATCTCCTCAAGTCAGAGTCTGAGTAGTATGGAGCATTATCCTGTGCAGCTTTGTGTCACACTCAGCAGGTCCAATGGGAGCCTGCACAAGCTTAAAGTAAAAGATTGGCGGTACAATATGGCAACACGGTGCTTGCAAGCTCAGCTGTTGGTCTCGTAATCTGGCCGTACAAGACTGACAGACTCCTGGCAATGGATACTTAGTACTTTGAGGACTCTCAAAATCATACTGACCTCCTGCCGCTGGCTTCCTGGCATCCACCGCGCATCATCTGCGTACACCTACAGTGTGCACCGCACACAGGGACTGGTCCCCCGTCTCATTCACTTGCACCTTGCACTGTTGCACTGCTGCCCTCTGGACATGAGGGTGGGTGCCAGGGTTTGAGGAGTCTCTCGGTCTGCACAGACCTAAGCTTCTGTGGCTCCACAGTACATACTACACTGTGCCTACTTCTCTTAGAGACACACATACCAGGGCCTTATCATTATGTTAATTAAGCACATTGGTTGGTCGCGGGATCTCCAGTCTACCTCGTCTGATGTATTGATTGTATATCTGCCCGTGGATGTTCTCATCCCATACCTCCGCGATCTGCCCAACTCAAGGTCCTTGCTTCCCGGCATCCATCATTATACAACCAGTGGTCATCCAGTCTCACAATAACTGTATCTATATGTGTTCACTCTTTTCAAACAATGTCATCCGATAACCTGCGGTCACCCACAAGTAACTTCATCTATGAATTTTAATTCTTCGTGCCATAATCGTTCTATTACCAGTGGTCACCCATTCTCACTATTAATAACTGTCTCTGTATATACTCTGAGGAAAAAAAGGGAAGTGGTGTCACTTGTTTTACATTGGGCATATTTTGGAGGTGTATGTGTGCAAATTGGCATACCAACAATCCTTCTCCCAAAATCAGATATTCAATTGCTTCAGGTTTGTCAGTGAAGAAAGACTTGACTCGTGTTTCAGCTAGTGTCAAACTTCATAATTTTTTTTAACTGATACGTAGACTATATGGTTTCCTGACCCACAGTCCCCACAATGAGTAGAACAAATCCTTGTAGAACTGCTGGTCACAAAAACATGTCGCCCAAGCAAGTAGAACTATAAATTAAGATTGGAAAATCCTCGTCAGAAGCTTAACTCATTCCACCCTAATGACGCTTTTTCCCGCTAAAATCTAAATGTCATCTGCTAATTGTATTTTACTAATTTA
The DNA here is from genome assembly GCA_964020975.1 of Hermodice carunculata. Classification (NCBI taxonomy): domain Eukaryota; kingdom Metazoa; phylum Annelida; class Polychaeta; order Eunicida; family Amphinomidae; genus Hermodice; species Hermodice carunculata. Next base: position 12,686,052 of record OZ026625.1, on the reverse strand, counting down.
GGGATTATTTTTTCAAAATTTTGAATGAAACTTCTACAGAAGATCATTCCAAATTGTATGCCCATGGTCAACAGCTTTCCTTAGCGCGCTCTACACACACTGCACCCAGAGCGCGCCAAGGAAAGCTGTTGACTCGGTCGTCTATCAGGGTGGAACGAGTCAAAGCTTAATTACTATCCTGCCATGGGTCCCATCATATCTCTGCCATTTCCAATTTTGACCAAAATTGATGGGCTTTGAGTTAACAGAACAAAACCGGATTCACATTGCCTCATAGTGGACCTTTCAGTCAAGTACAAAAACTCGCAGAGATCATAAACTGGCCAAAACCGGCATGGTAGTCAAATGCCGTCTGCTTCAGCTTCTGCCTGTTTGTTTTCAACTGACTTCAACAGTAATGAAAAACAATTTGACTGAGAATTGTAGATGTGACCTATCAAGATCACATGCCCCAGGTCAGCAGCTTTCCTTGGCATGGGTCAGACGCTTGGGGTTAAGGTGCATGGCACCCAAAACATATGTCTAAGAAAGCTGCTGATTCAGCCACAACTTGGAACAGAAAGAGTTAACTCATGTGACAAGCAGTGTGTGTGTGTGTGTGTGTGTCTGTCTGTCTGTATGTATGTGCATATGCATGTGTATCTTCTGTTGAAATTTAATGTCAAGGTCATGACTTTTCAACCACCACTGAGTCTATTCCCAGCTGCTGTGAGGGCCAGCTGGACCATGTCTTGCCAGGAAATGCACCCATCACTGACTAAGGCCCTCACTTTATATTGCATAAAATAACTTTGTAACCCTTTCCCCCTTGAATGAAGACAAAGTTAAAGATTGCATCAATAACTTTCCTTTGCAGGGGTTAGCACCAACCCATGCCATGGAAAGTTGTTGACCTGAGGCACAGTCATCTTTACAGGCCTCATCTACCATTCTCATTCAAATTGCTTTTCATCAGTGTTGAAAATAGCCAAAAAAAAAATTGAAGCAGACGACATTTGACCACCAGCCAGTTTCGACTGGTCTAAGGGGGAAAGAGTTAACTTTCACTAAGTCTGCAGTCTTGTCTGTCCCCCTTCACCTCCAGGCACAATATGGGTGATTACATACCCAGGTAAACCTCCAGCTAAGTGGTATAATCATACTGATGATGTTCAGAATGGCAATGTTCAAGTTGCGCCAATTAAATGGAATAAGCTTAATCATTCTGCAGATGACTCCATTATGCACATATTGTGCAGTGGTAGTAAACACATATACATCATTCCTACGCAGAACTTCTAGCAACAGAGAAGTAAGTCACAACAACACTTGCACGCTCTTTTTCTTTGAAATTTTAGTACTCAGCTTTCAACAAAATAAAATTGGTAAATTAGGTCAGGCGAAGGAACTATTTTCTCAGGCATCTTTAGGTCACGTAAAGTATGTATTAATCCTCATGCACTTTTTTAGGTCATGTAAAGTACGTACTAATCCTCATGCACTTTTTTAGGTCATGTAAAGTATGTATTAATCCTCATGCACTATTTTAGGTCATGTAAAGTATGTATTAATCCTCATGCACTTTTTTAGGTCATGTAAAGTATGTATTAATCCTCATGCACCTTTTTTATGTTTTATTTTTAAATTGACTGTTTTTTGATGATATGAGAGGAGAGTTTCCTTTCCTTATATTTTTTAAAGTTCATGATTGATCTGTTAAAATTTGTCAGTTTTCACATTAATAGTGACAAACGTGCATTTTAAACAGTTCAGTTCCATTGCAAAATAACTGTTCCTACATCATAAGTTATGTTTCAGCTGATATTAAGCTCACAGTTTTGATTGCTTTAGGCTTCTATACCTGGTGCTTAATACAATGTACCACCCTGAGTGTAGGACAGAAGTGGCCACACACAGCAGGTGCTCTTTACTTTCAGGCAAATCAAGAAACAAAGAGACAAAAATCTTGAAAGGGCAATATAAAAATCTGAAAATGGTGATGCTGTTAGCACACTCAAATTGCACATTGAAAGACTGAGCCATAATTTTAAAGGTACATATGGACTTAAAATCACTGCAGAAAAGCTCTGTTGGCCAGACAATCACAGAAATGGTTCTATTTTACTGTTTAACTATGCATTGTCAACAAAAGATGATTGGGTAAATATCATATTTTCCAAAATCAGAAGTCTTTTCAAGTAAGATGCAAACATTTATTCCGAAACATGGTCTGTAAAGTGTTGTATAAATGTTCATGTACTGAGCCGCAGCATTGAAATGTAGAAACAGAGCAAACTGACTCCAGTTTTTGCCTGCTATGTGTCATGTATATATTTATGTGCAGTTCTACCTCGACATGAATGATGCAGCAATTAACACACTTTGGTCTTTGTGTATGTGTGTGTGTGTGTGTGGGGGGGGGGGGGTAAGGGTTATCCTATCCAATCAAAAGATTTCAAATGCTTGTGAACATTCACTCTTTCACTGCCAACCATGTCTGCTAAAGTCAAACTTGACTGAATTATCATTAGCATCTCAGATTTGTATTTTTTGCAAAAAGGCCTTTCATTCAAGTACCAGAATGGCTATAGATCCAGAGAGAATACCCCAGGTCAACAGCTTTCTTCGCCCCGCATTGGGCGGGCCGAGAAAAGCTGTTGACTCAGTCCAAAATTTGACACTGAAAGAGTTAAGAGGGACACAATTTGGCAGCTTAGAAAACCTCAATTACCCAAACTGGCAGGAATAAGAAACATGATGTCTAGAGATTAACCATTTCGCCTTGAATTACTGCTGAGTCAACAGGTTTCTCTGGCGTGGCTTGGGCACTTACAGATTAACCATTTCCCCTTGAAATAACACTAACTCAACAGATTTCCCTGGCATGGGTTTGGCTTTCAAGGAAAAGGATCAACAATGGATTTGGCAAATACAGAGATGAATATGGCACATCATTATTTTCTCGCTGCAGTTTAATTTTGTTAGAAAACAATCCAAACAAAACACACTTATGTAGAAAGAAGCATTGTGTAAAAACTGTCAGAGATCAGCCACAGAATACTCCAGTTTCTTCTATGGTTACCAAGATGCATCTTCATCAATTAAACTTGACAGAGGGCTCTCATTCTATGCATGAATTTCCTACAAAGAAAGCCTTGAAAGTTATGCCCTTGATAAAAAACAATGTAAGTTTCACTGACTATCTGTCCATAAATACTTCCCTTCCAACAATCTGGTGGTGAAAGATTGCATTGTGGCTCCAAGTGCAGGGAATTAAACACAAAATTCTGTTGCTCTGTATGGGCAACAGAAATGATGTATGCCACCTGTAGGTGGCACTGCAGGTAGCTTACCCCTGGTATCCACCCGTTGCAAGTGGAGACACCTTGGGGACCAAAAAAAGAAAAAAATACCTGCTTTATTTACAGGTGAAAAAAAGTCATCTGTCAAAATAAACAGGTGCTGCCACCTTGTAGATATAGTGTATCTCTCCAACCCTATTAACAGTAGCTGTGTTAAGCTGTTTGTTGATTCAGCAGAGAAAAATCATTTGATGTGGGAGGTTTCTGTCACACAAGGTGGTGCCTGAGAAACTCAACACTCATTTTTCATGACATTAAGTACAGATTGACTTTAAGAGATACATAATGACAGTGACTCTTAAACTGACAGTAGTCAAGATACAAACATACTGTTCTCTTGTTATGCTGCACATATGTACAGGGCACTGCCTGCGATAGAAGATGGGCAAGGTACAGTATGTAGGTTTTTAACAAAATTTGCTGATTAAATTAAAAGAATTGCTCATGGATTTGGTGAAATTTGCCTGCACTGTAAACCAATTTACGCTTGTTGTGGACGAAATGTTTCAAAAACACAATTACCTAAAAAGGTTAAAATGTCCTGCAACACACGAACTTTCATACCATCAATATCCAAAATCCATTTGGCCAAGTTCAAAACTATCCACCTCCATTCCTGCCACTGCATACCTCTAAAAGATAACTTGATAACTGCAGAAACATCAAAGTATCATCATTTTATTCATACTATAATTTTGATTAAAACACACTCAACAGATTACTTTAGAACAAGAAAGAACTTTCCTCTTCTTTGCTGTTTTCGAGGAATTATAAGAAAATGTTTATATGTGTACATATTGTATACTAATTCATTTTATGCTCATTTCCCTAACAACATCAGAGCCACGTTAACAGCACTCTACTAGCATTATACAGATTAACTTGACTGCACTAAAGATGCCACTGAACATAAAGTTTAGAGCAGAAATCTTAATCAGGCCAGTGAACAAGTTTTCACTTTGTTAAAGGGACAAGTATTAAAATTGATATAAATATTTAAGTGTCAAGTCATATAAAGTGTTTTATTGTAAAAATCATACCTGTCAACATCCTATGGGAAGAAATAGGGAGATTTTTTTCTTCCCACAGGGGAGATTTATTTCTAACCAAGAATAAAGAGGAAATAAAGGGATTTTCATGGGGGAGATTGTCTAAAATTGCCCAAAACCACACTCAAAGGTCTCAAAATGGGGGCCAAAAAGTATGAGAATCCCACCAAATGGGGAGAAATGACAGGTATGATAAGTATTTATATGACAGGACATGTCAAGTGATAAATTGTAAAGATATTTATATGTCAAGACACATCAAGTGTATATACTTGCATATAAATATACATATATATACACATACCGACATATATGTCAAGTATTCAATTGTATAAATTTTCATGCATCAAGACACACCAGGTGTTTAAATACAAACAATTTCACATGTTAAGACAACCCCTGATAAATGTTGTGTCAAAACACAGGTAGGCCCACACTGTATTTTTAAATAGCAGCCTGAGATGATGTAGATTTGAAACATTCATCCAAAGGATATTTTTCTACTTCCCTCCACATCATTCTGTATTGCTATAAATAACATGAGAATGACATCCATCTTCAATTCAACATTTTGTTTCCAATAATAGATTTCCTGCAAAAGGAATGTCAATTGTCAAAATGTCTGGTGTAGATTGCACATATTGAGAAGCCATAAATGAAGACATGACAGGAATCATGATGACTCAGGCAGTGTCAAACAGAGGACAGGAAATCAGTGCTGTTTTCTGACGCAAATAAAATCTGCTAAAGGATAAAAGGGGGGGGGGGGGGGGAAAGAAAAAGAATGAAAAAGAAACAACAAAAACAAAAGCAAAAAAAGTCACTTTCACACTTAGAGGAAAAATACCATTGTTTTCATTGAATAAATGTCTCTGATCTGCCTGTCATATACAGTACAAGGAATGATTTTATTAGTAACCACCCAGCACACCCCTGGGGTAGTGAGTATACTCACTATAGCCTTCCGCCTTAAGTGCTTGTGACCTCACGAGGAAGAAGTGTGTATGGACATTAACCATGCCCCCTCCCCTTAGTTATTTTTGTCTGAATCAACAGCTTTCTTTGCAGAAGTCTACTGCTCTGAAAACTAGTGACCTACCATATGCTTCCATGACAAGACTCTTCTTGATTAAATCTTTAAGTGCCAAATTTTGGACTGAGTCAGCAGCTTTTCTCAGCACACATTGGGTGCATTGTGCCCAATGCATGCCCAGAAAAGCTGTTGACCTGGGATATTTTCACTGGAACTAGAAACATGCTGGTACTTGAATGAAAGGTCTTTTTACGAGGAATACACATCTGAGATCCTAATGATAATTGAGACTACTTTGACTTCAGTAGATCGACTTCAGATGTGTTTGGCACTGAAAGGGTTAATATAATTCAAAAGAGAATAAAGAAGCTGGCAACTTTAAGCAGATGGGTGCCTCTGACGACTTTGAATGGGAATGGCTTTGTGCCTTAGAACGATACTCAGTGGTACGGTGGGAAGGCACAGCCAGCCCAGCATTTTTTATCAGAAGTTTCTCCACTGTCATGCTTACGCATGCAAGAGTGGGACGTCATTGCCCCACTCAAAGAACAATAATTGTAGGGAACAACAGAACACACACCCTGGATACATTTAATTAAACTAATAGCCACCCTGAAGTACACAGATAATGAATCGATGATCAGATGTCAGTTAACCATCCATAACACAGTATTTACATTTGTATTGTTTTAGTTTTTAACATGAGATGAAGAATAGGAGGAAAAAAATCACCTGATGATAGTTACAATTGAAAGGACATTCTATTCTTAATAATGCTATATGGGAAACATCGTCATTGTTGTTTTCTAGGATTTCCCTTTCCCCCTTAAACTGGCCAAAACTGGCTGGTGGTTGAATGTCGTTTGCTTCAGGATTTTCAACAATTTCAACAGTAATGGCACACAATTTGACTTGAGAATTGTATATAAGACCTATCAATATCACAGATCAATAGCTTTCTTTGGCAAGGAAAGCTGTTGACTCAGTCTTAATTGAAGGGGGAATGTGTTAATGACAAAACCTCTTACCAAAATTTCACTCTGCTAGGGGTACAAGCTATGTACTCTGCAGGAGACATGGTACATAGTCACTCACCTGTACAAATTAACCCTTTCCCCTCTAAACCAGCCGAAATAGCATTAAAGTTTCATACGTTTCAAACATTGCATTTGCATATTGGTACAAAAGCAGTTTTCTAAAAAAATATGGTGCAGGAATGGGCTATGGATGGACAGGGAGCTAAGACAGCAATTTTAGACTGATCTGCAAATCCTGCAGTAGACCAGTATGGGTCCACTGCATAGCCTGTAAAAGAAAGTTAAACGTGCAGCGACAAAGTTAGTGTGAAATAAATAAACCCACTGGGACAACTACAATTTTAAACAGCCAATGGAAAACAAACATTTCCACAGGGAAGAGTCCTTGAATTCTTCTGCGACATACAATAAGGTCAACTTTTTTTTCACGTTGATACAAACATAGATGACATAAATGTTACTTATTATTTGACGCAATTAACCCTTTCCCCCTTAAACTGGCTGTTGATCAACTGTTGTCTGCTTCAATGTTTTTGACTAATTTCAACAGTCAGGAAATACAATTTGAATGGGAAATGTAGATCATGAGATACATGAAGATTACATGACCCAGGTCAACAGCTTTCCCTGCCATTGGTTGGGTGTTAAGTACCCAACCTTAACGCAAGAAACTTGTTAACTCAGTCTTGGCTTGAGGGGGAAAGGTTAACATACTCCATATGCACAAGAGGTCCACAAGCCAAGAGAGTGTTGCCTGGCAATAGGCACAGAGAAATGGCTTCATTTAGTGAAATCCTCCATGGAATGTGCAAAATGACAGCGGTCATTGTACTAGCAGGCTACGCTATCCCAGGAATGGCACGTCTAATGGACTTCACTCTCAGACGCCGTGACACTGCCCACTTCTGTACATGGCTTCTCTGGTGGACTTACACAATCACTGCCATACCCATGGCATGACTGACCTCTACAGATCACAGGGCCCACGACTGACCTTGACCTTTACTGAAAGTATGGAGGGGGCTGTCCCTACTGATTGTATCAGACATTTCTGGAATTGATCATCATTGGTTGATTGATTGATCCATGCATGTCTGGGGACTACACTCTGCATTCAATACACAATCCACAAATGCAACTGATCTGCATTAATTTCACAATGTTAGTATGGAATAGACAGGAATTGTATGCACATTGACCAAGGATTGATTTCTGTATTGTGGGCACGCAATGATCAGGAATTAATATCTGCCTTGTATACACAATGGCCAGGATTGATCTCTGTACTGTATACACAATGGCCAGGATTGATCTCTGTATTGTATACACAATGGCCAGGATTGATCTCTGTATTGTATACACAATGGCCAGGATTGATCTCTGTATTGTATACACAATGGCCAGGATTGATCTCTGTATTGTATACACAATGGCCAGGATTGATCTCTGTATTGTATACACAATGGCTAGGATTGATCTCTGTATTGTATACGCAATGACCAGGATTGATCTCTGTATTGTATGCACAATGGCCAGGATTGATCTCTGTATTGTATGCACAATGGCCAGGATTGATCTCTGTATTGTATACCCAATGACCAGGATTGATCTCTGTATTGTATTTAGAATGAGCAGGGTTGGTCTCTGCATTATATTCTGCATGACCAGGGTTGGTCTCTGCATTGTATTCAGCATGACCAGGGTTGGTCTCTGCATTGTATTCAGCATGACCAGGGTTGGTCTCTGCATTGTATTCAGCATGACCAGGGTTGGTCTCTGCATTGTATTCAGCATGACCAGGGTTGGTCTCTGCATTGTATTCAGCATGACCAGGGTTGGTCTCTGCATTGTATTCAGCATGACCAGGGTTGGTCTCTGCATTGTATTCAGCATGACCAGGGTTGGTCTCTGCATTGTATTCAGCATGACCAGGGTTGGTCTCTGCATTGTATTCAGCATCACTAGGGTTGGTCTCTGCATTGTTAGGTGGCAATACATAGATGAACCTGATCTGCATCGACTCCATTACCGCAGGTGTGTAATTGATCACCACTGATTGACTCATGCATCTGTACAGATTACTGTGCATTGATTGCATAATGCATCCATGCAAACGATCTGCATTTTTATCATAATATGCACATATGGAACTGATATGCTGCAAGTTCCCTGGCTGTGTGCAGGCTTATTTGTATGGAGTCCATTGCACATGTTAGACATTCAACCACAATGCCTTGACAGATGGTTAGAATTGATTTGCACCCATTTTACTGATTTGTGTTCCAATGAGACTGATAATTACTGACAATGTATTTTATACAATGAACATGTCAACATCAAAATGCATCCACAAGATTGTTCAGCATATATGTCACTGCACACAGCTTGGCCTGACTCTCATGTGATTACTTATAATCCATACATATATACATATATATATATATATATATATATATATATATATATATATATATATATATATTCAAGCTTCATCGCCACTGACTTTACCATTCATTGATTGAACAATGTACAAGCTGGGGCCTACAAGCACAACTTGCATCACATATTGACATACGGAATTAATTAATACTGATTGCAAACTTCAAGGATTGATCATTGTTGGCTGAGATACATTGATCTGCATTTTATAGAAATCTATGTTGATTGACAGTTGAATAATGGGATTGATCACCATTGATTGTATGATCTAAGGAACTGATTGTACACTTAAAGGGACAGATCTGTATTAATTTGCATGCATATGGGATAGACCTGATTAACTGAAATGGTTGATCAGTATTTATAATATGCTGTACTGCAAGAATAATTCACTTTGATTGCATCCTGTATGGACAAGATTGATCTGTATGTATGCACTGATTGTTGTATGTATTTTGATCTGTGTTGATTGCAGGGTGTACACACTCATTATTGTTTGCATTTGACCTGTGTTGATTGCAGTATGCAGTTTGTTGTATCTATTGTGATGTGTTGATTACAATATGTATGCACTAAGTATTGTATATATTTTGATATGTGTGATGATTGCAGTATGCATGCATTGATCATTGTACGTATTGTGATGTTCTGATTGCCATATGTATGCAGATTGTCATATGTATTTTGATGTGTTGATTGCAATAAGTATGCACAGATTCTTGTATATATTTTGATGTTTTGATTGCAGTACCTATGAAGAGATTGATCTAACAATATACTGAATTGCCATATGGGTATGCTGAATGTGTGCATCAAATGGCAGCAAATATGGTGTTTATGAGACTGGATCAAAAATATCTACCTACCATTAAGTGCACCACTGATGTACATGTTAAATCTCTGCATGTCTGCGCAACAAGAAATCCCACCGTTGTCAGCACAGACATACACACTGAGCTGAACCAGGCTACATGTGTGAGCAATGGCTTGAACACCCCATGGATAGTTACATAATAATAATGTTGTGTAATTGAGCCATCATTGTCTAGCCAAGTCTTAACTCCTGTGTTCCCTCGCAATGATGTAGCATTAAACGTACATCTTCGACAGCTGTATACAATTTGTCATAGATACGTCAATGGGATGTAATGTAACCATGTCTGCCTATTTCCCCTTGGATGCCAGTATAGGTTACAAGGAGTAAAACTTGCCAACTCCGAAGCTGTCATCGCTCACAAGAATGGAACTAATTATTTATAATATCATTTTCTTTTTATGTACTCACAGTCGAACTTAAGGGGTGTCCAGCTGCCCCAGCCAACTTAAAATTTGTTGGGGCAACTTAAGATGATTTCCTGGTTGCCCAAGGACAGATATTTTATTTTCAGCTTAATCAAATGAGGTGTTTTATCATACAAAATGAAACAGAACAAGAATGATCTGGTGACATTTATGTATGTTTCATACAAGAAGTTCTTCAGTACATGTACAATACATTCTATCAACTTAAATGACTAATAGAAGAGGTCACAATCAATTATCATCTGTGTATTCAGCTGAATAGGAACAAGAGAATAAGCAAAAGTTCTGAAAGGTCTCAAAAAAGATGTGTAACCTTTCAGTTGAAGCAACACAATATGACCTTGATGGTTATACATATAGATTTAAGACATTTCACATGCCTTAATAATTATCCAAAATAAAAAATGAAATTTCAAGTTTCTATTTGTAAATTGAAAATGGAAAGTTTTAAACCTGTTTAAGTCAGTGTGTCTGCATGCAATGATTTAATACCATAGTCCACATTTATTAGCCAGTAGCTTGTGTCCTAACTTTTTAACCTTTTTTTTCCTTTTTTTTGTTTTGTTTACATTTTGACTTGAACACATAAAATTTCATTGTGTGAACACTTTACCCTTTTAGTGCCAAATTTGGACTGAGTCAACAGCTTTTCTTGACGCACATTGGGCACAATGTGCCCAAAAAGCTGTTGACCTGGGATATTCTCTCTGGAACTATAGGCATATTGATTCTTGAAAGAAAGGTCTTTTTACCAGGAATACAAATTTGGGATCTTAATGATAATTCAGACTTGTCTGACATAAGTAGATCAACTTTAGATGTGATTGGCACTGAAAGAGTTAATATTGTACAATTAATATTGTTCCTAATATAAATGTGATAAGGTAAATCAATTGCACAAGAACACTGCTCACTGCAAAATTTTCAAGTGCCATGTGACTCTGTATACAATTATGATGAATTATTTACATCTGGGAAAATCGGCAACTTCAGGGAAGTTGGGGACAAGTTGAGAAAATGTCCTAGTTGCCCACAGGCAACCTGTAAAAAAAAAAAGGAGTTAATTTCTGCTTCTGGTGGTAGACCTATATGCATGCAGTATATACACACTACAGGTATATTCTCACATGATCTGGGTGACCTTGAAATGATGCTTTAGAGCAAGTTGTCACTGTCCTGCCCCCCCCCCCCCCATCATCAATGCTAAACTTAGTTCATCCCATCTTATGCTACACACATCCTAAGTGACCACAGCAGAGTTCAAGCTTCTGTGACCTTTACATAGATCATCAATGATGACATCTACTGGCTGGACGTTGCTGCTTGTGTGCCCACGCCATCGTGTCATGAGGAGGGTTGGGCAGGGGTTCCAGTATGCTGGTACAGGAAATAATTTTGCCCCTGGAGTCCAGTGAACAGAAAATGATACTGTTCTACAATAATTACTGGTATGAAGTACTGCAAATAAAAGGGATTGCAGTATCATGGTATGGAAAATAAAATGCACCAGTATGCCATTATGGAAATACCCTTTGCCCCCCCCCCCCCCCCCCCCCCCCCCCAATCCCTTACATGAATTAGGGAGATTCTTCACAAAACATTTACTTTGCTGTCAGGGATCTTGGTGACCACTGACCTTGAAAATGAAGCTCGTATCAAAGATGGCCAACATACCTCTTAGGAAAAAAAAAAAAAAAGTCTGCTCCAAGCCAGAGCTATTGGAACAGAATCTCACTGGGCTGCTTATTCTGGATATTTTCCCCAGTACAAGCCTCCCTCCTTCAATGAAAATATATGAAGCTGATGCAACCACCCACAGCCTATTATCAGGTAGGACAGCACTAGCTATGCCTCCACACATTTAGCCTGGAGCTCTCTCCCGGGCAACCCTCATTTTGATAAATAAAATCTATTGTCAATAGCATTTGCAGGTCATTCAACTTACATCTACCATGAAATAATCCCAGGAAACTTCCCAGGTGAACGGTACTTATGGGTCTCCAAGTGAGAAGAATTCATAAAGACAGGAGGGAGTGTGTTAATAATTACTGTGTGCTGCGTGATTTCGGCACTTAGACTTGTGTTCACAGCATGTACACCTTCAGCAAATCACTCCCACTTTGGCAAGCACAAAACTAACTCTTAGCTTCCTGATGCAACTCTTGTCCACTGTTATACTATGACTGACTGGCATTCTAAAAGAGACTAGGATAAAAACAATCCAAAACAAAACAAACAAATTATAATTTCAGGTGCTCTAGTGCCTATAATTACCAAAATTTGTCAGAAATGACAGTTTACCTTTTTTTCTAGTTTGCTGGGGAACATGGACACTGGGTACATAACACTCAATGGGACGAGTGGGTCTCAGCTGGCCAAACTGAATGATCAAGTCTCTATAACACTTTGGCATTGATTATATCCAGCGGAACTGTCCTGTCAGTAGAGTTAAATTAACTCATGGTATGCTCATCTGATATTGGCTTGGTACAGGCATGGAGGTTATACCTCCATGGTACAGGTCTTTTTCAGTGGTATTTGCATTGGCTGGCAAGGCCTACTTTAGCCACTGGTGCACAGCTGGCCAGGCAATATACAAACTGTACTCTTTGCACACTTAGTTAACCCACAGGCAGTTTATTTCAGTGGAACATTTGGTACAGGAAGCCATCTCTTCATTCTCTGGGCTATTTGGTACAGGAATCCATCTCTTCACCCTCTGGGGTATTTTGTACACAAATCCATCTCTTCACCCTTCAGGCTATTTGGTACAGGAAGCCATCTCTTCATTCTCTAGCTATTTGGTACAGGAAGCCATCTCTTCATTCTCTAGCTATTTGGTACAGGAAGCCATTTCTTCACCCTCTAGGGTGTTTGGTACATGAAGCAATCTCTTCATCCTCTGGACTATTTGATTCAGAAAACAATCACTTCACCCTCTGCATTATTTGGTACTAGAAGTTGTGCCTTTGTCCTCTGCACTATTTGGTACAGAAAGCCATGTCTTCATCCCCTCAAATACATGGCACATGAAGCCATCTCTTCACTCTTTGCACTATTTGATATATGAGGCCATTTCTTTATCCTCTAAACTATTTGATACATAATACCACTTCTTCACACCCTGAATTATCCATTTCAGGAAATAATTTCATCACCCTCCAAAGAAATCTGCAGATACCTGTAGGTCTGGGTACTTGGGCTACCAGACCCAGTGTGTTGGTACTTTGATGAAACGTTCTTTTTTTTTTTCACAAAGAACTTGAATATGTTCATCAAAACACACAGAACACAATCAATGAAATGAGATTTACAGAGGCTGACTCACCAATAACAAAATTATCAATCAAAAATACACTTACACCATCCAGGCACTCTACAAGGTTTCATAAAAAAAAAAAGGTCTACAAATGTAATAAGTTTGCTCTGCTGGAGAGAATACTAAGTGACATTGTCATCGAAGCTTTAATGCATGCACCTACAATTGAGTATATATAGCTGTACGATAAGAACGACTTATATGACTGTTGCATCTTCATTTTTTTTTGTCTATCATTTTTACAAATTTCGAAACACACCAGACAAGTACTTGTGTTCTCTGTCATGGCCATTTCTGAAATAACACATCCTAGTCTCAATGCACCAAGATGGTTACGTTTTGCAGGCAACAAAACAAGGGCTTTAAATACAGGATTGGTCAGGAAGGGCAATCGATACCCATCACACTTCACAGCGGACAGGGTTAACTTGTTGGCAATAAAGAACGGCTTTAGTGGGAAGTGTGAGCCCAGTCCAATCATGGAGTTGATGGGAATTGATTGTTTTGTGAGGAGACACCTAAATGTAAACTGGCTGCTGGCACCTGCTTTACCAGACTCTGTCCACTGTGTGTGGTACATGTACATGTGGTCTGGCCAGCCTGCATCCAGGGCTGGGCACTTTCGGGGCGGGGGGGGGGGGGGGGGGGAGGAGGAGGGTAGGGTCACATGTACAATGTACTTATTCTCTGTTGGACAGATACAGACAGAGGAGAAGGGATTGCCCCACTCCCTGTCACACTAAAGGGGACCAGGCCAGGGAGTACTGGGTCCACAGACTTTCTACTGGAGAAGGAGGACATGGGGAAAAAAATCTTCATTCCCAACTATCTGTGTGTCTAATATGAGTTACTTAGACCTACTGTTGGGAAGGGATTAGGGTGTTGGTCTGTGAACCCGTTGTTGCTCCTCTATCTGTAGAGTGTGAGTACATTTAGGTCCTGGGCCTGTAGATAGTGTAGTAGTGGGTGAAGGTGGGGGTGGGGCACGGGGAGCAATCATTGTTGGATCTTTAAGCAATTTACAACCTAATGTGGGGCACAGGGAGCAATCATTATTGGATCTTCAAGGAATTTAAAACTTAATGTGGGGGCATAGGGAGCAATCATTATCCAATCTTTAATGGATTAAAAACTTAATGTGGGGTACAGGGAGCAATCATTGCTGGAACTGTAAGGAATTTAAAACTTAATGGCTACTTTCAACACCTATCCCATAATAATTGTCATGAAAGCAATACAGAAAGCGCTGACTGAACCATACGTATGTTGGCCCCTAATGAAAGCTTTCTATATGAGAAACTTCAATGTGAAGCTCTCATTCAAAATTCCTGAACAAGTAGTGTCTGTATTTGGAAATCTAAGAACACAGTAGCATATAGAATGAAATACATTTCATTGGAAATTGTCCAATGGACTCCAGTATCTTAACTGCTTTTGATGTAGGATGCCACAAGGCGAACCAATACATTTAGAAACTGACCAGGGCAACTCACGATCTTATTCAAATGAGTGACAATTTTTCAGCTTTCTGATTTTTCTTTGATTAAGGTTCAAATGGCTGGACTTTCCTATGAATCATGTGAAATTTTCCATTTCCATCTGCCACATACACCATTAACTGGCTGATCCCAGGAGCTGGCTCTCTGTCAAAGAGGAACCCATAGGCTGACACAAATTACTTTTCACCTCTCTGTGCTGCCATACAAAATCTACAGTGGCATAGGAAGTCTGCACTGACGGAAAATCTACAATTGATACTCTAAATTGGATTCTCTTGTTGTTATGTTTTATTTTGCTTATTTCTGTGGTGATGCAAACCCTGGGAACTGAAAACACGACACATAGACACATTTTGATCCTGACTGACATGCACTCAAAAGAATAAAAACGAAAACAGGAAAATTTTTACACTTAAAAGTACATTTACAATACAATGTGCCTTATTTCTCCATGGGAATCTATTGATACATGATTTTGTCACAACATCATAAATGTGATAACTCTATGCAAAATTCCCTGTTTCAGTACAAAGACAACTCAGCACTTAAGTGTTCATACATTTTTAAGTAATTTAATTCCCCAAAATATAATTTGGGTTAAACTGAAAGACACATTCCTGTACTTTATGATAATTTCACTGAGAAACTTTCAGACCTGCAAATCGCTACAGAGTGGTGACCACTCCATGCACATCAAAAATGTTTTATAGCAGACATGCAGTTACTTATTGATCTGATGGTTGTTATGCCACTTAGCATCGCTGATCTGGAAAATGTATACCTTGATGTGACAACAATGATTCAGAGAGACCACTAAGCTTTAAAAAGTTGCATCAATTCTTGAAATACTGCAAAAACATTGTCCCCTTCAACATAACTTTCCTTATGCATGACTGAATTCATAGTTGTGCTGCTCTACTGTTACCAAGTGGGACATGCTATGGACATGCTATCATGACCACAGCAGAGGCTTACCTGTGAAACTGTGGAACATAACCCCACACATCCATTAATATTTGTTAAGATTTGACAATTTACGCATATCAGCGATTCAGCCTGGTACCTTGCAATTGTACACAGGCACATTTCAGGCACAGTACAGCTCTAACTTGATCAAAATCACTCTTTCAAACTGCTCCACTTTCTTCACATCTATATATTTTGATATGGCTGTCGATGACCCGCTGAGAGTGGTGTCCCACAGAAATACTGTTTAATCTTGTCGCTTAATCCTGGCGTTCAAAGTTGCAAAACTAAATTTTGTTAGGTTGGTATTCCTGTGGATACTGTTGCATGTGTCAAGACAACAATCAGTGATTCCCTAACTTTATGTCCTCAGTGACCTTGTGACAGAAGGTCAAGGTCACCCAGATTATGTAATACAAGAGGCCCATGGGCCTGGTGATGTCCAAGTTACACCCTGCCATTACAAAGCGCCACCAATATCGAAATGAGCCTAGATTTTTATACACCCTATAAGTCCTGAAAGTTATATTGGGCTAACTTGAAAATGGTGGACAATATCACGCTGACGAGCAAAAGTTTATGGACAGACATGAGCGCTTGCATAAGCTGTGAGACCTTGGGTCAGCGGAGCTAAAAACTGTCGAAAAAAATCTGTGATCAGAGGAAGCTGGTTTAAATTAGGTTTCTGATCCATCACAACAACAACAACAACAACAACAACAACGACAAGAAGAAGAAGAAGAAGCGGCAGAAACGGGCACTAAAACAATATGTCCCCCGGCTTCCACCGGGAGACATAATTCTCTGTAAATTTTTTTTTTTTTTTGAAATGTTGAAAAAAATCAATGATCAGGGGAAGCCGATTTTAGTTAGGTTTCTGATCCATCATGAGGTTCTTTGGAAAAATACAAAAAAAAAACCCCAAAACATGTTGAAAGCTGCCGGCAATTCTTCTTGTACCATTGTGGAAATGTCATCCTCTTGAAATAAAATTTTATATTTACTCATAAAAAATAACAATAAACAAACATAATTCAAGAGGATGGTGGTTGTCAATTGGCATCTGGTCCATTGTGAGGTACATGTCTGACCAAAATCTGATTCTGCTGCAGTACATATTTCTTAGATACCATAGCAACGTCATTACATTACTCGGACAGGTGCAGGAACAGATGGATGGACAGCAGATGCAAGGGCTGAGAACACCAACACCATCCTGACTTTCTGTGCTGAGGGTAAAAATTACTTCCCAGTTCCGCTGACAAGGAGAGCATAAAACTGATGGGAAAACCTGGAAAACTTCTTTTATTCTTTTATTCATTCATTTATTTTTTTATTCATTCATTCATTCATTCATATTTATTTATTTATTCACTTATTCATTCATTCATTCTTTATTTATTTATTATCTATTTATTTTTTGGAAATGTACAACAAGGTTTCTTTATTATAACTGCAACACACATATGTCCAGTGTTGTTTGTTTGTTTGTGTGTGTGTGTTTTTTGTTTTTTTTTTGTTTCCTTCAGATTCCATTAAAAAACACAAAGCTTGTATGTGATCACTCAATCACCATTTTATTAGATGCAAAAAATGTGCGAGGCCACTCCCTCCTCCCCATAGTGCACAGTTTGTAAGCTTGTGACAATGATTAAACCGATGAACCGTCTGTAAAGACTTTAAATATCACATGGGATTACGCTGCCTTCTTGTCTTACATGATACCATCTCCCCGAGCAACATGGCTGCATGATAGCTTCTGATTAATGATCGCCTTTCCTCTTAAACGTCTTAAAAGGTCAAACAGTGTCTACGTCTGTTTTTACTCAATTTTCTTACCAATAGAAACTATTTCAAATGAGAATTGCTGTTGAGATCTATCAGGAAATTAAGGCATCTCCCACTAAATCAACATATTTCCTTAGCATCAATTGAGCCCATTCAGGCCAGGTTTTACTGTTTAATTTTTTGCCATTTTTCAATCAATAGAACATAACTGGTTGACTTGGTGCAAGTAATCAATCAGCATGGACTGCTAGTCATTTCAATTAAACAATATCCCATCACCAAGGAACCCCTGTAAGTCAATAGGTGTTTCTGTGTTTCTCTCTCTGATGATATGCAAATAAAATCATTCCACTCACAACCTGATAAACAGTGACGGGAGAAACTGTTTTCATTTCCATACTAAATTCATAAAACATGTAAGGAGAGGCTCTATCAATTGAGGTGTGTGCTCGGTGTCTGTGCTGCCTTGTTCCTGTGCAAGACCTTAATGCACCACACCAGCCTGAGAAAAACTATACAGTAAAACCTGTTTTGAGAGACCGCCCTTAAGGCAAGCCAAAAAGTGGTCACATAAAGCAGGTGGCCTATCAATGGAGGTGCAATAACATGGGAAAGATAGCAAAAGGGACTTTGAAAATATAGCTTTAAAGGGCAGGTGGTCTTTCATTACAGTGGTCTCTCAAAACAGGTTCTACTGTACAGCCATCTCATATCCGATATTATGCAAGATATACTGTGCATCTGTCTCATATTCCTCACTTATGTGAGATATACTCTCCAGCCATCTCATATCCTGTATTATGTGAGATATACTATACAGTCATCTCATATCCTGTACTGTGTGAAATACACTATACAGTCATCTCGTATCCTGTACTGTCAGATCCTTTAGAGCCATCTAATATATCCTATACTGTGACATACACTATAGGCATCTCAGATCCTATACTGTGTGAGATATACTATACAGGCATCTCATATCCTATACTGTGTGAGATATACTATACAGGCATCTCATATCCAATGCTGTGTGAGATACACTATACAGGCATCTCATATCCTATACTGTGTGAGATATACTATACAGGCATCTCATATCCTATACTGTGTGAGATATACTATACAGGCATCTCATATCCTATACTGTGTGAGATATACTATACAGGCATCTCATATCCTATACTGTGTGAGATATACTATACAGGCATCTCATATCCTATACTGTGTGAGATATACTATACAGGCATCTCATATCCTATGCTGTGTGAGATATACTATACAGGCATCTCATATCCTATACTGTGTGAGATATACTATACAGGCATCTCATATCCTATACTGTGTGAGATATACTATACAGGCACCTCATATCCAATGCTGTGTGAGATACGCTGTACAGGTATCTCATATCCGATACTGTGAGATACACTATACTGGCACCCGATACTGTGTGAGATATGCTGTACAGGCATCTCCTATCCGATACTGTGTGAGATACACTATACTGGCATCTCATATCCGATGCTGTGTGAGATATGCTGTACAGGCATCTCCTATCCGATAATGTGTGAGATACACTATACTGGCATCTCATATCCGATACTGTGTGAGATACGCTGTACAGGCATCTCCTATCCGATACTGTGTGAGATACACTATACAGGCATCTCATATCCGATACTGTGTGAGATACGCTGTACAGGCATCTCATATCCGATACTGTGTGAGATACATTATACAGCTATCTCATATCCTACACTATGTGAGATACACTATACAGCCAGCCATCTCACACTATGCAGCTATCTCTTATTCCTCATTGTGCGGGGTATCCTTTCCAGTCTTCTCAAATCCTATACTGTGTGAGATATGCTATACAGTGGTCCCCCTCTTATAAGGTCACTCCAAATGCAGCCAAAAGGTGGCCTAATATAAGAGGGGTGGCCTGTCTTGAAGGGGAAGATATAAGGGAAATACCATACTTTCTGCACAAGAATGGTGGCCTTTCAAGAGGGGTGGCCTCTGGTGAGAGGGGCTTTATAAGAGGGGGACCATTGTACAGCCATCTCATATCCTATACCATGTAAGATATGCTTTACAACTATCTCATCCCATCCCACACTGTGAGAGATATACTTTGCAGCCATCATACATTTCATATTCTGTGACATTCTTATAAAGCCTTTCTAACCAAAGGCCACAGTTACTGTTCATAATATATGGCATTTCCATAATTACTGTGCCGTGTCTAGAGAGGCCATCCCTCTTATAAATGAAGCCATTTACTGGCTGTATTTTGTAGCCATCTCATATAATACACTGTGAGATGTACTTTAAATCTGCCTTGCATCCCACACTTTGTGAGATATACTTTTGAGCTATTATATCCCACAAATTTTATAAGATGTCCTTCACAGTCATCTTATATTCCACTACCTATGTAAGATATACTTTGCTGACATCTCATATCCCACATCTCAGA
The DNA here is from genome assembly GCA_964020975.1 of Hermodice carunculata. Lineage (NCBI taxonomy): Eukaryota > Metazoa > Annelida > Polychaeta > Eunicida > Amphinomidae > Hermodice > Hermodice carunculata. The sequence continues at coordinate 12,665,797 of OZ026625.1, read as the reverse complement.
AATACATTATAGCAATCTAGCTCTTAACCCACACACTTTTTTATACATATATATTTTCCAGCCATCTGCCACCCTTCACCCTGTGTTACATGTGTATACCTTACAGTCATCTGATATCCTATATACCATGTGTTACATATATGTAACTTGAGTAGGGAACTCCGGGGGGGGGGGGGGGGGGGTAATATTTGATGTTTGGGACACAATTCCACCTCCCTAGCAAAAGTTACATGGGATTTACCTTTACTTTAATGCCATTGAGTATGAAATAACTGAAAATTTAGTCAATTTAATTGCAATTTTGATCCCGAACTTTCTTTGTTTACCAAGGTTACAAGCCGGTCCCCATGCCAGCTGGAGGCTTAACCCAGCTTACTACTGTTGCGAACACTTTTGAAAGTAAAGACACATTTCCCAACAAATACAGCTGAGCTTAGCGGTGACCCATCCCTAGTTGGTGACTTCTTTCTCTTTTTTTTTCTTTCTTTTCTTTCTTTCTTTCTTTTTTCTTTTTTTCCATGCGATGTCAGATTGTCCCCAAGTAAACTTCCGTAGCTCAATTCATCAATTAATATGTTTAATTGACCACGTTTCAGCAATTTTGCACAACAGTACTGAGACAAATTTACATCCAACATTTTGTTTAATTCTGCTTTCATGTCTAGTCTACAATGACGATGCAGTCAAGGATATTTTCCCCTTCGAATTTGTTTGACATAACAACTAACAGCTAGTGTTTCCCATATTTAGGCAAGTGTGTTGTACACAAACAAGCAGAACATACCACTATGTAAATGTACATGTATTATGGTTATTCGTCTTGTCCCTTCAGTGCTATTTGTGGAGAGTGGTCACCAGTTGTACGTGGCCATTTTTATTTGGCAGAAGGGGTGACCACATACAGCAGGTACTACTCTACTCCTATTAACTGGGATCCTGTGCTGCCACCTAGGTGGCAGCAAGGAACTTGACAGGAAAGAGCTCAGATTCATGTATAATGCAGTGCCAATTGGGCTTCTTTGATAAAAAAATAACCGGTTGAGACAGCAAAAAGCTCAAGAGAAGCCATTTACTGTTTTAGAACATAAAAATGCTTAACATATTTACAATGTTCCATTTGTCTGTTTGAAAAAGTGTTATTTCTGTCTAGTTAGGTAACATAACTGGTACAAGTGCCCTTATCATGGTGGAGGCAGAGTTCTGTTGCCTAGCAACTGAGGTAACAAGAGCAGCTCTGCAGTTAATATAGTCAAACCTTCTATTGACTTGTGTCCCCAGAAATGTGGCATTAAGGAGCAAGTAGTTGTTCATGGCAGTGACAATACCCAGCATGCACCACTATATATATATATATATATATATATATATATATATATATATATATATATAGTTTTATATCCTATATCAGCAACATTTCACTCTTGTAGTCTTTAATTTCTTGCGCATGGCTTTTCTTGGTTATAGTTATACATTAAACTGTCACAAATAGGCACTGTCAGAGATACACGGGTAAGATATCGCAACTTCTGAAACATGTAATATGATAGTTAGCCCAGGTACATACACATTATTGTCTTTTGTATGGCCTTTTGCAAAAATATCTGTTGAGTGAGTTTGGTACAAATGATAACCAAAAAAAAAAAAAGTAAATAAAATAAAAAAATTAAAAAAAAATAAAATACAAATTTACAACAAAAAGAAATCCCCCACATCCTTTCATATTTATAGGTTAGAGGCACCCTGTGCCAGAAACGGACGGCAGAGAGTACAAAACTTGGCTAAATTCCCATATCCTATGATACAAATTTTGCACCCATCTGGTCTCCCATAGTGTGCCAGATTTTACTGATTGCTATCTTGTACCTGGCCATGTGAGGTACTCTTTCCAAGCCTGTCATCTACTGTGTCAGTACACTCCCAAAGCAGCTCAATATTTCACTTCCTGGGTGCTGTTATAAGACTGTACAATTTCTCTTCTTTCTTACAATGGACATATGAGAGTCTCATTGTCAGCAGAATCAATCAAACAAATACAGAATTTTTGATCAATTGCTTTCCTGGGGAGATGTATTGACGTCTAAGTTATATCAATTTTGTGTATTGAATTAGATTTCTATGAACTTTTCAAAAGAGTCTTCTGCGCCTCATTTGATGAGAATTTTTTGACTGGGACATATGCCTAGTGCTGGCTTCAGCTGGTCCAATAATCAATTAACTCTTTAATAGCACAGAAGAGCTTTCTTCAGCAATATGCCCACAAAATATGCCAAAGAAAGTTCTTGACCCAGACAATCCCCCCTCCTCTCAGATACAAGCATGTGGGGACTGGAATGAAAGGTCTTTGATGAGGAACAGTAACAGTGGAATCAGAATCATTATAACAATGTAATGCAGATAAACACAAAAGTTGTTGTGATTAGTGGGCAAAGGGTCAACTATCAAATATTTCGTGGTCAGGTGTATGTAGGAAGGCGAGAGCTGATCATCTGCAGAATGTCAATCTTCTTTGTTTTGCCCATATTAGGTAAAACAGCCTGAGGAACAACCGCACACAGACAGCTCTACACGCCATTGTTAGCTCGACACGCCATTTAACAATGTCTTAATTGCTAATCAATTCTCTCACTTATTTTAATATACCAGGAGAGGAAGAGTTAACATTAACTAAAGGAACTCGGCTCTTTCATTCTCTCAATAAAAACATTTCACTTTCGTGGTCTTTGATCGACACACGGGAATGTTCATATCTCCTAAAATGTCACACCTGGATTTCTGCAAATGCACTTTCCCATGAAAGCGTGTCCGCGTACATCGGTTGCAGGGGTTTGCAGCACTATTATGAAAAGTGACAAACTTATGGGGAAAAAAATCTCCATTTTTCCTACCACCCTATGCTATTTCCCAAATATTGAGGCTATTTTAATTCAGCATAAATTTAGCCTCTGCTCCCCATATGCCAACATAATTTGGAGAACAGCCCATCCACTTGGTGTACAATTAAGCTGCATCCAAATACAAATGCAAGAGCACTGTAGATCTCAGATCCACAGCATTAATACATTTCATATCATTGATCTTTTTTCTCATGTGTGTTGTATTCTACAGCGAGAATTTCATCTTTGAATGCTCCTAAAAAGAGCATTCGTTCAAGCTGCTACTAACACTCAGTAATCTCCAGTCTTTGGATTTTTACGTTGCTCCATCTAGCTGCCATAAACTTGGCTCTTGATGCTGGCTGTACTTGCCAGGCAATGCAAAAACCACTGCAAACCTAGCCAACTTGGTATACACCTATAGGTTTTACATGGATGCAGTGAAGCATGCCAAGCGTATATTAACAATTTTTCACGGCACAGATGTTGACATATACTTCCTACGTTGACCATAGCAAGGTGGACAAAAAAACCTAAGGACACGGAGAAAACCACTGCGTACAGTCATAGTGGCGGTATCTCTTTCCATTGGCTCCCTGGGTCGAGAATTTAACCCGCTCCCAGAGGTCGAAGATGAGCATGTTGTCACTCGGCCAACCACGTATCCACACTGTTTTGTGTAATGAGAGTTAATGTTGCTGAACCTTGTGCCGATGTTTTGACACGAAACTTTTCTCCTTAAACAACTATCAGTTATAATGTCTGGTCCTTCTTCACTTCCCATGAAGAGTGACACAGAGGGTCAAGTTAACATTATTCTCATGCATGTTCTAGAGGTACTGTTGCACCCAAAGTGCCAAAAGAGAAGAATCTGCTGAGTCAGTCTTGTCAGGCTTAAAGGATGTTTTGACATTTTCAAGAGGTTTCAACATGTACAATTTTTCATTGTTTATATTTCATCTTATTTTATTTTTAATTTTTATTTTTTTTACAGTATATGTACCTATTTCACCTCAAAGACTTCTCCCAGACAAGCATAATGGTGATTTACCATCCAATATTGATGGCAAGACATGCTGCAGAATGTCACCTGTAGGTGGTACTGCAAATAAAACTGGCCTTATTCATTGGACGAAAGTCATGTGACACGGGAAGCAAGTTCTGCCACCATGCAGAATAGAATATCTGACATTCCTATTGATGATAACTTTGGCCTTTTTTCTCTCTCTTTCATATCACATGCATTTGGATCAGCAAAATTCATTAGGCTGAAACATGCATGTTCACTGACCTGTATCATTGGACAAACACCTGTCGCTAAGTTTCACATTTGCTCTTAGTTTTGTTTCCTCATTAATCATTCGGGTTATCATCTTAATGTATAATTAAAAGTGTAAATTACCATCTACCCACAAACTGCAGATGCAGAGTAAAAAGGTGTAATTCTTGTAAAAATGATAAACCCTATCATATTCGCAACATATCAATGATGAATTAGCAGGTCAGTACAAATATAGCAAGGGGGTCCCATGGGACATCAAAAAATGGATTTGAGCATGGACACGAGGGACCCATTGCTAACTTTTTTGAAAGCTGATAACTATGATTAAGATTCAACATTTCCATTTCAGGAAGGCAGCTATCAGGTTATACAAATTCTGTTTTATGACAATTAGTAATCAGGTGAAAGTCGTCTAGGCCCAACCTATTTCACGTCATTACATTAAGTCAATAACTTTCCCTGCAATTCACACTCAGAGTCTGCCTGGATGTTACTTAGTTGTTGACTCAAGTTTACCATGCATTAATTTATCTATTACCCGCTGATGTCATGTTAACTACGCTAAAAAAATCTTTAATTTCTTAAGCGACCGACACAAAAACAGAAGCTTGGAAATGACAACGAGATAATGAAAACACAGCAGATAGCCTATACATTATGTGTAGCAACATTGATAGATGGCGTGCCCATTATTCTTAGGCTCTAACGTTATTAAGGCAGCAATAGCAACAGACGCTTTATCAATCTTGTAGTAAATTAATAGCCAGCAGATACTTAATCTCCAGTGGCCCAATGATGAGAGTGCCCAATAACAAGCCTGCTGTCATGCTGACTATACTCCGTCATCCGCCACGCGGTCCATTGTCATACCGACAACTTTTCTTTCTCTGCTGCTACTTTGTCATAAATTTACGCAGTCCATGCACTCTTGAGTGATTTTTGCTCAGCAGATTTTCTGTCACCTATTTCAGTTCAAATGGATTCATGAAAGTAAAAATAGCAAGACCGCATGCCTGTGTAAGCACTCATCGTGTTCAAGAGAGCATTTGAAGCAGAAGGATCATGAATGAGTGCTGATTGCAGTCCCACTTCATGAATGATTCCTCTGCCTCATGAATGCTTTGAGTGATCTAATACATGAGTGATCCCTCCATCTCATGAATACAATCAGTAACCTACTTCACACATGATCTCTAAACCTCATGTATATGCTGAGTAATCTACTTTAACATGTGCCTCCACCTCATGAATACATTGAGTGACATGGTTCATGAGTAATCTCTCCACCTCATGAACACAGTGAGTAATCCCTCTGCCTCATGAACACATTGAGTGATCTCCTGCATGAGTGATCATGAAAAATGCTTTCACATGTTTGCACTCAAATGTACTTGTATTCTTCCCATAAGGCTGTGCTCTGGCAGTTAACCCCTTCCTCTTGCACAAAACTGAGTTTTAAGATTTAGTCATGTTATTCAGCAGTTTTCCTTCCTATGGGTTGCCAGCACCCAATTAACCCACACCATGAAAGTTGTTGACCTGGGGCATGTTATCTTGATAGGTCTCATCTCATTCAAGCCGCTTTTTCTGATTGTTGAAGCTAGTCAGGGGTTACATATTTGTGGAAGTTTAGGGACATATGTTGCAATTGTGAACTCTGGCATTGAAAATTGGCTTACCCAAGTAAGAAACATCGCCGCTAGGTATGGGTGGCCTTAAATTGTGTAACTATGTGTAACTTTTCTGTGCACATGCCACTCTAGATTTTTTTTCGGGGGGGGGGTGCGTTTTTTTTTTTTTTGTTTAAGATCCCTCCAGGTGAGAACATGTAAAGCTGAGCCCGATCCATGGACATGCTGGCTGGGGGAGATAAAATGTGTGTGGAACAAAAAGAAAAACAAAACCCTCAGCAGTTCCTTGTGATATCTTCCCTGTGCAATTAACTGTTTCAGTGCCAATCACGGCTGAAGTCGATCTGTTCAAGTCAAACTAGTCTGAATTATCATCAGGATCCCAGATTCGTATTCCTTGTAAAAGGACCTTTCATTCAAGTGCCAGTATGCCTATAGTTCCAGAGAGAATATCCCAAGTCAACAGCTTTTCTCGGTGCACATTGGGCACACTGCGCCCAATGTGCACCGAGAAAAGCTGTTGACTCAGTGCAAAATTTGGCACTGAAAGCGTTAATGTGTAATCAGACAACTTTGGGCTTTTTTTAAAAAAAAAATTCCATTCTCCCTCACAGTTTGTCAACCATCCATCACAAGTTTGCCATGCACATTTACATCTTTTCCACCATGTCTACCTTGAATACAAACAGTTGGGAGTAAATATTGACATCAGGCTTGTAATGTCAACAGTAGAGTTATTATCACTATGCTTTATGGTAACTTGCTGTCGCAAAGAGCGAGAGAATCAAGTGTAATGCTGGTGTATTTACTCAGCACTGTATCAAAACAGATTTGGTTTTCTTTTTTACCTTTCATCTGTACAATGTGATGGGTGGGCTGAGGCCTCACCTTGTACAGTTAAACCTGGCCTCAAAGACCACCAATTGGATCAACAACTTGTGGTCTCTCATTGGAGGTATAAATTAAATAACTTGAAAAATGCTGAGGAAAATATCTCGAAAATGTTTTTTTTTAAGGCAGGTGGTCTCTCAAGACAGGTAACAATGCATTTGAAACAATTGAGTGAGTGTTCCTTTCTGATGCCCCAATCAACTCTTTCAGTGCCAAGTGCGAGCAAAATCAGACTACTTCACAGGAACTGCTCTGAATTATAATAAGTGGCTAGATTCAAATTTGGTGTAAAATGACCTTTCATTTAAGCCTTTCCCCCTTGAATTAAGACTGAGTCAACAGCTTTCCTTGGCATGGGTTGGGCACTAAGTGCCCAACCCATGCTAAGGAAAGCTGTTGACCTGGGGCATGTGATCTTGATAAGTCTCACATACATTTCTCAGTCAAATTGTTTTTCATACCTGTTGAAATTAGTTGAAAACACTGAAGCCGACGACATTTGACCACCAGCCGGTTTTGGCCGGTTTGAGGGGGAAAGGGTTAAGCATCAAAAGGCCTAAAGGTACACAAAGTATAATAGTCCAGGTCAACAGCTTTCCTCGGTGCACTTGGGGGGCATGTTATATTGACAGTTTATATCATTTCACTGAGTCAGCAGCTTTCTTTGGCGGCCAAAGTGAGCCAAGGAAAGCTGTTGACTCAGTCAAAAATTTGGCACTGAAGGGGTTAAGACACCATAGGACAGAAATATATTTACAGTAGTCCTTCCTTTGAGAAACCGCCCCTAGCACCACCCAAATGGAAGTCACATAAAGCACTTGGTCCCTCAATGGAGGTATAAATAACATGAAAAATACTACAGAAAGACCTGACAACTGTCGTCTCTCAAAGGAGGTGGTCTTCCAAAGGAGTGGTCTTTCAAAGGAGGGACTACTGTACCAGCTTAACCCCTTTCCCTTGTATACCAGCCAAAACCTGCTGGTGGTCAAATGTCTGCTTCAGTATTTTCAAGTAATTTCAATAGCAAGGAAAAATAATTTGAATGAGAAGTCTGGTAGAATAACCTATTAAGGTGACATGCCCCAGGTCAACAGCTTTCCTCAGATTGCCTCAAACCAATGACAAGGAAAGCTGTTGACTAAGTCTGAAACTCAGTCTGAATTCAAGCGGAGAAGGGTTAAACGTATCAATAGATAAGTTTAATCTCATTTTGATCTCATTTTGCTGCTTTCTATTTGCCAATATCCTCATTTTTTTTCTCTTAGAGATAAAGAAAATTGTGACTCGTAAATGACAGAAGTATCCAGCAGTGACTCATGTGTGAAAGATCCCCTAAGGCAGTCCTCAAAGTGGTCACATAAGGCAGGGTGTCTCTCTCTGGAGGTCAAATAACGTAGAAAGACAGTGTTAGGAAACCTGACAAAGGTCATCTTACAAAGGCCCGATCTCTTCCTAGAGCGGTCTCACAGAGGAGGGAGGGACTACTGTCTTGTACACAGCCTTAACTCACTGTCTGTATAGTCACACAACAGATACACATGTATTCAACTCATAACTGCTTAACACTAATATATATATATATCATTACAACACGCTGCCCACAAAGAAAACGGACATGAGCTGTTTCATAACAACCGCATTTTCTATATTGCGCGGTACAGCTGTCACACATCTGAACACACTCGACACTATCCCATGCACACAAACACTTCCTAACCCCTTGATCTGACACACGACATTGCAGACCGATAATCCGGCTGTAATCCTGGTCTCACTCCTGACCGCTATGAGAATTACCTGAATGATGGTGCGTCCTGATTGATGATTACCAGAAGCTGCCATTGTTCAGTCCATAAATATCCAGACTTGGTGTGAAGGACAGGTTACAAATCCAGAATGACACATGCACCTTCAAAAGATAACGATGATAGGAGACTTCCAGGCACAGGTGGAGCTTAACCCTCTCACTGCCAATCTTGGCTGAAGTTTATGGGCTTTAACCTTTTTCCCCCTTGAATTAAGACTGAGTCAACAGCTTTCCTAAACATGGGTTGGACACTAAGTGTCCGACCCATGCCAAGGAAAGCTGTTGACCTGGCGCATGTGATCTTGATAGGTCTCATCTATAATTTCATAGTAAAACTGTTTTTCATTACTGTTGTAGGTAGCCATATACACTGATGCAAATGACGTTTGACCAGAAGCCAGTTTTGCCTGGTTTAAGGGGGCAAAGATTGAAATAACATTATGATACCAGATTCATATATTCCTTGTAGATCATTCATTTTAAGAACTAGTATACCTACGGTCTGCGGAGAAGATGAGAATGGTCCAGCTCAACAGCTCTTCTTAATGTTATGCACCCAAAGAGGGTGGAGGCAACCTGTTGACTCAGTCAAAACCTTGGCCCTCAATGAGTCAAAGCCTGGGGTGAGGGCTAGCTGATCCTGGATGAGATGGAGGGGACGCTTGATACCACAGAGGTATGGAAAACTGATTCCCACAAAAGATGTGGGATAGCTGATCTAAATGAGATCAATGGGACAGCTGATAGCACAGAGCAATGGGAAACTGATTCCCACACAAGAAGTGGGATAGCTGATCCTCAATAAAGTTTACAACAGTTCTGCAGCACAGGGTCTAACAAAAATCCACTTGTGGTTTCAGCAAGCTTATCTGGTGTGGAATGCAACCGTCTCCCTCTGTCTTAAGGCAGCTGAAGCATGACTTGCCAGGCAATACAAACATGCTGGTGATATCCCCTTGAAACCCACAACAAGAAATGTGTACTTTTATAAAATTTTCAATTCCCTGTGGGCCCCTCGTGTCACCAACAAACATGTAACAAAGCTAATGAAGCACATAATGACCAAAAATCAACCGAATAATACATATTTGAATTATTTTTTTAGACATGTCACAGCAACTAAGGAGCCCTAACTGGGAAAACGGTTCTCCTTATCTGATTTATTAGCATAAGTATACACAAGGGAATAAAGCTAAGAGGTTATACTGGTTGGTCTTTGAAGTGCTTGGGGTGAGACTTGTATACTCTTTAAGCAGCCAAAAACCAGCACCAAAAAACATTTGTGGCGCTTTCACCAACTTGCATATTATGTAGAATTATCATGCAAAGTCTGTTGCCCATGCATGCAATATGCCCTCTATCTCCACCGCCATTGCATTCCGTGAAAGGAAGTAAGATTTACACGATTACAATTCTACTTCTATTGCACATAGAGATGTCAAGGCACATACAAATGTGCATAAGAATGTTATCTACCAGTTTTCCTGGGGCAAGTCTGGTTGCACCTAACATGCCATACACAAAGTGACGACACAAGGCCTAATATACACATGTACAGTGTATGAAGCATTCTGAAGCTAATGTCAGCTACACGTGTCATTAAACAACTGTAAAATACCTTTAGAGTCATTTACATGAAATTTAAGGCAAATATTATGATCAAACAAATATTGTCAATACCTTGACGAAAATAAAGTTTGGCCCTTTTAACTTCTCACACAGCTTGCCGTGGTCCAGTCAGGTATGATCAAGTCCATCACACACAGCCCTGCTGTGGGTGCCACACCAGGTTTCAGACCTTTAGTACAGTACAAGCACAAAGGAAGACATTGCTTGACCTCAGGTCAGCCAAGAGTCCATGCTTGAGGTCCACACATACCAGAAGGTGGCATCATAGTAATGTGCTGCATCTTTATAACAATGACATAGACCTGCCACAGTTCGGGATTTTTTTTTAATTATTATATTTATTTACTTGCTTATTTATTTATTTATTTATTGCATTTTTTTTTTTTGGTTTGCATTGCAGGTTTCAATTTTTTAAAAAAATTTATTGTTATCAAAATATGTTTCTTTCTTTGAGAGACTTATTTTACCCCACTGCAAAAGCTAAGTGCAGTCTGGCTATGCACTGTCCAGTTAAGCAATCCCCAAAATAGAGGCTGGGTCACCCTTCCATATCTGCTTCAAACCCAGTTGTTTCTGCCCTGGTGCATTTTGACCAGGGCTCACCTGGATCGATGCCACCTACTGACCATAGGAGGAATCACGTTCAGAACCAACAAAGCACACAGATCTGTAGTTTTGCAGTCCACGGGTAAATTAAGTAAATTCTAGGACCAAGCCAGGTCTAACGCTGGTGGTACAGACCACAAAGTAGATCATGTTATTGCAAACCATATTATAACAGGAGGATTTCTCATTAAGTAATGGGAAAAGCACTTCAAGGGGGAGCCACGGGACTTTAGTATTATAGTTATATATCAGAAGCCACCTTGCCATGAGGGCTGTAACAAGGAAGCACTATACTCTCCTTTCATTGCAGTCCCTGGTGTTAAAGAACATACACTTTCATGTCTTTACTTCTACAAATCCACGGATGTCCCTGGTGTTAGAATACATAAATTTTCATTTCTGCATCACTTAGGTTCCAGCAACTGCATGACTTGTGTCACGTACATCACATTATGTACAGTTGTCACCTAGTTTAGCAGTCTCCTGAAACTGCAGCACAGTGATAAATTTTGTAAGTCATGACTTGCAAAGTACCTCAAACAACATCAGAAATACCCTTTCTGTGATGACAGAGTACACCTACCCCACACCTGACTCCTCAATGTACAGTAGGCCCTCCTTTGTGAGACCGCCCCTAGTCCCACCCAAAAGGTGGTCACATAAATCAGGTGGTCCCTCAAAGGAGGTATAAATAACATGAAAAGTACTACAGAGAGACCTGATAATTGTGGTCTCTCAAAGGAGGTGATCTCCCAAAGGAGTGGTCTTTCAAAGGAGGGACAACTGTCCAATACATGTACTAATATGAAGAAATGTAACACATCCTTGACTTCAGGCAAGTGCCAGTCTATGAAGGTCAGCTCTATAGTTAATGTTGATCGATCCTCTCACCTTTGAAACAGAGTCTTCATTACTACAGACAATAACAGACAGGCTTGCCTAAATTGCAATCTTGAACCGTTTTTTTTTTTTTCAACTCTTTACCCCTTGAATTGACACTGAGTCAACGCTTTTCCTTGGCATGAGTCGGGCACTAAGTGCCCGACTCATGTTAAGGAAAGTTGTTGACCTGGGGCATATGATCTTAATAGGGCTCATCTACAATTCTCAGTCAAAATTGTTTTTCATTACTTTTGAAATTAGTTGAAAACGCTGAAGCAGACGACATTTGACCACCAGCCGGTTTTGGCCGGTTTAAGGGGGAAAGGGTTAAAGGTAAAATGGCGGAGTTTTTACACTCAGCGAAGGTTTTACGAGATCATCATGGATCTACACAGCACTTTGAGTAAACAGTTTCACACAAAAATGGCAAGACTGAAACTTTCTGTGACAATGACATACATTCAAGTCAGTGCTTTCTAGAGAGAATTACTGCATCAAGCTCTTTTGGTGTTATATTTCGCCTGCGGGAGAGAATTACTGAACCAACCTTTCGGTGTTCTACTCTGACTATGAGAGAGAATTACTGTGCCAATTAAGCTTTTGGTGTTCTACTCTGACTGTGAGAGAGACTTACTCTACCAAACCTCTGATGTTACACTCTAACTACCAGAGAGAATTATGGCACCAAACTTTTGGTTTTCTATTCTGATCGTAAGAGACTGCATCATGTCAGCCTTTGGTGGTCTACTCCGATGGTGAGGCAGACTTACCACCACAAGCCTTTGCTGTTCTATTGACTTTGAAAGAGCATCACTGCACTTAGCTTTAATTTTCTTGTTCTGTTGTGGCTGTGAGGGAGAATTCTACACTGTACTGTTTAATTTTGTTCTACTATAGGGCTGTGAGGGAGGATTCAAATGTATCAACAACTTGCTGTTCCAAACTACACAAAACGGTGCCCTGAAAGAAGGACAAGTAAACAAACACATATTGTGATAAGAAATAAAATTACAAAGTGATCAATATATCAAGGTACACATCGCACCGCCATCTAAGTACATGTATGGAGATTATGTATCATTCTGTGCCACGAACCCATCGTTTTTTCCCCCTTGGTGCTGTATTGAGAGTTCCACTTCAAGCTGTCTACGAACTACAGAGCGACCAAATCAGTAGCTCTGCTGTTCCCTGCTGGTTTCTGCGTCACTACTTTCATAATGGTCAATTGTTATCTGATTCACTGGGTCACTGTTGCTGTATCTGCTTAGAGGATCAATTTCCTGTGTGTCTGTATTTAATTATCGTTCTACGTGCACAGGACACATGTATATATGATTATGTCAACTGGATCGTACTAATATCAAGAAATACACTAATTTCAGGGAATGGGAGACATTTATTAAAGCGACAAATTGGAGTCAATAGTTCATGTGCACAGCTCATATTGTGCCACGTATGTCCGTCTGGTGACCTGTTGTTTACAAGATGACATTGACTTCATGGACAGATATTTATAAGCTCAGCCCCAGCACAGTTTTCAATTACATTTTTATCCATGATTCCCTCAAAATGTGGTCCACCAGGAAGTACAATACTTCATTTAAGACATAGAGAATCCAGCATGGCTAGCCCATTGAGGATAATGTTGGGATCAGGAGTTGTTGGATTTTCAGCTGGGTGAAAACATGAAAATCCAACTACAAGTGATCTCAACATTATCTCAATGGGGCCACATATACTGGTTTTTCTTTCTCCTATGTCTATACAAGGGCAAATATGCACCAAATGGAAGTTCTAGCGGGGAAATAAGTCTGAAAACAATGCCATTTTGAAAGTGGGAGGAGTCGGTATTTTATCAAATGCACCATGGCTTCTCATTGGTTTGTCTACTACCTGAAATCAATGAGTGACAAATCAAATGAAAGATTATAATGAAAACCTTATGCTTCATACCCATGCAGGAAAAGCTTCAGGCATAGGAGAAAGCGAAGCATTGTTCATACAGAACTTTGTCTTCCTCCAGTTTAAATATTACTAATATTGTATTATTAGTCAGATTCAGACCAAAACTGAGGCAGAATCAATCTTTTTAGTTTCTAAATTTTATAACTTTAACTGAGATTTTTTTTTTCCTGTTCACATCCCCATCAACTCCCGCCTCTTCCTGTCCTCAAATTCATGTCTGCCCCTTGCCTGCAGAGCAGTCCATCCTAAAGGTTGTTTGCACTACAGTACTGAGGTCTGTGCATCAACCTGATAACTGGTTCTCAAATAACAACTCATTAGTGTCATCTGTCTCGATTAATGGTGACCTCTTGCCTCCACCCTGCGGGCTTATGAGACGGTCAATCTTGAGCAACTCATGGCCTGAAAGTTGGGTAATTAGCACAGCACTTTCTACCTGAATCAGTTTAAGACCTTTGTGTGTCAGACTGCATTTAGTTTGAACCGCTGATCAAAAGGTCATTCTGTTTTCAGGCCACATTTCCCTATGCCCCAGATCACAACACTGTGAAAATAACTTGTTAGAAATAGGTTTAGTATTCAGGCATTATGCTGACAAAAGGATCATGACAGTCCTGTGTTCAGCCTATTTTTCATCCAAACACTGGTAATTGCAAGCATAAATGATGGTGCTGTGCACATAACACGTGCAGGTTTATGATGAAATGAGATTACCTTGACCAGTATCAACCTTAACATACACAATCTGATATGCATAATATCCACGGGGTGGGGGTGGGATGGTAGATGATGCTTCTTGTTGTATGTCTATAATACTGATTAATAAAATTTGTACTACATCCTTCCAGACACTATGAAAATATTGGAGTAACAAAATCAGATTGACTTTAAATACATCCGTTCAGCAACCACAAAAAAATTACATCACAGTGGTCTGAAAAACTTATAAAAGATTCTTAACAAATCAGGTAATAACATCAGTGCCACCTTGTAAACAAATCTTACATGCAGAAATAGTCATGAGACATTACCATGAGTTTAAAAAGAATCTAGCACACAGTTTTGGAATACTAAAAATAGCAAGAAATTCCCTAAAAAACTGCCACTGATCAGTTTCACTGATACGAAACCGGTCTGGCTTTTTCTCCTCATTTTGGTTACCCGTCACTGGTCTTGCCTGGTTTTACATATTAAATTCCTTAAAAAACCCTCAGCTGCAGGTTTTTCTATTGTTATCAAGGTAAAGCTGACCATGGCACAAAATTGAAATGATTGACCTTTGCAGCCTTGAAACAAGGTCAAGGTCAATAGTGTGCATTCCATAAGACGGATCCACAAATCAGAGGGGGTTGTTGTTGTTGTTGTTTCTCTTTCCATTTTCAAGTTATCAGGGTGACACTGAACATAGCATGACTGTATTTGACAAAGTTGATAGTGTGCCCATTGAGAAAGGTCATGGTCATACATATGCGATCCCATCTGTGCACTCCATAAGAGGGACCCAGACATCAAACTTGATTAGTGTAGGTCTTTCCACTCCTAACTTATCATGTTGACATCAATTTTGTTGATGGAAAGACAAGTATGAGATAATACCCTTTAGGCTAGTATGGCCAAAGGGCAGCAAAAACAAAACAAAACAAAAAACAAAAAAAGACAAAGCAAAAAACAAACACAACAAAAAAAACAAACAAACAAACAAACAAACAAAAAAAAACAACAACACAAACAAACAAGGCAAAACAAACAAAATCACAGCCTTGTTGATGAAGGTCTGGTGGCACTCATAAGTGTTACTGTGCAATTTTAAAGAAATTAACCACACAGTTTTGGAGAATAAGCACATCCCCCCCCCCAATTTCCCCCAATTTAAAAAAATAAAAAAATAAACAAACAAATAAATAAATAAATAAATAAATAAATAAATAAATAAATAAATAAATAAATAAATAATAAAAAATAAAGGAGGGGAATGATGAAGGAAGGAAGGAAGGAATAAAATTAAACAACAATAGGTAAAAAACTCACTGAAACAACTGAAATATGACACTCAAGGCACACCCCTGCCAAACAAACGAATACTGGCAATAGTTTTGGAGAAGCATTTATGAATTTGTATTGTGAACAGCTGGATAGGGTGGTCAACATAAGCTCAGCTGGCTGACAAATCAGCTGAGCAGGCACTTTGTTTTCTTCTTGTTTATACACCACACTATGAAACAAACATTGCCAGACCGTAAGACAGTTGTCATGATGGTTTCCAGTGTATGCACTGTCCACTTTTATTTGAAACTTTCAGCTCAATGTTCCATGCTCTCTTGAGTTCCTGGCCCAATACTCATGAGACATGGTTCCATGCATCATCTCTCTCTCTCTCTCTCTCCTCTCTCTCTCTCTCTCTCTCTCTCTCTCTCTCTCTCTCTCTCTCTCTCTCTCCCTCTCTCTCTCTCTCTCTCTCTCTCTCCTCTCTCTCTCTCTCTCTCTCTCTCTCTTCTCTCTCTCTCTCTCTCTCTCTCTCTCTTCTCTCTCTCTCTCTCTCTCTCACATACACACACACAAAATGTCTATCATGGCTGTGCCATTTTTTCTCCTACCTGGCTGCTTCAAATGTGTGTCTTGTGTGGCGACTGGCTGAATGTGTGTATCAGGACTACACCATTTTGGTCTTCCCCTTCAAAAACTCTCAGGTTTCTAATTCTATATATCCTGCACTCACGATTTACATTTTTTTTAGATACACTTTATGTACACAATGGCATTCACCT
This sequence comes from Hermodice carunculata, assembly GCA_964020975.1. Taxonomy (NCBI): domain Eukaryota; kingdom Metazoa; phylum Annelida; class Polychaeta; order Eunicida; family Amphinomidae; genus Hermodice; species Hermodice carunculata. The sequence continues at coordinate 12,649,466 of OZ026625.1, read as the reverse complement.
ATGAAGATTTTGTAGACAAAAAAAAAAACAGTAACATGTTGCCATTAATAGATGAATAGTGTTTGAGGTCACCCTCATGAGAGGCAAAAGGTTAAGGTCAAGTGCAGACAAAGGTAAAATGCTGATTCAAAGTCACGCACACTGCCAGCCATGTCAACGATGGTGGCAAAGACAGAACACACAAAGTTCTTTTGTGCTTAAAATATGATAGGTGCTTCCAAAGAAATCTGACACTCCTTTTTTTCAATTATACTCTACAAGTTGAAAGAGCCCCCACAGGCTTGTAGTGGAGTTTCAAAGTTGCGTTGCGGTTTCAACATCAAGGTGTGTATATGTGTGATGGGGAAACAACTTCACAGCCTTTGTTGGTCTGCCAAATGCCAACCAAATACTCCATCCAGGCTCTCCAGCTTTCTGCCTCTAAAATTTGAGACACTTCCCTCATGTCCCATTCAGCCAAAAAATGCTTTAATGAGCCTAGTTCAAGGCTACATAATTAACTTAATACATTAATTTTTCAGGAAAATTTCCCCAGATGTAAGTACCCTGAGCCGGCAAAATGAAATGACATTCACACCAAGGGGCCCTGGACATCCAGCATACTTCGCTGCTAGGGATCTTATCTGGTTCTTCTGATATTCCTTGCAATTTTTTGATAAATGGATTGACCCTGGTGACCTTGAAATCAGGTCAAGGTCTCTGTCCTCCAATCCTGAACTAGACTCTCAAAAGGGTGATTAACTGCTAAAGGTCTTATGATCCTTATCTTATGATCCTTATCTTATGCAGTTTTTAAGATCTCATGTACAGGACATTTATTAAAGAGAAAAATTGCCTATGATGACCTTTAAATTAGGTCAAGGTCACTGTCCTTTGAGAAAAACCTTACAAGGATGATTATCTGTAAATGTTTCATGATCCCAGCAATTCTGGTCCTCTTGACATCACATGCTAGAAATTTACAGAGAATTGACCTAGGGTGACCTTAAAATTGGGTCAAGGTCTTTGTCTTCTGAACTTGACATAAACTTCAAAAAGGGTGATCAAGTAAAAGGTTTCATGATCCCAGCTTATCTGTTTCTTCTGAAACTGCACACAAGAAAAAGGGACACACGGACAGATGGACGGATGGATGCACAGATTCACACACAGTCCCAGGCAACAGCAATACCCCCCAGGCCTACATGGGCTGAGGGGTAAAAACTAGATAAGAAGATCTGCTTCAAAGCAAATATGGCAGTGTGCCTTCAAAGCTGGCATAATTTAAAATCCTACAATACTGACATTGTGTTCATAGGCTCCACATGCAGCAAGACATGAAAGACCACGACACAAAGAGTCACCTAAATGTTGAATCTTGCACACAACCTAGCTGACTTGAAATAGAGAATCAATTGAGCACAAGAAACAAAGTTGGATTGGCAACTTTAAACAATTTTTGAAGACATATTGAATGGCAAAAGGGAAGTAGGCCTTAAAGCCTAGCAGCTGATACTGAAATGACTTCTGCCCTTGCCCCTCCCACCACTTCCTTTCTATCAGCAACTTGTGCTATGCTGGGTATCTATTATGATTTATGAAGATGTTCAAAATTTCAAAATTTGTAATGCCCAGAATTTGCACAATTTTCAACATTTTTCCTCTTGTATAGAAAAGGGCATTATTGGATCCATGGAGCTATCAGCTGGCTCAATATGGGGCTTTTAGTTCTAAACAGTGTCAGTAAGAAAACTGTATGGAGACAAATTTTGAAAGAAAGAACAAAGGAAGGAAGGTAAGATAGACAGAATGAAGGGAAGGAGGTCGGCAGGATGGAGAAAGAAAGAAAGAAAGAAAGAATCTATGTAAAACTGAAAGGAGAGGTGCAACACAACAAAATATACATTTATGTACGCACCAGCTGTCCTATCCTAGACCTATCCTCGGCAGGTAAATATACATCAACATATGTTGAATAAAATGCCTTTCATTTAATTGCCATCATGGCACAAGGATGGTTTATGTAGGCTACTGTTAACAGCCTGGCAATACAATCTGGAGTCCAACCAGTTATGTCTGATAATAAACCTTTCATCCATCAGTACAGTAAAACCTCTGTAACCGAACACATCTGTATACTGAACACCTCTCTATACTGAACACCATTTCTCGGTCCCAGATATAAACTTCCACTGTAAGCAAGCCGCCCTATACTGAACACTTTTTTCCGGTCCAAAGGGTGTTCAGTATAGGGAGGTTTTACTGTATTACATAGACTGAGCCTGCAATATTCTGCTGGGATGTTAACTCAGAAAATATATACAGAAAACAAAAACAAAAACTCCAAAAGAGCAAGTCTTACCCGTGTACCACTTTATCTGTTGTCACTGTGGCTCACTAGCTCACATCATCTGGTTTTATCAGTCAGTTTTCTCAGGCTATCACCAAAAAACCACGTGCATTGCCACAACCTGAAAGTGTTGCTGTCCCTGGATCAGCGTGAGGTGTGACTGCATGGAACTGGGTCACAGACGGCTTATGGCTTTGCCTCACTTGAGTGGGACTGCACAGAGGAGAGGGTCATTTCACTTAGCACAGACTCAAAGGTCCACTGCTTACACAGAAGCGAACAATGGACAGCTTCAGGCAATAACTGCTTCTTCCCGACCATCAGAGTATATCCATTTAGCTGTCTAGTGCCAGACCACAAAGGAATGAATAGATTGAAAGTAAATCACCTACTCAAACGACTTTGACAGTTTTATCTGGCATAAAGGAGCTCTGCCACTATTTGGGTGCCAGCAAATTTTCAGGTCTACCTATATTTGTTATTAAGGGATTTAAAGCTTGACTTGTTGCCCTTGTTTATCATAAATTATTGTTATTTTTGTAAGAGGTTAAATATGGCCCTGATTTGGGGTCAAAATGTTACACTTTTGGATTCACCTGAGCAGTCTTGGCATCCAGTCATGTACCATTACTTGCACACACAGTCTGCTACTGTCCTCAGTTACAGCCAAACACAACCTCTTTATTTTATATGTCATGTCTACTAATAAAAAAGTAAAAAAAAAAAAAAATTCAAAACCAGGGTTTTATACGTACCTCCTTCCAAAACACGCTTTTTTCCTTCATAAATCAAACACAAAGCAACAATTTAAGCCTACAAAAACACACAAATGAACTGTAACAAAGCTCCTGTGTTAATTCAGTTCATTCTTGCACTCCCAGATTAAACTGATCCACTAAAAGGTCATTAGGTCAAGGTCACCATGTGCAGTCTCTTTGGAAGTAGGTCAAGGTCATGTTACTTGCATGTGATTTCAACTTGGTCCTTAACTCTTTCAGTACCACATTTTGGACTTAGTACCACTTTCCTTGGCATACTTCGGGTGCATTGCATCCAAAGCGTGCCGAGGAAAGCTGTTGACCTGGGCCATTATATCCTATGTAACTACTGGCATGCTGGCATTTGAATGAAGAGTTGCTTTTCAAAGAACATGAATCTAGCACCTTATCATAATACCTAAGGTCCAAATTAGCTAGGACCATCAGTAGCCGCTTAAGTGCCAGGGTCATTTCCCGGTGCACCTTGTGGCAGGTTAGGTCGTTTCAATATAGCAGCCGTGTTGCGCCATTGTTAAAGTACAGGGAAATGACATCGCAAAGTTGATCGTTATTTTCCAATGTACGACGGAAGTATTTACAAGCTACAATGACAGTCTACAATTGCAAAGTTCCTCACTGTAAGCCAGACACAAGAAAACTGGGTAAATTGGACATATACCCCGGACGCAAGGGTAGCTTTCCACGCTTTTCCTCCAAAGAAACACAGAAACGAGAGTGGTTGAATATGGTGAAAATACCAGAAGATTATGAACCACCAGGCAAATTTGACAGAATTTGTTCAAGACATTTTGTTGGAAGTAAAGGTCCGACACCAGAACACCCAGTGCCCACGTTATTTCCATATAACAACTGCACGATTGCAGAAAAACAATTCAGGACTTTCCCCCACAGGTGGACCACTGAACCCAGTGATTTTCTCACCTCCAATGCCTAGAGAAAGCCCTTTGCTGGGGTAAGACTACTTGCTGTACAGTTTTAACACAGGCAATCGCCACAGAGCAATGTTTACATGGTAAAATAACATGGATATCTCAGCTGAACAATTTAGACAATGGAAGGAACATGGGCTCTAAACTATTTATGAACCCTTTCATGATATGTTGAACTTATAACAATAGGTTAAGACTATTTTAGGGCAGTAAAGCATGCCTAATCAGTGAAGTGTCGGCCATGACTGAAACAGTGGCGTTTTGCCCTTTAAACACCACACTTGTACGAATGGTTATATCCCACAGACCCATATGTTGTGGCATCATGAGCACATGCTGCCACAATATACTTAGTTTAAAGGTTTCACAAAGTGCTCTGGCGATTAACCTCACAGGTGTCAAAAAACAATTGACACCTGTGCATGTGTGGTGGTCAGTACACAGATACAGGATGAGGGTCTCATTAATATTGCCTGTAAAATGTTTCTACCATCTTCAACTAAAAATGCCTGGTACATTACCGATGTTGACAGGCATACAATAAAAATTTTTTACAATTTATGTCAATGTTGCTATAACTGACCTCAAATTTACTTAGAAGATTAGTACTTTTCACATGTATAACCCTATGCCCACAAATGTTCACCCCCGCGATGCCCTCTCCAGTCAGCTGGAGGTAAGAAAAGTCTATGGTTTGCTGGTTCTGTTAAAGGAGTCAATTCACAACAAACCGATGGCAGAACCGTGTGAGACAGCCAAGGATCGAGTGACCTTCCCAGCAACGGAGAAAGGCCGGTTGCCAAGTAGAGAGCAGGGGTCCAGTCGCTGCATTGCAGCAGTAGCTCACAGTACTAGCTAATTTGGACCAAAGCTATTCGATGATCAGCGTAGTTCAATTTAAGTAGTTCGACTTTAGTCACAGTTGGCACTGAAAAAGATAAACTGTTGATCATTCGAAGTGGAGCTAGCCATAAAAAAGAGGCTCATCATCGTGTCCAATATATATCACTGAAGTGCTACAGCTGAAATAATTGAGTTATCATCCTGAAAGGCAACACAATTACATTCCCCGCAGGATTAGGTCAGGGTCTCATGAATGCAATACCAATGTACACTGGTCCCCTGTTGTCTAAGGGCACCACCTATCCAAAGGTCACTTTTCCATGCAGCAAATTTGGGAGTTTTTATTATATCTTACAAACCAATGTACATGCAGTGGTCTCTCCCCCCCCCCCCCCCCCTTAAAAGACCCCTCTCAAGAGAGGCCACATCCTCTACAAAAGTAACTTTTCCATGCAGCAAGTGGGAGATTTTCATCATATTTTACCTATCAAGACAAGCCAACTCTTTTGAGGCCACATTTTTGGTGTTCTTTGGGTGGCCTTTTAACTCTGTCAGTGCTAGTCGTGACTAAAGTCGAACTACTTCAGACAAACTGCTCTCAATTACATTAAGAATGTGAGATTAATATTCTTTGTGAAAAGACCTTTTATTCAAGTACTAGCATGCCTACAGTTCCAGAGAATACAATGGTTCAGGTCAACAGTTTTTCACAGCACCAAGGAAAACTTTTGACTCAGTCCAAAACTTGGCACTGAAAGGGTTAAGAGGGGGACTACTTTAGCCCTATGACCCAATTCCTATGACACCCATCCCTATGACACCCATTCTTGACACCCTTCCTTATGACACCCATCCTTATGACACTCGTCCCTATGACACCCTTCCCTATGACACCCTTCCCTATGACACCCATCCCTGTGACACCAATCCCTACGACCCCATCCCTATGAAACCATTCCTTATGACACCCATCCCTATGACACCTACACCCACCTGACAGGCTACAGGTGGACAGCTGGATCCTAATACAAATCATGACCACAGTGACAGGTGTCCATATTCACTGCTTACTTGGTACCTAATCACTTTGCAAAATAAAATATGCTTTGAAAACCCGTTCCCCTTGAATTACAACTGAGTCAACAGCTTTCCTTGGTGTAAGCATCTTACACACCTAAACCATGTTGAGAAAAGTTGTTGACCTAGTATGTCATCTCCATGGCACTAGTCTACATCCCATTCAAATTGTTTTTCATTATCGTTGAAATCAGTCAGAAACATTGCAGCAGAGGACATTTCACCACCAGATCATTCTGGCTGGTTTGAGGGGCAAATGGTTAAAGTGAGGTAACAAATTATTGAGAACTCTTCTTTACATGCTGGTCACAAGATGCAAATTTTAGGTAGGTTTATTCCACTTTTGTTGCTTCTAAACTTTGGAAAAAAATGTGACTTGACACAAAGCACTGACACGCAGTAATTAACCTTTCCTGGTTAGAAGAAGAAGACAACTCAACATTTTCTTGTCATGGGCCGGGTGCCATAATCCATGCTAAAGAAAACTTGTGACTTGTGGTTTGTTTTCGGGGCAGGTCTTTTGTGCATTACTAATTTAAAAACACTACTCTTAACAAGGTAAAAGCAAGATGCAGGCATCCTATCTGGGCATTTTTGGGTCTTGCAGTCCACCTGGAGAAAAGAGAGACAGGTCTGTTCAGCAGGCAACCCATGTAAGAGTTGGTGGTATGTTTCACCAGGCAATGCAAAAATCCATTCACTTTACTCAAACTAGTGAGGAAAAAAAAGTTCAAAGTGGAGAAAGAGTTAAGACTAGAATTGTGACTGTATCATTTGTGTTATGCATATTTGCTTACACGACTGGTTGCTTTCATGACGGGTAGTTTTCCACGGATATTAACTGTTCAGCTGCCTGAAGTGGTCCTGAATAACACCATTAGCCTCAATTTGTACTCATTTCATGTTTTATTTACGGTAAAAATGAGGAAAGCTTTCTCTGCTGAGAAAGCAGTCCCCCAACCTTTCGCTGTATTTGCCAACCTGCTGTTTAACTCAACCCTCTCCCACCTTGAACTAGGGCTGAGTCAACAGCTTACCTACCACATGTATAATGTTGTCTTGGAAGATCTGCCCTATTATTTTCATTTACTTTGTTTTTCATTACTATTGAAATAAGTACAAAAAATATTGAGGAATGTGGCTTTTGACCAACAACTGGTTTTGGCCGGTTTATGTAGGTAAGGGGTTAACTCTTTTCCTCTAAAACCAGCCCAAACTGACTGGAGGTGAAGAGTAGTGTCCTTCCATCCTTTGTTGTTGTTGTTGTTGTTGTTGTTGATGTTGGCATAAATGAAAAATGTATAACATCTTGAATGAAAACACCAATCAGGATACTACGCCCTAGGTTAAAAACTTGCCTGAATGTGGTATAACTACTTAGTAAGCACCCAAATGACTGAAAGAAAATCTGCTGCTTAAGTTTTAAACTAGAAAGGAAAGGGGTTAAGTTTATTTAAGCTCTTAGCATTTTGACAACTTCTTGGCAGATCTGCCACTTCATTAGTTTTGAAAAATGTGTCAAGATGAAGTGCGGCACTTGCTTGTCTTTTTTGTCAGCTGTTTCCATCAATAATAAAGCTCCTATTGACATAAATCTCCTCTTGCTTAAACAGAGCTGATTCATCAACTTTCCCTTTGCACTATAATCTACCACCCAACACACACCAAGGAAAGCTATAGACCTGGGGCATACACCATCCCAATCATCTGATTCAGAATGCCTTTACTGATCAAGAAATTTACCCCTTAAATTTCCCCACTCGAAATGCTTCAAAGTGCCTGGATATGCAAATACCCACTTTTTCTAGCCTTTGATTTGTTCTGTACACACTTTGCATGAAATTTGTAATATATATATGTGCAGTGTACATATAATGAATGTATATACATGTAGAGAGAGAGAGAAATACATACATACATGCATATGTATATATGAGAGAGAGAGAGAGAGAGAGAGAGGAGAGAGAGAGAGAAAGAGACAGAGACAGAGACAGAGAGAGACGGAGAGACAGAGACATAAATACATACATACATATATATATATGTATATGTATTATACAATATCATATGCCCTGTCTCACCAGCCTGGCCTGGCATGCTCTCAATATATTGCCAAGGTAAGGCATTAACGCAAGTCTTATTTTGTCCAGGAAGGGGTTAAGTAACAGCATTAAAGTAGGTTTATGACACTTAAGGTACGTACGGGTTAATCAATTCCTTCCTGGGCAATCTTCTTTCAGTAAGGCTGCATCTTCTGGTGGAATGTTTCAATTGAAATGCTTAAACGTGTCTACTTTTACTTATTCACTGTCCAACAGTCAGTCATATTAGCCTGTGGCCAATGTTTCTGTATTTAAAACTGATTCAAATAGAAGTATTGTATCGCATTGTCTCAGGACAAACTGGCTTTGACCTCTGGAGTGGGTAAGGTCAATGGCACTCACGGCAGTACAAAGTAAGTCACTCAGCAGGCCAATATTATGACCTTTGGCTTTTTCAAAAAAAAAAAAAAATTGCCAGCTTGTGTGTTTCCGAAGACGCGTATCTACCTGAAGTGGGATTATGGGAATTTCCTGATGCACATCACATACGCAGGGCTCATGTGGGGCTGCTACGAGGCAGATACCTGTTGCCACCTCTAACCACCAACTCTGTGCTATCTCAACACAGCCTGACATCCACGTTACTTATAGTAATCTCCCTTCATAAACTTGTCACCCTACATGTGTTCATGACAATCATACTGAAACTTAAAACACTTACCTCCCGGCTAAGAGATATATAACTATATTTCCGCAACAAGGCAGGCAGATGTTTCCGTCAACCTTATAGCCCTGGCTATATGTAACAACAAGTTTCCAATGAGGGACATGTTAAGGTATCTCAAAGCGTACGTTTTGCGTTTTCTTGTCCCATGGTTATTCCTGTATCTCCAAACAAAACTAATTTTACCACATTTTTTACCTTTTATGGTGGTTGTAGACTTAACGTAGAAACTGTGCAGACATCTGTCCATGGCCTATGCAATGGGGGCTGATGTTAACACGCATTGGTTGATTGATTCCCAGCTGTCAAATGTGTTATCATTTCAGACCTTTGAGAGGGGGGGGGGATGGGAGAGAGGTTTTCTGTACTGGCGTACATGACGTTTTTTATTTGCTGTACTTATGTACTGGAAATCCTTTTCAATTTCCATCGTATTTGCACCAACAAATATTTGTGCATTTTCTTATTTTCTGTGCTTTGTGCCTCAGCAAAATTACTTGTAACAGCATACCAGGGACCCCTCTTTATTTTATTATCTGTAACTGTTTGAGTTTTCCATTATTATTAGGCCTAACATGATAGGCCGGCAACACGCTTAACATCTGGGATGCAGCAAAATTTACCAAATGGATACAGTGTTCCCTGTCTTAAAAGGCCACTCCAATGAGAGACCACTTGTCTGCACATGACACCTTCTCATCTTATCTTTACCTCCTACGAAAGACCACCTGTCTTGAGAACCCACAATTTGGTCATCCCAGCAGGTTGTCTTTGAGGACTGCATGGGTTTCACCAGGCCCAGACAAATAGACCCAGTAGGGCTATCAAAGGTATATGTAGGACTATGCACTGAAACTGTTACCATATCTTTAACCACCCCCTTGGCCTAATACCAGCAGATGGGGTATTGACATCATTATGCCTAGGCACATGTGCATCTATCTGTCTGTCCATTACACTTGTAATAACTTTGGAACAAATTCGGCTAAAGTCATGAAAACTGTACCATAGGAGTACGTACTTCATTGGGCATTTGGCTGAGTTTGACATTCAGCAACCTTGACCTATTTTCAAGGACCCCAAGGGTCATCACAACTTTACCCTTGTAGATACAGTAACTTGTGAACAAATTGAGCAACTCTCATTCAGCAATCTTGACCTACTTTTAAGGTCACCAGGGATCATCCCTGGCCGAGTGGGTCTTGAGGTTGTTTCAGCCATTATATTTTTAAATATGTTATCGAGTAGATGAAAGGAAAACAGCACCCTAACCTAGCTTCCTTTTTTTGGTGCCATTTCTTCTTCTTCTTCTTCTTCTTCTTCTTCTTCTTCTTCTTCTTCTTCTTCTTCTTCTTCTTCTTCTTCTTCTTCTTCTTCTTCTTCTTCTTCTTCTTCTTCTTCTTCTTCTTCTTCTTCTTCTTCTTCTTCTTCTTCTTCTTCTTCTTCTTCTTCTTCTTCTTCTTCTTCTTCTTCTTCTTCTTCTTCTTCTTCTTCTTCTTCTTCTTCTTCTTCTTCTTCTTCTTCTTCTTCTTCTTCTTCTTCTTCTTCTTCTTCTTCTTCTTCTTCTTCTTCTTCTTCTTCTTCTTCTTCTTCTTCTTCTTCTTCTTCTTCTTCTTCTTCTTCTTTCTTCTTCTTCTTCTTCTTCACTACCTCTCCAAAATCACATGCCTACATTCATCAATGACAACATTCTATGTTGAAATTAACACATTTACATTCTTTCAGTATGTACAGTTGCAAATGGATGCGTCCTTTCTCTATGCCTATTACACAAAAAGAAAATAGTGGTGCAGTTCTCTGAGCAAAATCTTCAAAGTTTTGCAGCATCGTTATTCTTTCCTTTCCAGCGAATTTTGTGTGGACACTGAGACAGTATCAAAATGCTCAATTTATTGTCCATGCAGCACATGCAAGGATGACCAAGTGAGGTAAAAATTCATCGCCTGTGTAATTTTGAAGAAAAAATATAAATGAATGACTGGAAATCATATTTCGGATATATTTAAAAAGGTACTTAATTTGAGAGAAAAGATCAAAATAGACAACATTGGATCATTTCTGATGATATTAACCCTTTCAGTGCCAAATTTTGGAGTGAGTGAACAGGTTTTCTTGGCACGCATTGGGCACATTGTGCTGAATGTGTGCCAAGAAAAGTTGTTGACCAGGCGTATTCTCTCTGAAACCATAGGCAAACTGGTACTTGAATTTAAGGTCTTTTTACAAGAAGAATGAATCTGTGATCCTAATATTTCAGACCTAGTTTGACTTAAGTAGTTCAACTAAAGATGTGATTGGCACTGAAAGAGTTAAATGTGAAAATGTTTTATGCCAATACATTGGTATCATTTAGGTCCTTAGGGTTAATATCCAACCTGTGCCAAGGACTGCCAAGTAGCTAACCCTTTAACCCTAACAGGTCTTCTCCCTGATTGACATTCAAAATGTTTTCCATTAATGGGATATCTAAGTGAAAACAATGAAGCAGATGATGTTTTGCATGGGTTGAGCAGGGAAGGGTTACAACAACAGAGGGACATAACTGTTGCATTAGTTTTGCTGACCACTGTAGGTTCATTAAGCACCAACCGAAGAGCATAAAATCTGAGCTAGTTATCATGTTGCATTAGTTTTGCTAAACACTATAAGTTCATTGCGTACCTACCATCACAGTACATTCTGAACTTCAGGTACCTGGCATGTTGCACTAGTTTTGCTGTGCAGTGCAGCCTCAGTAATCCACCAAGTGCTATCAAAGTCAGAAGTCAGTTATGTAGAAGTTTAATCCCATTACATAACATACATCAGAGACACCAGGCAGGCTGTTGTACTTGCATAATCAACCAGGAATGACCATTAGCAATTCCATGTTCCAGGGATACATGTATATTTGCTCCAGCTTTGTTTGATAGCTGCAGAAAATTTGCCTGCTTGGCAGACTGCCAGGTTTAGACTGTTTGACTTGAACAGTTGTGACTGATAGAGTCAATATCCCAACTCTGCACACATATGGGTCCTGCAACCTTGAAAATGAGGTCAAGGTCACTCAAATGTAATCAGGTAAAGAAAAAGCGTACAAGTACAACTGAGGTAAATTTAAGTTTCCTATGGCCTATGAATCATGATATTCTGCTCACAATCATTCTGCAATGGACAGACATGCATGTGAAAAAGGTGAGACCAGTATACTCCCCCCCCCCCCCAAGCCCTTTTTGTTTGGGGGGGGGGGGGATAGCTAGGGTGTACCATCAGGTGAACAAACAAGCTTGAGAGGCTATACATGTAGTAATAAAACACAGGTGAACAAATGTCCTTGTATTGCCCTGATCCAGTCAAGATAGCATGCCACACTTTTGCTATCCTATGCTGTCTTGTTACTTGTTTTCACCCCGTGTTAACAGGCTGCCACTGATCCTACCTGGTGACACTATCAATAACTAATGATATCGTGTTGTTGTCCTCCTCATGATCTCATTCCAAGATGGCTGCCTCTTCATGTTGTCATAACCAAGTTACTTTGAGAGACCCATCACTCAAACAGGTCTGGAAAAAACATACTTCTGTCACAGAACATTACTGTCACTATTGAATTTTCAGTTTATTTGCCTCTCGAGAGAGGCCATGATCCTTTTTATAAGGCCACTTCTCTGGTGCACTTGGAGTGATCCCTTATTAGGCGGGACCACAGTATGTGAAAAACAAAATCTAGAATTGTGTGGTATTTCCAGATGTTTGTGGCACCTGTTACAAGTTTTTGTTTTTGTTTTGTTTTTATTTTGCTTGGCAAGCCTTGTATGCATAAAACATGATAATAATAAAATTAAAAAAAAAAAAAAAAAAGAAAAAGAAAAAGAAATTTGACAGTCCTGTGCTTATCTGAAGTGGTTCTGTGAGCTTGTAAATAATATCAATATAAATGTCACTTTTCTGTGAGACTATCATCACTATTTGAAATATCAGTGTTCACTCATTCATAGTGTTGGACTTGTCCTTTTTTTTTTAGGTGACAAGTGACAACTTGAATTACCATAACCGAGATATAAGCCAATATGTTTGTTTGACCTTTCAAGGTCACTCAAGGTCAAACTTAACAACACCACAAGAAACCAGATATGTAATTTCTTATTAGTGCTTAATAGTTAGCATGGACCAAGGGTCCACCATTACCAAGATATAAGCCAAGATGTGAGTTTGATCTCTCAAGGCCTTTCAAGGTCAAAAACAACAACACCAAAAGAAAGCCTACAGGTTAAAACAACTTTGCTATTAGTGTTTAATGGCAAACATGGGCCTAGCATTTACATTTACCAAGACATGAGCCAATAGGTCGCAGCTGTTGATATGCATGTACCTATCGCTACAATGCTAACATGTACATGTACCCTTACCAATAATTCCTTCTTTCAATAATTTGTCAAAAGTCAGGATATGCCAGCAGCACCAGGTGGGAACAAACACCGAGCAGATTGAGTCCACATGCATTCCTTTGAAGACAGTCCAATATGCAGTTTGGCAGAAGTCCAAAATAGCGAAAAAATACATAACAAATTCATAAAAAAAACACTGAAGAAAGTTATGGTATCACCTGTCAAACCAATTATTGTCTTTGGGACTCCAGATGTACCCAGTATGCTTGTGCCATTTCAAAGCAACTGGCCGAACATTTAAAGTACATCCCCACTAGTAAGTCTGCCTGAATGCTTTTGGAGAAGTTAAAAATGTGAATTACAACAGTCATCCCCATTGATATTTATATCAATCAACAGGAACAAATGCATCACCAAGCAAGTGCCAGATATTGAAAAATTCGTTGAAGATCAGGGTTCTGCATTATCACCACCTAGTTGTCAACTTCATTTGACCCTTCCACAAGGTACTTTCCACCATGTTTCAGCATGATCTGAGTGGTGGTTGAGAAAAATTTTTTAAACAAGAGGGCTGTGTGAACAGCCCATGCTCAGCTGATCTTGACATTCATCACACTTGCAGCTCTGGGAACTTGGGAAAGGATCAAGGTCATCCATGGTCTGAGTAAGTCTGACCTTTATACAAGAACACTAACATGTGCAACATCAAGGTTCAAGTAGTTCTCAAGTCATAATGAAGAGTAAAATTCATGTATGTTGCACTGTGACCCCAGAAAAGAGGTCAAAGTCATTCATGTACTGTCTGACCATGACCTTCATACAAAAACATTAACATGTGTAGCATCACGGTACGAACTCAAAACAGATCTCAAGTTATCAAGTAAACAGTAAATTTTGTGTCCGTTGTCCTGTGAATTAGCACTAGAATGCCCATTGACTTACATAGTAATCAATAAGAAAGCTGCATTGATCGATAAGTACCCGAATGGAAAATACTTAAAAATCAGGAATCTAAAGCAATGCCACCTAGTAAACACTTTGTTTGACCTTTCCAAAGAACATATCCATCACATTTCACTTTAATCTGAGTGACACTTCTGAGAACAAGTGAAAAATAACAAAACCATACAAAAAATTCATAAAAAAAAAAAAATAGAAAAAATTGCAGTGCCACCTGGTGAACAAATTGGGAACTATGCATCCCTGGGAGTGTCTATGAACGATATCAAAACAACTGGGTGAGCAGTTTCAGAGGTGAAGAGTTTGTAAGGTTTGCCCCCCCCCCTCCAAAAAAAAAAAAAAATCATAAAAATTCCAAAAATCAATAGAGCGTGACCATTTGAACAAACTTGGTAGAGATTCACCCAAGGCACATCCCCACCAAGTTTGACGTAAATCTGGCCAAAAGTATTTTAGTTATAACCATTACAAGAAATTCCCATGTTAAAACTTTCCTATTAAAACTTATGTAAAGATTTTTGCAAAAAAAAATCATAAAAAAAAAAAAAATTCATTGGAACATGACCATGGGAACAAACTTGGTAGACACCCACCCAAGGTACATCCCCACCAACTTTGAAGTTAATCTGGATGACGGTTTTGGAGAAGAAGTCAAAAATGTGAATTAGCATTAGAATGCCCATTGACTTCCATAGTAATCAATAGGAAAGCTGCATTGACCAATAAGTACCCGAATTGAAAAAGTCGTTAAAAATCAGGAATCTGCAGCATTCCCACATAGTGAACAACTTTGTTTGACCCTTCTACAGGGAACATATCCACCACGTTTCAGCTTAATCTGAGTAACGGTTCTGGAGAAGAAGTCAAAAATAGCTAGTACACAAAAATTCATAAAAAAATAGTAAAAAATTGCAGCGCCACCTGGTCAACAAATTAAGAACATGGAGTCCCTAGGTGTCTTTCCGTGTGATATCAGAGCGATTGAGTAAGCGCTTTCAGAGAAAAAGATTTTTTAAGATTTGTCCAAAAAAAGAACAAAAAAATTCATTGAAAATCCAAAAATCACTGGAGCATGACCATTTAAACAAACCTGGTAGACACCCACCCAAGGTACATCCCCACCAACTTTGAAGTTAATCTGGATGACGGTTTTGGAGAAGTCAAAAATGTGAATTAGCATTAGAATGCCCATTGACTTCCATAGTAATCAATAGGAAAGCTGCATTGACCGTTAAGTACCCGAATTGAAAAAATCGTTAAAAATCAGGAATCTGCAGCATTCCCACATAGTGAACAAATTTGTTTAACCCTTCTACAAGGAACATATCCACCATGTTTCAGCTTAATCTGAGGGACAGTTCTGGAGAAGAAGTCGAAAATAGCTAAAACACACAAAAATTCATAAAAAAATAGCAAAAAATTGCAGCGCAACCTGGTGCACAAATTAAGAACTAAGTGTCCCAGGGAGTGTTTCTGTGTGATATCAAAGTAATTGGGTGAGCGGTTTCAGCGGAGGAGATTTTTTAAGATTTGCCCAAAAAAGAACAAAAAAATTCATTAAAAATCCAAAAATCAATGGACCGTGACCATTTGAACAAACTTGGTAGACACCTACCCAAGGCACATCCCCACCAAGTTTGAAGTGGATCTGGCTGACGGTTTCGGAGAAGAAGTTGAAAATGTAAATTGTTGACGGACGGACTGACGACGGACGGATGGACGACGGACGACGGACGGAGGACCATAAGATAAGCTCAGCTGACTGACAAGTCAGCTGAGCTAAAAATGGCTGCACCACCTGTTGAACAGCTTGAGGTCTATGGGTCACCAGAAGTGTACACGCGCGATTTAAAAACAATTGACCTTGTGGTTTCAGAGAAGACTTTTTCCGATTTTGCCATGAAATCAACAAAATAATTCATTAAATACAAAAATCACAAGAACACGAACAAACTTCATACAGACCCATGCAAGGTACATCCCCATTTTTGGCTTAAAAATGACTGGGGGGGGGGGGAGGGGAGCAGGGTTATAATTTAAACATTTAAACAAGAGGCCCATGGCCCTAATGCTCTGCTGGCAACATGGCTATATTGCACCTACATCTTCATTTCAAAGTTGCGAGCTCTCATGTGGCTTCTAAACATATAAAGCTTAGGTAATTTAGTGTATAAAATGTCCACCAGATGGCACTTCCCTCCACATGTAATCCTAGCTTATTTGTGCAATTCCTGTGATGGATATTGTTGCATGTGCCGAGACAACAATGAGAGAGTCCTTAACTTTATGTCCTCAGTGACCTTGGGACAGAGGATCAAGGTCACACAGATTATGTAATGCAAGAGGCTCATAGGCCTGGTGCTGTGCTGATGTTGCCATTGATGTCCAAGCTATACCCTTCAATAACAAAATCACTTCTTCATCTTTACAGGCATGGTGACCTCGCAAAAATAAGCAAGGTAGCTGATATTATTTCAAATGCTAGTTTGGACATTGTCTATATATGCTATAAGTTTGGCAGGTCTAATCCAATTACTTTTCCAAATATGGAACTTTACATCTTAAAACACATTTTGGCTCATAATTTTCATCAAACTATAGGTAGCACCACTAGTTTCATTCCCAACTTAGACTTTGATCTCCCCCAGAATCCCAAACGAGTTTGTTGAAGATCTGCCAAAAACTAAAGATGCTAGAGTGTTCACAAGATTTTCACATTTGACCCCTATATTGCATAATACTGTAGGTGGACAAGCACCAAACTCCATTATTACTGGGTCACAGTGACCCCAAAAGTAGGTCAACAAATACAGTTTTATACACTCTGTAATCAAGCGCAATTTCAATCTAGAGGCTCAAATGTTTTTACCATCGATGTCCAAGTTACACCCCGCCATTGCAAAATCACCTTTTAAACTTTACAGGCATGGTGACGTCACAAAAATAGGTCAAGGTCACTTATATTACATGACATTCTTCCTTTGGCCATGGTCTATATATTTCATAAATTTGGCAAGTCTAATCCAACTACTTATCCAAAAATATGGAATTTTACATGTGAAAACACATTTTGGCTCATAATTTCTGTCATATTACAGGTGGTGCCACTAGTATCATTAGCAACTTAGGCTTTGACCTCCCCCACAATCGCACTGAATTTGTTGAAGATCCGCCAAAAATTAAAGATGCTAAAGTGTTCACAAGATTTTCACATTTTGACCCCTATATTATATCATAATACAGGAGGTGCCACCAATATCAAAAGGGGCCTAGATTTTCATACACACTATTAGTCCTGAAAGTTTTGTTGGGGTAACTTGAAAACTGTGGATGGTATCGTGCTGACAAGCAAAAGTTTACAGACGGACAGACATAAGGGGTCACATAAGCCATGTGACCTTTGGTCAGTAGACCTAAAACTGACAAATCTGCTTAAGCCAGGAGGCATTGGTTATATATGATGCAAAATGTTAATCATGTACATTAGTGCAATGGCCTCCATCAAATAAGGGATCACAGCTGGTTGACCATGAGATAGACTCAGCTGACACAAGATCAGCTCAGCACATAATTGGTAAGTTTGCAGGAAGTTCAACTCCTGCCAGTCACTTGATTTTCTTTCCTCAAATTCCCTTTACCTAGATGCCCCAGGTGTTCCAAAAATGTCCATGTAACAGCCTGATCCAGAGACACTTCATGATGCTAAATATATCTTTGGATGCATCCTAACAGGTTTTAATTCTAAATACTCTATCTGATGACAGAGTCGTATCTTTAAATGCTCTATATATATATGTTGACAGGTCCTGTGATAGTTCAGTGCTGAATGTATCCTCACATATGTTGGCATCCTCTGGAAAAATTGACAGTTTTCTGAAGGACTCTTTTTAGAGCAGGCTATTTATGCACAGCTACCGTCTGACGTCTTTGCACAGAGACTCAATTGGACACATGGCTTCAGCTGTGTGGCCAATATGTCACGTGAAAAGGCAGGGAAACTGTATGCTCCCTTATCCATTTGCTGCGACACATAAATGCCAAGATATGTATGGGGCAGAAGACAGGGAAATATGATGCTCCCTAATCCATTTGTTGTGACAAAAACACAGGGAAGGAACAAAGGAATGTTACCGAGAGCCCCCAAAATAGATAGATATATAGATAAACAGACAGACAGACAGATGGACGGACAGACAGACAGACAGACAAACAAAGAAACAAACAAAAAAACAAATGATGATTTTAAAAAACACAAAAAACTATGACAGTGTGCAAAATATCATCATGCAGCAGACTCAATGGTTAATTCATGATAAATTTTCATTAACGGGCTTTATGACCTTGAACTTTGACTTCAGGGTAAATTTAGGAGAATTCTCAATCAGGTATAATGACCAAATTTAATGGACTTCAATCATATGCACACATTTGACGATGTGGTAGAGAAAAAATTTTATTTTGCAAGGCATTGGGACCTTGACCTATGACCTGAAGATCATCCATAATCATATGAAAAAAAATCCCCAAATCTATGGAGTGTCTGTACCAAAAGCTTCAACTGAATCTGGCTTACAGTTTTGAAGAAGTCTAAATGTAAACTACAGAAATCCAAAATATCATTAGAGCATGACCATTTGAACATGGTAGATACCTACCAGATGTACATTCCCACCAAGTTTGAAGTGAATCTGGCCAATTGTATTGGAGAAGCTGAAAATGTGAATTAACATTGCAATCCCCATTGACTTGCACAGCAATGAACAGGAATGTGCGCAGTTGGACCTTTCAAGGTCACTCAGGTTTAAAATAAACCATACAAATTGAAAGCCCATTGGTACATTCCTATTGATGTTTACTAACAACCTTTGGCCTACGATGCACCATTACGATGGTACATGTATAAACCGATATGTGAAAATTGCTGAGTCAGCTGAAAAATGGAACATTGATTTGACCTTGATCTTTGACCTCAAGGCTACATATTATTACATGTATAGGACAAAAATGTCCCAGATCCATAGATTATCTGTACCAAATTGTGAGGCAATAGGTCAAGAGGTGACAGAAATATAAGGAAAATAAGACGCGCAACGGCGGACGACAGGATTAAACACTATATGCATCCCCCCATGGGGGAATCCATAATTGATATCAAGGCAATTTTACTCGACATGGGCACATTTAGGCCCTGCACCCAAGGAAAACCGTTAATCTGTGGCATATCCTCCTGAAAGGTACCACTTACACTTTTCATGTAAAATGTTTTCCTTGGAACAAGAATGTCAAGTGACAATATCGAAACAAATGGCATTTGACATGCTGCCATTTGTTACCATCTTGAGGGTAATTATGGTTGACTGATTTGTTCTGTCATGGAAGGGATACCGACTCTAACATGTTGTTCTGACTGGGGGTGGGGGGTTGGGGGGTGGGGGTGAGTGACAGGAGACGGGACAATAAATGATGTCAAGACCCTACACCTGCCTCCACCTGCCCCATTCCCCACTATTGCTATTGACCCCATCATTTGAGCCTCTTGAACTGCATGAGGCTAGTGGTTTTAGTCATCATTCTCACTCAGGCCACAGACCACAGTTATAAATCCTTCTAATTTTCATATTAGCCTTTTCAGTCTAAAAAAACCCTAACATTTTGGTATTTTAAAATTACGTTAATGGCATTTAACAGGTAAATGTCAGAAAAATATGGATGGATTTTTGTCGTATGATTCCCAGCTCGTTAATTTGTGATAATTGAAATACGAAACAACACCTGGATGTCAGCTTTATACAGGTGTATGAACTGTGCTCTTGCCAGGGTCACATCATTGTCCTTCCCTACCACAAAGTTCCCACCTGGCCTAGAAGACAGTGCACCTATATGACCAGCAATGAAGCAACTCTGCGATGCAGCAAACCTGACTTAGCTAACTTTATTTAAACAGAAGCTACAGCATGCTGAAAAAACAGTATTTTCACAATCACAGACTATCTCCATTGGGATGGGCAACCAGCCAATCACAGTTCTGTGGTCTGTAATCTTCACAGCTTCTGTGCTGTAAAAGTAACTAGAGGACTGTGTGCATGCTCACACTCAGCTGACCTACATGTAGATATTCATCACACTTATGGTTCTGTGAACTTGGGATAGGACGAAATAAGTAGACACTTTAATATCAAAGGTAGGCCCTACATCAAATTATTTACAGAGATCTTAATTTCCTTGTGGCTCACATATTGTCCCCCAGAAATAGTTGCATAATTATGAGATAACCATATACTTAGCATATATAAGATGTCATTTGTACTGTTTACACCACCGAAGGCAATGGTATCATATACAAACTCTTGTTTTTCATTTTTCTATATGTCTGGTAGAAGAGACAAGTTGATCTAATCAGAACTGCCCCAGGATGCCAGATGTTCACTAGAGACACAATGGTATTATATCAAAACTGTCGTTCTTCAATTTTTCCAAATGTCTGGGAGAGGAGACAGGATGATGTAATCAGAACTGTCTCAGGATGCCAGATCTGCACTAGAGACACTTCAATGCAAAGCATTGAATGATGGGTCATTTTTGCACATACATACAGGTCCTGTTACCTTGAAAATAGGGTCAACGTCACCAAAATGTAATCAAGTTGAGAAATGGTGTCAAGGTACAAATGAGGTCAATTTGAATTTCTGGTGCCAGTAAGACTGGAGATATTGTGTTCACAAACAAATGGTGGACAGATAGAATCACAGCTGGACGGACAAACTGTATGTTAGATGGACACACAACCTGAAAACACAATGGGTCCCACCCACCCCCCTAGAGGTGGGCTCATAAAAATCTCTGTTTTCCAGCAACAAATACATTGTAACGGGAAATGTCATCTGCTGTAATACAGTGGTCCCTGTCTTGAGAGACCGCCCCTAGGGCAGGTCAAAATGTGGTCTCTCAAAACAGGTGGTCTTTCATTAGAGGTATAATAACATGGAAAAGAAAACATTGTGTTGTGAGAGAGTGGTCTTAAAAAGATATGCGGTCTCTCATTGGAGGGGTCTCTCAAGACAGGTACCACCGTAATTTCACTTTCTGGTTACATGTGATAACAAGAGCGCTGTGTGAACAGCCCAGGCTCAGCTGACCTATAGATTCATCACACTTGTGGTTATGTGAACTTGGAATAGGATAAAATAGGTAAACACTTATCAAAGGTATATCCCTACCAAGTTTGACACAAATCTGGTCAAAATTGTTGAAGTTATATCCAATACAAGAAATTACCAAGCAGTCGAAAATAGCAATAACACAAAAAAAAAATCATTAAAAAATTAGAAAAAAAATCACAGCCCCACCTGGCAAACAAATCAAGAGCTAGGAGTCCCTGGGAGTGTTTCTGTGTGATATCAAAGCAATCGGGTGAGCGGTTTCAGAGATTTTTAAAGAATTGCCCCAAAAAAGAAAAAAAAAAAATTAAAAAATAAAAAATCATTGGAGCATGACCATTCGAACAAATGTGGTGGAGACCCACCCAAGGTTCATTGCCACCAAGTCTGAAGTGAATCTAGCTGATGGTTGTGGAGCAGAAGTCGATTGTTGATGACGGACGACAACGGAAGAAGGGGATAAGATAAACTCAGCTACTGACAAACCAGCTGAGCTAAAAATTCATAAAAAATCCAAAAAATTACTGGAGCATAACCTTTTGAAAAAAAAACGTGGTAGAGACCCACCCAAGGTACATTCCCACTAAGTTTGAGGTGAATCTGGCCAGTGGTTTTGAAGAAGTCGAAAATGTGAACTGTGGATGCCAACGGACTACAGATGGATGGACGGACAGATGATGGATGCCTAACCACCATATAAGTTCAGCTGACTGACAAGTCAGCTGAGCTAAAAATGGAATGAAATTTGTAGATGAGGCCTATACATACTCATTGAAGACAACATGCCCCAGATTAACAACTTTCCTTGTCATGTGTTGTTATAAACAGTACCCAATAAACAGAGAAAAAGCTGTTCACTTCATTTTACTGTAAGCAGACGAAGGTTAAGGTTGACGTCATGGATGGATGGATAGACAGATAGATCATCCATTTATCCTGGGTATACCTGTATAAGCAAAAGTCCTACTTTCTGCCATGACCCAGCAAAGTAAAATGTATACAAAAGATGGTAGGCCTAAGGTGGCAATGGCCTGGACAACAGCAGAAAAACACATACTCAGAAACAGGAATGGCTCAAACGTAACATCTGTTGGAGATTGAGCCCCCCCCCCCCCCCATAACAAGTACATCTCACCTGAGGCCACCCTTAGATTCGACCACCTTCTTTATTGCAGCAGCTGGGGTCACTGCACAGAGGTCTGTGTCTTCAGAGACCCCTCCCATAATAGACTCCTTTTTCACGGTACTCCACCCACTACTTCCTTGTTATTTACACCTTCTATTGAACTCTTTCCCCCCTTAAACCAGCCAAAACCAGCTGATGGGTAAATGCCGTCTGCTTCAGTGTTTTCCCCCTAAAACCGGCCAAAACCAGCTGATGGGTAAATGTCGTCTGCTTCAGTGTTTTCCCCCTAAAACCGGCCAAAACCAGCTGATGGGTAAATGTCATCTGCTTCAGTATTTTCCCCCTTAAACCAGCCAAAACCAGCTGATGGGTAAATGTCGTCTGCTTCAGTGTTTTCCCCCTAAAACCGACCAAAACCAGCTGATGGGTAAATGTCATCTGCTTCAGTGTTTTCCCCTTAAACCAGCCAAAACCAGCTGATGGGTAAATGGCGTCTGCTTCAGTGTTTTCAACTTACCTGTATTTCAAGAGTAAAGAAAAACAATTTGACTGAGAGTTGTAGAAAGAATATCAAGGTCACATGCCCCAGGTCAACAGCTTTCCTGCTGACTCGATCCCAATACAGGGTGGGGTTGAGAAGGGTTAAAGACCACCTGTCTTGACAGATTACATGTTGGTCATCCCTAAAGGTGGTCTTTCAAAAAGAGGTTGAATTCAGTGCACTTCTGGAATAATGCTATGAAATTTTGGCCTTACATGGATGTCATTTTTGCAAGTTTGACACTTTGACAGATTGTATATAGCTCCCTGCATGTAAAATCAAAACCCCACAAGAGCAAAAAATCATTGAAGCTAAATGGCTCCTGGATGATATTCTGTTACATCAGATTTAGTGTACACATGGGATAAATAAGTCTATTAACATGCTCCAACAACCCACATTGTACCAGCCAGATGCCGTGATTGGCACATGACATTTCCTGACTTCAGTGACTAGATGTAAAACATAAAACACAAAACTTACAACAAACAGAAGTTGGATAACAAAGTAACGAGGTTATCCTCTGGAAAAGGCATGAATGACATTTGCTGACATTTTGTGACATTATGATAGTCATTAACGAGAAGCTGCTAGTATATTAACGTCTATGGCAGCTGGTTTTTGCAGTATATCGTACCTGTCCACATTCAGAAATGTCCACAGCACAACTAATGTGTTGCATTGTGGAAGGACAATATACTACTAACCATGTTAACAACATTTTGGGAAAATTAAACTGCTGTTGACAGTGAGCAATTTCTTTTTAAATGTCTCATTTTATTAATGACAAAAAAAAGCTTCATGTTTTTACTAGTGTGATTATGATACATAATTTGTCACAGGTACTTATTACACTACTGTGAGGAATATGCCCACATTACCAAATTAACTTTGTTGCTAAATTATTGCATTTGTCTACACATCACTGACAAAAGTCAATGTATTTCCCTTGCCAGCAGTGCAATATTAGGAGAGGTCCCAATAAGCAATTTCCTGTGTATCTGGCTGCATACACAAGCCAATACATGCACACACGATTCTTGTAGGCCAGAGGTGTGTATGCCCATAAAATTCTATGTGAAAGTAACATTCACTATTTTGAATTGTTTCACAGCAAAAGTTATCAAATTTACAGGAGTATTGCAACAACACAAAACCCGATTACCACAAGAAATTTAGTGTTTCTAGTGAGATCAGTTTTCATGTTATATAGGTGCAACTTACAATGGAAACTACTGGAAATACACATACCTAGCCTGCCTGCCTACAGAGCCCTCTACTGAGAATGCACATGAACCAGTTGATTTTGACCTTACCTATTGTGGCCATGGGAACTTTTCCCGCAGGTTGTGTTCATAGTTTGTTCATTGAATCTATGAACAATGGATACATATATTTAAACATTTACATAATACTAAATTAATCCTCTAACAATTTAATTTATAGTTCATAATCTTAAAAGAATAGCTTAAACTGGATGTGAAATGATATCGCACATTCCAGGAAATGCAATTTTTATACATGTTAAGTTGTTATTTTAATTTCAAATTTGTAATTTGAATTTCAAATGTGAAGTTTGCCTGAAAATATTGATAAATGTACCAAGGCTGAAGTGACACAAACCTTGCCTGATTTCTGGACAGGTAATAAAAAACTTCCACGCAGCAACCAGTCCACTGTTTCGTGTCATTCTGGTCACCAACAGTCTCAGATCAGAAAATACCATAACTGTACGTATCATGTCACAATTTTTTAAAGCCGAAGTGTAAGATTGAACTGTGTAAAAAATTAACCCATGTGTGAAGGCTGTTCCATGTTTTTACCCAAGAATTTCTAGCTCATATTAGAAACAGAATAAAGCGCATGACATACTCGACACATTTTTCAATCCACTGGAAACAGTGGTGTACACTCTCACTGAGCATTAAGTTCTATATTTGGTGTACAATCTGACTGAGCAATAAGTTATACACTTGGTGTGCACTCTGATTGAGCAATAAGTTATACACTTGGTGTGCACTCTGACTGAGCATTAAGTTATACACTTGGTGTGCACTCTGATTGAGCAATAAGTTATACACTTGGTGTGCACTCTGACTGAGCATTAAGTTATACACTTGGTGTGCACTCTGACTGAGCATTAAGTTATACACTTCTAACTCAAATTTCTTCCCTGTTATAGCTACATTGTACCATGCTTATATTTCCAACTCCCCATACACAATGAGAACTAAATGGGAATCAATTGTGTAAAACCAGTAGATTTGAAGTTAAAAGTATGAATTAGTCAAAACTAAGGACCATGATGGTCCTGTGCTCTGTTAATTGTTGCAAGAAGCACAGAAAGAAACTATCATAATGCTGAAACACAGTTTTAAGTATCCAACTACAGTAAAAATAATATTCTAATAGGATGACCACAAACAAAACAAAAATAACACTTTTTAACAATATTTATTACATAGAATTACATGTTTAGCAACAATGACAACTACAACAACAGAAGATTAACGGTAACCAGTGTGGACAGCGGCCATCTTTGATGTTGCCAGTGTCGTTACAGTGGTCCCTGTCTTAAGAGACCACCCCAAGAGCAGACCCAAAAGTGGTCTCTCAAGACAGGTGGTCTCTCATTAGAGGTAGAATGACATGCAGAAGCTGGCAGCAAAGACCTGTCAAACGTGGTCTATCAAGATACAGATCATTGTATTACATAATTGTGATCTTGCAACCATTTTTAAAAATACGGCAGCACCATTTTGACAAATTACACAGAGGCTCTGAATAAGAATGAAAAAATACTCTTGCAAACAAAAAAGGATAAATGTAAAGAGACACTGCTTATCTTTAATTCCTGTATATATAATCTGATGATGCATGGAGGCTGGTACTTCAAGACAGGGACAATTCTAAAAACTCAACAATTTGTGTTTTCGCTGAAAAACAAAGCACAGTTGACATCTTGATTTTCCCTGGTTGTTATCTGAACTTTACTTTTTGCAGGCAATAGGGAGGGAATAAGTTAATGTACCAACCATCATTTTCAAATTTTCTTATTTTCCATACCTCACTCTAGGGAAATGTGCTCCCTGTACTGGTATATACTGGGGCCTTTTTTAGCCACTTCAACTGGGCAATCCTCAACACCGAGCTGTGCATTTTCTGAACTCCAATCTGGGCCACAATAAAGCAAACTGCCTCAGTATCAGTGACACAATACAGGACCAAGACCAGGGAGAGTTAACTCTTTAAGTGCCAAATTTTTTATGGAGTCAACAGCTTTTCTCGGCGCGCGTTGGGTGCTCCAAGAGAAGCTGTTGACCTGGGATATTTTCTCTAGAACCAGTGGCAGGCTGGTGCTTGAATGAAAGGTCTTTTTACGAGGAATGCAAATCTGATATCTTAATGATAATTCAGACTAGTCTGACTTTGGTAGATTGACTTGAGACACGATTGGCACTGAAAGAGGCAGGGACAGTTTGCAGTATACAGTCCTACCTCAGCCCCCCCCCCTCCAACCCACAAACCTGCCATCTGGGATGTAAACATGCTCATCTCTCACCATTCACCACAGTCAACCATGCACAGACCCGCCATACATAACACCACTTTAACACTGACCAGCAAACAAACTGCCAGCATCAAGATGAAAGCACCTCTGATTATGTAACCTGACTACAATGTCAAGTATTTACACTCCAATGTTCCAAGGAAGTGCTGACCATTATCATAGGTGACAGTTTCATCCTGGCCTGTGTCAAATAGGATCCTTTGACAAAGTGCAAGTCTATGCCCCTTCAAAAGACAAAATGCAGAACGCAGATACCCCATCCCAACCTAAGCCCATTGATGTCGTTACAGCCTTATGATTTTAACCATGAATTTTCCAGATATCATGTAAATTGAAACATATCACTTGGAGCCAAGCCATCCATAGATTTCAAGCTCTACTTCCTGCAAATCAGTTAATATATATTCAAATGATGGCCAAATATGTGAGTTTTCATTTTTTTTAAAGTACATATTTTCAGTCTTGGAAAAAGTGGGCTAAGGTTCTTTATCAAATACAAGCATGTGTCTCCGCCTGTGCCGAGATGACAAATTAAACTGACATCAAAGGAGGTACTGTGTAAAAGGGGAAAGAACATCCATTTTCAACATGTTTGAACAAATGTCCAAGTTAACTAAGGCCTAACTAAAATACATGTGTGCAGGGCCAGAATTTCACAAAATTTTGCGAGAATCTATTTGGATTTTTGTCAATTAATTTTCTTTTTAAAGAAAAACAAGTTTAGGAGAATCTTTACGAGAATGTATTCTCTGATTCTCGCCGAAATTCTAGCCCTGGTGTGGTTCTGGTAACCTGACAGACCCTACTGAAAAGTAATAGGAAAAAAATTTGAAATTTTCACCTTTATTTCCTGAATTTTGAACCATTTTAGGCCCCATCATGTACATATTCCGCGCATATATAGAACACCAACACAGCAAAGCAGTACAACTTTACATCCACCAATGGAATAACGCAACCGTTTTTAACTTCACAAAAAGCGGGAGACATTTGATAAAAAGCAGGACTGCAAGAGACGCTTCAAGAAAGTACGAAAAAGCAGATCTCCCGCCTGGGTGGGAGACTTGGCGGCTCTACTTTCTTAAAACTTGGCAGACAAGCGGAAATACAACCTAATCCCAATTTGTGTAAATTTGCACACTCTTCTAAGTTTTAACATATGCATTAGAGATAAAATTGATGTATTTTATGTAGGAAATCCATCATCCGAATTCGTGTGCATGATCTGACCGTATGTGATCTATCTCGCTGCATCAAGCTGGACATCATCACAGAATCTGACAGATCTCAATATGTTTGAGGAATTACAGGTGTGCATCTTGTCATTATCTGTTCAACATGTGGCATATGCTGTGTGTACAAAATTGAGAAAAATGTGTTTCCACGTGACATATGGAAAACATTTTGCTAGCTACTGTTTCCATAAATATTTTGTGCAACTGCATCCCTTCCATTTCTAGATATCAGAAGTGTGTGTGTTGGGGGGGGGAGGGAGGAGGAGGAGTATCAAAATATTTCCTGACAGAAGTTAACCTTCATTGTAGCAAAATATGAAAACAAATCATTATCTTCACCAAAATTTTTTTAAGGTAACTAAAAAATTATTCTACTTTTTCTCAAAAGAAGAATTAATCTTAAATTATGATAAGAAAAAAAAAAGAGATAAATATTCTGCTCATTTTTTTAACTTTGTTGTTATCAGAATAAAATTCTCTCTCACTCTTAAGATTTTCCAAATCTTGTTTCAAGAAAAAAAAAATACGCAAGTTTGTGTTAAAACAAGATTTGGAAAATCTTGACAGTGAGAGAGGATTTTTTTTTGGCTTTTTTGACTGTGAACATATGTATTTTTACAATGTTATACATTTGGAACTACATAATTATGTGCATTGTACCCGGTGACTTGATGGTTGTTTTTTCTACCACTGTCCACCTCTTCCAATGCTCTTTCCAAAGCAGTGCGTTAGTACAATCCCATTACTCCCTTGTCAGACACACTGTTTGCTGAAATTGCTGCTTGTGCATGCAAACTGTCGGCTGATTGTTGACTGTAGCACATTTTTCCAGTCTGTCAAAACCGTCACTATCTCTTTTCAGGTGTACCTCTAATTTAAATCCAGAACACCCACATAACTCATTTGTAGGGGCCCGAGGCAGAGAGATCGCTTGCAACATTTTAATTATGACATGCAGCATCATGACAAATTGGAGATTCTAAATCCGTACAGCGGCTGCAATGCCTCCACTCTTTCACGGCTAATTTCCACAGACGTCAATGTGCCCTGAGTTGATGTACAAATGGTCCAGGTCAACAGTTTTCTTCAGGTCAAAGCATGCGGAGGAAAGCTGTTGACTCAGTCCAAACTCGGGAGTGACAGTCTAAAGCTTGCTCTTGGATGACTGCAGTAACTCACGCCATACCAGTCCCTAATTTTTCCGTATATTTACCTAGATTTAAGATGTTAATTGCATATTAGGTGGCCATGCAGATACCAGAGGTGACCTGTCACCGCAGGTAAATTAACTCAATTCCATACCAGTCCTTGATTTTTCCATATATATTTACCTAGATTTAAGATGACAATTGCATATTTAAATTCTTCATGAAAAGAGCTTTTGTTCAAGTACCAACATGCCTATAGTCTTAAGTCAGTGGTTCTGGCACTGCCTGGCAAGTCTTGCTGCAGCTGCCACAAGGGCAGCTGCAGCATGACTTGCCAGGCAGTGCCAGAACCACTAAGCAAGGCCTGTGACCATAGTATGGAATGAGTTCAATAAAATACTGAGCCACTTTGTATCAGTACACCAGCCACTGCTGATCATCGACCAAGAACGGAAGCTGAACGCTACTTATAGTCTTGCAGCTTAAGCCCCCTTGACACAGATTTGTCTATCTTGATCTGATACATTACGACACATTGCCATGCATACGGGCCTCCTCCGTTTTACAAACACAAAAATAAACTCGTCAATTGTATTATCAACAAACAAGACGCACCACCCAAGCGCCCATTCATGAACCTCAGTGTCTGCGAGAACCTGCCCTGAGCATATTTGAAGGACTAGTTGGGGCCTCAGGACAGTTGCACTTTTGGTGGTACCACTAAATTGAATTTCCCATAGACGGCCATTATAACACATCCTGGCATATCTGTGAGTCAGAGCTTTAACTTTAAGGAAGACTATGCCAACCAATTAAGTTCAAGTCTGACTTACAACATAAGAGGCATTAAATATATGATGAAAACTAAACTTCTGACTTTGCCCCAACTGAATGCAGTCATGCTGGATTTTCACCTGTCCGCACCCAATAGCACTTTCAAATTTCTGACCCCCCGGAAAAAAAATATGCCCAAAATTAATTAATCAAATCACTCTCTTTTATGATGGCAAAATCTGAATTAAAATTATACATGTATGTAACGGATTTCAGCCTACCACAAATTCCACCACTCTGGTCAAGCTGAATCCTATAGTGCTGGTCATAAGAGATTATACCTTTGTGCTGCCCTCTGTGGCCAATTAAGGGGTGCAACCTTTCCCTACTACAGTGGTCCTTGTCTTCATAAGCCACTCCAATGAGAGACCACCTGGCTCGAAAGACCACTTTTGGCAGGTCCCTGCTGCTATTGTTTCCACAGTATTGTACCTGAAATAAGAGGCCACCTGTCTTGAGAGGCCACTTTTAGGCCTGCCCTTGGGGTGGCCTCTCAAGACAGGGACCACTGTATTTCACACATAACCAAGGTACAGCTATCTTGATACAGCAGTACCTGTTGTATGTGGCCACCTTTTCTGCCCTGGAAAAAGTGGCCACATGTAGCTCCATGGTGACCTGTCCCCGCAGGTAAATTTGAGAAAGAAATTTCGAGACTGGCGGCCAGCGAAACGTGGCCATCAAAACCAGGTGGCCTCTTATGGCAGTGGCTGTACATGACAGGTATATACCACTGTATGTATATGTCCCCACCAGGCCTTTTTAAACAGGCATGCAGTGAAATGGCCACTGCATGAGAAGCACAGATGAAAAATTCCTGCAGGTAATTGGTGTTTTTTGAACCCCGTATGAGCACCACGAAAACACCCAATTAGTAAGAGAGTTCCAGAGGACATGCTAAAACAGTGGTACCTGCAGCTGCATGCAGCCACTCTTGTGGCAGGTCCCCAGCTCTTTGTGGCCACATATTTCCCATCTGCAAGAGTCAAATTTCTTTGTTTAACTCATTCCACTCTGCGGTGACAGGCATTGGTCAGGGGTCCTTGCGACAGCTGCAGCATGACTTGCCAGGCAGTGCCAGAACCACTGACTTAAGACTACAGGCATGTTGGTACTTGAACGAAAGCTCTCTTTGTGAAGAATTTAGATATGCAATCATCATCTTGAATCTACGTAAATATATATGGAAAAATCATAGACTCGTATGGAATATGAGTTAATTAATTTACCTGTGGTGACAGGTCACCTGCTGTGTCTGCATGGACGCCAATTTTTACAGCAGAAAGGGTGGCCACATACAGCAGGTATCACTGTACTGTTTCCAGTCTGAGCTCACCACAGTAGTTGTACTATAGTGATAGTGGGATATGATATCAGCGTGGCCGGGCTGGCAATTAAGTGTGATAGGAAATATACAGCACTGTGTGGCCCAATTGTTGGTTGATATGTTGCTCACTTCTGCAGCATTACCATCAAGCTGAGAGCAAATAACTACAACTAATGACAAAAGCTCACCTTTCGCAGCCTAATTCACATTGCTGAAGGTGCGGTGTTGATCTGGGAAACATTCCTGTGTAGATCGGGTCCAGATAGATAAAGCCCAGCGGGCACAGATCAGGGGAGTCCACAAACAGGGACGGGCCAGTGGTCCACTACTGCCCTACAGCAGCCGAGCTCTTACACTTTTAGCCTGTGTCAACACACACGGGGGCCCCAAACAACCATCATGCAGCCCGCTCCAGGCAGGGTCCAGGGTCACATCCCACTATTGCATCCAAACCGCGTGCGTCATACTCCTGTGTGTTTCTCTATGCGGATTACCTCAATAACAATACATTAGCCAGGGTAGTACGCAACTAACTACAGCACCTCCCCTCTGATCTGTTCCATTCAGCCAATATGTCATCTGCTTACGTGACAGTCTGGCCATAGAATTAACTGTTTAGACATGTGTAAATTATATAAGAGATTGGGGGGGGGGGGGCTGACACTTCTGGACCAGTTGTGTCATGATTGAAGTGTCTGTGTGCCCCCATATGACATGAACCATGCAACACTGCATGGCTCTCAAGAATATAAAGTTGTGTCTAGATTGCGATAATGTCAATTACCTAAATCATTTCTCCTTTGATTATTTCTTCTTTTCCAGTTTTCTTTCCCTCTTGCTTGTTTTTACACATTAATTTTGTGTGGATGATTTTGTTGATATCGCCATGTGCACAGAAAACCCTAAATCTCCTCAAAAATATGAACTTAGCATAGCTAGCAGTGGATTTGTACATCTGCTGTGTTGTTGTCAAGATCTTTAAACTTATACAAACCAGGGACAATTAAAATCTTAAATCCTGCACATCGCCAAAGATACTACAGCTGGAGGTGCCATTTCCCCCAACTCCTTGGTTTGTGTTATAGGGACAACTAAAGCTCCAGAAACAAAAATTGTAAAATTTTTGTTTATACTATAATTAGGAACACTTGAAAAAAAAATGTCTGCAAAAATGTAACAGATAAATTTGTTGAATGTCTTCAAAAGTGTAATATATATAAGGTCCCATTCCAAGTTCAATTCATAAGGTTTGCGACATAGGCACATCCAATAAACCATATACAAAAGTTGAATTTCAATTCATGTTAAATATGGACATGTGAGAGGTTTCAATGTGGAATATCTTCAAAACTATTATAGACAGAGGTGCCATATTAGTTTGTGCAGCAGGTGCACTCAATGAAACACCAAAAAAAGTTGCAGAATTTTAATTTCTGATGATTATGGATACCAGAAAAAATAAATCTTGAATGGCTTCAAAACTGTAATGGATAAAGGTGCCATTCCAAGTCCAATTCATAAGTCTATGCTTTAAAGTACCCCTGATGGACAGTAAACAAAGTTTTAGTATATTGACTTTATGCCATCAGGTAAAATTCATGAATACTTATTAATAAATGTTTAACTGTCTTCTATACTATTATAGACAGAGATATCATTTCAACTTCAATTTAAATGTTTGTGTCACAGGTGAATCAAATGATCAATGAACAAAAGCTGTAGAATTTTGATTTATGCAAATTATGCCATTGCATGTACACAAAATCTAAACATTTCATAACTTCAAATCTACAAGTTAGAAAGGTTTTGTTCAAAACTGAGTATGTATAATTGAACTTACAGTCCACTTGGGTGCAAAGGAAATATTTATGCACTTCGATTTATGCAAGTTTTGAAAGCATGCATATTTGCTGTGTGAAGCAAATGTTTTCTACTTTTAACATATTTTCAATTTGTGGGACTCAATCTGGGTGTGGAAGAGGTACTTTACAATGAGGTGGGGGGGGGGTAGCGAGGAGTCATGTGAAGTGTGAAAAATTAATGTTTGGGAACAAGTGTGAGATGAGATGAGCTGTATTTGTGTCTTTATTTTCACACTTTTAGGCTTCTTTTCTGTAAAACATACTAATAATTTAAATCTAAAAAAAAAAAAAAACAACTCATGTTAACATATACTGCATTTTTCTGCACATAAAATTTGCAATACCTAAATTCTTTATCTGAATAATTAAGTCCTCATGCTTTTACTGTCACATAATTCTCATGACATGACGGCCTAAATTGTGTTTAAGTATTTGTCTGTTTACAGTGGTCCCCCTCTAATAAGGCTCCCCTCAAAAAGGACCACCCTCTCTACAAAGGCCACTTCTCCATGCCACAGAAGTACTTCCATTGCATTGTCCCTCTCAAGACAGGCCACCTGCCGAGTGTGGCCACTATTTGGTTGCATTTGGGGTGGCCTTATTAGAGGGAGACGACTGTATCACCTTTCAATATTTAACTGTTGCTACTTGAGGCACAAAAAATAAATTTCCTGGTTTCCCATCATAGATTTTCACAAAAATGGTGGGTGGCTGAAACAATCTCTGCTGTTGCAAGAAACACTCCTGGCTAGTGAGGTACTTTTATCCTTCCCCCCTGAAACTGGCCAAAACTGGCTGGCGGTCAAATGTCGTCTGCTTCAGTGTTCTCAACCAATCTCAACAGTAATGAAAAACAGTTTCATTGAGAGATGTAGATGAGACCTATCAAGATCACATACCTCAAGTCAACAGCTTTCCTAGCCATGGGTTGGGCTCTAAGTGCCCAATCCATGCCAAGGAAAGTTGTTGACTCCGTCTTAATTCAAGGGTGAAAGGGGTAAGATTTTATCACCAATGGGTCCCGAATGAGTTCTAATTCGCTGCAGCAGGTTACCTGTCTATGAATCCAAACGCATGATTTGATCTGAGTGCATGTCACATTTGTTTTGCAGTTGTAACATATCAGCTTAACCTGCCTAATGGTGCATGGGACATATTCCAGTCGGGGTCATCAGATTATGTCGGCAACATCATTCTCCTTGTTTATTAATATACTGAGCAAGAGCATTATGGGTAACAAACCGGCTACTGACCACATTCTGCAAAATGATGAAGAAGAATGAAATTTGATAACCTTCATGTGAGAATGAAATTTGATAACCTTCATGTGAAGGCAGAGTTGCTTATAATCCCCCCCCCCCAAAAAAAAAAGATGGTCAAATGTGGTCTGCTTCTATGTTTTTGTCGACATTGTTATGGAAAACAATTCAAATGAGAATTATGGATAAGATCTATCAAGATAACATGCCAAGGAGGAAAGCTGTTGACTGGGTGTTAATTCGGGGAGGTGTGGGTGTGTGTCTGTGTTAAAACTGACATGCCAGATTTACCCCGGCATGTATACCCACCTGTGGTCAGGAATAAAGCTTTGATGGGTGGATTTTCTGTTGCCTGGTAACTGATATCCTGGCCTCAGTTTGGCATTATATAAAACCCTATGACCAGACATGCCGCTATTTGAATAAAAGCTTTCTTTCCAACGAATCGAAGTATATTAATCACAGCTTTCTAAATGTGCCGGAAAACAGGCAAAATTTGCCAAAGCCTTGTCCCTGTTATTGACAATTGAGTAATTAATCGACTTTGATGTGTGATTTATGCATACAGTGAAACCTGTTTTGAGAGACCACTGTAATGAAAGACCACCTGCCTTTTAAGACCATATTTTCAAAGTCCCTTTCGCTATCTTTCCCATGTTATTGCACCTCCATTGAGAGACCACCTGTCTTATGTGCCCCCCTTATTTTGCCCTAGGGGTGGTCTCTCAAAACAGGTTTTACTTTCTACCCATATACAGCTTTATATGATTGATTCATTGATTGATTGGATTGATTGATTCAGAATAAGTTCAAGAGACAAAGTCTGAACTCACGTTCAATGATGTCATATATCTAATTCGTTAACAATAATCCCTTTGGCAAATTCTCAATTGGCACCAGAAGCTTTCCTAACGAAGCACTCTGTAGTCTCCTTAGCCTAATACCAGGGCACAAAGACAGCCTGGGAATGTGTGTATTGTATGGTAACATAATTCATGCTGCCAAAGTTTTACTATCAATACCAATGAAACTTTGTCACAAGACGATATTCCGTATTTATACTCTATTCAATCTTCCTGCTCTCACGGACACCTCTTTCTCACCTTCAGGCCTTTTTAGAAATGCAAATTGTGGGAACCATGCATTTATCTGTTGTACCCATAGTTCCACCATTATATATATATTGTGCCAGGTTTTCCCAAAGCCCTTTGGCCCTAGAATTCTGACATTTCCTGTCAAAAATAGGGGCTATTTCAACATAAATTTACAGGTTTGTGCTATGGGCAGATCCACTATGAACCATAAATGAAAAATATAGAATATCAATTTGTGGTAACGGAGGAACTTGAAAATTTCAAATGTTGAATTTCTTCAAAGCTATTACAGGTAGAGGTACCACTTCAATTTATAGGTTTGTTCTATGGGCACAGCAAAGAACCACGAACAAAAGTTCTATTGAGGGTCAAATCTAAATCTATTATTTTCCCCTATTTTTCATTGTCCACAGATATTTTAACAGTAAGAGCCAGGTTGATAAAAGAAATGTTTTCACAGCAGTGCTCATCTCCTGCTATGCACATGTTCTATCATGTACAATATAGCAGTATAATCCACTCTGAGCTAGATAATGTGGGCCTTCCTGGTACTCTGACATTTACATTACAGCTAGAATTTCTGAAGAACAAAGAGGGCTGGGAAGTTTGGGTGGCAACGTATGCTCAACCAGGAGCAGACTGGACCAGCTTAATGTAGCTCTCAAATGGCTATTGGCAGGCCAGGCGTGCATTTGACGACATCATCCACAATACATCCACACCAGCATAATGTGACTCTCTCTTTTTTTTTTTCTCTTTTCTGTATGATCATTTTTTCTATTTATCTTTGTCGATACTCCTAATTTCCTCAGTTCAGTGCAAATTCAATGTAAAAGGTACCTTTTGGGATTTTTGTCTTGGTATTTGACACCTCTGAATGTAAACACAGGACTCAGTCTGGAGCTATAATTCATAATTAGACGCCTGTCCTTATGCTTCTGCAGAAAAAAAAAATTGATGTATGAAATCTTTCCTCATTTAGATAAAGTTT
The DNA here is from genome assembly GCA_964020975.1 of Hermodice carunculata. Lineage (NCBI taxonomy): Eukaryota > Metazoa > Annelida > Polychaeta > Eunicida > Amphinomidae > Hermodice > Hermodice carunculata. The sequence goes on along the minus strand of OZ026625.1, from coordinate 12,613,271 downwards.
AAGAAGATAAATTTTCTTATAAATAGAGAAATCTTATCTTCTCATTATTCGGAGAAAGCGGTCTCCTTACAACAAATAATTAAGTTTTACCAGATTACTCCTGACAGGCCACTGTGAGAACTCATACTTCATGTTTCTCATATCAAGAAACTTCAATCAAAGTCACGAGCCTGAACATTTGCTGAGAAGTGGGCAGGAAAATATTACTTTATAACCATGATGAGATAAAAATTTTTAAACTGACTTTCAAAAGTTAAGACAAAACTTATGACAAAACTTTTTAAACTGGCTTTGAAAAGTTAACCCCTTTCCTTCCAACCAGCCAAAACCAGCTGGCAGTCAAAAGCCATCTGTTTCATGTGTTTTCAACTAATTTCAACAGTAATGAAGAACAATTTGACTGAGAATTGTAGATCAGACCACCGAAGACTGCACATGCCCCATGCCAAAGAAAGCTGTTGACTCGGTCTTAATTCAAGGGGGAAAGGGTTAATCATCAATGCTGTTGCATGCTTGAAGCAAGAGGGCACTCTCCATGCTGTTGAGATCTGCACCTTCTATATACAAAATTCTACAACATGACCCACTCCTGTACCTCTTGGGCGGTTATGGTCCTTTCTAGTCGATATTAAATAGACCTGTCTGCATTTTGTACCAGTGAATCAGGCACAGTGCATGGCAAAAGGTGAAAACAATCAATTTCTATCAGACAAGAAGTACCCTAAGTACCGTGAAACTGGATCCACACGAGTAGAACACATTTGTCTATTTCTGTCTTCACTTCTGATGGATGGGCCCTCATGAAAAATGCTGTCAAGCAATTTTTCACTTGGTGACGGAACATAATCTCTTTGGCACTGCGCACACGAAACTGGCCAGAATGACTTGGCAAACACGGGGCAAACACTCACTCCCCCCCCCCTTAAATTTTGCAACATCAGTTTTGTCCTCTTGGCAACTCTTCGAGTGGTATTCATAATGAAAATTGTTCGCATCTGAATTTCCGTAGTGACTGCAGATACTAATTCCTTTCAAAAAAATCTTTCGAGTACCAGCATCTCTGTGTTCCAGTATGCCAGGGACGTCCATTTAGAATTCATAACAAGAACTGTGCATGTCATACACAATATTAACCCTTTTCCGGTAAAAAACCGGACTGAGTCAACATCCTTCCTTGTGATGTGCCCAACCCACACCATGGAAAGCTGTTGACCTGGGACATGCTATCACAGCGGGTCTCATCTACAGTTCTCCCCCATCCTCTTTTCTACAGATGAAAGTTTAAGTAAAAAGACCACGGCAAGATGACAATTTACATCTAGGCACCTTTTGGCGAATTGAGCAGGAATGGGGTAATTCCCTGTGGACCCCTCCTATCACTGATACTTATCACACATAAGGCCACAGACCAACGTTATAAATCCTTCTATTTTTCATATTAGCATTTTTCAGTCTAAAAAATCAGCATTTTGGTATTTTGAAATTCCGTGAACAGCATTTAACAGATAAAAATGTCAGAAAAGTATGGACGGATTTTTGTCATACAATTCCCAGCTCGTTGATTTGTGATAATTGCAATACGAACAACACCTGGATGTCAGCTTTATACAGGTGTATGTACTGTGCTCTTGCCAGGGTCACATCATTGTCCTTCCCCACCATAAAGTTCCCACCTGGCCTGGAAGACAGTGAACCTATATGACCACCAATGAAGCAACTCTGCGATGCAGCAAACCTGACTTACCTAACTTTATTTAAACAGAAGCTATACAGCATGCTGAAAACACAGTATTTTCACAATTACGGACTATCTCCGTTGGGATGCGCAACCAGCCAATCACAACTGTTGTCTGTAACCATAATGAGGAGGAAGCAGTTGAAGAATGCATTTTACTTGTATGCTGGGTATGTTAACTCTTTCAGTGCCACATTTTGGGCTGAATCAACAGCTTTCCTTGGCATGCTCATTACACCCAAAGCTCACCCAGGAAAGCTGTTGACCTGGACTCTTATGTTCCATGCAACTGCAGGCATGCTGGTACTTGAATGAAAGGTCTTTTTACAAGGAACATGAATCTAGCATCCTTATAATAATTCAAACAGTTTGTTTTCAGGAGTTTGACTTAAGTCAAAGTTGGCCCTAAAAAAGCTAACAGAAGCCAGGAGGCCCCCAACTGTCATTTTCCCAGCTCAGACTCATTACTGTAAGTAAACACAAGGGAATAGAACAAAGATGTGCTCTTCATCCTTGCTGGCCTATGAAGCTCTCAGAACAAGATTACTACAATTTTTACCCTCCACACTTAAAGTGCCAGGGATATTTTTGTCCCCACTGTCGTCCGTCTGTCCGTCCACGATATCTCAAAAAAACATATAATATTAAAAGACAGACAGACAAACATTACCACGATATCTCAAAAAACATTCACCATACCTGTACCACATTTTTGTCACATAAGGACCTTATGATGGACCAGGTTCCCATTGAAAACCACCTTCCTTTGATTATTTTTTAACTTTTTCTGAAACTTTTAATATATTTATTTGAAGGCCGTCTGGGTGGTGTCAACCCTGATGATGTTACCACAATATCTACAAAAATATTGACTGCAGCTTGACCAAATTTTTGTCAGAGATGTATCTTATAATAGACTAGGTTTACATCTAAAACCAGCTTCTTCTGAATATTTGTCATCTTTTTATGAAGCTTTTAATGTATTTATTTGAAGGCCGTCTGAGTGGCGTCAACCCTGATGACACTACCACGATATCTCAAAAAATAATGGACCGCAGTTTTACCAAATTTCTGTCAGCGATGTATCTTATGAAGGACCAGGTTCCTATTTAAAACCACCTTCCACTTTGTATTCATAAACTTTTTATGAAAGTTTACAGTATTTATCTTCAAGGCTGTCTGAGTGGTGCACAAGGGGACAACATTACATGGATCTGATGCAGCTTCACCATCTTTTTTTTAGAGAGATGCACATTATAGTCAACCACATTCCTATTGAAAACCAGCTTCCACTTATTACTTTTAAACTTGTTATGAAACTTTTGAAGTATTTATTTGATGGCTATCGGACTGATGCACAGTACAGTGGCCTCTGTCACCAGACCACATCCAAAAGTGCTCTTTCATTTCATAGACAACAACATGGAAACTGTATGTAAAGTATTCTACTGCAAAGTGTCCAAAAAAATGCAAATTGAGAAGAAAAAAAAAGATTGTGGGATCTATGAGGGCAATAAATACCAATGTCCAGAAATTTTTAAGAACTGGCAGCTTGGAATAAAAGTTTAAGATGATGTTACTTGCTGGTTTCTGTTGAGTGAATGGAGATAAGGCGGCATCCTGTGAAAGTTCTACTTTGAAAACCTCTCACCATGAATAACCAATCAGCCCCCAGCTGCGATCCCATGCAAAACAAACTGGCCAAAACTGGCTGTGGTCAACGATCCCATGCAAAACAAACTGGCCAAAACTGGCTGTGGTCAAATTTCACTTGCTTCAATGTTTTTACTAATTTCAATCGTTATGAAAAACAATTTGAATGAGAATTCTGAATGAGACCTATCAAGATAATAATTATAACTTTCTTTGAGATGGGTTGGTTGTTAAATGTCCAACCCATGCCAAGTCGTTGATTCAGTCTTAACCCATTATAGGTCAGAATATGACTGAGTCAATAACTTTCCTTGCCACAGGTTGGGAACATTGCACTCAACGCATGCCAAGAAAAGCTACTGACCTGGGGCATTCCATCATGAATGGTCTTACACACAATTTCAACCAAAATGTTTTCTGGCATGGAGAAATTTAAGTAAAAACATAAAGGGAGATGACAATTTACATCCAGGCACTGTGGGGGTGATTTGAGTAGGAAAGGGTTAACTCAAGGGGAAAAAAAAACTAAGGGTGACTGTCCACAACTAAACCGCAGGTCACAGGGTTTTACCAATTTAGGACAAAAGTGAGTTAGACATATCAAGGACTAGCTACCACTGTTGGCAATAAAATACAGGCAAACCTGTCTTGAAAGACCACCCTGGGGATCACCAGAGTGTGGTCTCTTGAGGCAGGGGGTCATTCATGGAAGGTACAAATAACATGAACAGTACCAAGCAATGCATGCTCTCTCTCTCTCTCTCTCTCTCTCTCTCTCTCTCTCTCTCTCTCTCTCTCCCTCTCTCTCTCCTATACCAGTGAATGTGTCCGACACTTTTCTTTGACACTATTATACATAGAAACTCCAAACTTGGCCTGATTGTACCTCCATACAAGGAGTTGGTCCCTTTTATGCAGAGGAATGAAGATGTCTAAAATTATGTAAAATAGGGGCATTTGAAATTCTAAATCTTGAATATCTTCAAAAGTATAATAGATAGAGATGTCATTTCACCTTCTACTAGAGGGTTATTGACCATTGCGCATGTAATGAATCTAAAACAAAAGTAGCAGTAATTTTACTTATGCTAAGTAGCACCTTTAGAAATTTTAAATCTTGAATAACTTCAAAGCTATAATAGATAGAGATGCCATTCCACTTCTACTCCTGTGTTATGGACTAGTTGTACATTGCCATACCAATATGCTTTGAAGACACACACACTGATTTGCTATGCAGCAAATCATCTTTTCTAGTCTTCTGTATGTTATATTTTGTACCACCTATGTACAATTATACACAGTGAAACCTGTTTTGAGAGACCACTGGGAAAAAAAACCCTGCCTTTTCAGACCATTTTTACCATTTTCCCTTTGCCATATTTCCCATCTTATTGCAACTCTTTTGAGAGACCATCTGTCTTTTGTGACCATTTTTTGGCCTTCCCTATGGGTGGTCTTTCAAAGCAGCTTTGATGTTCTATATGTATGTATGCATGTATGTACGTATGATGTATGTGTGTGTGTATGTATGTATGTATGTATGTATGTATGTATGTACGTATGATGTGTGTGTATGTATGTATGTATGTATGTATGTATGTATGTATGTATGTATGTATGTATGTATGCGTAGTATCACTGTCTTATGTGTGGAACACAGCTATTGGTAATCAACCAATTGATGGGCATATTTTCATACTTCCTACTGAAAATTGTTTGGGTATTGATGGGCCCTTCAATACCATGGTTTCAACTTTTCAATGGATGGACTGCCTCCGGAGATGGTCATGCACATGTACTGTACACTAACATGGCCATTTCATTAATGGTTCCCTCCTGGTATATTTTGTATTAAGTGTGTAAACGGAAAAAAGGGTGTATGTCAGTGTTTCCATTAATCCCAATATGGAGGTGTGTCACCCTATCAGAACCTGAAATACCCTCTGACAAGATCCTGAAGGGTGACAAGGCTTGTTTATTTACATGTAAAATTGGTGAAAATCTGGTCATCACCCCTGAATTTCCCTTCATGTGACCCCCTGAAAAAAATCCCATATGGAAACACTGCATGTTGGATACTCATAAACAACTCTGGAAAAGATATGACAAACATGCATTGTGGATTTACCTGTACACGTGATGATGCTAATGCGCACGTGATGATGCTAATGCACACGTGATGATGCTAACACCTGCCTTTTACATGCCCAAAGTACAGTGCTCACATAAACAGCACGTCTGAGACCTTCACTCTCTGTAATTGAACCACATCAAGTTATAATGTGTTTATGACCAGCACTTTATAGTCCACTTACTTGACTCAGTGGACTCACAAAACTGAAATTATGACAAGTCATGTCACTGATACACTCCATGCATGGCAGCGTCCACACTTCTAATCTGTTATTCCTTTAATCAAGCGCTGTTTGTGATAATGAATCTCATTGACATCTGCCCCATGGGTGTTTTTCTGACAGGGTTTGGGGATAAAATACATGCATGTACATGTTCATAGAAATGGGTTATCATTTTTCCAAGTGAAAAGAAAGCATAAAAATATTATCATTGACACAGCTCACCGAGAAAAAACACAACTACCGTTGGCACAATAAACAGAAAAATGTACAACCACTGATATCATAGACAGTTAAAAAAACACTAGCATAAATACAGTCATGAGTGAAAAACACTTTTACACACACACAAAACAACAAGTGCACAGTGATCCAAATGATATACGTCCCGGCCACAATATTTTGCAAAAGTTGTTTCATTTGTTGAAAGGATGCACCAACTAAGATGCACAAAAAATTGATATGTTCTTAGGCCCTGTGACCTTGAACATAGGTCAAGGTCAAAAACAATACATGGCACATATGCCCTTGGTATGATGCATATCTGGTATAAATTTCACTATTCTATCTCTAAGGGTTCGAGTGATTTGCTGCCAGACACAAGAAAATGGATATGTTCTTGGGCCCTGTGACCTTGAAAATAGGTCAAGGTAAAAAAAAATATACAGTGCACATGCCCATGGTATGATGCATCGCTGGTATAAATTTCATAATTTTATCTCTCACAGTTCTAGAGATATGCTCCCGGACGGACAGACAGAGGCAGGCCCCCTATCCTCACTCAACTAACATGTGGTGTCCATCAAGGGTGTCCAATTTCCCCATATTTGTTTATCTTATGTACTGAGATCTTAGCTATTAATATTAGGAAAAATCAAGATATTATAGGAATAAAGATAAGACAACACTAGTTCAAAATATCTCAATCTGCAGACGACACATCTCTTATAATTGCAGGGTCAGAAAATTGTCCATTAGTTTAAGTGAAAATTTCAACAGATTTTGAAATTATATCAGGCTTGAAGATAAATATTGATATGACAGAAATTTTAAGATTGGGATGATTAAAAGATACAGACTTTAAAGTAGCAAGATTTTCATGTATAAAAAGGACAAATGATCCAGTCATTATACTGGGTGTACAAATTTTTACTAAAATTGAAAAGATGGAAAAATCAAACTATTTATCGAAAATAAATAATTAAAAACAACCTTAATTCTTGAGATAAAAGGAATACATCTCTGTATGGAAAAACTTTAATTGTTAAATCCCTCGCTATGTCACCGCTTATGTACTTAATTTCAGTTATAACAAATTCAAGTGAAAACATGAAAAAAGATTTAGAAACTATTCTTTTTAAGTATTTATGGAATGGTAAACAAGATAAAATTAAACAAAAGCAGCATTAAGAGGTGAGTTCAGTTTTACACATATAGAAAGACAATTTGTTTGAAGTGTACATAGATAAAAAGATTGGTATCCAATTCCCCAGCCTCATGGAAGGTATTTACAAAGCCGTACCTACCTGGTCCTGATGATTTTATTTGGAATGATAACATGCATGTAAATGATGCAGAAGACATTTTCAGTAATGTTAAAAATTTATTCTGGAAACAAGTGTTTGAGAGTTGGTGCAAATTCAATTTTCATATTCCATGTTCAGTTAGGGAGATGTTAAATCAAACTATTTTGTTTAACTCACAAATTAAAATTGGTGGTACAGTTATTTATGATAAGAGATGGTATGAAAAAGGTATCGCAAAAAAAATCTAATTGGCCCACAAGGAAGAACGTAGACTGTGGATGAATTTAATGGAACATATGATTTTCAAGAAAACTTTCTCAATTATTATGGGGTCATTAATGCAATTCCAAATGAACAGAAAAAGGGTGTATTGAAAGCATTTTCTGAAAATCAATGAGGTAACTTGAATGACCAAACTTATAAGAATAGATTTACAAAAATCCTTCAACAAAGGCAAGGTTCCTAAATTAGTATATTCTTCACTGATTGATTGAGTAACTAAGACACAAAGGCCAATAATAAACAAATGGCAACAAAAACTGAACATAAATTTGGAAGAAAATGAATGGCTCGAATGTTTTGAAACCATTTAAAAGGTAACTATTTCAACAGTGTGAGGGGAATTTCAATTCAAATTTTTATATAGATGTATATACACCAATGACAGATTATTCAAATGCAGAATACCAAATACAGATAAATGTTGTTTTGTGAAATGGAAACTGAAATAATAGAACATTTATTTTGGCATTGTCAAGTTACACAAGATTTTGGGAATCAATTGTTCAGAAGGTGCTTTTGAGATAGTGTGCAAATTAATCGTTATTCAGTAACTGAAGTGTTCCTTGGTACTCATGAACTAACACAGATGTTGAACTTTGTATTCTTACTTGGGAAAAAATAACAAAATAAAAAATTTACAAATGAAAGGAAAAATCAATTCACATAACAAAAAATGGATGAACTTTTACATTGATATAACCTAACTTTTCAATTTAACTCATTCCATACCAGTCCCTGATTTTTCCGTATGTTTACCAAGAATTAAGATGACAATTGCACATTTAAATTATTCATGAAAAGAGCTTTCATTCAAGTACCAACATGCCTATAGTCTTAAGTCAGTAGTTTTGGCACTGCCTGGCAAGTCATGCTGCAGCTGCCACAAAGGCTGTGACAGCATGACTTGCCAAGCAGTGCCAGAACCACTGACCAAGGCCTGTCACCATAGTATGGAATGAGTTAAACTTTGGTGAACTATCAAAGTTACATTAAACCCAATGTGAAATAGCATCAGGGGTCACATTAAGCTTGCGTCCTGCATCATAGACACAAAAAATAAAGAAATGACGCCTGGAAATTAATAAAACATCGTCATTTTGCGTCTCTGTGGACGCACGCACAAAAACGCAATGCATTTTTGAAAGATACAACTGCAAAAATTACCCCAAGCGGTCACGGTGTTTTGTACCGACCATTATCAATCTCAGGATTATTTATTATGCTGATGGAATCCTCTGATGTTCGTCTTTCTATGTAACAAGCTCTCTTATTTGCTAAGAAAAAATATTCCTGGGGTATCCCTCCAAAAATTTGCCAGTATGGGAATGGATGGACGTCACTTCACCTTATTATACATGCTGAGAGCACTTCCAGGCTCCTCATTGGGTGGATTTGATCACGTGCCGCTCACTGTCCAATCAAATTCGTAGTTCCCCATGTGCTTGTCTCATGTCCGCAATGTTGGGAAGGTACAAGTCGTATTACGCAAAGATTCTTGGACTAAGATGTTAAATTTTCGAATCATATTTTCACCAAGAAGACTTCCATCGAAAAAATCTTGACCCAGATAAAGGCACGACTGAAAATTCATAACGGACGGCAAGGAAAATACGCAGATTAGTCATCGCAAGGTTACACGTGGACGAAGCGAAAATTTGCATTAACCGGCCTAACAGTGTAACATGATGTTGTTCATCACTGTCTCCGTTGGTTCACGTGGTTATTGGTGTTTTTTAAACAAAATTTGGTTGTTTTGATTTCATTGAAATGTTTGAATGGAACAAATCTGTATGACAGAACAAGATAGGAATTAAAAAAATTTATGATCGAAGGCCGGAAAAGTGTATAGCGAAAAACCATGCCTGGGTGCATGCCCGTGACAGGCTGTGTACACTCGCTTGTGTGTTGCACGGCTTGGAGGCCTACCGTGTTGCTTGGTGAAAAAAGTGACCGCAATTAAGATCAGACTCTTAACACCGCCTACAGTATCAATTTTTTCAGGTATATTGAAATAGAAAGTGCACAGAAATATAAATCATATAATTTCTGACAATTTCATCACATGGAATCAATCGCAAAAATAACAGAACCCAGCCATGTTCAATCACGAATGCCGCTTGTTGTGCAAGCGAGTTAAAAAAACTGTCCGGTGGCACACGGTGTACAACCCCAGATAATGGCACAGTGGCAGCGTGCTAGGGGTTAAGCCCCATTCACAACCATTTTTTGGTTGACCAGGGATGTGCTATAGACTTAGTCGTAATAGCAGGTTCCTGGGTAGATTGAATCCATCCTTGGTACCGTCAACAACTTTTAGACCCTTTTACATATTGGTAACTTTTTATTCAATCTTAAATTTTATAATACTAGGCCTAATGAGTTACCTACGTGAGCATACAGACCCTATGTTATGTTCGTTTCTAGGCTTAAGTTGTCTGCATGTTTTATTTATTTATCATTGTGATATATGTTAATTATACTAAATAAAATCAATTAATCAAATTACATCAAATGAAGTCAAGTTTGCACAATTTCAGACTGGACGCATCGATTCAGTTCATGGACCCACTATATTTCCTGAAAATGGAGAAAGATGGGTCCAACGGACCCACACTGAAAAATCCTTAATGTGACCCCTGAGCATAATTGTATGGTTTAAAGACGTTTGGTACACCGCGTTATGCGCAACCATTTATGGTCCAATGCCCCTATGCAGTTAGAGCTGGTATTTGTCGATACCTGCACTAGCTGCTGTTCGCTTTTCCTATTTTGCACAGTTCCGTTCCAGAAACATGGATTGTTTACGAAGAGTGAAAAGGAAAAAGAATGGGTGGTTTGTTAACAAATGCCAAAACAAAGGACTAAATACTTTAAAACAAGGCAGAATACGTCGAAACACGACAGTGGTAGACCAAAACGCATGTACACAATCAGCGAACGCTGACCAAGCCACCGTCGAAAGTGCCACGCCCCCCCCCCAAATGCCACATGTACATGTAAACACTGACAGTTATAACTAGGACGAAGGTCGCAAAATAGTGGAACTAAGTGTACTAGCCGATAATCTTGTATGCAAGGAATGTAAAAAAAAAAACATTGTCCCTAAAAAAAACAGAATCAGAAAAACGATATGGCTTGGCCAGTGTACTGTCCATTTCTTGTGAATGTGGTACGATAAACGCTGTCCCAACTGGAAAAAAACAACAACAGAGTAATACCCCAGCGTCAAAAGGTGGCACAGGCATATTTGATAATGTGCTGCCTGTGCTACCATTCGACACTGTATTAAGGCAACTATAATTTTGATATTCTTATGTTTACCTATTTTTTCCACATTGCTGTATTGCACTATGGAGAGAATCTTAAAATGTTTGCCTCTTCTAAGTAAAACTATGAAAGTTTATATTATGACTGGAATGTAAAATTAACGACGTACTGCCGTTCATTTGAGCTACATAAATGTATATTGATATGGTATCGAAGTGAGACAATGAATGGATACCTTTACCTATGAACCTAGAACAAATTAAGTCAACATGCATGAATTCTTTGTACAATTGCAGAAAAAATAGCACCGTATGATACCTTTTTTTGTTAATCAATGAAATCAGTACATATATTTTGGAAACCCCCTACAATTTTTCAGGGATTTGTAAATATTTTTTCTATTTCAAATTTACAAAATACTGTGAGCACTTATACATTTTTGCAAGACGAAATGAATTTAAAGTCACATTCCAGCATGTTTTGTCTACATATTTGTTATTAAAAGGCTTGATATACATTGCATACACTCATATCGAGGTACTTTATGCATAGTTATGCATCCTTAATTTGTTTTTTGCTTTTACCCACATATATAATGGCTGCTGTCAAATTTCTGTAGTCCTCACATGTATCGCCACCTAGCGACAAAAGTAGCACCGCGACATGCCAATTTTTTGCTTGCATTCTGTTTCAAATGCCAATATCTTTGTTCACACCAAAAATCAGAGATTTCTAAATTCTTTTGACCAGTGTACCGAACGTCTTTAAGGCTGGAGGGAGAGTTGGTTTTTGTGTGGACTCAAGGCTCTTTGTGCAGCAGAGGTAGGAAAGACCTGGCACTCTCCGCAACAGCCATCTGCTCCTGGTGGCAGTGGGTATAGGGTGGCCTGTGCTTCCTGGTGTTGCAGAGAGTCAGAGGTAGTGGGGTGTTGGCCAGGAGAGTACTCCTCTCATGCCGCCCCAAATTCCTCCCCTTTTCTCTGCCTCCTCACATGTATTAAATATTTATTACTATGAGACTTGCAATGAAATATCAATGGTATCGATGCAGTTATGGTGTACCTTTAGTTATCAGTTTATCAGATGCTCATGAAACAACTTAACGGTTATGAATATTAGTATGTACCGAAACCTTTATGTGAAAGGGTCTCGAACACGCATTTTGATTATACATCAAATGATGTACATGGCCTATGTATATTTATATGCATATAACCATGTATGGTAATAAAAAATTTTCCAAAAAAAAATGGTAGATAATAGATGGCGCTGTAATTCAAGTACATTTGTACTCACTACCTGCACTTGCCGCCAATGCTGCGACAACCAAATGTAGCAAAATTACAAGCCTTATCATACCATTTACTCCACAATTATCACTTTGATCCTCACACCTGTAATGAAAAGTCAATGCAAATGCATTCCTAGACACACTTGGTAAATAATCCTCCAGGTGAGTGACAACCATTGAACTAGTGTCGAGACAGTGGTAGGCCTACCCATGCCATGGCACCCACATCCAAAATGAACTTCGCTAAGCTTTGTCATTATCGTGCATGGGCCTTGCACTTAAGAAACTTTTGTTCTGTAAAAAATAATACGAATAGAACATGAACTATTTAAAAAATTGCCCAACATGGCAGATTTGCCCACCTGCCATCGTCATTCACTTCCTACCGTGATATACTGATTTGAACAAACTCATTCAGCCAATCACATTTGTTGGACATTGTTTGTTTGACGGGGCCCTATGAGGTTTTCCATGTTCCATAAAGCTATATAGCCTACAGCTGTAGGATAGCCAAATGTAGGCCTGAGGCATAATTATGATCAGTGTCTGCTTTTCTATGATCAATATTTTAAGCCTAGGCCTATTTGGAAGGTTGTAACTTAGATCAGTACAATTCTCACACTTGCAGCCCCCCAAATAGGGCCCCACTCATCTCTAAAGTGGTAAATTCTGCAGTGGAGGGAGTACGCAAGCAAATGGGAAGGGCATAAACAAAAGTGATGATAACAGGTGAAAACAGGTTAAACCCTTTATCGGCTTCAAATTTGGGAGATTTTTAACTTGAAACCATATTATAATTGGAATTAAGTGTAGCGTCGTCTTGACTGTTGCCAACATGACACTCTGGAGAAGGTGAGACTCTGTCAGATCGCTCACCATCAGATCCAGAATTTCGACGAGAATCCGAGAATCCATTCTCTTAAAGATTCTCCTAAACTTGTCTTTCTTTAAAAAGAAAACTAATTGACAAAAATCCAAATAGATTCTCCCAAAATTTTGCAAAATTCTGGCCCTGACCATTGTTGCCATATCACTAAGGAGGTGGTGAGACTCCATCAGATCGCCCGCCATTGTTGCCAACATATCACTCAGGAGGTGGTGAGACTCGCTCAGATCGTTTGCCATTGTTGCCAACATATTACTCAGGGCTTGCAATCTCATTTCCCATCTCACCTCCTCCTTCATGATACAGTGGCAACAATCAGTGTCATGCCATACTTACCTCCCTAAACAAAGCTCTGTTGTGAATCCCTAAAGTGTCTGTTGATACCAGCTGTGCCATCAGCTGTTATAAAAAAGGGATGTCTGCAAGTAGTGGCCAGAACTGGCCAGCACTGGCCGATGGCATAGACATGGACAGGGTTTAACCCAGTGTGCCAAAGGGCATGGTTTGGTTGTCAAAAAGACATCATTGGCTTCAGAGTTACAGTCAATAGTGAATGCAGACGAGGTAACACAATACTGATGCAAATTATCAGCTCTTAAATCCTATACAGTGAAACCTGTTTTGGCAGACCACTGTGGAGAAAGACCACCTGCCGTTTCAGACCATGTTTACCATGTCCCTTTTGCCATCTTTCCCATGTTATTGCACCTTTATTGAGAGACCACCTGCCTTATGTGACTTTTTGGCCTGCTATAGGGGCGGTCTCTCAAAACAGGTTTTACTGTCCATGTATTCCTTGTACAGAATGAATAATGCTACTGTGTTCCACAATTTCAGTTCTCTGTATGTATTATTGTGGACCATGCACTTGTATTATTGAGATTATGAATGATTTCTCACCTAAATATATAATTTGTGGGACACACACACACACACACACACACACACACACACACACACACACACACACACACACACACACACTATATATATATATAAATATATAAATAAATATATATACACATATACACATACATACAGTGAACACTTGTTATAATGATACCATCTGTTCCCAAAGAAATGTGTCAGATAACTGAATATGTCAGATAATTGAATCAAATAACAAAGAAAATAAACTTTTTCCCATGAAAATTTGTGTCATTATATTGAATATGTTGGATATCTGAGTGTCGTTATAAAGAGTATTCACTGTGTGTGTGCGTATGTATATATATATATATATATATATATATATATATATATATATATATATATATATATATATATGTTATAAAATTATAATTTTTGTTTCACAATCAACCACTCTTTTAAAAAATTAATAGAAAAAGTTCAATTGATGTCTACTAGCTTTGGCATGACTGACTGTCAAAGTGACCAGATCACATTACAGTGGTCCCCCTCCCTGATCATGAGGCCACCCGCTCCATACAGACCACTTTGCCATACAGCATACATGGTATTTTCCTTTCATTTTCGCCATCAAGAATGGCCAGCACTTTTATAAAGCCTCATTTTCACTTGAGGTGGCCTTACAAGAGGGGGCCCACTGTAACTATTATTTGCACCTGTTTCAAGAGCACAAACTTATAAAATTGCAATCAATGTGATGTAAAGCCTTGTGCTGGCAGTAAAACAATGGCACATGTAGCTCTCAACTAAATTGCAATCAATATGATATACAGGTTTTGTATTGGTGCTTGCTTTCCAGTGAAGCCATAACAAACTTGGACACTTCAATTGATATACATCACACACTGATACCTGCTTTTAGAGACCACCCCTTCTGCGAGCCTAAAATGGTCACATATAACAGGTGGTTTTAAATTGGAGGTAAATTTACCAAGAATCTAGACTTGTGTCATCAGAAATGTGGTCACAAGAGCCAGGGTGTCTCTCACGAAAGTGGTCTTAAATTGCAGGTACCATATAGTATATGTGCACATATTTTGGGGCTTTTCGCTATTTTTTTTCTCTTTATTTAATATAATACAAGCATTGTAATTTTTCATTCAGTCTGGCTGGATAAATACCAACAGATACCATTCCCACATAAATACTGATATGGGGTGAAAGTCTAGCTTGAAACAACATTAAAGCTTGGGTTCTGGAGACAAGACAGAAAACCACAGCAAGTGTACAGCTTATGTGCAGCAGGAGAGAATGTATGGAACCAGATAAGACAGCTTTGCTTCAGTATGAAAAACTGCAGAAAATATTGTCAATGTTGTATATTTCATCCAAATCTGGTTGGAAATGTTATTTTGGACAGATATCATAATTTAACATTTCATTTTAGAATAACTGTATAGAGTATTTATCTCTGATATTGAACTTTGACTTTTTCAGTACCAATCACGTCTAAAGTCGATGTACTAAAGTGAAACTAGTCTGAATTATCATTAGGATCTCGGATTTGCATTCCTTATGAAGAGACCTTCCATTCAAGTACCAGCATGCCTCTAGTTCCAGAGAAAATATCCCAGGTCAACAGCTTTTCTCAGCATGCATTGGGCCCAATGCGTGCCGAGAAAAGCAGTTGACTCAGTCCAAAAGTTGGCACTTAAAAAGTCAAAAGGTCTATGTTATGGGTTTTCTGATCTCTCCTGAGATTATCAACTGTTGTTATGTGCGGGCAATGCCATCTATGAGTTATTTGATGTCAATGTTTGTGTCTCAAGGGGACCTTTAAACACAATGCTCCCTTATTATAACAGCCATGGTGGCAGTCATGGAGCCAGGATGGTACAGGAAGGTGTAACATACATCTCTGGCAGAGCAAACTGCATTTTCAGCAAAACCTGCCTTATGTGGAGGGAGCATTTGTTGACACAGAGGTAAAGGTGTTTATGATATTACCTGCTCTAAAGATCATGACAGACCACATTAGACCCTTTCTCTTTTAAACTGGCTGAAATTGGCTGGTGGTCAACTGTCGTCTGCTTTAGTGTTTTCAACTAATTTCAACAGTAATGAAAAGCAATTTGACCGAGAATTGTAGATGAGACGTATTAAGATCACAGGCCCCAGGTCAACAGCTTTCCTTGGCATGGGTTGGGCACTTAGTACCCAACCCATGCCAAGGAAAGCTGTTGACTGGGGGCTCCTTCAAGAGGGCGAGGGTTCAGACCACCCTTGCGATGATGCTATTCATTTCTTTGTTAATTCACTTGCCATGAAAGACCACCTGCTATATGTGACGATTTTGGTCTGGCATTAGAGGTGGTCGTAAATAGCAGGTACCACTGCAATACAAAAGTCAGAGAAAAAGTGCTTCAGTGAGAGCTGACCCACCATGTTATGAGGTTCCACCTTCTAATGAGAACTACATATAATTGTTTTGTTCAAAGAGATGTGTCTCACAGTTTTTAATCCTCAAACCTGGTTAAGTTCCTTGGATAGAAATGATGCTGAACTCAAAAAAAAAAAAAAAGTAATCGGTCCACTCTCATGCACATCTCTGACAAAAAATTTGGTAAAGATGTGGTCAATATTTTTGTGATATTGTGGTGGTGACATTGTCAGAGAGAGATGGATGGACAGATGTATATGGATAAATAGATGGATGGCTGAACGATGCCAGGGACAATACTCTCTGGCACTTTATGTGCCTAGGATAAAAATTAATGCAAGACAAATGCTGCAGTGGGAAATTCAGCCGCACTCAACACATGTCACAAAGGACCCCCACATACTTGTTGACAGGTCCACACAAAACGAGAGGACTGTGTCATCTCAGGTGAGTAAATTTTATTGTGCACCGAACAGAAACAGATTGCCTGCTGAGCAGACCTAGCTACATACAGTGCTCCCTCTTTATAACACCCCTTAGTACAAGGCGGTTTCTGATACAACACGGTGTGTACCATGCTACCCACTGAAAAAGTTTTCCCATTACTTCTATTTAATACAAAGAGAAACTTAACAAACCTAATTCTGTAAGCCCATGTACCGTTTGAACACTATCAAGTCCGATATTCTAAGAGCAAAGTCCTATTCCGTACCATTCACTGAAAAACTGTATTGTTCTAAATCATAATAGCAAATTAATTTATGAAAGGAACAAATCATATTCATAAAATTTGAAATTTAGAAGAAAGTTTTAGGCATTGTTAGCCTTTAAAAAATCGGGTCATCAGCGGGGAACCAGCGCAAGACTTGTTTCGGTGCCATTAATCCCTGGACAAGTCATTCTGCTAACTGGCGGCACCATGTTTGCATTTCCAATACAAACATCCCGAGCTGATGTATTACGTAATAAAGCGAATATGATGTTCCTTAGTTAATAGGCCTACTTAAAAACGTAGCCCACATGACATAAATATGATAAAACTACACCTAACACTCATGATTAGGCCTAGCAAAAATGAATAAAATAATAAACCATCCCACACTTACCTACAGCGCCTGGTCTTACAACTGACCCGACGAGGCCTACCTAACGGACTATGTTAAAAGTCCCTCTGTGATAAGGTGGGTTTGCTATAACACGGTATACCCTGTGGACCCCAGCACCAGCGTTATAAAGAGGGAGCACTGTTGGGCTTGGTTTGCATTTGGTGGTGCTCAGGGAATATGATTACATGGAGTTGATTATACTTGGTATGCATCAAAGGTTAGACTGCGTTTTCAAGGAAAACGTTAGGTCCAACGGAGGTAGGCTTTACAAGCAAGCAGACAAACAAACAAAGCCACATTGAATTTCCGGCCTTTAGATAAAACATATGACACGTCTACGTCTGTCTTTCCTACAACTTAACCAAACATGTCCATTCATTTTAAGCCTCTTTACATACTCACAATCTAGTACTATGACCAGAAACTTGCATGTGGAGAGCATGTGTGGTGATACACTGGTGACTGATAAGAACAAAGCTGGAACGACAACTGCACTTACTCAGTGTAATGTCCATGTACAGTAAAACCTGCCAAGCCAATCATCCATAAGCTGGATGCCTTTTCTGCGACCCAGTAAGAGAGGTCACAATTAGCAATTTTATGTGTATTTGGCTGGAATACAGTATCCCAACCCAATACACAAAATTCTTGTGGGCTGGAAAGGTGTATTTTCATAAGACTCTATGTTAAAGTAACATTTAAGATGTTGATTAGTTTTGCTGCAAAAGTTTTCACATTCACAAGAGTATTTCAACTATAATTAAAATGCAATCAGAGATGGCTAGATCTATGCCCCCCCACCACCACTATCCTACAGCTGTCAGTACTGACAAGAGTCATTCATGTGCTGTATGAACATTCATAGACAGCACAATGGCAGCTGCTACATAAGCATGTTAAGACTAAGACTAAGACTACACTTATTACCAGACAAAAGGGTGAATGCAGAAGTACAATCTTGTGCAATATGAAAGGCCTATGTAAAAAAATTAACAAGTTATAATGTGAAAACCTCATTCATTAAAATGGCTCTATGACCTTGGGAATAGGGTCAAGGTCACCCATCTTCGAACTCGTCCGAGACCTTATGTACGACTATATTCATTTGCAATTTGAAAAGCCTATGTCAAACACATTTCAAGTTATTGTGTGAAAACCAAATTCACTAAAATGCCTCTGTAACCTAGGGATCTGGGTCAAAGTCATCCATCTTCAAACTCGTCCGAGACCTTATGTACGACTAAAACCATGTACATTCAGAAAGGTCTGTGTCAAAAAATGTACAAGTTATTGTGTGAAACACAAATTCACTAAAATGACTTTGACCTTGGGAATTGGGTTAAGGTCATCCATCTTCAAACTTATCTGAGACCTTATTCAGGACTATAAGCATGTGAAATATGGAAGCCCAATGTAAAAAACTTTTCAAGTTATCTTGTGAAAACCAAATTCACTAAAATGGCTCTGTGACCTTGGGAACTGGGTCAAGTTCACCCATCTTCAAACACATCTGAGACCTTATGTAGGACAGTAATAACCTGCAATTTGACAGGCCTACATGCGAGTCAAAAACGTTTCTAGTTAACGCGTAAAAACCAAATTCACTAAAACGGCTCTGTGACCTTGGGAATGAGCCAAAGTCAACTGTCTTCAAATCCATCTGAGACCTTGTTCAGGACTATAAGTGTGTGCAATATGAAAGCCCTATGTAAAAAACTTTTAAAGTTATTGCATTAAAACCAAATTCACTAAAATGACTTTGTGACCTTGGGATTTAAATTGAGGTCATCCACCTTCCAACTCATTTGAGGCCTTATGTAGGACTAAAACCCTTTGCCATAGGAAAGTTCTGTGTCAAAAACTTTTCAAGCTATCATGTGAAAACCAAATTCACTAAAATGACTGTGACCTTGGGAATTGGGTCAAGGGCACCCATCTGAACTCTTTATCCAAGACCTTATGTAGGACTGTCATCACCTGCAATTTGACAGGCCTATATTGAAAACTTTTCAAGTTATCTTGTGAAAACCAAATTCACCAAAATGGGCCTGTGACCCTCGGAATTGGATCAAGGTCACCCATCTTCAAACTTCTCCAAGACCTTATTCAGGACTATATAAGCATGTGCAATATGAAAGCCCTAAAACTATACAATCATAACAATGGCAGCACAGGCAGGACTTGGAGGGCAAGGTAAAAACACAAACTATAAGAATGAATTCTAGCGATAGATGTAGCATGTACCATTAACATTCAATGTACATGTACCAAAACCTCTGTGTTAATTGCCAGCTTAGACCTTCAAGTGATGCAATTTCTCTTGAGGGCAAAGAAACTGGTACCTGCATGCATATAGACTGCCAGTCAAGTATTCCACTGTTTTCTTCTGTTTTATTTTGTCAAAAAAAAAAAAAAAAATAGAAAAAAAAATACGCACACACAGACAAACAGAAACAAAAACAATACAAAACCCTATATATATATATATATATATATATATATATATATATATATATATATATATATATATTTATATATGAGTGTGTGTATATATACACACACATATATACATTTGAAAATAACTAAAAGCTAACAAATTCAGTTAAATTACAGTAGGCCAATATATTCAGTTACTGCAAGCATTGTTTACAATGTTGCAGTATCAACATATTCCTATTTCTTACCTGATGTCAGATCCCCTTGCTTGAATATATACACCCTAGATCCAGTGAGACAGTCTTACATCTATCCACTGTGTGTGTGTAAGCTGTCTGACTGATCTGGAGGGGTAAACACACCACATTTACTGTGACTGGGAGCCCCCAGATTTCATTAATCTGCCCAAATTAGGCAAATGTGTGCTTTAGGCCTGAAAAAAGGCATCCGCAATGCAGACCAAGCATCGTGCACAAGTACTGTGATAAGGCCAGCAAATTTATCACACAATTGTTTGCATTGAATGTACTCTGCCTAACTTGTGCAAACACTTTGTACCTCGGCTCGTTTCATTTTATATGGAGTTTCCTGTATGTTTTCCCAGACTCAACCCTTCATGGCCAATTTCAACAAAAGTGGGTGTGCTCCAAATTGACATACATGTAATGATACTAGATTCATATTCTTTGTAAACCAATCTTTCACGCCATCACCAGCAGGTGGGGACACCTGCAGCTGCAAAAACAAGAAGAATGGTCCAGCTCAACAGATTTCCTCACCACATAACGGGCACCCCCCAAAGCATGCCAGGGAGAGTGGTTGCCTCGGGTATTGAAAGTGTTAAATGACAAAACGAGTTCAGATGCCTCACGAAAATTGCTTTCTGTGTTTACCTGCAGTACAATAAGAATGTCATCCCCAGCATCCTCATAAGAGGATCTTTTATTAAGGCATCAATAGGCTCAGACTCCAGTCTGCAGTTCTCACATTGACAAGACTTGAAGCAGCCAGACCAAGCTCCAGTATCTCCAACAGAAGTACAGTAGGTCTCCACGCAGTTGTCGCACTGTTCTACATGGTGGCGACACTTGCTTTCTGCATCGCATGACGTTTTAAAGCAGTGAGTGAAGCAGGTTTTATTTATCCCCTAGGTGTCTCCACCTGCAATGGTTATGACAGGTGAATACCCACAGCGGGAAGCTACATGTATTGCCACCTGCAGGGGACATGTTCAGTTGGACCATGACCTCTGACACGATGCCAAGATGGTGTAGTGGAGATTTTGATCAGCCTTCGCCCCATCCCACTCTGTATGAGGTGTGCTCAATTCCACTAACATTTGAACAGAAGGTGTGTCCTCCATTGTGGCAGAGGGAAGGGTGCATGATCAGTGTGTCCTTAAACAATGACTTGGGGAAGAGTGCATGATAAGTGTGCCCTATAATGACTCGATGAAGGGTGCATGATAAGTGTGCCCTACAATGACTCAGGGAAGGGTGCGTGATAAGTGTGCCCTACAATGACTCAGGAAAGGGTGCATGGTAAGTGTGCCCTACAAGGATTCAGGGAAAAGTGCATGATAAGTGTGCCCTACAATGACTCAATGAAGGGTGCATGATAAGTGTGCCCTACAATGACTCATTGAAGGGTGCATGATAAGTGTGCCCTATGATGACTCAGGGAAGGGTGCATGATAAGTGTGCCCTATGATGACTCGGGGAAGGGTCCATGATAAGTGTGCCCTGCAATGACTCAGGGAAGAGTGCATGATAAATGTGCCCTACAATGACCCAGGGAAGGGTGCATGATCAGTATGCCCTAGAAAGATGCAGGGAAGGAGTTTTGATCAGTGTGTCATACATTAACTCAGGGAAGAATGTACGCCCTATAATGGCCATTAACTTATCATACTCTGTCAGCTGTTCGAACAAAAATGTTTAAACCAATACCCTTTGCCATATGTGTGCCATTTATGTGGAGAGAGAAACTGAGTGTTTCTACTGAGGCATAGTCCTGTTTGAAAACAAACTGTACAATATAATGCAGTCTTACAGTGGATTAAAATGATGTTTTAGGATTATTAATTTATGACAATACCTGTGGGCAACACAGCTGAAAACATTTCCATTTTTAATGTGACACACACATATAAACAATTCAACATTATATTCTTACACTGACAATAAAAGAATTGTTCGCCGATAAAATATTTGTAAACGTGATTGCAGTTTCAAAATAAATGCAATAAAACACTCCATTATTTGGCTATATCACACTGAATTTAATTTCCCTCTGGATATTTTCCATTGATTGTGTATACATGTGTACATTGTAAAGACCTCATCAAATTAACTTGTGTCAACTAATCAGTACAACATTACAACCACTTAACTCTTTCAGTGCCAATCACAACTAAAGTCGATCTACATGTCCTTCAGTCAGACCAGTCTGAATTATAATAAAGATCCCAGATTCGTATTCCTCATGAAAAGACCTTTCATTCCAGTACCAGCATGCCTATAGTTCCAGAGAGAATATCCCAGGTCAACAGCTTTTCTCGGCGTGCATTGGGCCCAATGTGCCCAACAGACGCCAAGAAAAGCTGTTGACTCAGTACAAAATTTGGCACTGAACGAGTTAATTTGCAAGCCAATTACTGCATATCATCCAGATGAAGTGTTTGGTTTCTGATTCATCATTCAGATTTGTTACAAAGTGATTATATTTGTACAGAATTAATCTTGTGTACTTTTTTTATCGTTTTGTTCCTGATAAGACAGATCATCCTGGCACTGTGCTCACTGACGTTCTGGTCTGTCGGTGCTCTATTCATATTAATGAAATAATAAATCTCTTGACAGATTACGAACACGATACAGTGGTCCCTCTCTTGAGAGACCACTCTAATGAGACCACCTGCCTTGAAATACCACCTTTTTAGCACACTTTTTTAAAGTAGTTTTTTTTTTTTGTTATTTATACCTCCTATGAGAAACCACAATCTGCATGATCATCCCCGCAGTGGTCTTCCACCCACACTCCACTGTATTCATTTCACTGTTCTTCTAGTAGTTACGTTTCATTTGTGACTCTATGGAAGGACCATCTTCTTTACTTGTCTCTCTAATAGTCCATAATGAGTTCAAAAATAAACACCACATTCCTCCAAATTATGTACCTCGATCACGGACACAGCTAAGGGACCTCCTGGCAAACATGGCTGGCATACAAATACAAGGGTCTACAGGCAACATTTGAGGCACTTTAGAAGTGCGTCGCCAAAGTGACGTTGGCAGTCAATGAGGAAACGCACAGTGTGCATACATGTGTGTTTTGACGTTTATAATCAAATAAAACAGGTTTTGACCTCAATGAAAATACTACACTCAAAACACTCGATCTTGCAATATTTCTTGTGCTTTACATTTTTAATCCTTTACCCCTTAAACCAACCAAAGCTGGCTGGTGGTCAAACGTTTTGGCTGTTTCAGCATTTTCAACTAATTTCAACAGTGATAAACATAATTTGACAAGAGAATTATAGATGAGACCTATCAAGATAACATTTCCTTAGGTCAACAGCTTTCCTTGGCATGGATTGGGCACTAAGTGTCCAACCCATGTCAAGGAAAACCGTTGACCCAGTCTTAATTAGAGGGGAAAAGGGTTAATCTAATGTGGAGGAAACATAGTATTTGGGTATCTTCGACCAATGCTGGTTACTTTGTTGGGGAATCAGAACCAAATTCTTTAAGGAAAATGAGATTCATTTGAGAATTCTTAAAGCCGCCATATTTCGTCTGTCCAGTTTATTCTTGAAGCCTTTTTTTTTTAATTCTTAAAGTAGTCATGCAAAGATTTGTAAACAGTTACACTGGGACCACATTTATAATATCTGCTACAATAATGAAAATTCTAAGAGGTTCACTTAATCATATTTCTGAACATCTGGTACAGAGTTTATGAGGGAACCAGTGTTGCGTCAGATTACAGATGAAACGACTGTACATGTACTGTATTTTTACAAGAGTGGTAAGATCATGAATCCTGAGTAATACATCCAGTCCCCCCCCCCATACATCTTTACAATATAACAGGTGACACTTTGACACACGAATGACTTTACTGATGATGCGAGCAAGATCATCTCCCAAACACTGAAGTTATAGACATCAAACTGGGCCCATTTACTGATATTACAACTCTGACCTTCAGGCCCTGAAAATGACCCAAAATAAAAGCCCCCCTCCTCCCCCCCCCCCCTGATTCTGGGTTTCTATCACAGGATAATGAGGATATGAAATATACCCTATAGATTTTAAGGGGAGGTTTTCTCACCCTGAAAAATTTTCAATGGGATGATATTTTAACTGAAAATACATGGACATAGATCTCCACGCACACACAATTTCGTAAATTTATGTGAAAGAAGCAAAAGTCATCCAAGCTGTGGGCTAGTGTCCTACACTGGTAAAACTAAAACACTTCTGGTATAAACACTCGGTTTTAAACTTATCTTATTTAATTAGAATTGCAAACTCACTTTGTGCAAAGAATGAGAAGGTATGTGCTACTAGGAAAAATGGCCAACGCTATTTATAAATTCTCCTTGCCAGACAAGCCAGGATGCACAGGACAAAACAAGCACACCACCACCCCCGAATTCAGATGGGCTCGACAGCTTTCCTTGGCATGGGTTGGGCATACGTTCAATCCCAACCCAATCCAAGGGACTTGTCTGAGGCTCTCACCCCTACCAATCACTAGTGATTGGTTTAGCAAAGGCTGTGGTGTGTTCACATGTCTATGAGTAAAACACATATAGAAATCTGTTGCTGTTTTGTTAAGAAAAGAAAATGTGACATCCAGGATAGGTTCTCAAAATTAGTTGTCAGTTCCCCATTCTCTGTACATGTCTCCAAACTGTGCATTGTGTTCAGTCATATGATATATAGGTGTGATTCAGATAATATTCCGCTTGGGACAAGACAGCTGTTCACTGATGCAACTGCATGCTGGCACACACAAGACAGAGTGGCTTAGACAGTAACATATCTCACAGCATGAAATTTTACAATCAGGAAATTATTTTATGTAACCTATTTTGACCTCTTTATGCTTTTTGTAGTCCTGATCAATGAAATGATCCAGCATTGGCTGCACAGCGCAAAAAATGAATCCTATGAGGGCAATATACAATAATAACTGTCACAAAACATCACACACACTCTACCATAGTCGACATCTTGCTGTCTGACCATTGTGTTCCTGTGATGTCCTTCAGGCATGCTTTATTACGCTGGGCATTGCTGGTGAACAAAATCAGTTCAATGTAATTAATTTTCTGGCATTTTGGGTACCAGTTCACCATAATACCATTGTAATTAAGTATGGGACTAAAAGAGGGCTGCAAAACATTTGAGGACGTCCATCCAGAGCACCAAGTGGCACTGGCATTTGCCCTGCTTGCTTGGCTGCACAAACAATAGAGGAATTTAGGCCCCCAGATGGCAGCAGCTGACAGTGTTCATTTGCATAAATTTGGCTGTTTGCCAATCCAAAACTTCAAAGTGATTTGTTGTTATATCTGACTTGATGGTGTTCAAATGGTACATGGGTTCACAGAATTAGGTTTGCTAAGTTTCTCTTTGTATTAAATGCAAATAAGTAAAACAATGCAAATGATCGCCCTCAAGTGCTGCCCTCTGGGGTCCTAAAAGGGTCTATTACCCTTAGATTCTGTGAGGTGGTGCTGTGACATACATAAGCTAGGTAACATACAATGGATCATAAAGTCAAAATTTCAGCTGTCTAAATTACCACATAACTGTCTGCATAGAAGCAAGATCTTACTAAAATTACAAATGCTAGAGTGTGCACAAGTTTTCACATCTTCATCCATATATTCCAAAATCAATTTATGGATATCCGAAATTCAATTTTGGATATCCATAAATCTGGTTAAATGTTAAAACGACTTGCCATACATTTGTGAGTTTTCTGTATGGTTTTGGCCAACAAAATCAGTACAGTAAAACCTGTTTTGAGAGACCACCCCTAGGACAGGCCAAAAAGTGGTTACATAAGGCAGGTGGGCTCTCAATGGAGGTGCAATAACACGGGAAAGATAGCAAAAGGGACAGGATAAACGTGGTCTGAAAAGGCAGGTGGTCTTTCATCACAGTGGTCTCTCCAAACAAGTTTCACTGTATTTGGCTGAAAACTTTTATACATGCTGCTTGTGTCCAATTGGCGTCAGTGGGAAAATTCTCTGTCTGCCTAGCACTGTAGAGACACGCCACAGCAAACCCCAATCTACATCATCCTCACACCTACGTAAGTTTCTCCGTATTTTGGAGCTCTGCCATGGCCAGCTTCTCAGAGTAGGTGCATGACAACAGACGATGACAAAACATGATGATCTGAATGGTCTCGTAGGAACAATGATGAAGTAAGCCATGCACCTCATGGGCTGTGACTGTATTATATAGATCAATCAGACCCACAGAGCCATACAACACTGAACCTCTAAAGAAATACAATACCCAGACAGCATGGGGGTAATTGATGTACTAACGTGACCAATATGATACAATATACACATATTACATGTATTAATAATTCCTCCTTCACATCTCAGTATCTCCCTATACACTGACCACTTTTTTTCAAGGACCTCCCTCCAATCTTCGAATCCACTGTAGCTGCTGTTGGGACCAACTGCCAACTGTCTGGATTTTCTTACTGAGGTAGCGTGTGTGTCACAATATTTGCCTGGATATGAAGACCAGTACCATATGATCATCATTTAGCACCTAGGGCGCTTATGAAATTTATGATGAATTTGTCTCAATAACAGACTTTTTGGCATATTATAGGTTAGAAAATAGAAAAATTTTGCTGAAATTTTCTAAAATAGGACTATTTTCTAAGCCAGAATGGTGAGGGGGCTCTTAAGGGGGCCAGGGTGCTAAAAAGGGGTAATACGGTAGCCTTGCTTTCTCCTTACCCCTTGGTCTGCCCTCTTGCTATATTATCACCCTTTTAGCGCTGAAAAAGTGACTTACTTGCTAATTGGTCTACTTTGCTTACCCTGGTATTTGACAACAGTGTAATGGGCCAAGCATATTGCCAGAGGTCAAAATGATGATGGTCTACTTCCTGACAAGTTCCTCACTTCATGAGAAGGATGACACGTTAACGCACTTTTGTCAAATAAAATCTTCCAAGTGCTGGGGGAGACCAAGGGTAATAGAGATAATACGCAGCAAGTGGTATGCTTCGGAGGCTGCTGGGATACCAGCTGTTAGCCAGAATTTGGGAATATGGGTGTCCAAAAGCTAGTTTTGTCAAGGCTTCGTAGCCCATGGGAGTCCACTTTCAATCCAATTTCTTGTAAAAGTAAGTCATGATTTTTTGGTGTCCAAATTTACGATATATGAGCATACGGTTTTTGAAAGCATGGTCTGTTATTGAGGTGAATGGTCTCGTGTAGGAGTGGGTTTGACTTTCACAGGACAGACTACCACCATATAAACAGTGCACTAAGCTAGGATGATTGAAGTGGGGAAATTCCATCATGAATCACCATTTAGACATAGCAGTGATTGTACTATTATTATTTTGTATATTTTCAACCGCTTGAGTTTTCCTGGGTTAGGAAAAGTACTGGGGAGAGGGCTTTAAATATGGACCTGGGAAGCAATCCCCCCAATCCCACCCAGACCCACCATAAATGGGTGGGGCTATTTGGGAAATGCCTGCCCCAACCTACTGTAAATATTAGCCATCAGTGAGCATATATGTTAATCAAAATACATGTATACCATATTCATCTTAATAAGTGCACAGTCCCTAATATGCCCCCCCCCCCAATATTTTTTCAAAGAAAGAACCCTCCAAATATCCCATAGTTTTTAAACGAGAGGTAGAATATATTATTACACTTAGGATCTAAACTTTTTTTAGCTTTTGCTGATAATTTTTTTTATACTACACTTAATGCTTATTAAGATGAATACGATAAGAAACACAGCTATCAAAGTATAACTGTACGAAGACAGGAAATAGCATGAAAGTTGCAAAAAGAAATTTCAAGACAAGAAATCTCAGTTCTTACCTGACTGTTTCCGAACTAGAGAGAAAGGACACTTACCTGAAAGCACAGAGATAGAATACAAGTCATTATAGTATACACATTACAAGACTGACAAGTGATTACATTAAAAGATAAATAACAATATGTAATTACTTCTCATCTTATCTTACAACTGGTACATCAGGAATATATAACCATATTTAGATATAGAAAAGACAGATGAATTGCAACATATCTTCCTTTAAGGTAATGTCCAATTAACCAGACAAAGTGGATTCACCGCTGGACCAAATACCAAAGATACACGAACATAATATGCCTATATTATTGACCTTTTCCCTGGACTCTACTTTTATTGAAACATTTCTGGTGCACCTCGGTTGGCCATATAACTGGGAGGACATCTGTATTTAGAACCTTCTTGTGGTGATCTTTCAAAAGACTAATGCACATACTATTGTACAGAGATTTAAAGTGACGTCACTTCAGTTGATGCCAAGAAAGAGCCATAATGTTGCCCGTCTTGTGTTGTGACTGTCTTTGGATGTACTTCTTTGTGCAATGAACTCTGTCTTGTTATTGATATGAAATGCACAGATAATTGCCTATATACTTGAATACAGGGCACAAAGTTGATTTATAATGAAGCATCTGTCCATTTGCCACAACTAATATTATACACCAGTAATTGGATTTTAAAAGCTTGCAAGCTACAATGAATCTGCATGAATTCTCAGAAGTCCAGCATCCCTGTGTCAAAAAACAGTGCATGTACCATTACTGAAGTAATTGGCATACTTTACCATTTTTATTTTGAACTTAAAAGAGCATAAAGGAAAACAAGAAGATCATGATGATCCTGTGCTCTGCTGACTGGAATCTGTTTTATAATATTGCAAGACACGCGCTGTAGTCTGTATGGCTATATACATGTACAGTGGTAACACTCAATCATCGGTATTTGAGAACTGACAATTGGAAATACAATAATGCAATACATGCACTGTATTGCCATATATATTTATACTGTGGCAGCACTTACTTACGTTTGTGAAGTTTGATATCCCATTACTTTGTCAAAAATGAACATATCCACATTACTTTTGCAAACTTTCATTGTCTAAAGTCCAACTATATTCTGATAAAAGTTTTAAGCAGATTCTACAAGCTCTGCTGACTGACAAGTGAGCAGAGCTAAAAATTCATAAAAAATAGAAAAAAATCACTGCATTATCATCTCCTTCGCAAACTTGGTAGAGATCTACCTGGGGAACATCCATGTGCGAAATCAAAACATTCCATGCAGCGGTTTTTGAAAAGAAGACGAAAATGTAAGAAGTCTAATGACAGACGGACAGACAGATGGACAACAGGCGTCGCTACCATGATACACTTATGTAGAAAAACATGACCCATATTCATAAATATCAAACGAAACAATGACAGCAAAGAGATTCCATAGTTACCAAAGCATCAACATTCATCTTCCAATACCAATGTGAAGAAACAAACTTCACTCCTGACTTGAGACAGGCAGTCACCAACAAAAGGTAACTGGTGGTTTAAACTGGTCCTCTCAACCTTTCAAATATTCTTAATTAAATACAGACTATAGTGTTTCCAATATGTACAGGCCCAACCACTCAAAATCCAAATTTTATTACTTCTGCAAAAGATCAAGGAGAATTGGTAGGCCTATCACTGTTTTGGTTCTGCTGACTAGTTCGTCACCTGAGTATATAGCAAAAGGAAAGTAGGTCTATATTGTTTTTGTGATATCTATGAATCTGGAATATTATCTAATCAATAAGTAAAGTGATTGAATCACTGTTATAGAGTACGGATGGACGGACGATGGATGCAAACGGATTCTATAAGCTCTGCTGACTGACAAGTCAGCAGAACTAAAACTTGTACAATGAACATTGACAACATAAAGGTGTCAGACCTACAGTAGAAGAGTGGAGAAAAGAGAAGAGTTTTAACCTATAGTAGTGAGAAGAAAAAGGATTAGAACCATAGTAGAGCAAGCGAAAGGTTTAGAACTGTAGAAAAGCAAAAAGTTCAAAATAGTAGAGGACATGAAAACTACAACTGCAAAAGCAAAAAGGTTTAGATCTATAGTGGAGCAAAGAAAAAGGTTTATAACGTTACGAGAGTTAGTAGAAAGGGTTTAACTGAAGCAGAGTAAGCAAAAAGGTTTAGAACTATTGGAGAGTTAAGAAAGTTAACAACTAGAGTGAGCAATGAAAAAAAGTTTTGAAATAAATAAGAGCAAAAAAAAAAAAAGGTTTAGAACCACAACAGAGTAATAAAAAAGGTTTGAAACTATAGGAAAGCAAAGAATAGGGTTTAGAACTATAGCAGAGTAAAGGTAAAGGTTTCCAACTATAGTACAGGAAACTAAAATGTTAAGTATAGCAAATACATCTGAAATGAATATATGCATGATCGATCTCTTACCATGATTTTTTTTTCATTTTTTATGTAAATCTCTAGACAGTCATGGTTCTTTTCACAAATTACCAATTACAATTCACGCTTGAGCAGCAGCACTTTTTTCAAAAAACAATCAATCATATTGGTACTAGGATAACAATTTTCAATTGATTGTTATTTTCACCTGTCATACTTTAGCAGTGCACACTCAAATGACATTAAGCAGAGTTTCAAGAGCAAACGGTGATGTAATCTTAGTCATTTCAAGTCCTGTATGTTGATCACATGGTCATTCAATTCTTGTCCTTGACTATTTCAGCGACACATTTTGGACTTAGTCAACAGCTTTCCTCAGCACAATGTGCCTAAAGTGTGCTAAGGAAAGCTGTTGACCTGGACTATTATATTCTATGTAACTATAACTGCAGGCTTGCTGGTATTTAAATAAAAGGCCTTTTTACAAGGGCAAATATGAACCACAACAACAAATGTACCTATAATTTCTAGCAAATATCACGATCGAGGGCAAGGCCAAAAATGACAGTTGTCCTCTCCTACAACTCCTGACCGGTTTCCACACTGCTGTGTCTCATCAGAGGGTGGTGTAACGGGCGTGTGTATATGCTTTATACATGTGGTTGGGTATGGGTGTGACATACATGTAAACAGCAAGGTGTATGTTTCATGTCCTCCGTCTTGTTAGTGTGACGGGACCAGTCAAAATTGATCTAGTGGTCATATCTCACCCCATTTGCAATGCACCATGGGTACAAATGGGTGTCACGACTGTGACACTCATTGTACCCAGATGACCTCTGGTCATCTTAATAAGTGTATTGTGGCAGTGGTGTGATGTGACAGCCTCTACCCTCAATAAAGACTTTTCACCACTCGTTGGCTTATGGAACTGATGTTTCATAAGTATGTAACGGTGGTGTTAGTAGACATATGAAATTGGAGGTAATTTAAAAAAAAAAAAAAGTCTTTTTACAAGGAACATGAATTTAACACCCTTTTTATATGTTAGAACAGTTCAACCTTAGTCGCTGTTGATGCTGAAAGAGAAAACTTTGCTATGTGCATGTACTTATCTGTACATTTAATCGCAAATGTACTGTACACAGCCTGCCTGATGTTGTGGCTGACATAACAGTCATTTAACCCCATCTTTCAAAAATATCTGTATCACTCGAATTCCCATGGGGAAACAGGTCTTAGATACAAACCTGGCCCTGAGCTTGGGTAAGATCTGTGGTCATAAACTTTCATTGATTGCCTTCCTAAAGTCCACATGTTCATTTCCAGTCTTGTAAAGAAAATTTGCCAAAACATTCAGCTTAGAATATTGGCATTTTCAATAGCATTAAATGGCTGTAAATTATTTTGCCACACCGTGGACTGACATTTTTATCTCTTTTCCTTACAAGACATCTGCAATACTGTGGCAGACTCCTGGTGTGTCAGGGGACTACACAGTCACGAGCTGCAGTAGGAGTTGACTGGATTTGACTCCGGATGTTTATAGCCTGGGATATTAAACAATGCTTAATTGTGAGTCAATGCATGTAATTCAAAATGATCCCAAAGTTTGTGGTGTGACTGGTAAGCAACATGCAACAATGTTATGCAATCATCCAAGGTCTCATCCGCTACAGTTTGTCACATGTGTCTGTCACCTTATTGAGGACCCAGCCACCCTGCATACTATGAAAGGGCACTTCAATGGAAAGCTGTTACATGGACAGATACACTTGAAATAGTCTGTACATCATTCCCGGCCTTTACAGGTGTGCACACGGGCACTGAAAAACTAAAAAAAATATGTAAAACATGTAACAACAGATTGCATATTCATTCCACACCAACATATATCACTTTATGCTGTATCTGTTCCCAGATAGTTTTTTTGTTGAGTTATTTTGTTCATACTGAAATGCATTATGGGTAAACCTTTAGCCCCCGGTCTGCAGTTGTCATGTGGTCACATGTTCTTACAAATTGTTGGTCCATTTTTTTTTATATCCTGAATGCAATCAGGATAAGATACAAGAGAGGACTGTTACAGTCCCATGCTCATCTGACCTTACGTGCACATGACTGAAGTGACCCTGTGAACTTCGGAATGATATCAAGTTCACCTCTGGGTAAGATCATCACCTGACTGTTGCTGACACAAACATATCCCCTTATCGATCTTTCCAAAGTTTGATAACTTGTTAAAAATCAGAAAATGACAGCATCATCAAGCAGTAGACAATTTGTTGGTGATAAGTCCACTTCCATTCCCAATAAGTCTGAACAGGACCAAACTTACTGTTTGGAAGAAAAAGTCAAGAAAAGCGGAAAAAAACAAAAACAAAAAAACACAAACATTTTTTTTTTTAAAGTGTAAAATAATCACAGCACCACTTGTTGAATAAATTAAGGCCTAGAGGAGAGGTCTCCATAAGTGTCCCCTAGCAACTTCAAAGCAATTGGCTTGTCACTTTTGGAGATGATTTAAACAAAAATTGCCTGAAGATGAATAAAAAAATTCATAAAAATTCCAAAAATCATTTGAGCATGACTATTTGACCAAAAAGGTACAGACCCATCTAAAAAAGGGATATCCCCACTAAGCGTGAAGTGAATCTGGCCGACAGTTTTGGAGAAGCAAAAATGGGACATCGTGCCATTCCCATTCACTTGCATTGTAATCAATGAGAATGTATGCATTTAACCATCAAGTACCCACACTGAAAAATTTGTTAAAATTAGAGATGTGGAATATCATCACCTCTAGTGATCTCTTAAACTTTCACAAGTTAAATTTCTGCCAAGAAGAATCTAATTGATGGTTTTGGAGAGGACAAAAATAGCGTTAACACACATAAATTAGCAAGAAATTGCAGCACCACCTGATGAAAAAATTAAGGTCTGGCATCCCCAGAAGTGACCCAACGCAATTCAAGATAAGTCAAGACAAGTCAGATGAACTATAAAACAAGAGGGCTGTGTGAACAGCCCGTTCCTCAGCTGATCTTGACATTCATCACACTTGCAGCTCTATGAACTTGGGAAAGGATCAAGGACACCATGTTCTGAGTAAGTCTGACCTTTATAGAAGGACACTTACATGTACAACATCAAAGTTCAAGTAGTTCTCAACTTATAATGAAGAGTAAAATTCATGTATGTTGCACTGTGACCCCACAAACGAGGTCCAGGTCATTCATGTACTGTCTCAGCATGACCTTCATACAGAATAATTAACATGTGTAGCTAACTCAAAACAGATCTCAAGTTATCAAATAAACAGTAAATTTCGTGTCAGTTGTCCTGTGAATTTGCATTAGAATGCCCATTGACTTACATAGTAATCAATAGCAAAGCTCCACTGACTGGTAAGTACCGTAATTGAAAATCCTTAAAAATCAGGAATCCAAAGCAGTGCCACCTACTAAACAACTGTTTGTCCCTTCCACAACAACATATCCATCACATTTCAGCTTAATCTGAGGGACAGTTCTGAAAACAAGTGAAAAATAGCAAAACCATACAAAAAAATTCATTAAAAAATGCAGCGCCACCTGGTGAACAAATTGGGAACTAGGTGTCCCCGGGAGTGTCTATGAACGATATCAAAGCAATTGGGTGAGCGGTTTCAGAGGAGAAGAATTTTGAAGGTTTGCCCCCCCAAAAAACAAACAAATTCATAAAAAATCCAAAAATCAATAGAGCATGACCATTTGAACACACTTGATAGAGATCCACCCAAGGCACATCCCCACCAAGTTTGAAGTAAATCTGGTCAATATTATTAAAGTTATGGCCATTACAAGAAATTCCCATGTTAAACTTTCCTATTAAAACTTTTGTAGAGATTTTTGAAAAAAAATCATAAAAAAATCCAAATTCATTGGAACATGACCATTGGAACAAACCTGGTAGACACCCACCCAAGGTACATTGCTACCAAGTTTGAAGCATATCTGGATGATGGTTTTGGAGAAGAAGTCGAAAATGTAAATTAGCATTAGAATGCCCATTGACTTACATGGTAATCAATAGTAAAGGTGCATTCATAAAAAATATAAAAATCAATGGAGCGTGACTATTTGAACAACTTGGTAGAGATCCACTCAAGGTGTATCCCCACCAAGTTTGAAGTCAATCTGGATGACGGTTTTGGAGAAGAAGTCGAAAATGTGAATTAGCATTAGAATGCCCATTGACTTCCAAAGTAATCAATAGGAAAGCTGCATTGACCGACAAGTACCAGAA
This sequence comes from Hermodice carunculata, assembly GCA_964020975.1. Taxonomy (NCBI): domain Eukaryota; kingdom Metazoa; phylum Annelida; class Polychaeta; order Eunicida; family Amphinomidae; genus Hermodice; species Hermodice carunculata. The sequence goes on along the minus strand of OZ026625.1, from coordinate 12,578,622 downwards.
TTGAAAAAAATCGTTAAAAATCAGGAATCCGCAGCATTCCCACATAGTGAACAACTTTGTTTGACCCTTCTACAAGGAACATATCCACCATGTTTCAGCTTAATCTGAGTGACGGTTCTGGAGAAGAAGTCGAAAATAGCTATAACACACAAAAATTCATAAAGAATTAGGAAAAAATTGCAGCACCACCTGGTGAACAAATTAAGAACTAGGAGTCCCAGGGAGTGTTCCTGTGTGATATCAAAGCAATTGGGTAAGCGGTTTCGGACAAGAAGATTTTTAAAGATTTACCCAAAAAAGAACAAAAAAATTCATTAAAAATCCAAAAATCACTGGACCGTGACCAATTGTACAAACTTGGTAGAGACCCACCCAAGGCACATCTCCACCAAGTTTAAAGTGAATCTGGCTGACGGTTTTTGAGAAGAAGTCGAAAATGTGAATTGTGGACGACGGACGACGGACGGACGGACGACGGACAACGGACAACGGACCCTCAAAAAACCTCAGCTGACTGACAAGTCAGCTGAGGTAAAAAATGGATATCACTTAGATTATAACACTGTCACCCAGTGAGTCCAAAAGCCTGTCTTCTCTGTTGGCAGCCATTTTGAGGGTGATACAAGGGGGCAGCCAAACCTTGCCAGAAGCATGCTTCTGATTGGCTAAAAATTGAAGGTTGATCTTTAAAAGAATATTCTTGATTGGCTATACAGAAATTGAGCACAGTGGGCTGACATAACTTGTATCAGCTTCCCTTGAGCTTTCAGGGTCATCTGTATATTGAAGGACCTTCACATGTACCTGTTAACATAGGACACCTGGGTTATATCCAGGGCTGTTTAAGCACTGAGTGGTAATTATATGCAAGATCAAACTTCCACTCCACACACTTTTGTGGTACATTTGGTATCATTAACCTCATTCTTCAACATACTAAATTCAGTGACCTTTATTAAAGTGCTTCATGACCTTGAAAAATAGGTCGAGGGTCACCGATTTTTTAAAAAGATTGACCATTGGCCTGATTTGGTGTGAACTTTGTAGTTCCATTGTAATATATTATCACAATAAAAAACTAATGTGTTTTAATACCTGTGGTGTTATTTCCAATTAATACCACCAGTGACACAAACATGACTCCATGTGTCAAACTTTTTTATTGTTACCACGTTCCTGCATATGACTGTATGTGGCACCACCAAGACCGAACTTAACCTGGATTTTTATTTGAAAAAAGAAAAAAAAATTATACACTTGTTTTAAACAGTTCATTATGCAACTGAGAAGCAGGATGATTCCTTTACAGATCAAAAAGACAAGAAGCACAGGACAAAACCCTACAAGACAAATACGGAGGCATAGTGCTGTAGTCATATACGTGGCATATGTGATAATAGTATTTAAGATATGGGCCAGCATGGGGACACCCACAGCTCTTGAATAAGACTGGAAAGGGATAAGATAAGACAGACAGTGGTCAAAATATAGTCTACATTAAGAATCATAAAAATTGGATGATGATTTACCAGAAAATATTTGGTCCAGTGATAACTGTTGAAAGAGGGATTAATATAGGGCTTTGCCCTTCTTCCCAATTGTTTTTCTTTTGGAAATAAAATACGTTTAAACCAAACCAACTGTTGAAATCAGAGTCATATAACAGCACCCGGTGTACCATATCTCTTGGTGCTGGAAATGTAACTTAGAACTGATAAAATATTGCCTCATTTTCTGAACCAGAGCAATCATTTGAGCCACAGAGTAATGCTTGTGAAGTACAGGGAGTAACTGTCATTATGAAAGAATGTACGAGATTTCGAGAAGACATGTAATTAGGGCAAGCAAAAAAGTAGTGCCAAACATCCTCTGTCCCTTGACCAAATTGACACAATGGAGAATGTTTGACGCTGATTTGGTGCAAGTGACTATTCATCTGACTGTTGTCCATTTTTAATCTTGCACGTTGAATTCTAGCTTTCCAATTACCAACAAAATAATGATGGGTATGCTTGGCTGGGGGAAGAATATTAGATTCGATTCCGAGTTTCAACTGTGAGCGACTTCAAGCATTACGAATTTCTAAGGGGAGAACATTCCACAATCTATTAGCAGATGGAAAAAAAAATGATTGATCAAGCAGGTCAGAGCAGGCTCCAACTGATGGGTATGATGACTGCATGAAATTAACCTCATCATCTGGAATGTATGGAAATATAGAATCCCACATGGCCTAATGTCATGGTGAATGGATTTAGACAGCAGGATTTTTAAAACCGTTCACTGTGAGCCTTTGGCAAGCAGTGAAGAGTCTGGAACGAGTGCTGTCTAAATCCATTCCCCATGACAAGGCCATGTGGATTTTTTTTTCTCCCACAGAGCATTAAATCCTATGTTTTTGTCAAAAACCTACTTGTTTTAGCATCTTTGCAGCAGCTGTTTCAACTCCATTTTGTTCACTTTTAACATTGCGTTGCTAAGGTACGTCACTCAAGAAAGAACTTTCAGTTACTCTTTTCTATCTTATGTAATCTGATTGGCTTACAAATAAAACAACAACCAATAGGATTCTCTCTTTTATTTCACTTCGGTCATAAAATCGCTCCATACATATGTTGGGAACAATTGTATTTCCACATGAGTATCTATAGGAGAACAACAGTTTGAAAGTACATTGGGACTAGGTTATGTACCATTTTATTCACCTACACTTGGTATGCTCTGAAAGTTATTACGGGGTAAAAACGACTCCGACTCCTAATCACACTCAAACTTCTTTATTTCACCAAAATACATTTAAATAGAAAAACAGCACAGTATACAATAGGCCAGCGTGGAGACTCCCATTCTCTACTGATGTAATTGGTTAAAAATAAGAATCCTGACTCGATGAAGACATTATATACTGCTATATCATGGAAGCAACCCTGAAGGAAAATGTTTACAATAATGACGTACGAGTAAATTAGTACTATTCCAGTGAAAACATTTGCCTATGGTGATATCTGATAAATTAAAGACATCAACAGATTTAATGTTTGTTTCATCAAATATTATTTTTGAAGTTGCTACAGCTTTTTGAGTGTTAGCTAAAATTATGAATTCAGTCTTATTTCTTTGCATTTAAAGATAAGTTAAACATCAAAAGAGGCCCATGGGCCTAATGCTCTGCTGACCACCATCATGAAAGAATCATTTCCTGAAATATGACCTTGAAAAATTAATTACGGTAATCCATATTACGTAATATCAAACTTCCACATGATACACATTTGTGTTACATTTGGCATCATTTGCCTTATTCTTTATCAAGTTATTGAATTCCTTTTCTTCCATGTTTAATGACCTTGAAAAACAGGTCAAGATCAAAAAGTAGATCATCAAGTAGACTTTTATATAAAATGTTCTCAAATGCAATTTTGATCTTAGGGCTCAATTCTCTTTGTCATTGATGTCCAAGCAACATCCTATCATTACAAAATCATCCCTTCCAACTTAGATTTAGTGACCTAACAAAAATAGGTCAAGATCATTGATCTTACATATAATACATATTAGGATTGGACATGATCTATACATCCTATAAATATGACATGCCTAATTTCAATCATTTTTCGAAATATGGAAGTGTCATGTGGGGAATTAGCTAGTGGAGAGACGACTCGCCAACACGTATTCTTCCATTCCAGTTCTCTTTATTGTCTCCTGGTCCAGAAGTTTGTATCTTTCGAAACATTTTAACCCATAAGTTGCATCAAAGTGGTGCCACTAGTATCATATAAGCAACCATTAATTTTAATCTCTTACGCTATCCCCTATATTTCACAAAGATCCATAAAAAAATTCAGGGTGCTGGACTGGTCTGCAGATTTTTACATTTTGACCTGTATATTATATAATACTATCAGTGGTGCCACCAACATTTATGTCCACAAAGACTTTCATACACTTTATAATTTCTTAAAATAATATGGGCCTCACTCAAAAACTGTGGGGTGCAGAGCATTCACAAGATGACCCCTATATTGTAACGGGCCACTTGACCTTGAACTTCAACTTGAATTAAAAAATAATTGCTGTTCAAAATGTGTGCCTTGCATCCAGCTTTCCATACATGGTCTGTTTGTTCAAATCTGGTAATAACTTTTTGAGTTATGGAGGAAAACAATCAATTCCGACAATTAAGCACCAAAGTCCACTATCATTGGGTCATGGTGACTCAAAAAGTAGGTCACTAAGTACAGTTTATGTACAAGATTATCAGGTGCGATTTTGATCTGGAGGATCAATTCTCTTTGCCATTAATGTTCAAGCTACACGGCCTGCCATTAGAATATTGATCACCACTTTTGAAGCCTGGTGACCTGACAAAAATATGCCAAAGTCACTGATACTACACAATGTACATGTACTAGCATTTGACATGGTCTATATATCCTATGTGTTTGGCATGTCTAATTCAATTACTTTTCGAGATATGGAATTGCATACCTTTAAGCTCATTTTGGTTATTAATTATTGTCAAATTATAGGCGACACCACTAGTATCATATGCAACTGAGATTTTGACCTCCCCCACAATCTCACTACATTTCAGGAAGATCTATCCAACATTAAGGATGCTAGAGCGGTCACAAGATTTTCACATTTTGACCCATACATTACATAATACTGCAGTTGGTGCCACCAAAATTGAACTAAACTGAACCTAGATTTTTATACACTTGATAAGTCCTGAAAGCCACATGGGCCTATCTTAAACTGTGGACTGTATTGCACTCGCAAGCCAAAAGTTAACAGATGCACCGACAAACGGACAAATGTGAGCGATACCTGATATGAAGGTATCCTTCAGTTTTATCCATCCTTCAAATGGCAGACAGAAGGACACACAGACACCAGTGATACCATGAGCTCTACAACCTTTGGTCAGCAGAGCTAACCTGAGTTTATGAACAGACAGAAGGTCGAACAGAAGCAAGCCAGGACAGATGAACAGACAGACAGATGAACAAAGTGATGCTATAAGCTCTGTGACCTGTGGTCACCAGAGTAAAAATCATTGTATAGTAGCTGACGTTTTACATCTAGACAGTTTCTGCCAGGTTACAAGAAGAGTGCGACTTTGGACTGTTACATGGAATAAATTTGTCCCTGCAGACTGACCCTACAAGCTATAGGTCAACACACTTTTTTTGGGATGCTCATCCTGGTATTTGTCTCAAAAGGTGCATCATGTTTTTTTCATTCATTATTGACCATTTCCCCTAGAAATGTGACTTCAAAATTGCAAAGAGATTTATGAATAGAGAGCAAGAGGACAGAAGCTGAGACAGGATACACACATTGCTCGGACCTGCTGATTTTTTAACAACAATCAATGATGCAACAGACAATGTATTTTTTTCCTTGTTATTGCCCTATGTACTGATTACTGTCAATTGCTTTATTTTTGCATGTCTTAATTTTCACCTTTTGTATTTCTGACATTTCACTGTAGTTTTAATTTCACTATTTTGGACATAATTCCCACTCGAACAATGTTCAAATACTACTTTACTGTGGATAAATTTTTTCATAGTTTTGTGCCATCAGCAAAATAGGCAACAAAAAAATAAAAAATAAAAAAAATACAGTGAAATTAAAGCACCCATCAGTCATACATGTATGTATCTTCCTTTACTGGGAATCACAATGACAGTGTAATATCTGAACCACTTTACAAAGTGTATAAATCCCCAGTGATTACAACTGCCAGTGCTCCATCTCCCTACATATAACTGATTCATGTGGTGTGGTGTGCTGCTCTTGTTTCCATGTGGATAACGATATCAAATATTGAGAGGGTAAAATGGCACTTCACGGACAGTGCTTGCAGACACACTTCATAATGTCTCTTTATGGTCCCATGGCCACTCTTGTGGCAGAAGGAAATATATATCTCAAAATGATGAGACACTTGCATGTATTTAAAAGGGGAGTATGGGTGAATCGCCATACCACATACAATATGACCTGGAGACCCACTGCTTACCTGTATGTTTCTGAAAAGATAAAACTACATTGTGTCTGGTCCACCCAGCTGAAAAAAAACTTGACTCGTGAGTTTAGCATGCAATCTTAGAGTCACTCGTCATGGATTATAAATAACCTTGAACACATTAACAGGACTGTGATGGTCCTGTGCTCAGCTGACATTAGATGCACGGACTGAAGTGGTCCCGTGGCCTTTGAAATAATATCAAGGTTATTTGTCCTTTAAGACCATCATCACTGTTTGCAATATCGAGTCTTCACTTGAACACTTTTCGGGTAATCATTTTTCAAATGAAAATGACAGGATCGACTGCTATTGTGATATATGCCAATAGGTCAGTTTGACCTTTCAAGGTCACTCACCAACCAAAAGTCCAGAACACCAAAAGAAACCCTATAGGTAATATCCTGTCAGTGTTTAATAGTAGCCATGGGCCTAGGATCCACTATTACACAGTTATAAGCCAGTGTGTCAGATTGACCTTTCAAGGTCAGTTTAGGTTTAAAATTAAAAACAAAAACAAAAAAAACAAAACCCTCAGGTACTTTTCTATTGGTGTTTAATCAGATCACAGACTTAAATTCACATGTATCTCAGATGGCACAGTTCTGAAAATAATAGATTCATTAAAACCTAAAACCACCCACGGATATGATATGGTGTCCGTAAAACTGCTTAAATCCTTTAGAAATGAAGTATACAGAGTTATCACCAAAAGTATAAATCACTTGATTAAAACTGGCATTTTTCCACGTAAACTGCAAATTGCTAAAGTGCAACCAATATTTAAAAACATGAAAAGGGAAATGAATCTTCATTCAACAATTACAGGCCAATCTCAATACTGTCGGCTATATCAAAAATATTAGAGCGTGTCATCTTTGATCAAACCCAGCAATATTTCAGTACAAATAACTCACACCATAGAAGCCAATATGGATATAGAGGTCACTCCACGGAGTATGCTGCACAAGAAATCATAACTAAAATATGACTACAGACGGATAAGGCTTGATAAAGGTGAAACATCAAACATATACATGGACCAAAGGCTTTTGCTACTTTAAATCACAACATATCACTGGTAAAACTCAGGTATTACAGGATAAAAGACACTGCATTGGAACTTTTTGCAAACTATTTAAACAAAAAACTGTTTGCAGTGATAAATAAAGTAAGAATATATCTAGACAAAAATACTTGGGTAACAGAGGGGTCAATTTAAGGTCTATGGTTATTTATTATTTACATTTATGACATCACGTCATCTTCATATTTATTTGACTACACTTCATATGCTGATGCCAACACCTTAGTGAATATACTCTAAACATGGCAAAAGATTTAGATTCATGTCGACATGGATTTTTACACACTTTATAACTTCTAAACATTATATGGGCCTATCTAACAAAATGTGGGGTGCAGAGCATTCACAAGATAACCTATATACTGTAAATGCACTTATTTTCAAGTGGTTTAATTTTCACGGTTCTGGGAATTCAGGCATTACACTGAAATTTTAATTTCACTATTTTGAACAAAGTTCCTATTAAACCTATGTTAAAACAATATTTCACTGTGCTTTTATTTTCACGGTTTTGAGCCATCAGCGAAATAAGCAAAAATAAAAACACAGAGAAATATAGTGAATTTACAGTATTCAAACTGGCCATTTGACCTTGACCTTCAACTAGGATTGAAAAATTGTTACTGTTCAAAATTTGCACTCCACATCCAGCTTCCCATATAAAGTCTGTTTGTTCAAATCGGGTAACAACTTTTCAAGTTATTGACGAAGAACAGTAAATATGGATATGTGCCAAACTCCATAATACGGTCTATGCATAGGTTCACCAAGCGGGGAAACCCCAGCAGAGATTCCGATGTCAGAGCCAGGTGCGCACAGGTTTCTGGGTAATTTGCAGGCCACTCAGTCTTACAGCACAGGCTACAGCGCTACTGAATACAGCAAGTAACGAGGAGTGAAACACGGATCATGATCTCGTCAAAAACAGAATCTAAGGTGGCTGAAAAAGTATTTGAAAGACAAGGAATATCAGTTGATGGAAGGAATAAAGTAGCACTTTTATTTTTGATATTTGTCAGTTTGACATTTCTTCGTGGTATCAACATTACAGCCCACTACACAACAGTCAGTGGTGGTTTACCATGATAATTCCCCTTTTCACTCAATGTTCTAACTATCAATGCTTTCCGTACTCCCTCTGCCAACGATCTACAATGGTAAACTTCTATACACCTCCTGTATTTGGTCCATTTCCTGCTTTTCTGTTCATATTGACACGAACAAGATTAGTGTCTGCCATCATGCATTATCGTGACCACTTTTGAGAAGGTGCAGAGCACACCATCTGGTAGCAAAAAATCAGCCCGCATGCCTCGCTTTCGTAATGGGACAACTGCCGGGGTTTTTCCGCTTGGTATGCATAGACCGTATCACTGGGTCACAGCGACTCAAAAAGTAGGTCACCAAGTACAGATTTTTGCATTATGCAATCAAGTGCAATTTTGATCTGGAGGCTCAATTCTCTTTGCCATTGATGTCCAAGCTGCACCCTGCCATTACAAAATTACCTTTTCAAATTTCCAGGCATGGTGACATCACAAATATATGTCAAGGTCACTGATATTACATAAAATTCTACCTTTGGCCATGGCTTATATATCCTACAAATTTGGCAAGTCTGATCCAATTACTTTTCCAAATATAGGATTTTAGATCTTAAAACACATTTTGGCTCATAATTTCCATCAAATTATAGGTGGTGCCACTTGTGTATATAAATATATATATACATATATATAGTCCGTTTTGGAATATCACGTACACCTGTAAGAGACCGCCTGTCTTGAAGGATCATCTTGCCCAAGATCCTTTCATGATTTATCACTTTTCATCTCCTATGAAAGAACAGCTGCCCTGACAGCTTACTATTTGGTCATCCCTAGCAGTCGTTCTCTGAAGGCAGGTTTCCCTGTGCACAGGTATCTATATGCATTATAAAGTCCATCAGCACCTGGAATGAGGCACAAGGTCTGCCTGCCTCATGCAGGCATCAGCCCGCCCTGTCAGGCAGCTGTCTGTTACATGAGTGATTACACTGCTATAAATTTACACCCATATCTACATGAGCGCTCAAAGAGACAAATGAAAGCTTAGATAAGTGATTCAACACCTGCGCCCTACTAACAACCCCATCACAGTGTACCCCAAATTGACTTATTTCACTGTACCTTTATTTAACTTTGCCCTCTGTGCAGAAAGGGATCAAAATAAAAACTGTAAAAAGTAGATGTTTGGTTGACAGCTCGGGTGCAGAGAACAGATGAAAAGTCTAGAATAAATAAACACCACAAAGTCTTATAACACTTGCAAATACAGAATTTTACAGTGTCTTCATGTGCCAGCATGACTGACAGATGTATGTTATCCCTTGGTTCAGTATATGGACTGAGTATTTACTGCTCCAAAAGTGTTCTATGATCAGCATTGAGCTGTTAGTAATTCATTTCTGTTCAATATTTGGCCAGTAATTAGGGCAGACAAGCATTGGACCACACATATAAATACTGATCAATAACTTAATTGTCTCTTGTTATCTTGTTTAATTTGTGCCATATGATCAGACTTGTGTCCAAATGTTACAAAAATTAAAATACTTGCTGAACACACGTACAACATTTGATATGATGCCAAAAATGACAACTACATGATATATGTTACAGTCCACGTCCAGGCACTTGCTGTTATCTTGAAGTGTATTAATATTCTTGGTTTTGACATTTCCTGTATGCTTCACCATTTTAAAATGGTTCTGTTCGAAATACTCCTTCATTCACTATTTTAGAACAGTTCTGCTTACAACTGTGTTCGAAACAGATAGTTTCTTTCTCTAAGTTATTAAAGCCAGCAATTTTTACGCCCCTGAAAGCAGAACAAAGCAAAATTGACCACACTTATAGTCCAACCTTGTCATGATGCCACATCTCCCAGGATCACATGCTGTTGATGTCTCTTTAAAACATTAACGGCGTACTGTGAAACCTCATGATAATAACATGCCAATAACTGACATATTCACTCAGGACACATCCAATAATTTTGTAAGGTTCTCTCCATAAGCATGGTAAATGAAGACTCTGCAGTGCTGCTGTGCTGATCCGGAGAACTTAACAGAATTGTTAGTACAGTGTCATTCTGACCTGCACCAGGCTGAAAAAAAAGCTGTAACTAAAAGATTGGTGCATTTGAGTTGATGTTTCAACCTTTACCCTTTAATTCAGACTGAGTCTACAGTTTTCCTTGGAACACACTGAAGGAAATCTGTTGCCCTGGGCCATGTTATCTTGATAGGTCTCATCTCCAAATCTCATTCAATTGTTTTCAATTACTGTTCAGATGTGTCACACCACCACCGCCCCCCCCCCAAAAAATAAAATAAAAATAAAGCAGATGACATTTGATCAACAACCAGCCCATGGCAAAGAGGGTTAACAAAAAAAAAAAAAATAATGAGAAAGGCAAATGATCCTGATCATAAAAGTACATCGCAGGTCAATAGCTTTCCTCTGAACAGTTGGATTTTAAGCACCCATTCTACCCCATGCGATGTAATTGACTCCATCTTAATTCAAGTGGGAACCAGCGAAGCCTGTTTGCACCAGTCATGTGAAGGGTGCTATGTATCTTGGTCTTCCAGCAAAATTTGTTGGGGTTACCGTCTGTCAAGACTCATGGTACCAAGACTACAGAGATATTTTTGTTGTTTCTGGCTATTTATATGTGGGTCAGCTTGCCCAGTTTTCCTGTAAATTACATATCAGGAATACATAATGCAACAGATCAGATAAATCAGCTGGCAGTAAACCATCACTATGCAGCATATATATATATATATATATATATATATATATATATATATATATATATATATATATATATATATATATATATATATACATACATATACATACATACACACATACATACACACATACATATACATATACATATACATATACATATACATATACATATACATATACATATACATATACATATATATATATATATATATATATACAAAATTGATATTTTCCGAAAGCATTACTTCCGAAAAAACTCTGTCTGTGAAAAAGTCAACAACAGGTCCTGTCAAATCTATGTCTATACATATCTATATATGTTCACAAAATACATGTATATGAAATATATGTGGGAAAGTAGCCAGCAATATTGAAGACATGGCCAGGTAAAACAGATCTGGCCAATAAAAGCATGACACCAAGGATGACCTTTGTCATCTAATTATACACGGCCAATAAGAGGGAAGCAATGAGGATGAACTTTGTGATCTAATTATATCTGGCCAATAAAACGGGGACACTGAGGATGACCTTTCTCATCTAATTACACCTGTCCAATCAAAGGACACATCGAGAGGATGATCTTTGTCACCTGATTGTTTCTGGCCAATACTTAGCAACACAAGTCGGCCATCCTCACCTCAATTACACCAAAACATCCACTAAGAGGCCAATATAAAACTACCTTCTTTACAAGAACAGTCTTGTGGGATGTCCAGGTCATTCCTGAGTATTATTTCAGCATCTATTATATTCACCTCACCAGCACAAACAGTAACTAAAAAAGGCTGATTTTCCAACAGAAAATCAAATGTCTCCCCTTATGCCCTTACCAGTTGTTACCCTCAATCAGCGTCCAGTGCCATTTGAAAGCTCTAGCTGCAAACACTCTGGAGTTATCTTGTTCATGTGTTGCAGAATTTACTAAGTGGCTCTGTGACCTTGAGAATGGGGTCATGGTCACTCATTTTCGAACTTGTACAAGCCCTTATAGAGAAACATCATCCTATAAAATATACCAGCCCCAGCTCAAAACTTTTCAAGTTATCATGCAGAAACAAAATTCACTAACGTGGCTCTGTAACCTTGAGAATGGGGTCAAGGTCACTCATCTTCAAATTTGATTCAGCCTTTATAGATGGCTATAATCCTGTGCAATGTGAGAGCCCTAGCTCAAAAATTTCTGGACTTATTGTGTTCATATCGAGGAGGAGGAGGAGGAGGAGGAGGAGGAGGAGGAGGAGGAGGAGGAGGAGGAGGAGGAGGAGGAGGAGGAGGAGGAGGAGACAGTATGTCCATTTGTAGGTACATGGGGAGACAAATATTGGAGAAATGATGACCAGGGTATAACACGATACAAAGTATTGGTAGCTAAATGCATAGTATTACTACTTTTGATGGCTTCTCTAATTAGTGCGGAGTGAACTCCTGCCTGCTTAGTATAGACTGAGTCATCAAGTTTCCTTGGTACAGGTGGGGTATCATACTGTTCCTAAGCCATTCTAAGGAAGCTGTTGACCTGGGGTATCTTGTCATGATCCAGGTCAACAAGAGAGGGTTAAACCAGCACATAGATGAACAAACACATCGTGGCAAGACTGATCTTAGAATCACAGTCTGTTAGCATGATGGAAACAGCAGGCTTAAAGAAAGCTTAAAGAAGATGTACCCAGCATAGTCTAAACGGTCACAACTGTACCACACAAGGGACTCCATACTGGTAACAGTTTAACTCATTCCTGGTCAGAGTAAGACCAAGTCAATAGCTTTCCTTGGCTTGGGTTGGGCACATTACTCCCAACGTGGGTCAAGGAAAGTTATTGACTTGGGGCATACCATCATGAATAGATTTACATACAAATCTGAGAAAAATATTTTTTAACCAACGGGACACTACATAAGTAAATGCATTGAGGCAGACAACAATTTATGTACACCCGGGCGATTTGAGTGGGAAAGGGTTAATAAGGATATGTCTGATTCAAATTAATTGCCCCTGAAGACAATGCTAATTATTAATGACTACAAGGTATGGCAGACAAATGGGTGGCCTTATAGTGTATAACACAAGACTCCTGTGAAAAAAGGAGACTTGAAGACACATGAAGGCATGAAACTAGATGTTAAATTAAATAAATGATAATATAACAACCATGTTGCAGCATTGATACACTTCCAACAGGACTGATTTCTATTGCAAACCAGCACATAGAACATCCTTGTATGCTACAGTAATGATCTATTTTCCTATTTAATGGCCCAACAGTATTGTTATTTATATATTTTAGATAATTGTTATTTATATATTTTAGATAATAAGCCTACTTATGTTACTCACTTTTTAAAAATTTCCTGTGGTAAAATATGCAAATTTTGCAAAGCATACCATATTTACCCTTATAGTGTCAATCACGGCTATAGTCGTTTTCTCATTACTGCTAAACATATAATGGTTAAAAGATTCAAATTCTTCATGACGATACCTTTCATTCAAATACGAGCAAGCCTAGTCTAAAGCAAAAAGTAGTCTTAGTCAAACACCTTTGCACCTTGTTGCATGTTGCGTGCAAAGCACCTTGAGGAACGCTGTTGACTCAGTCTTAAATCGGTACTTTAAGGGTTAATATAAGATTTTCTTTGATATGCATATGGCCATTTCAATCCCAACAGCTGCATATATTAAACCAGGCATTCTGCAATGTGACTGTGTATCAGCAATGGTTATTTTATAGCAAAGTTACTATGTATCAGGTAGGGTTCCTTCAAAGTTACTCTCCACCATATCCTCTTTAGCTCCAAACAGAAAGACAAGTTACCAGGCCTTTTCTCTTGCTTCCTGCTCTCTTTTCTTTCTTCTTTCTCTTTCCAGCCACGCCCTCTAGTGACCCTTTGGTGTCTCACTATTGACTTGCACAGTAATCAATAGAAATGCATAAATCAGCTGACAAGTACCCCAATTGAAACATTCATTAAAACTCAGGCTAGGGATCTACAGAATCGCCACCTGGTGAACAACTCTGTTTGCTCCTCCCACAAGGTGTGTTTTGATAAAACATCAGCACAATCTGAGACACAGTTTGGGAGAAGTGGAAAATATATTTCAAACACAAAAACTTGCACAAAAAAAAAAAAAGAAGAAGAATAAAACTGGCCTCTTCAACAAATTTAAGGTCTAGGGATACCCAGATTTAGTGTCCCTATGCAATGTCAAAGCAAATAGCTTGCCGCTTTTACCGATTTTTTCAAAACATTTTGCCAAACAAGAGGCCCTTGGGCTTAATGCTCTGCTGAAAACCATCATGAAAAAAATTATTTTCTGAAATGTATTCAATCCACAAACTTGAAAAATTAATCAAGGTTAGCCATATTATGCAATATCAAACTTCCACATGATACACATTTGTGGTGTGCTTGGCATCTTTTGCCTTATTCTTTATCAACATATTGATTAAAATGTCCTTATCTTAAGTGCTTAAGTTCAAGATGGTTCACATTTTTTTTTTTTTTTTTTGCAAAATATCTTTCTCCAAATTTTCCTATTGTGGCCCGAACATTACATAATGCTACAGGTGAACTCCACCTAACCTAGATTTTCATACATTTCATAAGTCCTGAGCGTTATATGGGGCCAACATGAAAACTGCAGGTGTCCTAGCTGTGTCATATTCAGGAGCAAAATTTTACAGATGGATAGCAGACACACTGACAAACATGTGTGATCACATAAGCTCTGCCACCTATGGTCAGCAGGGCTAAAATAGCATAATTTACAGTATGTAATTTAGAAAGCTGCTCTGTAAAAAAATGTCTGCTGTTAATTTCGGTACATGTGTGAACTACAAGACTAGTTCTTGTGGCATTGGCTACTTGACCATACCACGTGTTGGCACTAGCCTACCTCGATCTTATTCAAGTCACTTCCCCACTATGTCGTGGCTTTTCTTCTCTTAATTACCAGCTCACAGTATAACGAATCTAATTTGCTGGAAAATCTTTTTCTCGAACACAACTTACAAATTTCTCAAATTGGCAACTCCTGTTACATGACATAAAGGGCCCGTGGTTCCCAAGTGGGGCTGCGTGTGCTCGTACTGGCATCTGATTAACCTTTCACAAGCTCACACACTTACGCTGCTGGGGACATGTAGCTGAACCACAGGAATTATTGATAATTGTGTCGATGGCTCGACATCCTGCAAAAATCTGCTTTGAACGAAACACGTGGAATGAAAAGTCTTTGCTTCTGTGGTCTACTTAAGGAGCCTTCATGTATCTTGTGGAGATGCTCAATTCTGCATTCCCGCTGAGCTGGCTTCCTATACCTGTGATATCCTAAGTATAAACAAGCATCACCCCGTCATGATCAGCTTTACATGACATCCTCAGTATACACAAATGTCACCCCGTCATTATCAGCTTTATAAGGTGTCCTAAGTGTAAACACATGCCATCCTATCATGGTCAGCTTTATGGCCTCTTTGAAGCTATGTTCTGCTGCATCTGCAGTATAACTTTAGATTCTTTCGATCTGTTGAGCAGGCAAGTGAGATAGAATGGGAAATAATATTAAAGTTAAATATTTAAATAATATCACAAATATCTTAATTCATTTTAAACAGAATTATATTAATTTTTTTACAATTTTTATTTCATAGCTGTGAAAATACAACCATGTGACATTATATGACAAAAATATATGCCTGAATAAAACTTGCTACTGAATTAGAATTCAAGTTAATTCTTGAAATATCTGCACAAAGAGTGTTTTCACATTGATTAATTCATACACTCTGGGATTTGTCATGTATATCAAAACATGGTCATCATTTTCAATTACACAGTTGACATGTATTCATAACATGGTATGTGGGTACTCTGTCTTGCCAGTGGTTACTGACGGATGCTTCTATTTCCAACGACAGTGGCCTGATGATTTATTTATACACCATTTCCTCCATTTGGCTATAACAGGAGTGAGTGAAGGCTCAGCCTAATATTATACATATATACATATACCTGTATGCATATACACGTACACAGAAAGTGGAATCTCCAATTAAGACCACCTGCATAAACACACCCTTCTACATTAACAAGACCACCAATTTACAGACTTGTTTTTGTTTTTTCCTCAGTTAAATTATGTCCCCATTAAGACTACTCCCCTATTAAGACCACATTTGTCAGTCCCTTAGGTGGTCTTAAAAGGGAGATTCCACTGTACATACATGCATATACCCAGGCTCTGTAGTTGAACTATAGGACTCCATGGCATGGGTTGGGTAATTGACTTGGGGCTTGTTATTTGGTCTCATTTACAATTCTCGTTCAAGCTGCTTTTTATTACTGTTGAAATTAGTCAAACACACTGAAACAGACATTTCGCCACCTGCTAGTTTTGACAGGGTTACAGGGTGGGGACAGAAAGAAAGGGTTAAATGTGACATGGACACACTGAAACACCTCCCAAGTTGTATATATATATATATATATATATATATATATATATATATATATATATATACAACTGAACGACAGTGACTGGAGTGTCCCAGGGGGAGAAATACTCTGAGCACCAAGTTTCTTTTCTTTTCCTCTTTTTGGTTTCAAATTAATGTGATGGAGGCACATTGGCATTTTGATTTACCCTTTGGCCTGTATTAGCTGCAGTCCACCAGGGGGAGCCACGTGTCTGCTCCTTGCCTTTTATATTGAACAAATTAAAGTTTGGTGTAAATGCTTGCTTAGCTCCCATAAAAGCTAACATGCCGTGCAGATGCAGGGATGAAACCACTACAGTGTATATTTTTTTATAAATACTTTTTTATATTAGCACAATTAAACCAGTTTTTCATAATTAAGGTAGATATTAGGAAAAAAAATACAATAAAATACAGAGAAAGAAAAAAAATCTGGTAGGTTCCCATGCTAGAAGGTCACATTTCTCCCTAAACGTAACACTAAGATCAACTGGAAAAGAATGCTGATTTAGAGTTACACCAGTGTTTATATGTCAACCTGAGAAACACGTATTTGGAGCTATATTTACCTGTGTGACATCATAGTACAAGGGTACGTGATGTTTGCCTAGCCCCTGCAATTTCATCAGGGATCATGTGCTTATGTAATGAAACAACACTAGCAGGCTGATAAGCTCTGCTGAGGTGCTGGCTCAAATCATACAGGGAAAGCCAAAGATGTCGTCAGTGCGAAACAAGCACAAGACACACCGTATCTCATCAGCTTAATAGTGGCATGCACCAAAGCAACACTAATCCCCACTACATCTTTGTCACAAACCTTCGATCCGTATTTGATCTGCCACTGTACTTTATTGAGAGAGAAAATCTAAACTCACAGTGACTGGTTCATTGCCATAAGGAAGTCCATCAGTCCCAAACTGTTCGGCTTCATGTTCTACCTGCAGATGTTTACAACCAAATGTTTTCCTTTTTTCCTTTTCTTTTTTAAGGAACATATGTGTTACTGTTTACATACCAAAGAACTTTAGCTGCATTAACCAAACCAAACCTGTATCATATAAGAATTCCAAGAACTCACACAGTGTATAGAGCCTGCTTCCCTAGAACATGGCGAGACAAATTGAAAAGAGGTGTATGCCCAGTGAAACATCTTTTTTTTTCCTCTGGCCTGCCAGTCACCTGGCATCACGGTAATGTGGAACAGACTAAGAAGGACCTGGACAGAGGAAACGAAAGCTAAAATGAAAGAAAGCATAGCGAAGGGGGCAAAGTGGCCGCTTGACCACACACTGCTGGCACCATTCACATTTTCCAGCTGTGTGCTAGTCACTGCTTTTACGTCATAGCGGCTTCTACCCCACGTCATGGATTTACACTGAGTGACCTCTTTACTGACACCATTGGGAGGCTGCGGGGACCAGCTGCAAAATCTGAAGTCGGCTTTTCCATTTTTATCCCGAGTTTGAAGTTGTGAAGCAGCATCCATTTCAGAATTGAGCATTGCGTACGTGAAAAGCAAGTCGATTTGCATGTCATCATCAAAAGGATAAAGAATCATTGAAGTGAGAGACTCGCATTAAATACTTACAGGTAATATTACATAAAGCTGCAAAACAAGCCCCACATTTACCTGTCTTTGATGATGATAATATGACGATGGATTTTTTTTTTAACTTTGTGTTCTTTAGTTAGTACAGTATACTAATTCATTCTCATTGGCACTTTAAGTCAAAAGTACATGTGTGTGGGGGGGGGGGGGGGAAGGGTACTTCCCCAAATTTTTTGAAGGAATTTGCAGCCAAACCTTTCAAAATTGCAATGTGAAACCAGGCAAGTGCCATGGAGGCAAATGTGCCAGTTTGTGTTCCACTAATAATAAGCAACAGTCTGACTTTTTTCATCCTTCACTGGGCTCATCAAGAGACTGAATTTAACAGATACCTTCCATTCTTTATATACCATACGTAAACGTCAGTCCTAGTAACGTTACTTACGTAGGGTCAAGACACTCCATAAAAATTTAATGTCAATAGCTGTCTAATCCGTACATAGGACAGTGAACCGAAGTACACGTGAGTCTAGTCAGGTGTATTGTCATGTGGCCGGAGTATTAAGGCTTGTAACCAAGGGCAGTGTAGGTTTGCCTTTGGCTTGAGTAAGATGGAGTTCTTACTGGATGTTGTCTATAATGCATGTGTTATGGACTGTGTAAGTCATCACTTATTGTGAATGTGTATGGGGGAGTTCACCTGTATAATTGTGCCCCCTACATCCAAGAGAAATAATGTTATTTTTCACTGGAAAAGGTGCGATCCGTTAGAAAACAGAGAAAACATTCTGTTGTCTGTGTAACAAATCATGTCATGGGATATAGGTACGGGAATTAAAAAGTTAACTCAATACTAGGCAAGTGAGCCTACTTACGCATGACATTCCAAGCAAAAAATTTCCATTGTGCACAATCTGTGGATCCCAAAATGCTCCTTTTTGAGTCTGAGTGATTCCGTGTTTTTTTGGTTTTGTTTTTTTCAGCCCAGGTGGAGTTGGGATGTGCTCCTGGATTT
Organism: Hermodice carunculata; assembly: GCA_964020975.1. NCBI lineage: Eukaryota > Metazoa > Annelida > Polychaeta > Eunicida > Amphinomidae > Hermodice > Hermodice carunculata. Next base: position 12,559,648 of record OZ026625.1, on the reverse strand, counting down.
GAACCCCCATTATAAATTTCTTGCACACCACTTATGCGTGAAGAACATTTTGACCTTATTTTTGGAAATTTCCCCAAATTTTGGGCCATGGAGAGGGAAAAAATTACCCAAAGGGCATGCATATATTTGTCCAAATACTGAACCTTCATCACAGATATTTTTGCTGAAAAACAGGGCCTTCAAAAGGGCACATACCCACTTTGGTCAATAACGGGAGTGCCCCCCTCCCCCCCCATCTGTAGAATGGCCTAGAGATGTTCAAGACCTTGTGCATGTCTAGCACTGTGAGACGCCCCCTGGTGCCAGACTTGACTCTACCTGGCTCGCCTGAACTGACTATATGGATCAGTGGGGTCGCCACCATTAACCTGGTGTGCACCCATGTCATATACCCAGGACTAGGAGGCTGCCAACTACATCCTCCCTAAATGCACTAATTATGTAAGTCTTGCTGTATTTTTGTTTTTGTTTATTTTGATGTCACAAATTCAAGGCCTGGAAACTATGAAAATAATGCAGTCACACCAGATGTTTCCAGTTCACAACAAAAAAAACAAAAAAAAAACCAACAGAAAAACAAACAAAAAATAACTTTCAAGCAGCGACTATACACATAAACAACAAGAAAACAAGTGCTCATATTACTCCACAAGTTTTTATCTCTTAATCACCAACAGGAAAATAAATCTATTAAATGTCATCACTCACCTAGTTTTATATTTACACTTCTGGACCAACAGGATGAATCAGTGGTACCAGACAGGCCTACACCAGATGGCACCACTGACCACATTTTTGCCCTTTCCCAGCCAGAGATGAAAGCTGGTCCAGCATTGGCCCAGTGCAAGGCAATCCTTGCCAATATTGGGCCAATATTGGGCCAACCTTTATTGCAAGCTGGATTTCTGTTCAGGTTAGTGGCTGGGGGGTGGGGGATGCCCTATTGAACAAAAGATCTGAAGATGATGTTGAGGTCAATAGTCACAGACAACTTTGCCCATAAGCCATGCAGTTACCAATATGCTGACGTTTCATGAATTTGCTGAATAACAAATGTTGCAAATCTTCTGAAATATCTTAAAGTGCATTATTTTAGGGCTGGTGTCAAAGAATATTTGCTTTCCCTGAACATTGATTCCCCTAGAAGGAATATTCATTCCTCCAGGAAAACATATTTGGGAATATATGTTCACCCTAAGAACATTTGCTCCCTAGGAATTGCAAGGTCATGGAACATCAATCTGTGACAACAGTTTTGTGGCCATGATGAATCTGCAGGTCACAATATGATAAATATACAAAAATTGTGTAAAATAGAGCCCCACAAGTGATATTGGAAATATATTATTTCATTCCCTCGCAAAAGTTTTGCGTGGGAACATCAAATTTTTGCGATGGAACACAAAACAACCTTTTTCCTTTGTGTCCCTCCCAGGGCATTAATTTACAACAAAGTGACAAAAGTTAGAAAAAATATATATTTTGCAAGGGAACGCAAAATTTTCGGGACGGAATGCAAAGATTTTTGCCAGGAAACACAAAATTGTTTTTCTCTCTCTCATGTCCCCTCTGGGGCTCTGCAGGGGACAAATATTCATAGGTAGGAAAAGAAATCTGTTCCCTTAAGGGTATATATTTTCACCAAATAGTTGTTCCTATGGCAACAAATATCGGGGGGGGGGGGGGACAAATATATCCTCGACACCGGGAAAGAGTATCTGTTAATAATGCCTGTATTTCCAATTTTGGCAACAAACTTCTGAAGTCGAGATCAGTCCCTACATTGTGTTTTTCTTTTGTTTTTTAATCAAACTGTGATAACCAGTTCTGTAAAAAAAATTAATAAAAAACATTGCTCAAGAAAAGATAGATTATGAAACAAATTTATGGGGCAAAAATATCATTCTGTGAGTGTTTTACCACTTAACGCCATGACACTTGAAGACCCCTGCAAAGTAGCCACTTACAATATGATGGATACATTTTGTTTTTTTTGCTCACAAGTTCCGTTTTTTACGCTTACAACAGTTTACAGTATCATGCACGTTTATGATGTTTCTGAATTCAGAAAGCCATATGTGCATGAATATTTTTCCACCACATGGGCTAAGATAATGGGATAAATAATCACTTCTCATAAGTAATGCTATGACCCAATCTGTTTCTCGTCAAAACTTAAAAAAGTCTCAGCATGTAGGTTTTGGATCCAAGAAAATACCAGGTGTACGAGTGTGTAAATGGTAACTCAGGCTAACCAGACTGCTTGAAGCTTTCACCAGCTAACTGCTTTTCCCTAACTGCCTGGGTGCTAGGGGCAGTAAGAACAATGAAAACTAGATATAATAGTGGTGCTTGCACTACTGAGGCACACCCATATGCAAATATGGGACAGTTTAGGGCAGCAAATATATCTCATCTTGGACATTGGGTAAACTGACCTTGGATATAGGTTCAAAGTCAGCTATATACAGTAATAAATTGTTGAACATAAAATCCAGCATCCAGAAGCAAATAAGTGGCTGTGTGACCTTAAGAAGTGGGTCAAGGTCACTCATGTTCAAACTTAACCTTAGCCCTATACAGGACTGGAATCATTTACAATCTAAAACCCACGCGTGAAAAAGTTTATAAATTATTGTGCGAACACTGAATTTCACAAGTGTGGCTGTGTGACATTTGAAATTGGGTCAAGGTCACTCATGTTTGAATTTCACCTTGGCCTGATAGAAAACCCTGATGATGTGCAATAAAAAGTCCCTACCGCTTGAAAATTTCTCAAGTTACCATGCCAACATCAGATTCATTAATGTGGCTCTGTGACCTTGGGAATAGGGTCAAGGTCACTCATCTTAGAACTGAAGGTGGCCCTTATAGAGGACTAAAATCCTGTGCAATGTGAAAACCCTAGCTCAAAAACTTCTCAATTTATCATGTGGAAACAACACCAAATTTACTAATGTGGCTCTGTGACCTTGGGAATTGGGTTAAGGTCACCCTGAACCTGACCTAGCTCTTACAGAGGACAATAACCATGTGCAATATGAAAGCCCTAGCTCAAAAACTTCTCAAGTTACCATGTGGACACCACATTTGATAATGTGGCTCTGTGTCATTGGGAACTGGGTCAAGGTCATCCATCTTAGAATTTTAAGGTAGCCCTTATAGAGGACTAAAATCCTGTACAACATGAAAGCTCTAACTCAAAACCTTCTAAATTTATCATGGGGAAATGATCCGGCTGGATACGTGGCTCTGTGACCTAGGGAATTGGGTCAAGGTCACCCATCTTAGAATTTAAGATAGCCCTATATAGGACTAAAATCCTGTGCAATATGAAAGCTCTAGTTTAAAATTTCTCAAGTTACCATGACACTGGAAAGTCACATGATCCTTTATTGTCCAATAGCATTACAGGGTATTAATGACACGTAAAGGTATATAGATTCAAAAGTACAAATGTAAACTGAAAAGACTTTTTTTTAAGGGGGGGGTTGCACATATGCAACTGTTAATTTTAAATCACACTCAAATATCCACTTTCTGAGCTATCATATTAACTATTTCCATTTTTGACTGATTTTTACTTCTTAACCCAGGCATCTATAGATATCAAGCTCAGATATGCTGCAACAGAATGAATGTGAAGTTCTGCTTTTTTTCACTTTGAAAAGTATGACTTAAGGTTTAGAATTACCTCCAGTAGTACATGACTTTTTTTTTTTAAAAGGAGACATTCATATTTAACTGTGATCCTGTTCACTTCCTGTGTTGCCAGGGCAACAGACTGATGTGTCCACAATGATCAGGGCAGATTTGTATTATATACTACATAAACATCCATAAATAACACCTTTTCAAGCACAAGAGAGCACATTTCTAATCAATTTAGGCATCCTTAATGTTTCAAATATAACATTTTCTTAAGATTATTATGTGTTCTTTTTGTTTATTTTGTTGAGAAAGTACTTTTTACCATGCTAAATATATGGATCTGCCCCGATGCAGGTGGCTCCCTCTTTTGCTCAGTAGTTGTTCGAGTAGGACCGCATCTAAATATGAATACATCCTATTGTGCCAGCGCAGTCAACTGATCGCTCACATGTAATTGCTGTGTTGCCCGACATGTGTCCATTAAATTGTTTTCTAGCTCCTTTCAATGCAGCATGTCACCTTTAGGTGGCACTGCAGGTAAAACATACCCCTGGCATTCACCTTTGTCAGGTGGAGACACCTGGGGAATCAAGAAACCTGCTTCATTCATTGCTTGAAAATGTCATGTGACAGAGGAAGCAGTTGCTGCCATCATACAGAATAGTACCTGACATGCCCTGTTTGAGCATCTGTCATGAGCATCCAGGCAACCACTCCTGTTGACTCTACCTATGATCCCTGATAAATCTAGTCTAGCCTCCGTTTCCTGCTGTACTCATTGCATACTTAAAGCAATTAAAAGTCCTGGTCACTATTTTTTTTTATTTTCATTTTTTTCATATATTTCTTAATTTTGTTCTATCTATCCATCCATCCATCCAATGACTTTTCCATGCTGGTGACATCCCTTTAAAACTTACAGGTATTGTGTATTTTGCATACAATACTTAGTTCCTTGTGGGACCCTCATATCACTGACAAACAGCAAAACTAATGAGGCACATAATGACTGCAATATGACTGAACAAGGCATTTTAATTGTTCTCCAGATGTGCTACAGTAACCAAGTGGCCCCTATCAGGGTTACCACTTTCCTTATCAGATAAATCAGCATGTATAAGCACAAGAGAACAGAACAAGGATGTTATCTGCACTCTACTTAGCCTTTTTGGTACTCATGCAGGGTAAGACCTGTACGATCTTAAAGCATGCTGTCACCATCATCATATGTCCACTAGCTGGCATAAGGTAATGTATGTTGATAGTTGAATTATAATGTTCTTAAGAATTTGGAACATGCCAATTTTTTCTGCCATACCGAGCATGCACTAGTCTCAGACCATGCTCACCATTTCCATCCACAACCAGTTGCAGACCCATCCACAAACCGGTCGTGGGTAACCTTCCCCATCACTACTGCCGACTCATTTCCTATTGGTCAATTACTTGAATAGCATACAAAATGCAAAACATGAGATGAGAAATTCTGCTTCGATTCACCGATCATTTTGCAGTCTCTGTCAAATTTAGGTACACGTGAGAAATACAATGTAGCTCGGGGTGGTAGTTGCAAATGTTTGTAGCACTTGTTCAGATTTTTTTTTTTTTAAATTCTCGTCAGTCTGGCAACCCCCCCCCCCCCCCAAAAAGCATCCAACAACCCATGTGCCAAAATCGTTGTCTGTACCCGCTACAAAGCCAGATTCTCTGTATCTATGATACTTCTCTGTAGACACAAACAACCGCACCTGTACCCACTGACTTTAGTTGCCTATATATACATGTAAATGTTTTGGACTGCCATAAGTAGTGGAGGATGCAGGTGTATGTGAAGTCAACTGTGGGTGTACATACCCATCTACACCCCCAGTGGGCAAAGTTCACAGGAAAGTTGGCTAAACAAGAAACCAATGTAGAGTTGCCATATGTTTGGTGTTTAGAGAGGAAAACTTGTTCTGTGATGTGCACCTATACTGCGCGGTGCATCGGGACCGAGCATTATGCATTCCTGAACAACCCATCAGTTACTACCACCACATCGGCCTCAGGTAGTACAACAGAGGGGAACAAAAAAAAGCAAAATACACTGCCCAGCATGATACGGAAAGATAGATATTGCTAGTATTCTGTAAAACCAATAGCTCGCCAGCAGCTGTGAGGGTCAGTGAGTCCACACACGACTTTCTCCATGTGTACTGGTACCTTTCACTTTATCATTTTCAAAAAAAAAAAGAAAAACAAAAGAAAACAGAAAAAATGAAAGAAAAGGAAAATTTATCAATGTTGCCAACTTTGAAACTTGCATGTGAAATATCTGGTGTGTTCACCCATCTGGACTTACATTTTGTTTTAAAATGAAAGGAAAATGACATTTACTCACCTGATGCTTTTAAAAAAGTTACGTTTTTGAAAAAGTATGTTCGTAAATGATCTGGGAACTAAAAATCCACCAGAATATATCTCAGTGAACCAATCGCCTTACTCAGATTTTCTGACACTGCTAGTGCAAGACACTTCTTAGTCTGGAATACCATTTGGCTGTTTCATATGAAGGAGGTACATTCATTTATTCTGAATAATGGCAACTTTGTAAATCTGCCGTATTGCCAGCATATACTCATCTCTTACTGCTAAGTATATGCTCAATTTCGCAAACTACCATTTGTGACGAGCACCTGGTACATATACCCCCGATAAACAGACCACAGGGGTTAGCCAGGACTGCAATACCTCAACACAGGCAGCCACTGACATGGGCAATGAACTAATATCTCCACACAGGTAGCCATTGATATGGGAAATGTATCGATTGAGCCAGGCATCATGGAATGATCATGTATCCCACAGGAAGGTCTTTTCAAACAAGGGAACATGTATATCGAGTAATCTTGTACCTACAGTTGAACTGTTCAAAATTCAAATAAATGGCAGGGCTTCATTTGCGAAATTTATTCAGATTGATATATATACATCATAAGCTGGTACAAAATAAACGATGTCCAAACAGGACTCTCCCACTTTGAAGGTAAGAAAGTGGAGTTAAACTCACAAACTCAAAATGCAATGTTGATATGGTGATATACATGTAACTAACCATCACACAATAGCCAACCACTCTCTTTTGTTTTGTACTTGGTACCTGCACACATACTCTTAATACTTGGTTGAAAATTTTATGAAAAAATTTGGCTTCCAGATTATGACAGGTTTTAAAAAAGAGGTACCACCAGCACATTCAGATTTAGTTGACACTGACATTTTGGATTTGAGCCTGATATCAAACGGCAAAGCTGCCTGGTTGTGAATTGTAACAAAAATTTGGGGAATGCACAGAGAATGGTCACAGTGCATACTTAGCAGGCAAATCTCAGTGCATGTACATGGTGACTGCTGTAGAGACCACTCCATGTAAAAACACTAACCCCCCCTCCCCCCCCCCCCCCCCCCCCGAGGAGCCGTCCCTTCTACAGAGGCCACTTCTCTATGCATCAAGTATGGTACTTTCATTTTGTTTTCCCCCTCAAGACAGGCCACCCGTTCCTGATGGCCACATATCTGCTGTATGGGGGGGGGGGGGGGGGGGCTTACAACAGAAGAACCTCTGCAGCATAAGCCCAGTTTAAATGGGAGTAGAGGTGGTCTTACACATGTATAGCAGGTAGCTAGCCCTGTACAATGGTCTGTCATGCAGGCAAAGTTGCAAGTTCAACACACAGCTTTCATCAGTTGGCAAGATACAGATACATGATCCATGTACACAGATGTTGGGATTTTTTTTTTCTAATACACATACAGTTTTGTACAGTGAAACCTCCCTCACCGAACACCTCCACATATCAAACACCTCCTTATACCAAACACTTTTTCTCAGTCTCAATTGTATATTTTCATAATAAGCAACCCTGCAAATACTGATCACCTCTCTGTACCGAACACTACTGCCTGGTCCCACGGGCATTCAGTATAGGTATGTCCGTTTCACTTCAATTGGTTTTCTTTGTGTTTAACTAGATGGTGAATTTTGGCCCAGAAGCTGAAACAAGTTCACTCAACCAGTCATTTACAATATTTAAATTAGGCCTAAACCCAAGTTGGAAAGACTGGGTGAAAATTATATACACTGTACTTAAGGGCTCATTATTAGCAGCTACTACCAAACCTTTATGTAGTAACTACATGTATTATGAAGTATGTAGGCAAGCCCCCATCAGGTGGCTTCTTGATGATGGTCTTTCAGCAAGCCAATTTGAGGGCAGCAGCTTCTGCTAGTATCAGATAAACTTATAAACAGGTGACAGGGAGAACATAGGTCAGGAGGGAATTAAAACTCAAACACATTTTAAATTGACTGCCATGTTATCACAATGTCATTTGACTTTGATCATATTCATAACAGTTAACTTACCGAATCTTCCAAGTCTAATTTCTGGTCCTTGTCAGGTTTGAAAGTGAATCTGGGAGGTTTTTCCTTCTTTGCTTTTGTCTTTAACTTCTCCTTAAACAACTTGGACTTTGATTTAGGTTTAGATCCTGGCTCCATTGCGAGATCAAATGTGGAATTTCCCTTTGAGCCCAATTATCTTTCACAAGAATCCCCAAAGTTGAGAGACTCTCAAAGCCATTGTGGTAAATCCAAAAACACGGAGGGACAGACCCGCAGCAATCCAAACGGGTATCGTAAAATCCAAATCTTGGCGTGGTGCTAAAAATTGGATTTTGCAGCAGAGAACTGTGTGGACGGGGTTACCCTTTGATAAGACAAGGTGGTGTGGTGGTGGTGTTGCCAGCAGACTGCAGACTGCTCACTTCTGGCCTCTACTTAACCACACACAGCAGCATCTTACATCAATGTCCGTAACTCTATCTCCCCCCTCCCCCTCAAAGTTCCCGTTTGATGTCCTCTTTGACGTACACACCTATCCAAATCACCTCTGAAAACACAGGCACTGCCACACCTTTGACTAACTGGCAGTCAATGAGCGTGTTCCTGTGTCAGTTTATGCTGACTTTCTGATACTTGTCATCTTGTATTTATTTTGCAGTGTTTCTCAACATCAAGGATTACAAGTGCTCTTCTTGTTAGGATTGCAAAATCTGACACCTCCCTCTTAGTCTGGCTGTCTTTTTGGACTCTTCCAGAACCAGGATAGATCCGTATTCTAGCAGCATATGTGGCTAAGTTCTCTGTCATCCGCTAATCTTCACCTTACTGGGTGCCACTGCCTGATAATCTTTAGAGCTATATGGAAGCTTTCACCTGTAGAGTACTTTTCAAGTTGTAATCTTCCTCTCTTTTCAAGGTTTCTTCTACAAAAAGATGTGTGGTTTTGCGTTTTCCCTTTTTCAACTTTTATAAATTTGTCTTGGAACTGAAACTTCCCGTCTTAGATTTGCATTCATTTGTATTATTTGGGTCATTAAAATCAACTTGTGAACCCTGGGCTCCTATAAAAACCCCTTTTCCCTTTTTAAAAAATATCCTGTCACCAGGAAAGCAGGTAAAACATACTGATAACACAGTAAAGCCATAAAATATGTGGCTTAATCTTATATTTGTGGAAAGAGAAGCCTTCACAGGTACTTGTAGACAGCTTGAGAGGCAATCAAATATTATGAATGATTTTACTTGACTTTGAAATTTTCAAGATTTTTCATCTGGATGTGTACCTAAATGACTCTAACTTTGGAATGGTCAATAAATGGTACCTTTTTTTTGACTCCTTTATTAGAGAATTTTGAACAGTATTGGCCCCTGGTTTAGGTATCAAATTATTTAAATCTTCATCAGAGAGTCTGTGTGTTATGAACATAAATGTTAAACATCAAAGTATATGTATTGTGTTTGTGTCTTTTCATCCAGAATCACTTCCCGGTGGCCAATATACTATTCCGCAGTCTGAACTATAGTACCATAATAACTTCTTGTAATAAATCTTTGACTCTGTCTCAAAGCCAACTCCACTTTAAAATTGTGTTATCTGCTTGGTGAGTGGTTTTTGCCATGTTTCGTTTTGGACCGCAAAATCTCGTCTGGCCCTGCTATGCACAACTACTTTGAAGGCACGTTGTAATTGAATGAAAAGCTCTTTTAATGAGGACTTTGATCACATTATACTCCAATGCTCGGTCAATTTTTGCTGAACAGGCAGGAAAGTTTACCACTAGCACTGAAAGAATCAGTATCATGTCGGATACATACCAGATGCCATAAATTGATGGATACATGTAAATTGTGTGGCAGTTCTTGCCCACTTTGGCGAAGTTTTTGTTTTTTTTTAATGTTTTTTGTATTACTAAACAATTCTTCATATGTTGCAATTAAGTCCAGTCTATATATCGTTTAACGATCACATCTGTGATGTTCCATATTGTGTAATGTTACCAGCATACATGTTTCTGCCCTTATAGATATAAGAAGTGCTAATGGGCATTAGCTCAGTCCTGAAGAGTCACAAAGGTGACAAACCAGTTGACTTATTTCTGAACTTAATTTGGAGTATCTAGAAATAACTAAGTTACAGCATACCTGTTATTCCCAGTTTTATGTGCTATGGTGTGACGGGTCATTTTCTTCTTTCCTTTTCTCTCTTTTTTGATGTTTTGTTTCGTCTTTTCCTTTTTATTTAACATGGTGGCATCTTGGAGGTAGATCGATCCAAACCAGCTGCCTCATTCAACACTGAACATTTCGGCCATCAAACAGTATCCTGTTTATGAATTACCTTGGGGGTTTGTTTTCTTTTGTTTTCTTTTCTTTTGTTGCTTTTGTTTTTTGTTTTTTAACATCTTTTTATATATATATATTTTTTTCCCTTTTTGCTCACATGTGCAAATGTGTAAACAGAATAATGCAACAGCACATTTCTTGCTGGGTATCCAAGACTGTTGCCCTAAAACTACACATAATGAATTATAAGGACGGTGTTTGTACACTTCCTGATCATTTTCACATTTAAAAAAAAAATTACCTGCACCATAAAAATGTTCCACAAATCTTCCAGCCGTCTCTTGGGGGGTTGGGTGGGGGCTCACTATGAGTTGTGACCCCCTGGCACCAGCAGATGTGAACACATGTGGCAGCAGAAGAGGTACGGGCTGGGCTGGCTATTAAAAGCTCCCCGATGGCGTGTTGGTCTACCTGCGTCAGTGGCCAGACTTTGGGCTTCTAAATTTAACTTTGGTAGGCAATTGCAACGTGTCTCTGTGTGTACAAACACAGCTCTGACATCACCGTTGCTAGGAAAACAGACCCATTTGAGCCAGGACCATGCTGCCAGAACTCCGATAATTATAGGGACACCTTCAGGCCACTTCCACTTATTCTTCACCGGCAGCAAGAAACTGCTTTAAAGAATATTTCAGAGAGAATTAAAAATAATTTCATTTTCAAACTGTTAATGAAAAGAGCTTCGATTCAAGTACCAACATGCTATGTCAATAGAGTTAGTGGTTATTGGGCCCCTGTTAGGGTTTTAGGATTATTGGACTTTTGGCCCTTTTTAAAGGGACTATTGGATTATTTGTACTTCAAAATGTGGTTTAGTGGATTTTTCTTCAATTTTAGGATTAAAAGATTACTGACATTTTTAAATGTTCTAGGATTTCTTGCAATTTTATACACATTTTTTTTAGTCAAAACTTTTGGATTTTTGGATCTTCAGTACACCCCCAAATTAATTTTAATTACCGTGATCATCAGTACTATTACTTTAATTTCTGGCAGCTCTATGGGATTGATAGAGTTAATTGATATGTGTTATAAATATGCTACTCGCTGGCGATTTAACTTTGGTCACGGTAAATCCAAGTGTTTGATAGTTGGGAAAAATAGTATGTTCTCAAAATGGCTATATATATGCCTACAGGGTGCCTTGGAAAACACGAACTGCAAAATGTTGATAGCCTTAAGATACTCTGTGTCACGTATTCTATTGATTGCTCTGCTGACCTGCATGTTAGTGACAGAATTGCTAATTCGAGAAGGGCTATATACAGGTATTCTGGAGCTGGTTTAGCATATCCTGTTCTTGATACCAAGGTTAAAACTTTTCTTTGAAAGCGGATTGGGGATTCTAACCTGATACATGGAATAAAAATGTAGCAGACTCTCTATATAACTCTGGCCTGTCCAATTAAGAATCGGGCCCAAGGAGCTGTTATTAAGAGCTTACTTGGGATCAACAAGCCAGCTCACTGTTCTGCCCGGCGCATCAGTGTGAGGACATGTAATCTTGACTTTGGTGCATTTTTTATCGTAGCATTTATGTGACCCAAAGTTACCTTCAGGTATATCTATGCGACCCCCCCCCCCCACCGATGACCTTGTGACCTGTGCTGCTGCACACTTCTGTTAAGCGTAGACCCTCCTCTGCATCCCACTGACCCACAGACACTGCATACTGGGCGCATGCTGTTCTCCTGGGTTGCCAAGGGAGCTACCTCTTATTAACTCATTCCATACTATGGTTACAGGCCTTGGTCAGTGGTTCTGGCACTGCCTGGCAAGTCATGCTGCAGCTGCCCTTGTGGCAGCTGCAGCATGACTTGCCAGGCAGTGCCAGAACCACTGACTTAAGACTATAGGCATGTTGGTGCTTGAACGGAAGCTCTTTTCATGAAGAATTTAAATGTGCAATTGTCGTCCTAAATCTAGGTAAATATACGGAAAAATCAGGGACTGGTATGGAATGAGTCAATCAGCATCCTCTATAAGCAGACACCCTCCTTTACTTGTTTCTCCCTGTGGACATTTGTAGGTCAGCAAATCCTAGTGTTTTCCCTTTGTTCTGTGCTTTCAACTTACCCCACATCTTCGTTTATTCCTCACTGCCCATCTTACCCCAACAGCCTGTCCACATGCGTATGGTCTCCCACTATGTGTATTATCATTAAAGGGACCCAGTTCATATCCAATATACCACCTGTTGAATTATGATGAAAGGTGAACTGGTTATACACTGTGTTAAGGAGTTGTCCACGTCAACTCTCGAGACACTATAAGTACACTCACCATTCTGCTTGTGCTTCCCTCGCTTGACACACCTAAAGTTCACGATCTTTTAAAATCTGAAACTATGTCACTTGCCTGCCAGGTCTTCCTGGTGTCTTCTCCATATAGAAAAACAGTGAAACCTGTTTTGAGACACCACTTTGATGAAAGACCACCTGCATTTTCAGACCATATTTACTATGTCCATCTTGCTATCTTTCCCTATATGTTATTGCACCTCTATTGAAAGACCACCTGCCTTATGTGACCACTTTTTGGCCTGCTTTTGGGGCGGTCTTTCAAAACAGGTTTCGCTGTGTATGTATTAAATTTTTATCCTGGTATATTATGACTGGCAATGCTCCTCCTAGCACTTTGATTGACCGGTTACATCACTTAGGTGTTTCTCCCGCTTGCGCCTTGTTGGGGCTCCCCATCACAAGACCGATGGCGGGCCTAGGCGCGGGGCGAGCGGGGGATGGTCTTGTTGACACTGTACATTACCTGACTAACTCGGTTAATTACCGATACCGCAGTTCATGGGAGTATAGACTAGTCAGCCTGCTGATCATGTCATTTTAATTACTTTCCGTGAATATGAGCTTTTTAAATGGTAATTGTGTAACGAGCTATTATTATTTTATCTGTGCTTTTTTATTTCTGTTATTTGTATGTTTCAGTTATCTATGTTCCTTGACTTTTGTTATCTGTATACTTGAGTTTTGTACTGATTTTAAGTTCTGTGCTGAATAATGGGAAGCGTATGCTTGAGATTTATGATTTATGTTGATGTAATTGTATCTGGAGTTGTGATAATTGGTTTGTATGTTTTGAGTTCTGTATGTGTATTTATTTTGCACTATTTATCTTTTTCCTTGCCACTGAGGGCTTGATACAAGTATTATTATAATTAACCCTGTCTCACCTGTGACATGTGTTTGTAACAGTTCTCTACAAGCCTTTCCCTACAATGTGGACTTTTGATCTATCTGAAAAGAAAAACCTCTAGCATAAGGAGGCCACATGTCCAGCCTCCTTGGGAATAATAATTAAATGAAGTCCTCTGATGAGCAACGAGGGACCCAGCACTGTCAGATGTATCTGCATGCAAATTTTTCCCATTACAAATCGCCACAAAATGTGATCAATGTTGTTTGTTTCTTTTTCGTCAGTGTTAACAACTTGCTGCTCGTCAACAACTTTTCCCAGTCCACTCCTGGTGCATTGTGGGCCAGGTTCATTAAGGTCAGCTGTTGACCCTGTATTAACTCTTCACAGCTGGGGGGGGATACAGGGTTAACATGTAGCATAGATGTCAATGTCAACAACTTTCCTCTGTATGTATTGCATATTCATTTGATTTATAGGGACTAAAACAGGTTGTTTTCACCCATTTAATCTGGTGGGCCATTCTCATCTTGCTGAATCTGAGCCCTCATGTACATAATTAGTGTTACATAATCGGTTGCGTTCGCCTGCATGCATGCATGGTCCTAGTTGTACATCAACTAGTTCTCTTTTTTTTTCAGATCCCAATATCTCTTTTATTAACAATTCTATCAACAAAATAACGATCTAGGAGTATGGAATACAAGTAAAGCCAAGCTGAAATGACATTCGGTGCAGCAGTTTTTCCTGATGGCTCGATGTGTTTGGTGTGTGGAGGGATCCCTGCGGCGCTCCTTCCCTCGTGATCCCTCCGCGCCCCAAACACGTCTTGCCATCATGAAGAACGCTCGTATGGGTAAGCACGCTCACGCAGTTTCACTATTTCTGACCCTTCGATGCCACCACGAAACCAGAAATAGCAAGCCACAGCACACGAGGGGTTAATTTTCTGCGATGGCCAACAAGTGCACACAGACCACCTATAATGGGTGCCTGCCAGACAGGCACTAACAAGGCACATTACGCTGGCTTCCAGTTCTTCCCCGGGCTGTGTCAGGTAGATGTGGGACTCTCACACTTTGATTTCCTGGCCACTTTGATATCCCCGTCACAAATATCAGCACGTATCATTCAAACTTCCCACTGGAAAATCTATTTACAGTGCTCCCACTTTAAAAGGCCCTTCATTACAAGGTGGATTCTAATATAACACGGCGGGCCCCTTGGCTCCCGGCGAAGTACTTTTCCTATGACTTCTATGTTAACCCAATCCTAGTCAGATAAGATTCTGTCAATAACTTTCCTTGGTCTGGGTTGGCAATACCTGGGAGGTGTCCTCCTCACAGGTCCCTGCTACTATTTTCAGCAAAAATGGTTTCCATTAAAGATGAAATTTATGCAAAGTCATTCAGGCAGACGCCAATTTCCATGTACATCTGGATGCTTTTAGGCAATGAGTGGCAACCAGTTAAAAGTCCCCACATTATCAGTTGCTTTTGCTGTAACACGGTCTGTGGGTCCCATTTACCAGTTTAATCATGAGGGAGCTCGGTATTTCCATTTCAACCAACAGATTTTAAAAGTGCCGTGGTTTAGAAATTTACTTGATCACAGTCAGCGTGTTCCTTGTAGGATTGTAACCGTGCATGTTTTTGCGGCACGATATAGGCATATCCCAGCCATGCCTTAACTCTCTCAGTCCCAACTGCCACGAAACTCCAACTACAGTGGTACCTGCAATTTAAGACCACCCCTTATGCCAGACAAAAGTGGTCAAATATGACAGGTGGTCTTTCATTGCAGGTAAATTAACAAAGAAATAAAAGGCCAATGTCTTGAAAGGGTGGTCTTAAAAACTAATGTGGTCTCTCACGTGAGGTGGTCTTTAGAGCAGGTACCACTGTACTTAAAACGAACTGCTCTGACTTAAAATAACGCTGCTAGATTCATGCTCCTTGCGAAAAGACCTTTCATGTAAGTACCAGCATGCCTGCAGTTATATGGAATATAATAGTCCAGGTCAACAGCTTTCCTCATTGCACCTTGCGCACGCTGCACCAAAAGAACATTCAGGAAAGCTGTTGACTCAGTCCAAAATGTGGCACTCAAACGGTTAACATGCAAACTCTGCCATACTGTCGTCATTATTACAATAATGGAACTAAATTTTATAATTGTACCCAATGGGCTCATACATGGGACAATAATAAAAAGTACATTTTCAGATATTGTGCTGTGTTGCCATAATATTATCATAATGGGACTACATTTGATCATTATACCCAATGAACTTCCACACGCAAGTATAAAGAGTACCTGTTGTCATGTGTTGCCCTGGTTTGTTGATAGTTCAGTGTTTCTGTTAATCCCCAAACGGGGTTACATTGCCCTTTTAAAACCTGAAATAACCCTCTGAACAAATTCTAAAGGGTCACAAGTCTTGTTTATTTACATGTAAAACTGGTAAAAATTTATTCCCCCACCCCTGAATTTTCCTTCTTGTGACCCCCTGAAAAAAATTCCCAATGGAAACATTGCAGTTATCTGCAATTATTGAACAACTTTTCAATATATATATATATATATATATATATATATATATATATATATATATATATATATATATATATATATATATATATATATATATATATGCATACACATATGATATATATTATGTTAAATATATGAGCATTGTCTCTTTTTTATGTGAGTAAGAGAATGAAGTACATAGCAGTACTGCCCAATCATTTGTGGGGATGGCACTACTAGTTATCTTCATGAAGAGGAGATTGGCCAAGCACTGGAGTCAGCTGGCTGTATGTATGTTTTCAAAACTTCATGGGGTATCTTTAGTAAGCATCATTCAGTTTGCTGTCAACACACCTGTTTTAACTCAGTGCAATGATGAGCAGCAGTTCTTTCGTTGCATACTGTTATGAAGCAACTGAGGCAGAATTTCCCATGATTTACACGCAAAGTGTCCAATCTGCTCACACGCATTCAATATATAAATCTTACATGCCAATCTCCCAAGTAGTTATGGTTAAGCATGTGCAGTGTACTCTGATTCGAATGTACATGTAGTTGGCACAGAGCCTCACAGCTGATGTCAAGCACTATTCACTGCGAGTCAGTGGTTGAAGATATGGGTCCCGGAAGTGCAAGCAATTTTGATAAATGATTCTGTGTCAACATTTTGATGTTACCTTTGAATATTTCTTAAAACAGACAATCACCATATTTTTCCTTACTTAGGAAAACAAAAACCCATGACACCCAGAGAAGTTCAAATAGAATTCTGGTTGTGAACCTGGGATCCAGTTTATCATAGTGACAAAAAGTGTGTCCTTGGTGACTAGCAGTGACAATTATACAAACAATAGCAGCCATGGCAGATCTTCTGTGTAATTCTGAACCAACAGACAACAGGGCCAGAATTTCTCAAAATTTTGCAAATATCTATTTGGATTTTTGTCAATTAGTTTTCTTTTTAAAGAAAGACAAGTTCAGGAGAATCTTTATGAGAATGGATTCTCAAATTCTCGCCGAAATTCTGGCCCTGAGAAAATTACACAATCCAATCCCTCTACTGTCAGTATGTAGGAACTGCTGACTGTTTCGTCTACTATAGAACTCATTTCCTGAACTGGAAATTATGTTTGAGATATACACAACTGTTGATCTGGGTCCACTGGACTAAGTAGCTACATCACAGTCAGAGACGGTTAATGAGGTTTTCCTTCACAAGAATCTTGGATTTGATGCAAAATAGTAGGATTGTTTTTGCCAATTTTGGAAGGTTTCTGTTCAAAACAAAGATGTGGGTGGAAGCATACCTGATCATGGATAATGATTTACAGAAGAAGTCAACTACCCCGGGGCAGTCTGCAATACCAACAGCTTTATTTGGACCTGCCCAAGTGGTATGATGGTCCTTCTACGCAGGAATAAAGATTCTTTAGAAAAAAATTAAAGCCCTTCATATCACTATTATATTAAGGAGTTAAACATTGTGATGTGGTATGCACCTACATGTATCTTTTTCCCATCACCCAGAATGCAACTCTGCTTATTTTTTATTTGTATGCAATATGCACTTGTGATATGAAACATACCTTGGCTGAGTGCATCTTTATTTGCTGACAGAAATTATTTTTCCAGTCCTAGTTAGTAATGAACATGCAAAATGTTCTGGAATGTGTACTTGACACAAAATTGGATTGAAATAAAAAGTAGCCTGTAACACATTTCTATTTATTCATTAAGTCTGTATGTGAACAAAGACTTCTTGTTTTTTCCTGAAATACTTTATTCTTTATTTATCCAATCTTTGTGTGAACACAGACTTCTTGGGTTTTTTTTCCAAAATCTTTCTTTCTTTCTTTCTTTCTTTCTTTCTTTCTTTCTTTCTTTCTTTCTTTCTCTCTCTCTCTCTCTCTCTCTCTCTCTCTCTTCCTTCCTTCCTTCCTTCCTTCATTCATTCATTCATTCATTTATTTATTTATTTTTAATTCATTCATTCACTCACTCACTCATTCATTCATTCGTTTCTGAATTTTGTAGTCAGCTTTTTTCAAACACTATTGTTTGGAAAAGTATCAAACTTGGCATGGTAATAGACCTAGTAGTGAAGTTGTGCATATTGTTTAGAATAGTCATGATGTTAGAAATTATGCAAATTAGGGGTAATTAAAATTTTAAAAGCTCCATATCTTGCAACCTATTACAGGTACACACAAAATTCAAAGTTGTACATACAGGTTTCTGACACTTGCCAATCTAATGGACAGTGAACAAAAACTGTAGCATTTGAAATTATGATAATTAAGAGCACTTGAAACATTTAAAAGTTGAATATTTCCAAAACTATTATAAATAGAGGTGCCAATCCAACTTCAATTTATAGGTAAGTGACATAACCACATCCAATGATTCATGAACCAAAGTTGTAGCATTTTGATTTTTGCAAATACGGTGAAGTCACAAAATTGAATTCTTGAATAATTTCCAAAACTATTATAGATACGGGTGTCATTCCACCTTCAATTGGTAGGTTTGTGACAAAGCCACATCCAATGAAACATGAACTAAAGTTGTAGCATTCTGATTTATGCAAATTAAGTGAATAAACAAAATTTAAATCTTGAATAACTTCAAAACTATCACAGATAGAGGTGCCATTCCAACTTCAATTTGTAGGTTTGTGACATAGCCCCATCCAATGAAACATGAACCAAAGTTATAACATTTTAATTTATACAAATTAGGTGAACACACAAAATTTTAATCTTGAATAAGTTCAAAACTATTATAGGCTGAGGTGTCATTCAAAATTCAATTGATAAATTTGTGGCATAACTGCATCCAATGAACCATTAATCAAAGTTGTACCAGTTTGATTTATGCAAATTGGGCAAATACACAAAATTTAAATCTTAAATAGTTTCAAAACTATAATAGATTATGGTGCCTTTCCAACTTCAATTCATAGCTTTTTGACATAGCCACATGAAAAAATTATTGTTGCGGGAGTTAAATAAATACTGAATAGGCAATCTGTAAAAGTTTTCTAGGCACACAGATTGATTTGCTGAGAAACAAATCAAATTTTTTTACAAATATATTCATTTCCCTGTGATTTTTGAGGTCAGCTTTTCTCAGACACTATTGTTCCTAAAGGTATCAAATTTGCCATGGTAACAGACCTGGTGGTGAAGTTGTGCATATTGTTTGGAACAGTCATGATGTTAAAAATTATGCAAATTAGGGCCTATTAAAATTGCAAAAGCTCCATATCTTCTAACCTATTACAGATACACACAAAATTTAAAGTACTGCACATAGGTTTGTGACACCTGCCAATCTAATGGACAGTGAACAAGAACTGTAGCATTTCAAATTATGCTAATTAGGACAACCTGAAACACTGAAAGTTGAATATTTCTAAAACCTAACCTGAACCATTTTTTTTTCTGGAATTATATACATGTTGGTAATTAAACAAAAGCTCTGTTTGTGATGAATTTCAATATGGAATCAAAATGATAACATCCTGAATGTTTGTTAAACTTTCTTCTGCTCACCCAATAACAAGTTAATAAAGGCCTTGATTAATACAGCTTTAACCCTTAAAGCGCTGATTTAAGATTGAGTCAACAGCTTTCCTCGGGACACTTTGCACGCAATGTGTCCCAAGGAAAGCTGTTTGACTAAGACTACTTTTTGCTTTAGACTAGGCTTGCTGGTATTTGAATGAAAGGTATCTTCATAAGGAATTTGAATTTTTTAACCATTATATGTTTAATGGTAATGAGAAAACAACTATAGCAGTGATTAGCACTTTGAGGGTTAACATATAACAAATCATGCTACAGGTGCCCTGTGGTGGCAGCTGGGGGAGGGGGGGTAGACCTACATGCTGGTACTTTAACCCTTTCAGTCCCACATTAATGGGAAAGCCCCCCATTGCCACATTAAATGTACAATTTTAACAGGAAAGGGCATAATCTGGCATATGGAAAGCTATACATGTACCACAACCAAGGAGTCTTGTGATATCAAACTTTTACCTTGAAGGGTTTGGGTTTAGGTCATTGGATTTTTGTTGCTAAAAATAGATCTAGATCACTTAAAGTCATATGACAAGGCCACTATCTTGGATTTTTGCTGTTTGTCAGCAAATTTCAGCATCACTTGACTGTTTAATGTTATCAAGCACTCAAAAATCCATGTGCAATACCAAAGAAAGTAGCAGTATATGAAATAAGACATTCTGGCAACAATTTATATATTTCAGCCTTTTAATTAATAATTACAGGGGTCAACATCCCTATTGTCACTCCAAAGAACCTTTAAATTGAATCCTTCACTGGCATTCACTAATTTTGTGACATATTCTTGAAAAAATCTGTCAGGAAGATCAGTAAGTAGGTCCTATAAACACAGAACAGCATGTTCGCAATCTAATACCACATCAAGCATGAAATTAGTGCTATGCATTTCTGTTGCTAAAAGTAGGTCACGGTCACTGAAGGTCACCTGACCCGGCCGCCATCTTGGGATTTTTTTTTCTCTCAAATTTAAGCATTACTTGACTGCCTTATATTTTTAATCACTCAAAAGCCCATTTAAAATACCAAACACAGTAGCAAAGATGTTAAGTGAGACATTTTGACAACATTTTCAGTCTTGAGTCCAGCAAAATTATGTCAAAGGCCTCCTCTGTGTTTCAGCCCCTGCCACGTCCTTCAGACTGCTTGCTCCCTCGGCTTCTGTGGCTTGCCATCTTGTATTAGTCAAAGGTTATCAGGACGCTCTGAGGCCCTCCTGTCACTTGTCATGTGACACTCTTTATGCTACATCCATGATGCAGACTTACGTGAACTGGTAAACACATCAGTAGTTAGGTTTATGCATAATAATGGCTTTGACAGCCTATTATATGCCTAGTCATATTAGACATCAACAATGTAAATCTGACTGCAGTCACCTCTGGCATACTACAGTTGTTTGACCATAGTGTTAATGAAATTGAGGAATAGGACATGCAACTTGCATTCAAGTCCACTGAAAAATTAAAAAAAAAAAGAAGTCTGTCATTGGTTCAAATAAATAAATAATGTAACAGGTGCAGTCGAATGATAAATTGGTTCATGTTATTGTGTCTGCAAGCACATGAATTTTTTACACTTAAACATATATTCATACATGTCACACATCTGTACCACAGCAAGACATACTGGCTTCATAAATACAGTAACACACACACACACACACACACAACACACACACACAACACACACACACACACACACACACACACAAACACACAACACACACAAACACACACACACAAACACACAACACACACACACACACACACACACACAAACACACAACACACACACACACACACACACACACACATAATATAAAACTTAGTATCAGAAAGAGATACATTCAAAGTTTGATACTTCATGAAAGGGCAGCATCATATTAACAGCCTGTGTTCACACAGCCTATGCTCAGCTGAATTTGAGCTTTGAGATGCTGGTATATATGGACATCAGTGAGCCATATTCTTGACCTTATGACCTAGTGACCTAGTTTTACCATAGCATGTATCACATACCTGATTCATGGGTGTAAGGTTTCATAGCAGTCAATGGACAAAAATATTACAGCTCAAATGCAACTGGTAAAGGAATATTGCTGACACACATACTTGACATAGTGGCCCAGTTATATACATACTTTATAACATAACCTGTCAATCCTCATATGCCCGTGTACAAGGCTCCATGAAACAAAATCAAAGCTGCAGAGAAAAGATGAACAATTTATAGATATAACAAGGACCAAGATACATAACCTAGTATATGGCACATATTTTAGGGCTAATATATATCCATGTGAAGTTTCACAACTCCATGTAACAGCACTAGGCTAATGGAGATGAATAGTGTATGGATATATTCACGGCATAAATGTATGGTAAGCAATGGTAATGTGTACACAAGTTTATCTAAACTGAAGCAAATTCCAAAGTTATAACAAATATGGAAATGGCAACAGTCTCTTTTTGTGAACAACTCTGGTGAAGTTATACCTGAAATACATTCCAACGAAGCGTGCAGGAAATCCAGACATGATGGGAGCCATTAGCCATTGGTGTTGGAGCTGAGACAGGTAAAAATATACACTGTATGAAAAGTCATGGAACAAAATAAAATCCAAAACCTCATGCTGCCAGCTGTTGACCAAATTAAATTCCAACGGTCCCAAGAAGTGTCACTGGATAACTTCAAAACAATTGGCAGAATTCTCAGAGAAGATTTTTGAAATTTTATTTTCAGATTGTTATAAAAAAAAGGAGCAAAAGAATTTATAAAAAATAAACAACACACCTATGTACCTGAGGCTCTGCTGATATGCAATGTGATGACCATCAAAAGTAACTGATTCCATCAAATGGTTTACATCTGTGACCTTGAAAAAGCAAATCAAGGTCATTCATATTGGGCAATATCAAACTTCTACATGATTCACACTTGTGGTACACTTAGTATCGCTGCTCTTATTTTTTTTCAACAATGACCTTGAAAAATAAGCCAAATTCACCCGAAATTCACCAAAGTTTGACCAATGGCTTAATATATATTTGGTGTGAAGTTTTTATTCTGTAAACTCAATTTATCATCAAAACAATCAATATAAGGCCACAGCAAAAAAACAATTTGGTTTCCTGTGGAACTCATGTGCCAAAACCACCCAAATTTACTCAGAAAAAAGAAATGTCAAACCGAAAGTTTGGTCCACTTGATAATTCGATGGTAATGATAACTTGTTTTTGCAACTTTGTGGATAACAAAACAAAAAAAAAAATCAAAATAAAATCCCGCCTTGCAAGTTGCATTTTAGTCTGGAGACATTTTTTTTCTCAAAAGTTGATAAACAAGAAATTAAATATATTATGGAACCTTAATCATGCATACTCCTTTGTACAAGCCTTTTTTTCACCCAATCTTAAAATCGGTGTTATACTAGCAACCCGACTAGCAAATCACGAGGATCAAACCGCATCATGAAATGAAACTGAAACTCTGCAACACTGATGCGACTCCCATCTGTTGCTCTTGCACTTGCAGCATCATGCAGCGTACGGGTTGCATGGTTCACCAAATTCCTAAAAAAAAAAAGAGATGTTGAACACCAACTTTGGTTGCTTTTACCTTCAAAGTGCGAGTTCATATCCAGCACTGCACCAGCGTCTGTGTGAGTGTATTTCGCACACGACTTTGTCGGTTCGGACCACGCTGTTCACGGTTGTTGTGTATCTCCTGTCACCAGCGAAACTCAACTTGGAAATGCAACAGAGACCTCTGACGGCAAAAATATACACTATCCTAGACAGACAGTGCAGTTTCTTCTCAATAGAGGACGCTATTTCATGGCATTTCTTTGGTGTGGGGAAAACTGACGCTTTCTGTTTGCAATGATGATGATGATGATGATGATGATGTTGATGATGATGATGATGTTGATGATGATGATGATGATGATGATGATGATGATGATGATGATGATGATGATGATGATGATGATAAAAGAAAAACAATTTACTTGCTTTTGCTTTGGGGCCGTGGGTTGTTAAGTATATGTGCACAAGTAGTACGTTGCATGTACTTCAAAACTGAAAACTTGCTATCTTATGCAAACAGGCGCAACAGTACAACACATTCCGTATAATTAAAAAGAAGGAAAGAAGAAAAAGGAGCAGGAGGAGAAAAAGAAGAAAAAAGAAAAAAATCACAATTTTTCTTTCTCTCTGTGAAATGCTGAAATATGCTTGTACACAAAGATGTTCCCAGGGTGGACGTACAGGAAAGTTGTGAAGGAGATGATGCACTCTCTGACAGAGGAAGTGTAAATAGTATTAACCTTGTAGAATTTAAGGTTTTCTTAGCTGACTCAGCAAATCTGACATCCTGGCTTAAATATTGGTAATGGTAGCTCTGATAGGCCCATCGTTACTAGTACTGTTGCAAGGTAACAGAAAAGTAACTGTGGGGTTTCTTTTGTTGATATTTTAACTTTTGGCCATATGTGACCTTGACAGGTCAAACTGACATTTTCACTTATGTTACAGTTATAGTCCATAGTTAGGCCAACAATTATACAGGACATGACCTGTGAGTTTTGTTTGTGTGTTGTTAATTTTGACTTTGAATAACCTTGAAAGGTCTGCGACTCATGGCTAATATCTTACTACATTGTATTATCAAATTTTTGGTCAACTCTGTGTATGTGCAAATAAAGAAGATAAAAAAATGGTAATCAAATTTGGAAAAAAGTCAATATTCTACCATCAGTATTAATTTCATTCTGCTGTTGCATACAAGTGCTCTCCCGTGGGCAAGCACTAATACAGTGCATACTTACAGCAGTGAAGTCTACACTTAAAGGCAGCAGATTCTAGTCAACAGAGAACAGGATTCTCTCTCTCTCTCTCTCTCTCTCTCTCTCTCTCTCTCTCTCTCTCTCTCTCTCTCTCTCTCTCTCTCTCTCTCTCTCTCTCTCTCTCTCTCTCTCTCTCTCTCTCTCTCTCTCTCTCTCTCTCTCTCTCTCTCTCTCTCTCTCTCTCTCTCTCTCTCTCTCTCTCTCTATTACCTCCTCCTTCCATTATTCCTTCTTTTGTCACATTTAAAGGCAGATTAATTGCCAATTCATAATTTTCATTCACTTTTAATGAGTGGGTCTGAATTTATATTTCCAGTACATGGAAAGTCTGACATAAAGACCCAAAGTCTGAGAATTAGGCATACCTTCTTAAATCTTATCTAGATATCTGACACCTGGCACACCAAATTTGTTCACATTTGTGAGTAATGAGTTGCTGTTCAACAGTAAACCATAACACTTGTCTTATGTACCTTTTTTTTCATGAATTTAATTTGTTTAGCTCAAATCAAAAGATGTGTAACTAAAGAAAAAAAAATGGTAGTCAACCTTGGAAAAAAAATCAATATTGTGCCCTCCTTATCAAGCTTATTCTGCTGTTGCCTACAGGTGCTCTTCTGGGAGTCATTAACATATACCGGTAATGAAAGTAAAAAATTATGGTGAAGAATATGTTGAAATAAGACACATAAACAGAAATAGATATTTCACAACATATTAGTGTTTTACAGATCTATGTATATGAAACCATTGAAAAAAAAAGAAGGCACTTCATAATGGCATAAGCCAAGCAGCAGGGTTAGAGGCCAACACTGGTGAAAAAAGAGGTCACCTGACCTATTCTGACCAATAACCATAGTCAGGGTGCTTCACATGATACCTTTCGACCCATGGTATGATCTGTTACTTCCTGTCCCTGGCCTTATGCTATTGATCTTAACAGTCTGGAGACTGGGTCAGCAGCATCCCTTGATGTATTGTGGACAGGTGCCTGGTGTGTGCACAGGAAAGCTGTTGACTCAGCTTTAGTGCCAAATTTTGGACTGAGTCAACAACTATTCTCGGTACACATTGGGTGCAGCGTGCTGAGAAAAGCTGTTGACCAGGGGTATCCTCTCTGGAAGTATAGGCACTGAAATGAAAGGTGTTTCAACTGGGAATATAAATTTGGGACCCTAATGATGATTGAGACTTGTCTGACTTAAGTAGATCGACTTGAGATGTGATTGGCACTGAAAGAGTTAATAGACAACAGTCATGATGTCAGATGTTTGCTGGTAATTTTAACCCTTTTCCCCTTCCATGAAAACAGCATTCCTCAACATGGGTTGGGCGTAAAACGCCCACGCTGAAGAAAGTTGTTGCCCCAGGGTACGTTCTCATGATCTCATCTACATTCCTCATTCAAATTGTTTTTCATCATTGTAAAATTATTCAAGAACATTGAAGCCCATGAAATTTGACCCCCAGCTGTTTTGGCCAGTCTAAGAGGGAAAAACTTAAGGACAAAAAATGTGCATACTGATATGCATGTGTCTGCCTGAGTGGGGACACACGTGTACGCCTGTCCCTGGTGTTAGTTCCTGAACAGTTACCTCACTTAGTGATAAGGAATGTCAAATACACAACTCTGCATGCAGGTGGCAGACCCTTAGCTGGTGTCTAGGTGCCCAGGGGCAACTTTATTTCTTGCGCTGGTTTTCCATGGGGCAACTTTCTATCTTCAGCAGAACATATCATTTCCAACAATAGTGGGAACATTAAATACAGTTGCTAAAATCTTCTTTTTTTGTGCGGAAAGGGTTTTTTCATAGTGGTGACAAATATAACTCTTGTTCATCTATATTTGAGACATTCTAAATATCAGTGTCTTTTAACAAGCTAACTGGTAACTATAATTCTCATGTGGTGGGAAACTAGGCGATTTTCTGGAGGCTCGTGCAACTTCTGTGGTTGCTCAGGGGAAACTTGAAAAATAGTTCATTTCTACCCCTACAAAGGTTTTAGTCCCTTTCCTTTGCCTGAAAAGTGATGATCCAGCAGCTTTTCTTTCACAGGTGATGCAAAAAAACCCCCACTGATATTTTAGACAAGTCATCTTGATGCTGGGAATAAAGCTCTTCATATGAGTAATTTGACGGTGGGCATTGCATTAAATTTGAGCTGTATGCAGGAGAATAAATCATTGATATGAGAGAAGTTCATATCAGTATATCAGTATTCTGGGCATAAAAAATTGGAGACAAATACATGTTTGATCTCAGCACACATTCAATCTTTTCCCCTGAATAGCTTTTTATTAGTGTTGTCAGGAACATGCAACGGACAACATTTCACTATGAGCTGGTATAACATTTTTTTTTTGTTTGGGGGGGGGGGGGGGACGGCTAAGCCAAAACATGTTGTGAACTGCTGGCTACACTGTGTGAAACAGGTGGCCTAATCTTTGGCAGATAAGCAGAGAACCACAGAATTATTATTATTATTATTACTGGATGGATTTTAATCTTCATTTTAAAATGTTTAACATATGGCAAAATGTCACACCAATTTTGACATTAAATCAGTTTCTGGTAAAGGCAATGAGCATACAAATCTAAAGTCTTGTACGACCAGCCATTGGAAAATTGTGATCTTTCATAGCAAGTAGAAATATGAAAATTACTTAGTGTCAGGGACTATTATAATCTTAATAGATCACACTTTGTAACTGATAATAGGGACCACTGACCATTACAAACCTAGAAAGTTCTACTTTGTATGCAGACTTGGACCACTGCACTTCTAATAGGTTCTGCTTTATAAATATAGAGAACCAGGGACAAGTGTGATTCTTATGGGTTTTATTTTATCCTGCAATCCTTATTAGTTGAGGTTAGACTTTATGCATAAAATAAGGCACAGCCATCTATCCCTATTTCGTGGAGAAAGATTTTCCTGCTCCTGCTAAAAGTAGTCTGCCCCTGTATGTAGGTCACATTTCCATGTAGCGAGATGTTTTTTTTTTTTTCAATATCAAATTTCAAAACAGAAATATCGCTTAATAGGGGGCAAAATACTATGGAAACTGGAGGGGAAAGCCTCTGTTTGGGTGGGGGTGGGGGGTTGCAATAGGACATATTATAACTTTTTTTTTTTTTAGACTCTCACATTATTTTGAATATGTCTTTGCTTTTCATGGTTTTGGATTAAGCCAGTTTGTACACACTATTTTTCCTGACGTCTGGACTACAAGTCACTGACAAAAATTCAAAATAAGTTAACCATTATGCTAACCCACTCCAACTTAACGATGTAAAAATAATAGCAAATTCTGTGTTCCAAAGTTCAGAGCAGGACTTTTGATTTTCACCTCTTCATAAGATGCATGAATATTCACTCATATGTGAAGATATGCCTGAATGTGTGAAAGTATACATCTGGGCTTCCATGCTAGTCATGAAAAGAAAAGCTTTACATGTGCCACACACACTTTAAGTAGGGGTTGTATGTAAAGGTCTACAATTTATGAACTGGTCACGAGGCCAGCCCTTACATCTTGTTTGCATTGAAACAATCTCCATGTTCTGTCATCAAAATTTCATAAGAGTCAATTATGACATCAAAACAGTCTCTAATATCACTTGACAGGGGCATCTATACTATCAGACCCCCCCCTCCCCTTTTTTTTATGTCTATGGCTGGACATTAAGCAGTAATGGACTGACTTAGGCAGTAAATGTGACAAGGAGGTAACTTGTGTGTTCATATATTATGTCTGTAAAACAAACAAAAATTGGCACCACAATTAAAAAGAAACAAATGACATGATATAATTTTCTAATATGATTGGTGTTTTATTTCTGGTAGAACCGTCAGACTATGTACAATAGTATTACCTCTACAAGTGTTAGACACTGTATACTGCCTGTACTTCAGTATTCTGTATCTTTAGTAATATTTTGCATTGATAGCATTGCAATATGGTGCTAGCATTAATGGACAGCATTGTAATTAAATGCTAGCCTACATTGATAGCACTGCATAAAAAACATGTACAAATTAATACAAAACTTGTCCAAATCGACCACTGCTTGTTGTGTGTGCGTGTGCATGCAAATGATAAGGTGTACCGAAAGGTCTTTGAAATGATTGAATGCCATGTGTTTTGTGTTCAGCAATTAGTGTGAAGTCGCATGCAGTCTTCTTGTGTTCAGCGATGATTGTGCTATGGTGAATGTGATGGTTGTGTTCAGACATGATTGTTTCAAAGCACTCTATATATTGTGTTGACTGCACATGAATTCAGTGTTCTGTTGTATGCAGTTCATAATTCAGACATGCACCTGTACATTAGCATTTCCATTTTGTTATGCCTGTGTTAAGCAGATGTTAACAGCTATTATCTGTCAGTGTATGATGATAATGCCTGTACAAGGTATTTGTGTTGTGTTCTGCACTTTCTATCATAACCTATGTCATACTGGCCAACTTGAGCTTTCAAAACGGGAAAGTTTGATAAAATATGATAAAAATTGATAAAGTAGTAATTTAAAAAATTTACTATAAAAATTTAAGAATAAAACGTATAAAAAAAGTTCTTGCTAGTATAACCAGCTTGCAAAAATGAGGTCATTTTCCTGACATAAAGGACATTGTACTGTTATCTTGCAATGCAATACCATTGGCCTTTCATGATTAACATTTGTATGTACAGATATGTATATATACAAAAATCTACAACTTCCTACTATACAAATTTACATATTTACATGTTCATAAATTGTAAAACATATTGTGACATTCTCGTGTAAATGCTGCCATATTTGGACAAGAACAGTCCCATATTTTTTGCTTACTTTAGCAGAAAAATGCAGAGGTTGACCTTGTTGTCAACTCCCTCTATTTCACAATTACAAAATATGCTACAATATTTGTAGCACCCTTGGTTACATGAGGAGTATACCTACCCAGGGGGTAAGAACTTCCCAACTCATAGAACAAAAGTCTCTTGAGTATCCACTAAACTACAACATTAAAATGATAAAATACTGAGACATTGCGTAATACTTGATGATGGTCCATTGTGACTTCACCGGAGCAATGGGGAACTGAGTTCATAGTTTGTACAAAACGAGACATTAACATTCAACACCAGAACCCCCCATGAGGGGTATACAAGTCGCCCTCAATGCCGCAGTAAACCTCCTCAAACTTGATTAGGTATGACATACTCTAAAACAGACTGATGACAAATTTGTTTACATTTGTTTCAAGTCACATCTCAGCTAAACGCCACTGATTATAATCCTACAGTGAATCTTTTGCTGCTAACGATTGGTTACCATATGATCATCTTCCATATGCTTCAACGTTGCATCAACATTCATATCATTCACAAAGGCATTCTGAGTCACAAACTTTCTTCCTTGCTCAAGCACTGTTAATCTTCTCTCATTGTGGTCAAGTAAGATAATATGGCTTGCTGCGAGCACAAGCCAACATCTGCAGTGTATTACGCGTTACTGTAAATGTTGCAGACCCGAACTCAAATGTGTAAATAACAGCATGTAATTGCACTTAAAGGTTCTGAACTATTTGAGCAAGTCCATCAGTTCAAAAAGACGGATTACCATGTCTGTATAACATACCATGTTCAGTCAGAATTCTACTATTCAAGTAAAGTACCATGTATTGTACATTGTAAAGCTTGTCGTCGTCCATGTATATTTGAAGTGAATAAAACTTGTATAATACCATGTGTGTATTGTGATTAAAATTGTGCTTTACCATGTACCTTTGCAGTCAAAAAAAAAAAAAATCCTTGTATTTATACCATGTTTTCAAACATTTTACCTCTACAGGTTACAAAGTGACTTTTCTTTGTTAAATGTTTCTTTCACTAAATGATGGGTGTGTTTTGCTTGTCTTCATTTCAAATTGTGCCCGTTTTCTTGGCCTCACTTTGCAAGAAAGACACAAAGAACACTGCGGGACAATACAGACCTGCACACGCATGCACCAAAGTTTCTTTTTTTTACATACAATAGACAGCTACAACACCACTGGCATTGTGCTGTTGGCAGTGAAGGCCCACCAACATCCTTGACTACCTCTATGCTTCCTATGAACCCTTCCTCGAAGAGCCACAAGGAAGACTAGTCCATTTTTTTCCAGGGGTGGTAGGCACAACATATAACTACACCTATGGAAGCCATAGTACAACATGACAACACAGGACCGCAGACGACAGTTTCAGATCAGTACACTGCCTACCCGATGCAGCCCCTCTCGGTGCATACGGCACGCGCTTATTCTCTGTTCTAGAATGTTCTTCCATGTACACTTCTGTTCAATTGAGGGTGCTCGTAATGTAAGCACTCGTGGGTCCCAGTCCCCAGGGCAGCCATTGGAGTTGATCACAAATTCCGATGCTGGAATAGGAGGGAAGCAACAATGAAGAACATGCACAGACATAATATTTTTTATCTTTATTTATTTTTTCTTCATATCACAATAAAACCACTAGTTTCTGCTCAGTATGACTTGTCAAAAGCGATAAAGAGTCATTGTGAATGTATCATGCAAATTAGAATTATGCTTATATTTTATACCTTCCCCGTTATTTGACCATGATCTTGCAAACATTTACCCTCTGAAGAAACCTATCAGCATGTCTTTTTTATTCCATGAAACAGGAAGCCAGGCAAGGATTGGTCTTCTGAGAAGGTAACGCAAATGATGCAATAGTAGTATTCTTGTTATATATACTGACCATTTCAGGGGCTCTCAAAATGTATTTAAGGCAAGCCCTAATCTGCTGGTATCATTTGAATAATTTCTGACATTGAATTTTTTAGTGATGAAGGCAACTTTACTTACGATGTGAACAGGTGAATTCACAGCCCAGTATGTCTTGTAGATAGATAGGTTCTTCTACGACAGTCATAGTGCCATCGGCCTCTGGTTTTGTCAACAGTAGGATGTCGCTGAACAGAAGAACCTGCAACTGTACCCATCGGCGACCTTCGACCTGCAAGAGCTCGCCGCAGTAGATGAGGTGACGGTTTGGAACAGCAAGCTGGAATGTCTGCAAAGGAAAAGAACTCATTATAACTACTTGTAGTTTCATGTCGGGTGAAGTCTATGACCTTCAGCTGAGGAACATGGACACAGGAAGAGGCGTTTTTAGGATCTCTGCTAAGAACTAAAAATTGTGCGAATGAAGGGCAGATCAGTGATTTTTTTGCACTGTCTTGCACATCATGCCCTATGTGCCGTTGCACCAGCTGTAGCATAACTAACCAGGCAATGCAAAAACCACTGTCACTACACTATACATGTTGGCTCCAAGATTATAGCTCTTTCCCTAAGAAGAATATGACTGCAACTCTTTTTGTCTCTTTTTCAATTTAGAAATATTCCTTGAACATTATAGGTAAAAAACACTGAAAAAAAAAATCATTAAATGCAGAAATTTTTGGTCTGATTTTTTTATCATTCAGATTCAGGGTTGGGATTTTGTATTAATTGGAAACAATGTGGCATATCTGTTGCAAAAATGCAAAAAAGTCCCATGTAAACTGAAGCAGAAATTATAAATAAACTTACTGTAAATGAATTTATTTTGCTGTAGTTTTATTTTCATATATTAATTGATGGCATAAAACCATGTAAATCACATCACAGTGAAAAAGTCCGTTAATATTGATTATACTGCGGCAAGGTCCAAAATTGCAAATTTGCAGCCTAAGTGAAATAACCAAAATTACAAAGTTTTGTATGCTTTAAAATGAATTAATTCACACTATTAACCATGTTATAAAAATACGAGAAAACTTACGGGAACATTTCGTGCAAAGAGAAGCCTGCTTTGAATGTCTAGCACCTCGGAGTCCATGCTGGCTACACTGTTGAGGGACTGTGTTGAGCATTTGGACTGACCAGATGACGTCACCGAATTTGTGCTCCGTGACCTCCGTGTGTTGTTTTCATTAATTCTGTTCCAAGAACACTGGATAGCTACAAAAATATAGCAAAATGTTATTTTCATGCATGCATGGAGTGTGATTTTAAGTTCTTTTGAAGCTACACAAAAGTCTAAAGAGTAGAACCATGGAGTCCAGGGAAACCTCATTTTAAGGACACACTTACAAGTTTTGCACGACTTTACTATTCCACTCATTTATTTGATGTATGCAGATATATGACACAAAGTGGTGTCATTAGAACAGCGTTTCACTGTCTATCATTCTATGATTCACAGTTTTAGTGAAAAATATACAGGAACGTCCATGCATTACCAGCAAAGGCATGACATGGTGAACATGTACATCTGAACCCCTGGACATACAACAGGCTTCCTTTTTACTGACCTCAGAAAGATGGATTTGGAAATTATGTTGGCATTTTGTATGATAGCTACAACCATTCTGAAAAAGTTAATATCTCATTTGAAGATGAGCTTACAAATTTTATCCACCTTTACAAAGCAATGTGCAGTGGGTAGCATAAGTTTTAACACATTTCAGCTAATTCATAACTGAAGTTCATGAGTCAAGCTGAGCCAAGCTTACCATCAACAACCTGAGTGAGGTCTTCACAGTCATGGTGCTGTTCTGACGTATCCACGTGAACCACTTGTAACAGATGAAGCAATTCTTTTATATGCTGTAAATACAGAACAGAAAATCCCAGTAAACAAATGTTCGTTTTCCACCACATTTCTGGTAATAAGCATTAATAGATGCTGGCAAAAATGTTAGTCTTGTAAAGATTGATCACCACAACAACTAAACTCTATATTGTGTGTTAGTGCCATACTCTGGGCAAAACTTTCCATGCCATTTAAATTTTACAGTAGACATGCAAAGGGGGGCTAGAGAAATTTTCTCTCTTTCTCTCTCTCGCACACTCTCTTGTTTATTTACAAATATTTTATACGCTAAACTCAATTTAAAGAAAAAAAATCAACCACATTGTTTACATCTGATATTACATTCACCTGGCGTTAAAATATTTAACTCTCATCCAATCTCCCCGACTCATCCCAAAAATGTTAGTGTTGAGTGCAACTGAGCAGCACATGTAACTTTCTCTTTCTCTCAACACTTATTGTTGCATGCAGTTCCACAAAGATTTGCTCACCTCTTGCGGTTTCTGGATAAAAGCGACAATGGTCGGTTGCCCACACTCTATGGGTGGCTCACTGAGGAACTGCTCAAACTCGTTGTACTCCCTCAGTTCTGACAGTAACCTTACTGCGTTCCTTGACCCATTGCAATAGCTCTCATAGGCTTCACACAACACTGCCACCTGGTGGAGAAAAGAAGAACCGCACTGGTCAAAAATACCATTCAGTCAGAAAGTTGATGACTTTACACCCATTAAGGTTAATCGCTTTTGGAAAAAACCCTGACCATTCAAAGTCTTTGCACGCATTGTGGAATAATATGAATTTCATGATGGAGGAATGTTTCATATGAAAAAATCTTAAATATTAGCTACATATGATTATAAGTGTGCATGAAGTACAGATTATGGCATCATCAAACCCCTGGAGAGAACCACTGTCCAGATCTATGTTCTGCCATGTTGACCCTTTCCCCCTTGAATTAAGACTGAGTCAACAGCTTTCCTTGGCATGGGTGGGGCACTGAGCACCCGACCCATGCCAAGGAAAACTGTTGACCTGAGTCATGCTATCTTGATAGGTGTCATCTACAATTCTCAGTCAAATTGTTTTTCATTACTTTTAAAATTTGTTGAAAAAAAAACACTGAAGCAGACCTCATTTGACCGCTAGCCGGTTTTGCCCGTGAAGGTTAATCTACCTGTCATAAGAGACTACCTGCCTTCTGGGACCCCTTTTTTTAATCGGCTGTGGTAGTGTCTCAAGAACGAGACTGATGTGACATGTGAAATACCACAGAACTGCAGCACTTGCTTCAAGAGTCCGTGTCTTAATCTTACCTTTGACTGATACACGCCGCCCACAGTGTCCACAAATCTGTCCGCAGGGTCGTCCCTGTCTGAGTAACCCACGCTGTTGTCTTTGAGTTGCCGTATGTGGTACTCGGAGATTGCTACCAACTGTAAAGGCAGAAGAGTCAATGTCAAGATGCTGGAGAATTAATCTAGGAAGGCAACTTACATTTAGTTTAGTGATGTGAGCACTAGAGTCAATACACTTCCAAAACACAAATATTTCTGAAAGAACTTTTTGTGCAGTTTTCAACGCACTGCAAATCATCAATATTTTTTTAATAAACTAATAACTTTTGTAGTTCAGACATTAAAATTCATTTAAAGTATTGAATTCACACAGTTTGCCATCAGAAGATAGTGTCACGCCATACAACACTTTTCAACAGAGTTCTCGTGTGTGATTGCAAGATAAAGTAAGTTGGCATGCAGTAGCTGAAGTGACTTCTAGTGGTAAAAAACTGAACCACCAGATTTGCCCTTCCTCAGGTTAGTGCTGTCACAAGAATACTCTACCCCTCCCCCTACAGCCAGCATAACCAAAAGCTCATAGAAGTACACACCTTTTCCACATTTTGAAACAGTGTAGCATGTTCCTGGGGTGACAGGATACAATGTCTCAGTGGCCGAGAATACCTCTGGATGCCAAACTGCATGGTACGGATGTACTGCTCTTCACATGACAATAGCCGATCTATTGCGTCCTGTCGCCCTCGTTCTGTGGGACTTAAGTCCTGTCAACGAAAAATCATTCCATCACATATGGGTCATCAAAGTTTCGTCAATTTAATGAAACACACTTTAACCTCCTTGTGTTGGTCTAAATGTTTAGCTTGTAAATACTGCACTTATATCTTTTTGCCTCGGGGTGAATGTTTGTACAGAAATCTACCAAGATCTGACTTGCATCTTTTAACCTACGCCTGAATGTCTAACCCACAAGGAAGACACAATTGGATTCATATTTTTCTCTGCACAGATTCAAGTGTTCTGAATCTTCTGACTCCTGTCTGAAACAAAATGTCGAGTGCACATGTTGGGTCTTTTTTATCTTTCTGCTCTGCACCACAGGTACTTCTCTGGCATGTTTTCTTTTGATGCGAGTGACAACGAGTGTTGTCATGATGACTTAGACGTACCTGATAGCTGAGAGTCAGCTGAGGTGGGGCAGTTGTGATGCCCCGTGTAGGTCTCCGCCGTCCTACATCTACGCCGTTCTCCTTGCATTCCTCCTCCGTGTTGAGCACCTCCTGCAGAGAGTCATCCCGGCTGATGATACTTCCAGCCGGTTGCCGTGACGACTGTTCCATCACCTCGGCTTGTCGCGGTCTTTGTACATCCAAAACTATTTGCTTTGTTGAATGTCTGCAGTTGGGAGAAAAAAATGATCAGATACAAAATTATAAGTCTGAGTGGGATGTACTTCGTTGATGTTTTGTTTATTCAGAACGGGAGACCTTTCCGAGCATATGATTGATTTACTATGTAAGTTTGTCCATCCAAATAAAGGAAAATGTCAACAATGAATCACTGCAAATTATCACACACAACTAAAATGGAGATGTTTCATCTGCTTACATCACAAGGAGGGCATTAGATAGACCGGCCATGACAGCATGTCTGCTACAACCCACCCTGACCCATTAAACCCCAAAGCTACTGCAGTAATTAACCCTGTATATCCAACCACCTTTCAAATAAGATTGGCATAGCGTGATCTTGTATATATAAATTTTCGCCATGGTAAACATGAACCTTGAAACATTTCTTAGTGCCAGAATACTATTTTCATCTTTAAATTATTAGTAATTGTTGGACAACTCTATTTGTTCGATTTTCTTCTAATAACTTAGCAAAAAATGTCAAAAGGGTGTTGTATGAGCAGGCACCCTGGAGTACAGAACTTACTGACAGGGAATTGGGCGAGTGGGTGGGTGGGTGGGGGAGAATGCTGTTGATTGACCTGACCTTTTCAAGGTCAGGTCATCCTTAACATGCTTTATTGGTTCCCTGACTCCTAGAGTGCCATATCTTTCTTTCTCCATCACAGAATCATTTACTGGTACATACTGCTTCCTATTTGATACTTTCCATTTTTTTATGGCTGTAAAGTTAAATGTGGATCCATCAATCCATGAAAGCTCATTTCGCACAAATACTCTAAGCATCCAAAGCATGAATCACGAATTAAACTACTTTACAAAATTGCAAAAAAAAACTAAAGGAATATTTTTAAGCATTTCCACTGCACATACACTAAGGATAACCCACTCTACACCATACACAGCTGTCTGTCAACCCAAAATCTTGTATTGGTAAACAGTACATATGTATTTGCTTTTATCTCACTGATGTTTCCCATTGATGTGAAATGAGATGGAAACTCACTTGACAATCTTAGCAACGCTGTCAGCTGTGGATCGAGACACGTTCTGTCCATTGATTTTGACGATGTAGTCTCCTTGTTGCAGGCCGGCAGCCACAGCCGGGGAACCTGTAGACACAAATAACATCAGTTTGGTACACGATCAATAATCCACTCTAAACTTTTAACAAATACTGTTAACCCCTTGCATCCCCACATACCGTACAGTTAAGGCACAAATCATTCTGCATTTTCACTTGCAGCCTCACATCCAATGGGTTAATCCATTTTGTGGCACAGATCGAAATACAAATGTCTTACAAACTGGGCCACTTTTGTAACTTTCACATTTTGGTGTTTGAGCAAGTTTAAAAAGTAAGGAACAAAGTTTCTGTCTCTCTCTCTTTTTTCTTCTCCTGTTGGACCTTTCCAATGTACTTGTGAATATTTATGACTCAGAAGAAAC
Source organism: Hermodice carunculata (assembly GCA_964020975.1). Taxonomy (NCBI): domain Eukaryota; kingdom Metazoa; phylum Annelida; class Polychaeta; order Eunicida; family Amphinomidae; genus Hermodice; species Hermodice carunculata. The sequence goes on along the minus strand of OZ026625.1, from coordinate 12,522,364 downwards.
CAGTATTTTTAGAAAAATTGTACCCTGTCCTCCACAGAATTGTTTCAATAAGGCAGACATATCAATCTTCACATTATAATTACAAATGTCCCCAATTTGCACAAAGTTTACTTCAAAAAAAAAAAAAAAAGCTTTGATGTTCACTTAAAATGTCAAATACTTTTTATTATTTGGGGGTTCAAAAAACTTACCAGGCTCAACTCTGCCAACTCGAACTGGACTTGTTCCTGTTAAAGTGAATCCGAATCCAAATCGTCCCCGTTTGACAACGATCTGATAAAAGGAGAAAATACAATGGATGTGACATGTGGGTCAGCGTTTCCTGTCTTAAGAACTCATCTGGATGCATCGTGGGAAGTTTATATGATGGTCCTCTGCCAAAATATGCTGTGTATGGCTGGCGTGTCATTGACAATGCTACTCTATTCACTTAGCCAATTAGGAGGGCTCCTTTTTGAGCTACTTCCTGAGTTGTTTTCCTGGCACCGATTTAGTCATCGTGGAGTACCTTATAATTACTGCCTCAGTGGGGGAATTCCCCGACTAGTACTTCATTTCCTTCATGCCAACCATTCCTTAATCCAATTTTCCACTTCAATTCCAAGACACACAGGTCTGTCACTTCTATGCTTTTGGCATTTGTTGTAGCAGCATCGATCTTACTCTCCCCATGATAACATTTGTTTACTAGGAGTTAATGGATCACACAGACAGTAGTGGTGCCGGGGTGGGTACTTATGACAGAGCCGTGATCGACTAGGCTTCATTAACCTTATTATTAACTCTTTCAGTGCTATCTCTGCTTCCCCTTGCACAATTAGTTGTACAATGTAGGGGTAATTAATTTCATGCTGTTGGCATTTCACGTATTTCAACTGAAGTTTTGATTTTACTATTTTGACAAATTTCCTATTAAACCTGTGTTAAAATATCACTGTGTACAGCAAAACGTCATTATAACCACACCGTCTATTCGCTGCCAAATGTGTCACGTCTAAATATGTCATATAAACGAGTCAAATAGCGAACAACATCTGAATCCAAAAAAACTTGTGTCCTTAAGTGAATATGTCAGATATCTGAGTGTTGTTATAATCAGGTTTCACTATAGCATGTAAAGCTATGAATCTAAACCATTCTCTTTTTTTTGTGATTTTAGACCGCTGTTCAAGGGTACTTAAAATGAAAGTTCTTGTGAGGAATGTTGATCTGCAAGTTATTACAGTACTGTAATTCAGATAAGCCAGAATGTTCAAATACTGGGCAAATAGTGCATAAAAAAAATCAATAATTTTGCTAAGAGGACTTACCGTGAAAGAATCCATCCATAGGACGTCTTTATTAACCTCCGGGATGTTACTGCTGTGAACTGTAAAATAAAACAAGGGCCATCAATATAAGTGCCTGGCCACACCGACGACAGTGCATCCTGGAAAGGAACATCTGTACCGTTTTATGATCACCAAAGGTAATATGGAGAGATTGCTAGGCAAAATTGCATGGAAAAGAAGACAAATCTGGCCGAATCTCTTGTCCGTGTCATCACAGCAGCATCCAGCCATTGATCTGTGATCATCTGTCATACGCGTCTCAAGATACTGAATGTCAGCCTAGTCTGGCAGCCAGTCTCTCTACGCGGATGCAACCTGCTCCCGGGCCTCGCCGTGTACTTGACGAACCCATAAAACACACGTTTATCCCTCTATTTACCATGCTGCTGGACAGAAATATATGACTAGTTTGATCTTCTTGGTTTCTTTGTTTGAGGGGATCAACATTTTTTGGTCTACACTGTGGGTATAATGAGCTAGTCTCTCATGAAAACCTTATCATTTTTATGGGATCTGATATATACATGACTGGGGACTTTTTTTTGGGGGGGGTATGTTTAATCAAATTTTAATTTTTTATGATGCATACCCTATTCACACCCTCCCCCCATCCTGTAACTTCATCCAGTACTGCCAGCTGCTTTCACCCCTCATTTCCCGACTCACATCAAAATCAAAGACCTATGTTTCATACCTGGCTAATTTTGTACAACTTTATCACCTCAGCTAGCCACTGCCAACTGAACGATAGTTAAAAACTTTCATGTCTCACATGTGAAGAGACCTTATTTCCAAGTGCTGTCTACCACAAGCACAGGCAATGCACCCCAGTGTGCCATGTGCATGTGGGGAGGGGGTTAAGGGAAGGGAAGGTCCCATATGCTAGGACAGGAAAAGAATTTTCTTCCAACACAGTGAACCCAGAATAAGAATGTTCCAAAACAATGGCCAGTAAATGGTACAGACAAGAAGAGAGCTTCCAGCATGCTGGTATGGAAAATAAAATGCCCCACTGTGGCAGTACAGAAATACCCTTTACCCCCTCCCCCCCCCCCCATCCACCTTCACATACTGCTAGCCTTGCCTCAGCCACAATGTCACATTGCGCCATATTTCTGACTTCAAGAATACTGTCTTTGGTGTTTCAAACATTAAACTCCTTAAAACTGGTGTCTATTTCTTTATTCCTCCCATTGGTCTTCCAGGCCTGCTCCCGGGGCATTACTCCACGTATTGTGAGATATGCGCTCCGTGAGCGCCGCATCAGATGTGAGTCACAGAAGTCCTGTGCAGGCATAATAACGATGCCATAATGCACGAAATCACAACGGCAAAATTACCAGCATGATGACACCCTCAGTGCATGCCATTGATTTATTTAATGCAGGATAATGTCACATAAGGATACAAATGCCTATTAATATGATGAGATCACTCCAGCCACCCGTGCCATGTGCCCGACTACAAAGCCAGCTCAATTATATATGTGACTACTCGATTAGCCGGCATACTGAACATTATCATCACTAGGGTCAGTCAGTAGTCCACGTGTATACATTTTCAACATTAACTCATGAAAAGACATGGCTGAGCCAACGTTCTATCTCTTAACTCATGAAGTGATGTCTGGTTGTTGACTTGAAATTTCAAAAGAACAATAGCTTTTTTTTAAATTAAAGTATCAACATTTACGATTTGCTTGTTCTCTTCAGCTGCTGACTCACTTCTGTAGTGCTATATCTCAATTAACAAAATGTTTACCACATATATTTATGTAAACAGATAATATTGTTCAATGATTAAAAACAGCAATTTGTATTTAGTTCCCTTCCTGTTGACTTGGATCTGCTGCCTGGTCCCATTAATAATCAAAAGGATCTAAAATTAACAGGCCATTTAATATGCCATCATTTTCACGGTACTTAGAATATATACATGAGAGGAGTTCCAGGTACAATTAAAAAATAAAACTCAACACAATCAATACCTGACTAAACGATCGTTTTAAGAGCTCGGGGGGGGGGGGGGGGGGTGTTGAAAGGGTTATATCAAGGACATCTCAGTGTACTTGGAAAAATGACAATTTTGAAAGTCCATGAACATGAAGAGGTGCTGTTTGATAATTAATAGACGTGACAAGTTGCGGTTCTTTCTCTGGCCATTTGAGGTCACAAGGTCAGACAATCTGCCTACCTAGAAACAGCATCAATGACCATCAACCCATGCATTTGTGCACACAATATTTACAATGTGCAGGTGACATGTTCACGGACAAAATTAAGAACCGTGGCTATTTAATTACAGACAACACTGGGCAAATGTGGCTTCCCCGACAGACGAAGATGGGGATGTAATATGGCTATTTGGAAACGACATCATTGAAAGAGTTAGGCAAACAATGTGGTTGGTTAGACAAAAATATTATGCATATAGGTGGCAGTAATTTGAGACAATGTGTTTTTAAGGTGGAAGTTACATATGTACTTTCAAGACAACACTAGCAAAGGATTTCAGCCATGTGACAATTTAGCAACAACATTTAATGTGTACAGGTTTGGAGATGTGGAGATTTAAATGATTAAGATGTGTGCACACGCACATAAGTTGTAGTTAAAGGAAACAGACGAATATGCAGACAAATTGTGATTTTGTTGACAACATTAAAGATGCGCAGGCAATGAGGATATTTTGACAATGCATGGGCACTCTGGTCACTAAAAGACGTAACGACACTGTGAAAATATGCCCATAAACAGCAGGCATGTTCATGTATATAAATAGCCAGAGCGCAACTTGATTAGATATTCAAGCACTGCGGCTATCGAACCATGCACAGGGCGACCACTTTTTCTGAGACAAGCAGCGAGGGGTATGAGGTTAAATATTTATCAAGGAGGGCTATATATGTATATATAAAATATGTTGACTGCAAGAGTAACGGTACTGGCCTGGTAGGTGTGCATCTCGCAAGAGGTCACCGTCTCTACAGTTCAGGCATTTACCGACGACGAGCACAATATTGCACTTTTTCATTTATCTCTTAACAGCAAGGGCAAAACTCATCTTCTTTACTCAAAGCAGACAAATCCATGGCTCAAAAAGCTTCCTATGCAATTTTGTTGAAATATGACAAGGTGTTTTTTTTTTTTTTTTTTCCTCTCTGGCGTGCCTTGACAGTCAACATTGCACCGCTGGCTGCTGCCTGGAGACTGAAATGTTACAGCTGCCAAACCAACACAAAACCGAGGCATTCGTCTATTTGTGCCTCTCTGCAAGTACGACTTGATGCCAACAGCCAAACATTGCTGGATCAGGCACGTCCATTGGTGTGCCTGTAAAACGACATCTACTGGCCAGTGCAGGTTGGTGCCGATTCACAAAGAAAGCCTGGCGGCGCAGGAATCAGCAGTGCTGATACTGTATATGTATGGTGGATGCCATGACAGCAAAGTGTTCATTGCAAACACTGCATACGTGTGCGTTCTCATTGCATTATATATTAAAATGATAACCAAGAATAAACCAATCACTTTTGCAGCCAGCTAAGGAAGTAAGATTTAAATACTAAGCACTTTGGCTGGGATATAAATCTACACTGATCATGATCACTTAAGGTGTTTCCACAATGAGTAAATAGAGCATATTAAACAAACCAAACCAACCAGACTGCAGCGCCCTCTACAGATAGGAAACCAGAATCTTGGTCTTAACTCTTGCCTGTTGCCTAGTTCATTTCTTTAAAGTGATTTTTTTGTTGTTGTTTCCAGAAGTCTGTTACTTTCTGGCACCTGACTGAAAGACCTCCTTGGGACAATTTTTTCCTCTGCAGTTCTCATTTGTAAATCTTCCAGCGGAAGTGAATGAGTTTGTGTTTTTTTTGTTTTTGCACAAACTGTTGCAAAGTCTCCCGAACTCCACTGTTCTATTTACCATACATGAAAGCTCCTTGATCAGTCTTTCTAACACGAAAATACCTCCATCTAAACCACAGAGAAGTTAATATATTCCTGTGTTTTACAACGCAAACACCAATATCTACCTGTGCTACTGATTCCTGCTCAAACTGGCAAAAGTATCAAAGCTTAAATATACCATGCCTCTATGTTCTGATAACAACTGTGATCAATTCTAATCATTTTGTCGAGAACTTAAAGCCAAAACCTGTGCGAGAGGGTACATAGGGTCAATATGCGAGTTTTTGGGGGTTGGTGGTTAAAGTGGAACCAAGGGCACTTGTTATTGCTGCAAGCATTGAAAGGCTAACTCAAAGGCCATCAGTATCTTACATTTAAGATAATTCCATGTATACTTTGACCTTCTCCTGCCTGGCGAAGAAAACTATCCCACCTGATATATATATAGGCTGGTCTATTAGTCACATTATGTAGAAGGTCAACTGTCACACCCAAGTCATGTCCTCACCTGTCCACTGGTTGTATATATATATATATATATAGAAGGGTTGCCTGGGTTTTCTTGTCAGATTTACCGTAAATCTTAGAATTTTTCAGAATAAGGTACATTTTTCTCGTTTTCAAAAGAACAGATTAAAATTCATTGAAATGTGAAGGTTGCATACTGCACATTAATTTTTGCTACTGGTAGAGCTGAGCTGAGCTGATGCTAGTGTGCAGTCAGCTGTTCAGTTGTAATGTTGACAGAGTATAGTGGCTGGTAAAGGTAGCCTATGTATTGACCCTTTATCCCTGACACCACACACAATGTCCCTGTCACTGTCAGCTCTTGTCCGTGTCACTGGAGATCTAAGTAAAAGCCAAGACCATTCGTCCAAATTGTCACAATATTTATACCTTGGTGGAGCTAACGGTGTATTCACCCCTCTCTTAGACTCCCATCCCCGATGTATCATTAACCATTGTACCTTGTTTTCTTCACCACTGCCACAGTAGACATGCAACAGATGAGAGTGGAGCCACATGGGGCCTTGATCAATAGTCTCCGCTAGTTGTCAAACATGTATAGTCTCCCTCACCTTGTCACCAAACAGCCACAATATTTAAACCAACACATTTTTCAGCTGAATATAACCCTGACAAACGAAAATCCACCTTCCAGATTGGATTTTTTGGAATAACAAGGGGTCAAGACAACCTTATCAGATAAAAATATCTTAACATATGTTATTTTTAGCTCAGCGGCCATTCCTAAACATCTGTGCAAATGCCTGACAAGTAGGTCTCAATAATAATCATTTATCACCCAAGAGATATTGTCCAGTGTTTGTGCGAAGTCTATGATTTGTTGGTGACACAAAATTGAGGCAGGATTAACTATTGACATGGACAAAATTTGCCAAAACCCAGCTGCCTATTGACACATCTGCATCTTCAAAGCCTAATGTACCTCATCGTATTCGGGCTACCTGTAAAATCAGGCTTTTGATCTTGGTAACCATGGCAACCAATTGCTATCTTCTTCAAACAAATCACCCCTATTTGTGCTACAGAAAACAAGCAATACAATATGAAACGTACCTTTATAGGACAACACGAACACAGGGCACGGACAGACAAGTCGGTGCAGCCAAGGACCACCGAGAAATAAATTAACCTACGTTCATATTTCTGCATACAGCAGCACCACGTCTTCAGCATGGTCGGGTCACGGTGTTCCACCTTGCTGGATCTTCCAGGCCAACAAAACACTAAGCATGCCTCCCTTTGTTAGACTTGGCATTTTCAACCTTTGACAGCATGTACTCCTCACTTTCCAAATAAATAATCAACTGGGCCCACATCTCATTATCATAAATTTTATGAATGAAATCCACTGGGGGCCCCAGCTCTTAGGAGGGAATCTGGTATATCAGCAATGTATACTGACAGCTAGATGAACAGTGCTCGCTGTGGACACTCAATCGCGCACGTTACCTCGGTCCCCATCAAGGAGCTTCTGGCTTCTTACATCCCACCATTCTCTGTCACAGATACCTCCATCTTGTGTATCTCAAGTCAGTCGGGGTCACCAACCTTCGAGGTCGGCCCTCCTCAGTACAGATTTGGTGGATCAATGCCTCTATTCACGGCGACACAGTGCCCTCTCGGCCACCACCGGAACCCATGTAAGTCTGGCCTCCACCTGCGTGTGTACAGATTGATCGGGAGCTGGAGGGGAATACGGAGGGGAACACCACACCAGCACGATCGAGGCTGCTTGTGACACACATGCTAGGTACCAGGACTTAATCAAATTGTAAGCTCATTTAATGAGAATGATACACTCCCACTGTGACCAGAGCATCTCGCAATCTCACTGCATTCCTCCAGTGTCACACACAACGAGTAACAAAAACGCACTTTTGCAAAGCTGTAAACTGTCCCTAAAATACTTTTCCCAGAATGTCACAATTGCTTGGCATTTTTATTTTGGTTTCCTAGGGAGGAAAAAGGAGGAGGAGGAGGGAGAATCAACCTCAGGCTTGGAAATAGATGAAACTTTTTTTGATGGTGGCACACTCTGTTCCCTGTAAAATGTCAGATCTGAATAACCAAGCCAAATAGCAAACAAATTGGACTTTAAGCCTTTCCCCCTTGAATAATGACCGAATCAACAGCTTTCCTTAGCAGTGGGTAGAGCACTAAGTGCCCAACCCATGCCAAGGAAAGCTGTTGACCTGGAGCTTATGATCTTGACAGGTCTCATCTACAATTCTCAGTCAAATTGTTTGTCATTACTATTGAAATTGGTGGAAAACACTGAAGCAGACGACATTTGACCACCAGCCAGTTTAGCCCGGTTTAAGGGGGAATGGGTCAGGTTTCCCATCATTGTAATGAGGTTTCTCTGTACAATGCTGCTTTAGCATATGTACCACAGCTGAATGACAAAGATGGCACTGTCCTTTGGCTTTGTTCTTACCACACACAATTCTTCACTTTTTTCAAGACTTTTTCTTTCATGAGCATTGTATATATTCACGTACAGAAACGCGAATTCGACTTTGGTTCAACTTAACCTCCCACAAACAGTTCATTGTTCAGTACAGTAAAACACTGCTAGACAATCCTTAAATATACCAAAATGTCTGTCCTTAGTTGTAGGAATCCAGAAAGGCCAAATTTTAGAGTTTTTTTTTTTAATCACTGTATCTTCTGTGAAAGACCACCTGTATTTAGAGACCATGTTTTAGCAATTCCTCAGGCAAAGACCACCTGTCTTAAGGGACGACAATTTCACGATTGCTATGTGTGGTCTTACTCCATCCATAGATCTAACTATCACTTGAAATAGCTCATTTTTCATAGAAAAATGCAATCTTTGTGTTGGAAGAAGCACGTCCAATTTTAGCATGTTTATTTTATTTTGTGTACATGGAGGCCACCCAAAGAGGCACAAGTAATCACTAGGGCTGTGTATCTGCTCTCCCCAACCTCTCTGCCCTCCCCCCCCCCCCCCAGCAATCCATCATCCAACTATAAGCACACGTAGCCACAAAAAAAGACATATCTCCTCTCCTTTTAGTTTCCAAAATTAGGTTAACCCTCTCGTACAGAGAATACTACAACGTCAACAGCTTTCTTGCACACAGGTAATGCACTATAAGCTTCTAGACCATGCTAAACAAAACAGTGTACCCAGAGCATGTTATACCAATAGCGCTTTATAACGATCCTTCAACAATTCTTGTTGAAATTTATCACAAAAATATTAGTGTGTGACATTTAATTAACCACCTGCTAGTTTTGGCTGCTCAATGGGGCAAAGGGTCATCTCCCTGTGGATATTGAGATATTAGCTCCTGCACAGGCCAATAACTCAGCTTCTGTTTTCTTACAAACACAACTATCCTATACATGAATGCATGCAGCAGTTCTGTGCCACACAGTTGTATTTCCCTGTATTGATACACAAATGTATTTTCTGCACCTTGCACTGTGGTAAATTTACTCCTTGGACCAGTGTATGTATGCCCTCCTCCCCCCCCCCCCCATCTTAGGGAAATCATTGGTGGAAATATTTGTACTCAGGAGGCGGAAAAGTTGTAACACACAGACACTCTATTCATACTCAAGAAATTCCAAGTAAATTATATGACATCACAACCCTGCAAACGTACTGAGCCAAGTGATGCTACATTTCCGCACCATACAGACAAAGAAATCCAATGTCCCTACCTCGTTCCTTGAGGTGTAGTCTCTTAGCAAAGGCCAGCAGATGCTTGCGTCTCCCCACTTCTTCTGTCAGCAAGTAGTACCAACCAGAGACATTCTGTCAAGGCAATTGAACAATGATATAAGCACCGGGTGAAAAGTGAAACTTGATAGAACACTGCAGACATTATTAGCACATGGGTACAATGCAAGGCGAGTTGCCAGCTCTTAATTTCCTCAACAACACCAGTGCAGCAATTGAACAGGACATCTACGGCTACCCCCTGTTCACATGGTGCTGTCACCTGCCCCAATTGACAAGTGGCCAAGTTCCTTGATCCTTCTTTATTTTTCCGGGTATTAAACAACATTTTTTGCTTTTTTTTATTGTCATTCACACAACTTTGTAGTACTTTTTCGCGGGGCAATTTTCCTGTAAAACTTGTTTAATTTTTTTCCACTCTCTCAGATTGATATCATGTGACAAAAACAGAGGAAATTTACAATTTATGTGACTTGGTAGTATCTCTGTGTGGGTTTCAAATCATAAGAGATATCAAGCACTTAAAATTTTGAGTTTGATGTGTACCATAATATTAAACAAAAATGAGTGTTTCAAGAGTCTGCATTTCTTTGGAGTTGTTTCTCAAGACAAATTTTCAATGAGCACCAAAGTTCAACATGTCATTGTCATGCAGTGATACAGACAGTCTGCCCAATTATACCAATGAAACATGAGACCCTGTTATGGCCGTATTGTGGTGACTGATTACATTGAGAGCCATAGTGATGATCAACTATGAGGCCACATGGCCATGACACGTTGTTGCCATACACTTGACTGGTGGGCAAGTTCACACTAAAGTGTGCATAGATTTCACCAAACTTGTAATACAAAATGAAACAACGTTGCATGCAGTCAGAATACAAAACTCACCTTCTTTGACAGCAAGTGTTTCACTCCAAACGACATGCAGCCTAGGAACTCGGATCGACTAAAACGAGAAGTGAAATAAGCATCAAAGAATGCCAAACATGTCTGTGTTGACGTATTAACAAATGACTAGCCCCACAAAGAGGTTTAAAGATAAAAGGCCCCCAATTTTATACGTGAATGGCACCCAATGGACCGCAGTGTACGTCCCGCTCCACCTGTTACTTTAAAAGATTCGAACCTCCCAGTGGTCGGGGTGCATTTCCGGATTGTGATAATACCACTCTGTGACTACATAGCGACACTAATCACTTTTCCTAAAGCTTGAGGAGTTGTGTACATTTGGTTGTAAGCTGTCGGTGGGACAAAACCTCATTATGTACAAGGTAATCACAGCGGCTTGTTTGTAAAGCTAATGTTTATTATAGTAATAGTTCATGTATGCATGTCCACGCACACAACAACTCGGGTGTACAGGCAAATAGACCAGTCACTGGCCAAGTTAACCCTTTCTGTTCCACTCTTGACAAAACTGGTGCTGATCTCAATATTTATATTAATGACTTCAGGCTCAAATTGCTCATAGAAAGACCTTTCATTCATTCAGTCAAGTTGCAGCATGTGCATACAAGTATTTCCAATGATCCAAACGGAGAAATGGTTCAGGTCAACAGCTTTCCTTGGCGTGTTTGGGCACACCGTGCCTGATTCATGCTTAGGAAAGCTGTTGGTAGTCACCAACATAGCAACGAAAGGGTCAAAAACAAAGGTCAAGATATTCCTCCCACGTGGTCCACTGGAAGTTTGAATGGGTCTATACTTGAAACACTCGGCTCCCTCCCCCACTCTGCTCCCTTCCCCACTCCGGCAGGCTACATGTGGAAAAAGTCTTGGTACAGTGACAAGGTATTTCTCACCACAAAGGCCCTAAGTGATATATTGGCTTTATCTGGTCTGTAATCTGGAGTCAAATCAGCTATTTTGTTGACAATGTTATCGGTGTACCTGTTCCTTCATATCTCTGTTAGTACGGGCACAAGTGTCCCCATATACCAGTCAAACTGTCACAACAAAGTCCCTACACACAGAGACCTATAATAACACCGCTCCCGCCCTCCCCCCCTGCCGTCAACATTCCACTCAATTTTTGCCATAATGCTATGGGAAAATCTCCCAAAACTTACCGTTTATGATTACAAGTCAGTCTGTAGACTGATCCGTATCAGCTCCTACCCCAACCATCCAAATTAATAAAATCTGTGGGCCACAAGGATAAGCCTGCACCTGGTCCAATATGACTGATCTTGGACAATACACAGCCAGCTGCTTCACAATGCATGAGACATGCAAATATATGGGCAGCTGATCGGGACTGCGTATTTTCTAGCAATTTTGCACAATCAATGAAAAATGGACGGCCACAATGGCAGTGAATGCACCAGGAATGGCACCTTTATGCTGCGTAAGAAACGAGCCTGGCACTAAACCGTCACGCATGGCTGAACGGCCACAAAACAAGATTGCTCTCGCACACACCTTGAGAGCTGGGCATTAATAAACTTGGTTGAAACTAGTCCCACATTCGCTAATAGTTGAATGAGTTATTCCAAACATTCAATCTCGTAACAAAAAGGCTTTAATTCAAGTGCAGAGAAGCCTGTCGTGAATGACCACCCCTGACTGGTGTGACCAAATTAGGCTACTCAATAAAGGTGGTCTGTCCCAGGAGCCGTCAATAGGATGTAAATTCCAGACAAGCCAAAACCACTGACAGTTCCTTCCCAGTGTGGGAATGAAAGGGTTAACAGAGGCAAGTGGAAACATGACTTTTCAGGCACTGCCAAAACCACTGACAGTTCTTTCCCAGTGTGGTCATGAAGGGGTTAACCGAGGGGCTCTGTTTGTTGCTTTGTTCTCCCTTCCCTCTGTTCGAGCAGCTGCTAAATCACCCCTTTCATCCTTTAAATGTATGCATTACCCTTAAAGAGGGTAAAATCTGTCCACAATATGAACAAAATAAACATATATATATGAATTAAATAACGCTAGCTCCTTTCTCCCAGAAGCAAAGACGTCATTTCTTCCCTTAAATACATGATTTTTTTTTTTTTTTAAGAGAAATGACATCAGCCCAGTTTTTTACTCAAAAGACATCAACTGATATGTACGCAGGTCTTGGATGAAGCTTCCTATTGACCACACAGCACATTGACAGGAGCCATCAAAAGAAAAATGGCCGCAGGCAAACTGCAGAGACTGGTGACTCACTCCCCGCTTTGGTCCTCCCTCCTTTCTTCCATTTATATATTACGCATTAATTTATGTTTCAAAAAAAGGCTCTGCTATCAAAAACCAGGTCATTCTCTCTGGGAAGTACATTTACCAAAAGTATCGAAATGCTTCAATATTCTTGACTTGGTGTAGTTCCATAAAATTTGAACGATATGATTTTTACTGATAATCACAATGCATTTTATTCTTGTATTTTTTTTGGTAGCCATTTTACTGTTTTTTTGAACTGAGTACGTAATTTTTTTGGTTCAGGTTAGATACACTCTTGTGCCAAAGAAAGCTGATGATCTGGGGCATGGTATCTTGGTTTCGCGGTAGGTCTTATCTAAACTGATTCACAGAGTGCCCCCTGTTGAGATATTTAAGCAAAAACATTGAAGCTGGTGACATTTCACTTGGAGCGCTTTGGGGCAGGAGATGATTGAAACAAGTTGTGTCATGTGGTAGGAAAACAAACTTACTGAAAAACAAGCAAAAGTTTAAGGTACTTACCCTGCCTCGCGATCTTTGTGCCACACTGACAAAAACAGCCTTTTTTTGACATCCTCCTCCAGAATCTCACTGAAATAACACGAAATAAACTTTTTAAAACCTTCCTAGCAGAGTCAAGGGGCATCCAATTAACAAAGTCTCTGCTGCCATTGATTTTGCCTATTTTTTTAAGCACATTAATTTCCACTGTATTTGCATTTCAAATCATTCACCGACATTTTGGAAAAGGCAATTTTGAGGGAAGTTACAGTTGAACTTGGGAAGAATGTTTTCACTGTTCTATCCATTTTCAAAGTGTGAGACATAAAGCTCAACAACAACCTAACAAGTAACAAACAGTAAATATAAGTCTCATAATAGGTGAGACAGCTGCCGACATAATCAAAAAGTCATAAAACTTGGGACATCTCATGCTCAACACTTTGGAAACTTCTTCCAATGAATATTCATTACTCGGGTCCTTCAATGACTTTCTTCTGCCTGCAGACCTGGTATGCACGTACATACATGTATTCATTGTGAGAGACTGTTACATCGCACTTCCTCATCACCTGACTCTGTTGATTTTTAATATCAAATGCTGCTGTTTTGCGGGAATGGAACTGTGGATGCAAATCATGGCCGTAGCTGATTTATGGACGCATCCCCCAAATGAGCACTCCCCCAGGGTGAAGCAAGTCTTGTGACCGAGCCCCTGGGGTCATATTGAGTTTAACTTAGCTTGGTCGGGAATCATTAGGACACATATAAAAATTATCTGGTTCAACCCTGTGGCCCACACAAAGTATAAAAATGTCATTAATAATAATTCCCATCATCATCCAGCCTGGTAGCGTCTTCCAGGACACAGGTTATGAAGTCAGAAGCACATCCTGCCAGCCACTGATGTATGATGTAACTGTTCTTGTAACATTTTACAACTTTTAGTCTTCAAGGACAAGGATATTTGTATGGCCAGTGATGGCATGAAACACTATAGGCTGCAACAGGAATTTTACATGAAGTGGACAAAAAGAAGATTGCAGAGCCCCCCCCCCCTCCCATTCAATAGCAGCTAATTTCACAGTTCACCACCATATGTACACACAAAGCCTTCTCCAAATTCAGCACATACTAGCAGCAGCTATCCTGCTTATATATTAAGGTGGAAATCAATAATAATTTTACATTCAGATCCCTAAAAAGTGTTTCACTTGAACCACCGGCATGCCTCGCCTACAGTCAGTGATAAATGCACTGCCTGGCCAGTCTAATGTGTGGCATGTCATCTTGGCATACCAGGAATTTTAGCAATGCCAAAACCACCGACTCAGAGACCACTGCCTGTATGTCTGAAATAAATGCAAATTGACTGATAAAAAGAAAAGCCTACCTGTCCACACACACCGGCCTTGTACGGCACAAAAATGCTTCTTTTGCACTTTCCTTTTGTTATTTATACCCAGTGACCAACTTGGTGGAGTGACATCTTGTATGAATAATCTTTTATAGGCCTAGGACTGCCAGAGGGAATTTTCACATCTGAAGGACTGAGAATCTCAACCTGGGTCACGTGACCACCAGGACTGGGGTCATGTGACAGTGGTTCATCTGGACCAAATGTGGAGGCTTCAATTCCTCTCTTAACTTTGTGCTCAGAGTAGATTAAATTTTGTTGCATTTGAAAATTTACTAATGGCAGATATGCCACCAAAATTTAATTAAGAAATAAAATAAAAAATCTAGAAATTAAAAAGGTCTCTTACACAGATTGAACAGAGGTAAGTATCTTTCCAAATAATGTGTGGTAAAATACTTGAATTTAATAAGGTGGTGAAAATAAGTGCCCTTTGAATAAAACTATTGACGCTATGTGAACAGAAGCCTATGAAATAAGATG
The DNA here is from genome assembly GCA_964020975.1 of Hermodice carunculata. Lineage (NCBI taxonomy): Eukaryota > Metazoa > Annelida > Polychaeta > Eunicida > Amphinomidae > Hermodice > Hermodice carunculata. The sequence goes on along the minus strand of OZ026625.1, from coordinate 12,507,325 downwards.
TAGCACCAGTTCAGTCAGTATTGCCATGGAAACCCCATGTACACTTTTGTTCAATCAGATCTGTACAAATATTGATGCAAGAGGACATGGCATCGGTTAGTTGGCACCATTGATGGTTTGTCCAAGTTTGGTCTGTTTTCCTACTATTGTATCAAAAAGGTCATAGCAATAAATGTCTGATGAAGACCAGTAGATGTCACACTATTTGAAAAACGAAACCACGCTGAACAAACATAGAAAACAATGTTAGCCCACATGTTCCATGTGCTGGGAGAGTCTGTGAAGGCCACCGAAAAAGCTGTGTGGAAGCCAGCGCGAGGAGTAGAACACAAGTTGATATGGATTTCCTGCAGGTCGGGGCCACTAGATGTGTCTTATTGTCACACAACATGCTGAGTAAACACACAAAGTATTCATGACCTGTGTGGGGTGCTACCTCTCAATGAAGAAGCCTCTAGGCAGCCTAGGAAGGTCCTCATCCATGTCTGCACAGAGACCTGAGAACACCCTTCCCTCCCCTCCCCCACCCCCCTGCCCTGACTTTAAACCCGGGTCAAGAGCATATTTCCTGGCAAACATTTCACAGGGTGCAAGCCTGCCCAGTGTGCCAGTACACATTATATAGCCCAGGTTAGGGGCAGACTTTCTGTCTAGGTCAATTTCCGATGCAATTTTCTAAAGCTAGTAGGAGGTAGACTTTGCCTGTTCTCAAGTAGCAAATCCACGGGTTGTATTAGGCCGGAAAATATGGTATTCATCAAACATTTTTTTTTCTAATCACTACTTGGCCTGTCACTGTTTGTTTCTAGATTTTATTTCTTTGAAAACAAGTACGCAGATTTTTAAAATGTTTTTTGTTTTTGTTTTAATTTCTGTCCAGACAGGACAGACATAAAAAAAAAAAAATTAACTCACAATGAATGACTTGATCAAAATGTGTTATAAGTCAATGAAAATACACTGATCAGATATAACTGAATTTCATCAGTGTACATAGGGCTATGATTAATGACCCTTGCCTAACAGCCCCAGTTAATTACTTAATTGGAACCCCCTAAGCACACCCCAGTCACATAACAAACTTTGGCCTGTCATTTCACCAGCAACAACTATGTCCTTGACCAGCTACCCATACTCTGGCCCTCTTAGATCCAAACAGTAAACACTACCATCTTTGGATGATCAATCGTTTATTTGGCAATATATCAAGGCGAGTGTCATCTTTATACTTTGGGAATTAGTTCTTATCTGCTGATGTTTTCAGCTGCAAGCATCAAAGAGTTGAAGTGGGTTATGCCACAGGGCCTATATGGGCCTATTATTATTTTATGGTCTCCTACAGTCTTGTAGTGCCATATTCAAGTGTACAGACTGCCCTCACTTAACACAATTTCAGTTTCTGGCAGCAGATCATAACTTCTTTTTTGTTTCAACCAGAAGCCAGAGGGCAGCTCAAGATTTGGCAATTTTGGTGTCAGGACAATCTAATGAAGTTTGGAGTACCTATGGATTTCTTTTTTTTTTCTTTCTTGAAATGCCACTGGGGTACCAATCTTTGCTGTGTTTTAAACAATTCCACATTGTCAATTCTTGGTGCAGTTCCAGTGTACGTTTAGCAATGCACTGATTTCCTGCCAGCATTCCTACATAAAATAAGTAATTTCCATCTTTTCATTCAATAATACCCTTTTTGTGCAATTAAAATCACTCACAAGATTTAAAAAGAAAGTATACTTACAAAGAGAACTTCTCGTCAAAGAGAGGATGATTACTATCCTGAATGACTCCTGTCCGACACTTTGTTCTTTTGGACTCCTCAGGAATGAGTGACATCTGGTGGAGAAAAAGGGAATTAACTATGAGAAACAGTTCCAAGAAAGGAAGCAATTCCTCCTTTACCAAAGTTTTATTTTTCATGGTCCCATCTATATAGACCTTTTTACAAGCACTTTGCTAATTAATTGCTTTCCAATTTGGTTGGAGCTCCTCATAAAAATTACAGGGAATTACACAGTTTATTGTTTCAGGATGAAGTCAGTAGACATTATGCTGAAATATCAAAAAGTACCAAAATCCAATAATAAAAATGAATTCCTCACCTTAATGTAGGCATCGCATGTATTCTTCCACTTGGAGCTCAAATGCCTGGCTTGAATTGCTGTTAAAAAAAAAAATCACATTAAAAAAAATGCAACTACATGTATAATGGAATACTGTCTTCATGAGCATTATGAACAAGCTAGTACAAGATGGGAGCATATCATATACCAGAGAGTGAGTACTCTAGGGAGAGACACAGACCATCAACAGGTGGCACTGGCTGATGGCTATCTCTCCCATTCTGTTTCAATTAATATGTCAACTATTGGTCAGTCAGACATATCAAGGGGTGTGTTGGGTCACTGGTAGCTTCATTCATCCATACACCTCAGCCTGGAATTTATTCTCACTATATTTATCTTAAGGTGCATGCAGTTGGGGAGTTTTCAAAATATCTGGCCTTTTCCTGGAGCTTATATTTTCCTATTTAAATCTAAGCATTTTTTCCACAAGTTTTGCACTGTCAGCAAAATGAGAAATAAAACTACAATGACACACACTTTGTAAAGGCAGATTTTACCTTTTCTACTCAAAATTTCCTTGGTAAGTATGATTTACTCATCATGATAAACATGTACTTAATTTTCAGTGAATGGAAAGAACAAAAATTTTAAGACTGAATAGTGGATGGTGATGGTGTGTCACTATGTAAGTTTGGTTTTAGTAATCTAGTAAATTTTGCCCAATCTTTCAAATCATAGACAATTTCTTGCACCACTGCTCAGAAACAAAGCCAGATTTGGTCAATTATATGACACAATTGCCTTCGACATAAAGAAAGAGAAGTGATCATTCAAAAACTCATAAATTATAGCTAATTGCCAGACTTTTGCTAACATTTCAGGGCAATCAATGGTCAGGATAAAACAATAGGATCCAATTACCCTGCCCTGGTGTCTTCCATTGTCCGAAAACAAACACCTGTCATAGATCAACCACAAGTCTCCATTGAAGAGATGCTCACCTGCTCATAACTTTCTCTTGAACATTTTCGGATATTTTAAAACTAATCCCTCAGCAGAATTTGGGAAATACTAGCAACTTTCAAAGCTTAATTGGTTCTTAAGGGTATATGTAACTTTTTTTTCGTCTGACCGATAAACTTCTCAGGTTTCATCTGTACAAAGTGGAACATTCTGCATTGCAGAATCCATACTTTGTCCACTGGTCTAATGGATCCATTTAAAAGCATCAAACCAAGACCATCTGCCTTTAAATCCATCATTTTGTTCAATAGATACAACGGTCATCTTGCACACAATAAAATAATACATGGTTTTAAGACTTTAAGTTTGCTGAATAGATAAGAATGTTTGAAATTTCTTCAACGAAATAAAACCCTTGCTCTTAAAATTATTTTCTTGTCAAATGAATTCTTCAAACTCTTTAGTGAAACACAAGGATCTGCATTCTATCATTAAATGGGTGATAAAACTGTTGAATTTCGCACAAAGAGCCACCTGCCTTTCAAATTCAGCTTTCTCGTTTAGGCAAAATGTTGTAACTTTAAAAGCAAAATGGAAGCATTTGGGTTCTCGAGTGATGGGCTGCGTCACTCTGACTGCCCTGTTGACCAAAGCAGCAGGAATAACTGTCTATGATGGGAAAACTATTATCATCCACTTCACTTTATATGCTGTACCTAGATGCTCAATTACAAATACACTACCCCACCTGAAACTTTATCCCACAACCTATGTGAATGTGGCCAAAAACTTGTAATGGGTTATCGAAATACTCAAGGGTGGAGAAAAAAAATGGAACTTAGTCTGTTCAGCTGGCAAGGTTTAATACTCTGCAATTTTTCAAACTAGGGCAACACACTCATGTATATGAAGCTATTTTTGAGTGAAGAATGAATGAAGGGCTGCACAGTTGAACCCTGTGTATTGTTTAACACTTTACACTCCAGACAATGACAGGAAGCTCAGGCCGGGTGTCTGTGTGAAAACAGTTATGGCTAACAATAAACCAGGCCAGCAGCCTGGGTTCTCCTGCTCAGTGGGTGGGTAGGAACTGTCCTCTTGTGACCCATGTTTTCCTCACTCTCTGCCCGGCACCCTCACTGTGAGTTGGGGTGGGGTGTGGTAACTGCCCCTTCAGCAGACAAGCCTGTACTCTCAGTGTTAATGGATATATACCATCTGCAGCTGGCTCCGGGACTTCCTGAGACCCTTTGACACCAGGCGCTCACCAGACCAGTCAAACTGTGCACAAGTTTTTGAACCAACCAGAGTGACAGTCTCTTGCCCTTTGTGACTTGAGTCCCAAAACAGGATTAACTAACCTCTCTGAAGGACTCACTCAAAGATTTGCCAAAATCTGCGCTAAACACTAAACATTACAGAGCTTCTTTTGTGGTCATTGTAACTCTTTAATTCTTATATTAACCCTTTGCTAAGCTGTCTCGCAGCCTCAACCGTTATTGAAAGTCCTTAAATGTAAACTTGCCTGCTGAGCCACCAGACAAGAATATTTACTGGATGGCAAACAATACAATAGAAAAACAACTGTAAAGATTTTGTGCGGATAGCCAGCCTGTTATATACAAAATGTGATATCCCCAAGTCCTAGGGTGATTAGCTTGAAATATATATTCCATATTAAGATGAAAGTAACTGTCAAGCCCAGATAACCTGATAAGTAACCACTTCTAAGAGAGTGACTGTTTTACCTGTGTGTTTGGTGTACATGCCATCATGGGGTATATTGCTACTGTATTCATATTACAAGGTTAGCTGATGGATAACCAAGCATACAAAGTATCCTTACAGCTTGTAATGCTGGCCAGAGGCATGAACCTTATTGTTTTCATATTATATATTATTATAATACGCATGTAGGCAGTGGGAAAGAACAGAAAAGGCTGGACTGCAAGGCAGGCAATATTTGTGGCCACTCAGTGATTACTAATATGGATCAGTGCTGTGCTACAAAGTAGCAAATCAATGCGTATGATGTAAATTATGCATGCATGAGTAGCCAGTGATTACATAGTGACAAGTGTGGCGCAGTGCACTGAGATGATGGCTAGTCGGCCAATGATGTCAAACGCTGATGCTACCCATACAACATATTAAAAGTTTTTTTACTCACCATGTACGGTCAGGAGACCATGGTTGAAGTAGACGGCAAGCTTTAGCTGTCCTGCAAATTAAAATGTCAGGTATTAGAAAATCATAAACATGTAGAGTCAATTAAAATGTCAGAGATCAGCCATCCCAGGCATGTGTAGGTGTTCAACAGCTGTGAAGTCGGAGGAATGCCTATTGAGTCACATCTGGGTGAGCACACATTATGTAAGTGTCCATGTGTGTGCATACATAATAAAGTTGACAGTGTAGACATCAACATGTCCTGCCTACATGTCACCTAATGCTGGTCCTATCTCTCAAAATCCCTAACTTTGTTGAAACTCCTGACTTCAAAACCACAAGACAAGTGACAACCTTCAAGACTCAAGTAAACGTGTGAGTGTGTGTGTGTGTGTGTGAGAGAGAGAGAGAGAGAGAGAGAGAGAGAGAGAGAGAGAGAGAGAGATAGACAGACAGACAGACAGAGAGAGAGAGAGAGAGAGAGAGAGAGAGAGAGAGAGAGAGAGAGAGACAGAGAGAGAGAGAGAGAAAGAGGAGAGACAGAGAGAGATAGACAGACAGACAGACAGAGACAGAGAGACAACTCTGTAAGAAACACTGTGCCCACCTTGGTGACAAAACATTCTCTGGCAAGGAGGTAAATTATCCACCTCCATGTCCACTAAACTCTGCTGGTGCATGATGCCCATCTTGGCCTGCTCTCCCACATCCACGTGTACTGAGGAACTCCACTCAGATGCTCTCACTATCAACAGGCAATCCTCTATTATTCTGTCAAATCCTGGTTTCATCTTATAATTCACTGCCCTACACTTGGCTAGCCTCCTGACTACCAATCAGCAGCCTCCTCGTAAAAAAACACTCACTTATCAATAATAATAATTATTCCACTGATTGTTCTAGCTCCACCCCTGTTTCAGGTGCCGGGCCAGCAAGTGCATCTCCCAAGGCTGTATCTGGGATCTTATCTCTTTCTCCTGGTCACATCTAAGACACTTTCTAGCTGTCCCTGACCTGTTCTACTGTACTGTCAGAGCTTCCTAATCTCCCAGGACAATACACTCATTACACCATGCAACAACACCCTGGGGGGACAGCAGCTGCATCTTACTATGACCAACTCATTCTGCCACCTGATTGGCTACCGCCATCACATGTCCTCAAAAGTCAAATCCTGATTGGCTGCAGGTTCATTCACTTGCTGGTTTAGTCTTGCATGAATGACCTGGTTGATAATTACTACACAGACCAAATCTTGAGACCATATACTTGACCTGTACAGAAATCCTCATAAACCTAATTACCATGTTGAATGCTGAGCCAACAGGTTGCCTTCATAAACCTTTAAGTGTAGGGTGGAAGAAGACAAGAAAATCAGAGTTATAATGCAAAACTTTAATGAACTAACAGCTTACTGGAAGTGTCTAATCTGATAAACTTGCATGTTTAAAGTGGCTTATCACACATACATACACCAGCTACTGTGGAGTCAAACGCTGAGACATACTTTGTGCCTACTCATGAATGAAAAACATGCACTTTTTGGCACAGACTCCATTCTAATACAAAAACGGCTACAAATTGTGCATATATACAACTTTTAAAATCCGATAATCTAAAAAAAAAAAAAAAAAAAAAAAACAACCCCCCCAACTTACTGTACAAGCTAACTTCCATTCTAGCAAGAATCTGATCTACACTAACACTTCAGTAAAACATTCTCAAGTTTGGTTTTCAAATACAATGATACAACAACCACTGCCTGCTCATTCATGATCCAGTCAACATATGCATAAACAAGAACAAAGGTGTGCTATGCAGGCAAACCTGTAGTGTACCAGATGACTGTAAATAAAAGTGTCTGCTTTTTCGAGCTTGGGACTCCTGCACACACTCAAAGTTTATACACGAGTATTATCCCAACAAATTCTGTGTAAATGTATTTCTGCTTCCTGGCAACAATAATTTGAAGCAAGACTAACTACTCACTGTCTCTGTTCGCATCATTTGTGACCAGATCCGACATCCCTACAGGTGGACATTGCAGAGAGTCCATAAAAGCCTCATTGAGTCCATGTTTACTGGGTGCAAGCATACAGTTTGTTACCAGCCTCCCCAAGTGCATCTTCATCCTGACCACTACACTGTCACACTTCACTGTTGCAGACTCCAACCCTATCACTTTTATTTATATCTACTCCAACCACATATAAATGAGACAGTTAAGCTGGCACATGCCTGTGTTCAGTTTGATCCTTATTGTTTGCATTTGACTCATACAGGGATGATGAACGTTGATGTTTTGTGTGCAGGAATTTGAGTGTTTATGAAATGCTCCGTTGAATGAACTTTTGACTGGTCACCTGTGCACAAAGGTATTCACCCTGCAGTTAAGGGCAGACACGTGCTGGAATGCCCCAACAATACTCAAAATTTGTGTTTTTTTGATGCACAGGCCAGTGTTTTCTTAAAAACCTTTGAAGCTATTCAAGAGTCTACGCGTGTCCCTGTGCCAGTAAACAGGAGGCACAAGCCAGCCCAACTTGACTCCGCGGCTGCCTGCCCTCACCTTAGGAGCAACATCCACCTGCACAGGTGGACCCCAGTGGTGTCCAGGTAACTTTCAACACAGGACACAAAATCCCCTTCCAAATTACAGCAGACGGAAAAAATGTCTGTCTGCAACTCCAGCAGAGATCAGAAAAGAGATGTGGACAGGAGCGAAAAGAGTGGATGGGGAAAGGTGCCTCTTTAATTGGGTTGTAATTTTCACTGGGGGAACAGGGACCTGTCCCCCAAGACCCTTCCTTTGTGGACATTTGGAAGTGCATGTTTCAAGTGGGGTCCAGGCAGGTGGGTCCATTGAACATTGAATACAAAAACTGGCCCTGGCACAAGACCTGGAGAGATCAAAGATCCCCTGAGAGAACCCAATTAATGTCAGGCCCGGACAAAACAGTCATTATGATTTGCTGACACTAACATTGGAATGGTTTTGAAATTTGAACATGTTTAGAAGGTTGGAGAACCACTTCTGCTGTCAAAATCTAAAATTGATTTGTCAGGCCAGCTTTGCTAATTTCACTTAGAAAATCGCACTTTGCTTTATGAACTTTATTTTATTCTCACAAAAAAATTCAGTGCTTGGTTTGTCTTAGCCAGTTATTGAAGTGTACAAAACTCCATTACCAAATGAAATATATATGAACTTTGGAATGTCCACATATAACAGTCTTGTAATTTCAGGCATGTCAATTTCACTGAGGACTTATATTTATTATTTTTTAGCACAATTTCTGTTAAAACTATCTTACGTTCAATATTTTTCACGGTTTTTATTTCAAGGCTTTTTGTGCCACCACAAAACCATCAAAAATAAGACAGAAAGAAATAAGGTTAGCTATGCAGGCTAGCCACACCTTGATGGCCACGTGCTGCAATCTTATGCAAGACTAACACCGCCAGACCCGTGACATGTGTGCCTAATTATCCCTTGTTCATCAAGCCAATACCATAAGTGTGGGGCTGCTTCAGCCTATCCTCACCGCTACCTGTAGTTTTCTCAGAATTAGTTTCTCTCATTTAGCGACAATCTGTCATTTTTTTTTCACTTCTAATACAAGCAATTATAGCCTGACAATGCTATGTAATTTATACACTGGAAAAACCTGCAGCTAATTATATAGGTGTGTACTTCCAGCATTGACCCTTGTGTAACAAGACATCCTAAACTACTATTCATCTCAGGTATACATCTGTGACCTTTTGCCAGAGCCCTTGGTTTCAATTGATTTCTCATTTGAATTGACAGTAAAATTATACTATTTGACTTAAAGAATTTGGATTTAAATTTCCAGTTGTATAATTTGCAGCAAATTAACTCAATGCAATTCAGTGGAATTAAAAAAAAAAATCCACCTGTGCTGGTATAAAAGCATTGGCTCTTTAAGCCAAACCATCTGCTGTATCTAATTTGACACTTTGACTAAGTTATCTTAATTTGAAATCTGCTGGCACAAGGTCACTTTCTCTCCTATCTCCCAAAGTACCAGACAACAGGGCCAGCCATTGTTTCCACTAAATACAAACTTGTGCCCATCAAATCTATTGTATTTGTTTAAACTGCCACTAATTCATTTCTAATTCCACTCATTCAAAAAAAAGTTCTGATTTAATTTCATGGCAAAAAAAAATGCTGATAAGGCAAGTATTCACCTGCAGCATGGTTTTGGGTGAAGTTTATTGATTTGGTTAATTATTTCAGAATGACTGCTTTTGTGATTCGATCAATAGACTACCCTGATTAATATCTAGACTTCATCTGTCACCTAAGCAAGTTGGCCCTCAACAGGTGCCCTCCTGCAAAAGTACTCAATTAGTGTCATCTTACTCAAAACCTCCAAAAATGAAATTCATAAACACTCTAAAAAATTCCTTAATTTCTTGTTAAAAAATGTAGACTTTTGTAAGGAAAAAGCCAGCTTTCTTCTTCCAAGATTGCACCATCTGTTGTATTTATACTGCACTAATTGAATGAGTAATATATGTACACGCAATTATGATAAGTGCTTATCAATCATTAAAAACTCTTTATGCCACCTGGAATAGGGAATGTTTGGAGTACAATATTGCATAATGCAATGAACAGAAAAATAAAAACACATTAAAAGATTTATTTTCCTTACCTCTTCCTTTGAGAGCTCGTGCAGGCGGCAGATGAGGCTTTTCGTAAAAATGCATCGAACAGCTTCGGTCATTCTCTTTCCCATTGAAATGAGGAATTGGACTCAGTTTCAGTTTTTTCAAGGGACTAACGACAAAGCCGGTGTCAGCAGGGCTCGGGCTGACATAACACTGGGGACTGCTCTCCAGTAGGGTAGGGTACATGGGGCCGTCTCGCCCTTCCACCAGGGAAGGGTACACAGGCGAGTCCTTGGCTTGCATCAGGGTGGGCGAGTCCACAGTCTCGTACACCGTATTGCTCATAAAAGTGTTTGTTTCTGATATGACAGTATTGTCTGCACATGTTGTCCCTTCGGATGGGGACGTCTCACTGGTGACGGAAAACTCCATGTCCTTACGGCTCGCCATTTTGGTCTCATCCATGGAGCTGTCCAAGTTCTTCCGCCTCATCCCCCGGCAAAACATCTTTACCTGGAAACACAAAAACAGATCACACTCCTTAAGTTTCTGTGTGTAAAATGTGCCACCATTATGAAAGAAACAAAACTAAACTTCACATTTCAGTTGACATTTCTACACCTGGAACAGGAAATAAATTCAAAGCAAACAGATTCATTGGCACTAATAATTACCGGCTTGGTATATAAGACAGCCATGGCAGTGTCCTCCCAATAATAAGAACCCATCTTGTGCCTGTGAAAAATGGTCCTTGGAATGAATGGGCACAACAGACCAGTGGTCTACTTAAGCCTATGATCAGACTAAGATAAGGCTGTGGTCCAGTGGCCAGTAAGACCTGAGTTAGTGCTGATGCAGTCGGTCAAGCAGGCTACAAACTGCCTCCTTGGTCAGACAGAGGTTGGTGGGAGACATCAAAGACCAGCCATAAAACTGAACCTATCAGCTGAAAGATTTTATCTGGTGTGATCCTGTGTCTCTGATTGTATGCTGATATAGCCAGGCATGAAACTGACAGTTTGCAAAAACATTTCAGTCTTTGAATGCTGAGCAGAGACTCCATGGGACTGAGGTAGTTAGTTTAACTACCTACAAACTGACAACAGCCCGCAAAGTCTGTGTTAAAAGTTTGTTTCAAACACACACTCATAAAAGCACCCAGACATAATTACAGAAGCTGACACTATTTGATTTGTTACAATGTATGTTTGTGTGGCAAAAACATACAAAACAGGTTGGGTAAGAATGAAGAAAATGAGCAGGTGAGGGGTAGATACAGCACCCCACAGAGACAGGGTGATCACACTCACCCATTTGCTTGAAATCAGGTGTTCTTGCCCTATAAATAAGGACTGCCTTCCAGGCAATTAACAGTCTTCCCTCATAAAAATCAAATGACTGCTTTCCCTGTTTGTAAATCCTAATCAACTTTTTCCACCAAACTATTAAAAAAAAATAGCAAAAAAAACCTTAAAAATTTCGCAATTTTTATTTGACTGTCATTTACCAGAGAGTGCTCAAGACGCATCTCCAGCTAAAATTTTCTGCATGTGCTTTGGTCACAATATTTTTTTCTTTTTCAGGAAACCCGAGAAATAATGTATAAAACAATGGCAACCACTGAGTTATAACAGAGTACTATCACATTTGTTTTGTAACTCATTTAGACTTTAAATCTCCACATGTATTTCCACAAAAATGTTTTCATAATGTTTACGTTACACTTAACACATAAAAAAATTAGCTTGCTTTGCACAGAAAAAAAAAACTCAAATGATAATAATGTTTTACATTTTTCAGTGCAACTCATAGAATCCTACCTGTTCTCAAACATAAAATGTCCCAATGAAAGGGAAAAAACCCACCACAAACTGAAAACCATGCCTAATTGCCCCTCCCTTGCTGCAGACCATAGTGAGGGGATGCATGTGTTATAACAATGGTGTTTGTGACACCTCCCACAACAGGCACACTCCATAATATCTCCAGACTCCACAGGCCGCAATTAAAAATCCACCAGGCTTCAAATTAGTTCCATTAGAGCATATTTTTGCAATGAAATGGCAGGACTTGAAATTAATTGAAAATTCAACAGTCTGAAGAGGCAATTGACGGCCTGACCTCGTGTCTTGCCTGGATGTTACAAAGACACCAAGCGACAGAAAGACAAACTCTTTTGCTTCACTTCACAGTAATGACACCCTGTCATGTTGGTATCTTGCTATGCACGGCTACCTTGCAAATACCAATTGCAAGTATAGCCACCCTGCAATGTTGAGACCACGCCTTCCGTGTTCGTGTGTGTGTGAGAGAGTTTTTACTTTACAGCCAAAACCTTGCCTGCTAAACAGACCCATTTATGTGTTCCACTTCACTCAGAGTGTGCAGCAGAGGTCATAACATGGAGATGGGTCTACTTTGGAGGCAAGCCAAAAGAGAACTTAACTTTAAAATCCTAGACAATAATAAAGTCATTTGCTGACATCTTTCCCCAATTCACCTCATGAATATCAAATTTTGCAAGAAAGACTCCTGACAATTGTTTCTAAGTGTGCAGTCAGATGTGAGCTGTGCTTTTGAGCTTTTCTTGCGTTTGTTGGACAGGTGGTCTTTCATGACAGGTAGATTAATATGGACAGTATAGGATTTGCGGACTAGTTTAATGGTCTCTCATGAAGAGGTGTCTCCTAAGGACTGGCAAACTTGACTCAAAAACACTTTCAGTGTGTAACAAACAGTGCCTATATAATTAACCTACTATTCTGTTTAGTTGGGTGGGGTATTATCATTATTGCTTGCACAAGGACAAGTCAATATTTTTTCCTCCAAGTTTGGTGCCATTCAAAAGTAACATAGATGACAAGAACATGATGTTTACATTTGTCTGTCTCAAACCTTAATCTGACTGATGCAAAAGACAAACAAATTTTGAAAACCAATCAATCCAAAATGTGTATTGGGTTTGGTTGGGGGGAAAGTGTTTGCCTGCTCTTTGAAGTTCCAAGATTCAGGAATTTTCCCATGGATTTCAATTTAAGAGGTGGAGCCGGCATTGTTTGTTTACTGGCACAAATAGCAATGACACGCTAATTAAAGTCCGGCATGTTTAGTCCCTGCTCCTTTCATGTGTACCCATTACTACCTTGTGTACACATCATACCCAACATACTGGGCGTTAATTTTACGACCTGTCCACATTCAGCCTTATCAGGGCCATAAAAATGTGAGACACACTTCAGATGTTTGCAGTCTATTACATCCTAATAATCACCTTAATTACTTAGCAGTTACCTGTCAAATGGGTCTAGCCAAATCCTCAAATGTCCCTTTTTTGGAGGGTACAGGTAACTTGAAAAGCCTTGAAGGACTTAACTAAACACTGGGTTTGTCCAAATTGATGGGGTTTTGGTGCAAAGTGCTGGTCAATATGGGTTTTATATACTGAAGGGAAATTCTCAAAATTCTAAGACTACTAAGACCCATGCATGCACTCTCAATTATTACCACAAACAATCTTGCTTGCTCAGCATCTTAATCTCCATGATCCTAATTCATGAAACTAAGCACAATCAACACACAAGAAATCATTTACAAATTCTGGAAATTTATGTGAAAAATCTGTCACAGGCATCAACCCCCAAATATGTGTGACGGGGAGGTTCTTGTATAAAGTGCATCAAATCAAAGAAAACAGTCAATTTTGCCTCAAAATCCCTGTCATTTCAAGCACTTTTTGAGTCTCCCAAAATGGGAGACTCCCGGTAATAACAGGAGAGCCGACATCTTCATATTCTCTGTAAACCAACCTTTCACTCAAGTACCAGCAGTTACCATTAAGGGTGGGTGGGTGTGTGTGTGTGGGGGGGTCTCAGTATGCTGGTACAGGTAATTATTTTTCTAGAGTACGCAGTACGGAAATTAAAAATCTTTCAAAATTTTGGACAGTACGAAGTACGTAAAATAAGAGGGCTTCCAGTACGCCAGTACGGTAAATAAAAAACCCCATTACGCCAGTACGGCCAACCCCTTACCCACCCTCTTAAGAGAGTAGAAACTACAATGGTCTGGGTCAACAGCTTTCCTCGGTACACCGTGGTTGTATTGTGCTCACAGAATGTCGAGGAAACTTGTTGACTGGGTGAAAAAGCTTAGCACTGAAAGAGTTGAGTAGACTTCCCTGAAAAAAGCTGGCAGCCTGAGGCATTAGTTAACTGAGCTTTTCAAGTATTCAAGTTGGAAAATGTTTGACATTGACTTATAAGCTTAGCTGTACAATATACAGGCTTGTATGTAAACACTTGAGTTGGTACTTTAGGCATCTGTTTGCCTATCACAGGGAAGACCTTTGTTTGCTGGATCTACATAATCTACTTTATCAAATTGAACAGATTGGCTTGGCAACCTAATTCAAATATTTGTGAAATGATACGCAGAAATATTCATTTTTTTATCGACACGGGCAAATTCCCAACTGGCCACGACAAAAGTTCACTGTCCCTTGATTGAATCGAAATGTCTCTGTTTGTAAGAATTTTATAGCAAGACTGTACCTTTTCACTTCAACGTTTTTGTGCAGAAGTCAAGCAGAACCAAAAAAAGTAATGACTTTGCAGGAAACTGTGTTTATTGAAGTGTCCTGCAACAATAACCAGGACATCAGGTAGTGGGCATTTGACTGCCCTATTGTGTTCTCTCATCAGTCAAGTCCAGAGAGAGATGGGCCTAGTCAAGCTGGGTGAACTTGAATGACTGCCTGACCAAGATGTGTAGTCATGTGTAGGTGGACTTCTAGGCACACATTATGATTTATGACAAGAGTTATCCTACAGGCAGGTGACCCCCACACCAGTCCTGGGCCTGTCTCTGACACTAATCACCGCATTATTAAGGCATTAGATAATGAGTCATAATTGCCAGGGCTCCAGCTCTATCAGTTCATTTCAAATTTGCCCAATGACCCTGCTTCATTTTGCAGCATAACTGTATGATATGATACAGACAACAGATATGTGTACAAAACAACGTATGTGTCCCCAGTTGAACATCGATGGTCCTTCATAAACCTCTTATGATTCATCACAAAGAAAATATCCTTCACAAGCTGTACAGTTTTATTCATTCTAGAAAAAAAGATCAAAGGCATTCATTTTCATCTGTGTATTAAAATGTTATCAGAACAAAACTAAAAGATGTATCTTCATATAGTCACTAGCTTGAAAGCTCAGATATTTCAACTTAAAGGACATCCACTTTTTTTTCTGAAATGGCCAGTTCCTCTGTTAGTATATTCTATGAGAGATGTACAAGCCATTAGGAATCCCAGTTCCGAGTTTTTGAAACAATCTTTTTAATATGGGAGACTTCAAACTGAAGCAGGGGTCTTTAAGATGTTTGAAAACCGATAAATTTATTTATAATGAAGGTGCCAGATTCATGTTCCTTGTAAAAAGATGCAAGCTTCAAGTACCAACATACCTCTATTGACACAGAATATAACTGTCTAGGTCAACAGTTTTCCTCAGCACGCTTCAGGAACGATGCACCAAGTGTGCTGTGGAAAGCTGTTGACTCAGTCCAAAATGTGTCACAGAGGGAGTTAAAGGCAGGGTTACAAAGAATAACCTGAATGCAAGAAAAACCTACAACTACATGTAGTACAGTTGTAAAGTGAGGTATTGTTTCATTATTAGCATGAAGCCCCCACTTGCTCAAGTTCACCTCTACTTGATACAACTGTTGCGTATACTGGTGCTATATAGCACTCCTTACAGCAATATAATCTTGTATAAACAGCTATCAAATTGGTCATTTTGTGCTCATTCAGCTAGCAAATTCCTTGTGAAAATGTGGGCCTTGGTTGGGTAGTTGGGTAATTAGCCTGTGAAGTGTGCAGTGTCTTGTAAGGGCCTCCTCAGTCTAACCCAAACCACATGGTCCCTCCCAGAACTTGTGCTCCAAATCTCAAACTCAAATGGTTTCCAGATTCCACAAATGACCAAACTTGTCCAGAACTAACTGGGAACAAATTCTGCCATGTAAACCTGGTGGTAAACCCTCGGCCCTTTCAGCACTGGTGAAAATAACTGATTTTCCAACACATTTGCATATACTTGGAAATTACTGTTAAAGACTGTTAAAGTTTGAATGTGGCCCTATATCTACATATTTAATGACCATCAAAAAGCAATCACCTGCCAATTTTGCTTGTATTGTCCTTTTATTTAGTGGTTGACTAAGCCACAAAACTACTCATAAGGGTAATTATGCTTGAACCCTTTCAGGCTGCCCTATCATCTTCACCCTCACCCCCCAGGTCAAGAGGCCAGTCTATATTTACATATGACATAGCCAGTTATCTGTACCTCTATCTATGTCCACTCATACAAACTAATAATTACGCATAAATTCCTGGAGTTCCCCTTTCAGGGTGGACACTTGGTCCACTGAATATCATGTCCTGGGGCTAAGGTTGGCAAATGCTAGCTTGGTTAAAGGGGGAATAAATTTGGATTTGATGATATCTTGAGTTTTTAAATTTGGGAGATAAAATCTTTTGATTTTTACAATGGCTACTTTATTTATGCAGACTTAGAGCAGTTATTTTCTTTCCACAATTCATGCCCCATGAAATGACATAATGATAGTGAGGGAGGGCAGTAATAGACTGGACTACCCTGGCACCTGGCCTCTCAATGTGCAAATACCCTCATGTATTTTGCATGGACAGCTAATTCCATGATCTTCTTGCCTGCACAACCCAACTTGAAGGGCCCATGTAAGCTTATTCTACCACATGGTAATCAGGAAATGGGAGACAATGGTCCCTTAAGCAGGCAGTTATTTAGTTAACCCTTTTTCAATGTCAAAATAAAGGCTGAGTCAATATGGTTCTTGGCACCAGTCAAGTTCAATGTTCCCTGTCTGCACCAAAGAAAGTTATTGACCTGAGGCACGCTCCCCCTTCCCTTTTACAGGTCTTATTTACAATTTTCAGCTAAACAGTTTTTTTTTGTACAAACAGAAAATTTCAGTGAAGATTAGTTAAAACAGATGTTAATTTAAATCTGTGTACTTCTGGGTGATTTTTCAGCAGGCAAAGTTAAAATTTACAAATGCTGACCTCTCACAAGACCACCTTTGGCTGTCCCCAAACACTGTGAATTTATTTAATTTCATTGTGCTTTTATTTTCAATTATTTCACTGATGTTCAAAACAGGCAAAAAAATGACCCAGTGAAAATGATTTTTAAGATGACATGGTTAGGAATTGTAACAAAAAATATTAAATTTCAAGTTCCAGTGAAAGGTCCAAAGTGAAAAAAAAATAAAATTTGAACTGGTGAAAATAAATGTATTCACAGCATTGAGTTTGGCATGCTCACACATGACATTAAAGGTATATCCTTGACATCTGTAACATAACTGCCTGATAAACACACCTTATCTTTCTTGACACCATCAGTAAAGTATTACGGCATTGTGCGTGTACTATGGTCGGCCATGAAGGCAATAACAGTGCATATATATGTATGCTGGCTATGGTTAGGCTCAACAAACGTGGGGTGGTCAAATATTTTTGATGAGCAGCTCTATGTGCATGCTGTCTGTACTTGTAATGGTCTGACCTATTGCCTGCTAAACCGAACAATTTCCATGTTTTCTCCGCTCCAGGGGGACTTGGTCATAATAATAATAATAATAATAATAATGATAATAATAATAATAATAATAATAATAATAATAATAATGATAATAATAATAATAATAATAATAATAATAATAATAATAATAATAATAATAATAATAATAATAATAATATTATATATAACAATTATTATTATTATTATTATTATTATTATTATTATTATTATTATTATTATTATTATTATTATTATTATTATTATTATTATTATTATTATTATTGTAATTGTGACAACCTATAAAAACTCCTGGTGAAAACTTTGCACACATATATATATGTAACTTAAGGATTTTTTGTACATACCCGCAGCATTTGCAACTGTTTTAACTCTCGGATAACCATGTTGATGTGATGTGTCTGTGATCTAACTGAAAAAAACTTTCCACCTAGACTGTACTGTCCACCTGGGTTATAAGTCTAGTATTTCAAGTACTGGTCCAGCCAGACTAGCAACTAGAGTGTCTACTAAGACTGTGCTCTTCACAATGAGAACAGAAAGTGATAGTCAGATCCTCACAGCCAGATACTTTATACCCTTTTGCAGGAGCAACTGTCAATTCTCTGAGGTATACAATTCACTGGTGGCTAACTTTATAATTGACTGGATTGATACGCTTGAGAAAAGTAAAAAATGTGGAGTGACATCTTGCATTGTCCTGTTTGTGCTGGAACATGGTGTTTGACAAGGGACACTTGACAAAGGCTGACAAGAAAACTACGACCAAACACAGCCCAACTGACAATGAGTCTTGTGTGTGGTTGATAATATGAGGTTTAGCTGGGTGGACAGCCATGGCCAGGATGAGTCCCCCAACTTGCTAACTGGCTTGTTTATCCAAAACAATAATCCCAGAAATCTGGCTGGGACATAAACTACGGACACCAATAACTGTGAATCAGTCCCGTCTTGTCATGCTTATGCCAAGGTAAACAGCTGCTTCAGGGAGGGAGACAGCCTTGCTTAGGATGAGAACAATACAGAGACCCTGACACCCTGAAAGATCTGTTGTTCAGGCAATTTCCACTGCTCATTCCCTATTCCAATGCCAACATGGCACACAGTTCATCTCATACCTCCACACCATGGATTCAAACAGTCTTATCCCGGGAACCCATGCAGTGGCTGTGACTGATTTTGTTATGACAAGGTCCTTTGATGCTCTCAATGGGGACAAGGGGGGAAACCACACCACTTGACAGATGACATCACAGAGAACAAGCTATGTGTGTACAGTATGTGGTAGCCACACATGGGACCTTATGTGTTTATCTTTTCCTGTAAATATTTATTTCAATTCCAGATATGAAGAACCAAGGCACTGGCTGTGATGTGGAAACCTCAAGCTAAGTGGCAATGAGATCAGAGACAAGACTGCGGTGATAAACCCTTCCCCCTGGAACCTGCCAGAGCCTGCCTCGAATGTTTTCGACTAATTTCAACAGCAATGAAAAGCACTGAATGAGAATTGTTGAGGATACCTATCAAGATGACAAATTAAATGGCTGACTCAGTCTCAATTCAAGGGGAAAGGTTTGACTTGTGGTAGAGATACACCAAATGTCTTGGCAGGCTTTTATCATTGATGTCTCAGTAATTTTTTCCTCTCCATATCATTATTAGAGCAATGATACATTATGACAATAGATTTGTGATTGTCCGATTTTCTTGCCTTGTACAGTACAGGGGCATGCAGAAACCTGTAGATATAGTTATGTTGTGCTGTTCACCTATTATCACCATCATTATTTACCTCCAAGGCAAAAAAAAAAAAAAAAAAAAGCTAGTTTTTCCAAGTACTGTCTGCATAATTTTTGCATAAAACTGGTCTCCTTTTGTGTAAACTATGTCTTATTTTGTCCCTTTTCTCACAAATATTGGTGAAAATACCAAATGAGAAAGCACCTGGGGTGACCCGCCATGCAATTTTGTGTAAAATGTACACAAGGCAAACTCCATTTAATTTGAATAGCCTAATGGCCATTATTGTTTTATTGAGGCATCAGGGTCCCTGAGGACTGGTGTTTTCAGTTGGTAGCTTACCTCATATCGGGAGTATACCCTCCACATCTCCACTTTCTCATACACATCCATGATAGACTGGGGTCATCTCATGCCGCACAGGACCAGTTTGTCTCCACTAATCCAAAACGATAACATCAATAAAATCCACTTTGTGTGTTCAGTTTGCAGAGGCTACATCCCCAATACACATGTGATAAAATCCGTGACTAAGTTTCTCTCCAGGTTTTTTTCAGGTCACTGAAAGCCAGTCACTGGTTGTATGAGCCCCTAAAAGTTTTCAGTCCAACATAAAAGTTTCTCCCAGGCCTTGGTTTTTCCATAAATTCCCTAGAAGTGTATCCCAGGAAGGCTGACATAACAATGCTGGCCACCAGACATGCCTTGGTGCCCTTATAACATATAACTGCCACGCTATTCCAAGCCTTAGGCCATGAATAACTCACTTAGGAATCCAGGTGTTGCAGTTCTATGGCAGTTAGGCTATCTGGAGCCTCCCTAGGAAGCCACTAAGTTCAGCAGCAGTCCTGTAGGGTATATGGCACAGAGACCTTGGCCTGAAACCCCAGGCATTTTTCAGTATTCATGGAGCAGTCCGAGTCCTGGCGACCAGCTATAGCCATGTTGGCCAGCACATGACCCAGAGTGGTTTCCTTGGGTTGTTCACACCTGGGGCGGCTACACCTTATGGATTAACACCTTACCTCAAGGGTTGCTATGACAGGGAGGTGTTCACCCTCTATGGATGCCTGTACATAACGGGTGTTGTTTCAGCGCTTCAAAGTGGCAGGCTGGTTCATGCTCATTGTGTCAGGCAAGCTAATCCTGGGCCCAATTAAAGTGGGCCTATCAGACTGCCTGCTGCGTGGCTATCTCAATGATAAACACAGGACCCACACACCACATCAAAGGCACCCACTGCACAGTTGTGTATGGGGCACTTCCAACTTTAAGTCAGTTTTACCTGTGTTTTGCTGCCCAAAAGTAATTCTCCCCCAAACACTCTACTTTTGCGTTAGTTGTTCACAAAAGGTAGCTTGTATTCTAGGACGGGATGTTTGCCTGGCCGGCTCCGTCTCTGGGGTCAATTTGAGGGAGATTGGCTGGGAAGGGAGTCAGTTTTCGAGGCTGTAGTGCTGTGTGATGGAATGGCACAACTATGATACACACACATGCTGGGACTGTATACATGTTGAATGATATGTGAGAAAAATAAAATAAACATTATGGTCAAATCTCTCTCTTAAGAACTCTCTGTAAAAAGAGACCACTCTCTATTACAGCCATTTATTATAGTCCCATTTCCCACTCACAGTAAAGACGATTTCCCTCTGGTGTCTCATTTTTTCTAGTCCCTTGGGTGGTCTTAATAGGGGGTTTCTACTGTATACTGATATAGACATTTAGGCTTTATATTCCTGAATATTTATACCTCTGTTTTCAGTAAACTTTAGAACTCTCTTGTGTGTGGCAATCTTTGTCGGAGAGATAACTGTGTGTAGAATGTGTTTATGTTAGAACACAATGACCTTTACATCCCACCCCTTTCCAACTTCAAAACATCAAAGTGCAATACCATAAATAGTTTTAACAACAGCATTGTCTCTGGGCGATGTTACAAATCCTTGCCTGTCAAGCAGACCATTAGTCACATGCCTTCTCTGGTTCGATGAGGGGCGGGGGGGGGGGAGGGGGGAATCCACCTAGCTTGGTCTGCTTGGCAGGGAATCCACCTCCCTCTTCCCGCTTCACATATTACTTCACCCCTTTCCCTTTTGAACTCCCAGCTAGCAGCATTCAGCTGCTGGTACCAGGGTGAGTCTGCCCCCTGCCTGGTCCGCAGATAGGGCATCCCAGTGATGTCTACCTATCAGTTCAAGGCGTGACAGATGAACACAGATCCCCAGTCATCTATATGATGGCAGATCATCTCGATCTGATATGCTCTGCTTATAGAGGTTCTGCCCTTCAAAATGCCAGAACTTGAGATCCAGTTAATCAGAATGATCTCTTTCACTTGGTCTTTCATCTTTTCAGGCCAATACAGCTCCTGTTTTGTCTGTAATTTATCAGGGCATCTTATCTTCTCGTGACCAGGGGATTTACCGTATCCTAACTCCCACCCCTCTTGTGGTTGCCATAGTAACAAAGACTTAATCTGACTTTACAGTTATGATCAGTTAGCTGTTTTCTCTGTGCCTATGGGGATCCTCCCATGGATCTATACCTCCCTGGGTTAGTTATTGTGTGTTCTTCTGGGCACAAAAAGATGAGAGGCTGAGTATTATCATGAGCTATCTACAGAAGAAACACCAATATGTAAAGCAGAAGTAAGATTTCAACAGTCGTAATCTTAGTTAGAGACCACCTTCTGATGGAAGATCTCTTTTCATGTATGCACAACATATCAATGATGTATTCATGCCACTTGCCATATATAACTTGATGTCCTCACTGTCTGATTTAACAATCAGTTAATCTGATTGCCTTCTCTGCAAAATATTTACACTTGAGTCTGTTTCAAATCAAGAGATCCAACTTCTATTTATTTTAGGATGCAAGCAGAGGATGTACCTGAGGTGTTGGGGAACACCCCCAGGGTGTTCTGACCAGGAGGTAAGGGGGGGTCACCTGTGGGGGGTGGGGGTGGGAGGGCTCCCGTTGTATTACACAGTCTTACAACACTGACCTTTCCCTAATTCTCCCCAACTCTCGTCCACCTCCTAATTTGTAATATATACAAGGGGCACACTCTGCTATGATTAAAACCTTCCAGTGCCATGTCATAATGAAAATTGGTGGTGTCCAGCCATGTAATTTACATGAAACATTCTCGTCGGCCTCAGAAACCCCATTTGATCTGCCTCCAGTCACTATATGTTTCTGATGTTGGCCCTGTTGCTCTGACCAAAGGCAAAGGCCCAAACTACACGATGAAGCCCCTGACTGTTACTGTGAAGGCAGTATACTTGAAGTGCTCACAAATTTTTCACCTAAGCATGCAGCACTGACATTTGTTACGCCCTCTTTGGAAGCACAATTTACTCATCTGATTAAACATGAACCGCAAGCTTGTGTAATTTATGCACTGTAAATCAACTTATTTTCATCTGCAAGGAATTATTTTATTTATTCCACTTCAAAAAATGTGATGCAGTTTGCATGTACTTTATTAGTTTTATTATAGTAGTTTCAAACTTGACTAAACACAAAAAGATTCCAATTAACTATGCATTGATTTACATGTATTTCCAGGTATATTGAGGCTTACTTTTGTTCATTTTGAGCATTTTATTGGGAATTTCAATTTTGCTATTTTTTGGGTGTACTTACTGTTAAACCAAGGTTTAAATACATTTTAATTGAAGATTTATTTTCAGTTTCATTTGATCTGTGAAATACATGAAAATATAAGACTACTACCAAAATAAAGCAAGCATAGCAAATCAGTTAACTGGTGTGGATCAAGTCAGAGTTAACACCACTCAAGTATATTTCCAGTGCTTTCATACTCAGAAGTTTAGAGCTTTTCCTGAATTTAACAACCTATCAAAAACTGTGTTTAAAATCTATAATATGAAAATCAGCCAATTTCACATAGTGTGCATTGGTATATATCCTATCAGGACCTGTGTACCTGGCATGTGTTGTGACAGCTGTTGTGGTCACACTAAACACCAGGTGAATGTGAGCTGTACCTCTGTCATCTGGTGCAATCATACCTGACTCTTTGCCGCTAAAAACGCCAGTAAACTTTTCAGATTTTAATCACGTCTACCTCTACTACAAAAGAAAATTAAAAAAAAAAAGAGTCAACCTAAGCCAACTTATCTGTAAATTTACCCCATAATATTCAAATGTTATCATGAATTCCTCATAATTATCGTCTTTTTTCCCAACAACTATGAGATGATGACAATATAGAAACTAAACCAATGGCCTGCTTTCAGCAGAAAAGAGTGAACATGAGTAGATGGGCTGTGTCTGCAGGCAGTCTGACCCAGGGCAGTCTTATGGCACACAAGGTACGCAGTGACAACTTTCATTAATTTCAACAAGCTCATGATACTTAATCTCCATCCCATCTGTACAGTGGAATCTTGCCATCAAGATCACATAAAGGACTGAAAAAATGTGGTTTAAATAGAATTTAATTAACGATAAACAAAAACAAAGATTGTAAATTGGTGGTCTTAATATAAAAAATGGTCTCCTTACAGAGATGGACTTAATGGCAGATTCTACCGTATAAGTGTATCTTTTCTTGTCTTTCTCTTTTAATCCACAGTGGCCATTTGAAGTTAATGTCTCATGCAGGGTAATTGTTGGTTTCATAAATTCTCTGTCCATGTACAGTTTATACTTTTTTGTTTTGTTTTGTTTATTTGTTTGTGTTTTTGTTGTTCTTATTTTATATATATTTTTTCCCCAAGTCCTTGCTGACACTTAACAAATAGGACGAGCTATTACAACTCCTGACCTCATGTATAACCAGCTGTCCTGTCACCCCACAACTAGTTGCATATTTGCCTGCAAGGCAAACTTTTCAGTTTACATTAACCTGGGCCAGCTGCTCATACTCTGACATCAGAAAAATGAGTGGCAACTGGATAGGCACAGGGTTCACTATGTGACCACTAGAGGTCACTTCAAACTGTTTGGGCAAGGGGTTGGGAATTTCTCTGACTTTGCTTCTAGGCATCCCGAAAACTGAATTGAGGAGAAATATCGAACCCTTTCTGATAAATACTAACTGAAATGTAAAGTTTACTGCTAAAGTTATGACCAATTACATGTTCATTCACTGTGTTATATGGTTCACGCCTATTTTCACACACACATGCATGCACACACACACACACACACTACGGTACTGTTCATAGAACCAAACAAGGCTAAGTACATCTATATTCACATTTATAGTCTGAATTTTCATGGTTTTGCTGAATAATGTATTTCAATGAAAAATTCAACTTTTCTATTCAAGACATAATTCCCTTAATTGAAACTGAAATTTCTTTTCTGCCTTTGTTCTTCTTATTTTCCTGTAGGTTTCAGCCATCAGCAAAACAAAATCATTTTATTGTTTCATTTTCACATTTTGTAAGGACCTGAACCAAGTATTTATCAGTGATGTACTTAATTACATGTTGTCCATGCGAGCACCAGAGTTAGGACAGCTGTATGGAAATGAGGCCCAGCTCAGCCCTATCCTAAACCATCCCCTCAGTAATTACACTTTAATAATTTATTCATACACACCCCTATCCAGGCCCTGTCTGCACAAAGTCTGGACAACAGAGTCTCGTGTCTGTTTCCAATCTTAATTAAATAATTCAGATTTGGGTGATTGCGTAATTCCCAAAGAATTTCCCAGTCATACATGATTTCAGAAATAAATTTTCCCCTGAGAAAACACTTTTCTTGTTTAACACTAATCAAAATAACAGAGAAGTTCCATCAAATTATGTCATGGAAACACATACAATGTAACCAATAAAGAAAACTTGGGTGATAGAGTTGTCTGTAAAATACATCAAACCCTTTTCCCAAATGTATAAAAGTTATTATTTCTGGAATTGACATCAGATACATGGCCAGGGTGGAAGTCCCATAGGCCTAATTGTTTACCAAACTGGTGATAATGAGGTATAAACCATCACAGGTCTGTCATCTAAAATCAATTATCACAAAGGAATTTCTACCAAAAGCAACATGTATATTTTGCTATGCAAATCTTAAATAATTTCAGACCACATCAACTGGTGAAAATAAAACAAGTTCTGTTGTAACATCAAAATAAGTGTACAACAATTCAGCAAATTACATTCAGACTGGAGTTAATTTTAGAAGTGATCATTTCAGTAAATACAATCGTGATGAATCATTGTCTATACTGAAATGATCACTTGTAAAGTTAACTCCAGATAATTAGCTCCCATGAGAAATTTCGCTTGTTTTCGTCACTCTCGGGTAGAGTCCATCACATGATATGTTTCTGTACGCCATAACCCTGTGGTAGACCAGAACTGTTATATATATGTAGTGAGCCTCCTGATTGTAAAATAAACCAACCAGAAGCCAGCTTGGGCTATCAGAGCCCCACAGTTGCTGTATAAACATATCATGTGGGCCTGAGAAAATCCCAGCATAAGTGTATTGTGGCTTGAGCACTGTGGTTTCAGTAATGAAAACATTATGAGCGTTGAGTGAGGCCACACTCCTCTGTGTACACAGTGTTAATGAGGTAGCCTGGCCAGGGTGCCCAGGGGTCTCAGACTTCAGTCTCAGAGAAGGATCTGCAACTCATTACACCTGGTCCTGTTTGGGACAACACA
Organism: Hermodice carunculata; assembly: GCA_964020975.1. Classification (NCBI taxonomy): domain Eukaryota; kingdom Metazoa; phylum Annelida; class Polychaeta; order Eunicida; family Amphinomidae; genus Hermodice; species Hermodice carunculata. The sequence goes on along the minus strand of OZ026625.1, from coordinate 12,481,429 downwards.
TATTTTATTCCACATGGAAAACAGGCTATGCCTTACTGTAACATTGGTTGAATTTCGCTGTGTTCTTATTTTCGCTGATGGCACAAAACCATGAAAAAATAAAAATAGTGAAATAGTATTTAACATTGTTTCGGAATAGGAATTATGTCCAAAGTAGTGAAATTAAAGAAACAGTAAAATGTCAAAAGTGCAAACACCATGAAAATGAAGCAATTTACAGTGTATATATCCTTCTTGTTATAAACAAAACAAAACAAAAACTGCATGGGGAAAAGATGGAATACCTCAAGGCTGGGAGACAAGGAGAGAAGTTATCACATGTTTCACAATGAATGTGCATTTTTTTTAGGAGTATGACCCTCACTGGTCCGGTTTTTCTCTTATTCCATAACTGTTATTGACATTCCTGAATTTTTAGGTGGAATTCAATGAGAATTGCACATGTTCAGATTCCTCATCAAAAAGTAAACATAAACTTTGTAACAGATACTGTAAATGTACTTATTTTCGAGTGTATAAATTTTCACGGTTTTTGCATTTCATACATTTACCTGAATTTCCAATTTCACTATTTTTGACATAATTCCTATTAAATCAATGTTAAACTGCTATTTCATTGTATTTTTACTTTCACAGTTTTGCGCTATCAGCAAAATAAGCAAAAATAAAAATGCAGCTAAATAAAAGCATTTATTGACTTTTTTAAAAGTCAACTTCACACATAAAGGCAAAAAAATACATCATATATCAATAAAAAGCCTAACAAGTTTAAAAACTTTTCATGAATTGCACTGATATTGCTGGTCTCTTGTGTGTCGAGTGAATCACATACCACACACCAAAGGTTCATGACAGAGGTTATCTCATTTCTGTCTCTAATGTCCAGCACTAGAGGGCACTACCGAATAGTGTGCACCTCATCCTGCATCTCTCCACCTGAACACAACCTCTGGTCTCCAGGTAGGTGGGGCCACCTTTGTTTCCAAAGACATGACACACTGTAACACAGGTGTCTTGATTGCAATCATTGGAATAAAAAAAAGCAAGCCCAAAGCCTACAGGGAAAACCAAAAACCTGTGCAAACAGAGACACAGGACAGAGACCATAAAAGAATGAATGTTGACTGAAGATTGAACAAACTTAACAGATGGCCAAAGCTAAATTTGAATCATCCCTGGTTTCCTCTGACAATACATACAATGACACAGGACACAGTCCACAATGACTCTTATGCCCAAAGGTTTGATCAGGGAAGAACTACTCTACCCTTAAATGTACTGTCAGATTATCTAACAGATCAATTAGTTCGCCATGTTTCATCATTGAATTGTCATTTTTGCCTGGTGATGAGAATTTCAAGTGTCTAAGTTGGATAATCTGATTGAACTGGGCAATCCTGACAGGCTCAAGGCTTTGTCATGTAACCGACCACTTGGTGAAAGCAACTGTCTGCAAAGTGTTCTAGCTATTTTATCATTGTACGTTTCAAGTGTCCGGAGTGGACCATCTCTATGAAGGGTGGGGGCAGGGGAAGAAAAGTAACACGAAATGTTGCAGAACATTTGTATTTTTTAAAAAAAATTCATATCCTTTCAATGGAACCTATTATTTCAATGCTTCTTTGATGCCCTCAAAATGTGTCGTAAAATTCAATAAATTGAAAACTATGCAAAAAGGACAAAAAAGTGATGACCAATCATGAACTCCCAATATACAGAGCCAAAACTGTAGAACTGAGCACAAGGAAAACTCAGTGACCAGACCACAACAGGATATTGTTTAGACATCAAGAAGTTCTCTCAAGTATCCTCAAACTGTTAATACTCAGTTATGAAAATGACCAAACTCACCTGACTTTATCCATTAAGTCACCATGTTTGTCAAACTTAGCAGTAAAATCCCCAAACTTTCTGTGAAATGATGAGTTCGTCAAACTGTAAACTGGTCAGTTTGTCCTGCAGTCGCTCGCTTTGACCTTCTGCTTCGATTGCTGCCTTAACGCCAAATGTTCAAAATCCTTCTAACTGTACACTGACAACTTAATCCCTGATTGGACCCTGACATTCACATAAACAATCAACTGAGACATAAACCACAGACAAGAAGTCTAAAATGAAGAGTCTGCACTCAGGGAAGACCTGACACTTTATGAAAACCGCGTTTACAAGACAAACAAGTTTTATTGTGGTAGAGCTCATTAAGAAACGTAAACATGTAGATTAATCCCTTTGTTTGGATCACTGCCATATTGCGTGGCACCCTGGTCTGTTATGATGGACAGTCAGGATCAAGACAATAATCCACTCAGGTGTACAGTTACCTACCAGGTGTTGTGAGGCGTTAACAACAGACACTGGACACAACTTAATGGCAACAAGGTATTTTATAACAGTACAAGTTTGTGGCAAAATGTAGCCTGTTTCTTTTTTTTTTTTTTTTTCTATAACAGGACACAGGTGACTATTTATTGCCGCATCTGTCACAAATTTAAATTTTAACCCAACGATGGCATAAGCAATCTCATCTACACCAATTAGTAATTTCCTCCTCCAGGCACAAGTTAAGTCAATACCATCTTGTCTCAAAGTGGGAGGTTCTCCTATTCACCCCCTGTATGTCCCACTTCCTTAGAAACCACTGCTCAGGACACAAGCACGTATTTTAATACCCAGCCCATCCACGTACATTACTGACTATAGCTACGCCTTGTCCCACCACAGAGAAAATAGGTGTCCGGTCAATTTCTCAAGTGTAGTACCAAAGCCAAAAAAGAACGACCTATCACCAGGTGTACAGGGTTGATCTATGATAAGTAGTCAGGGTATGCCTCATTTGAAGGAATCAAACTGCCCTGCACTGAGCCAGTATTGTTGGGTACTTGAGTTGATGAGTTCAGCTCCTGTCTATTGGGGCCAGGAGAATGGTTTGAGGAAACTAGGAACAGGAAACAGCCGAGTTTGTGACAGTTCTGGATTAATGAGCATAATTTTATACATGACCTCTGACCCCAGTGTGATTGGGTGGGCCATGGATACTGCCATGTCACTGAGATATCAAGGTAACCTTGGTCTGCACCAACTTTTCAATCTGCTTTTGCACAGGAATTGCTTTATTTCTACATGTAATTGTTCTAAAGAACACGGAAAGTGAAATGAACAAGAGTGAATAACCATACGTGACCTTTGGTACAAAAGCTTTCAACTGGACAGCAGGACACCTGGTGATTGTGACAAAAGTTAAAAGTATACAGACGCATAATTCATGCGTGATTGGATAAAGATGGTAGCCACTGAAGCAAGGATGACATGCTCAGATGTACCAGGTGTACATAGCAACAGTAATACATTGTACCTGTCCTTAATGTAGGTAAGCTACATTGTTATTTATTTATGAGGCTAGCATAAAGCCATGATATTGAACAGTGATATTATGCAATGTGACCATCTGCAGTTAACTTTTAATTTTGAACAAAGGATGTCAAAATAACAATTTACTTTGGAAGCTGTGAACAATAAATAATCAACACTTCTCTCTCTCTCTCTCTCTCTCTCTCTCTCTCTCTCTCTCTCGCTCTCTCTCCCTCCCTCCCTCCCTCTCCCTCTCTCTCTCTCTCTCCCTCCCTCCCTCCCTCCCTCCCTCCCTCCCCCCCTCTCTCTCTCTCTCTCTCTCTCTCTCTCTCTCTCTCTCTCTCTCTGTGTTTAAATTCTTAGGTCATTACAGCCTGCTTCAATATAAATTGCCATATGGGATAACTTTGTGACAGACTTCAGCCATTGCCTGACATAAAACTCAGGTGTTCACCCTCAGCTGCTTTTTAATTGCCTGTGAACCAACCATTGTTTACATTGCGGGGCTATACATTTGACAGAACTACACATTGTTCCAGCACAACAATACATATTATTAGGAGGCATCAACATGCAATATGCCACCACTGCAATAAAACACTACAGCATAATTTATAAATAATTTCCTTTTAAATGGGCTACATATGGCATTTTAAGTAAGCGTGCAGCTGCCTGGTCCACAAACCCTTGTATTATAATGTGTATTAACAGGTTTGCCTGCAGAACAAACCTCTACTCTCTCAGTTAGTCAACTAGAATGGGAGTCTGCATATCATATGAACAAACTGACACAATTAACTTTTGGAATAAATAATTTATCTTGATTCCTGATCTGACGAGGAAGAGCAAGAAATGAAAGTTGCAGTATCCCTCCTCCAGAGGGCACTTCAGTCAGGCAGGCTCCAGTTATGTACTATTTCATTGCTTTCCTCTGTAACACACACACACACACACACACACACACACACACACACACACACACACACACACACACACACACACACACACACACACACACACACACACACACACACACGCACACACACACACAATTTTGCATTGTAAATCTATTTGTGTAACTTCAATTATTCACCTCATCAGCTTCCAAAGTAACCAGTTTATTTGTGGTTACTTTAACATACAACCCAATGGGAATGTTCAACTCCAGCCTTAAATATTATTGTGTGTCTTGGGTTGTAAAATAAGTTGAATACCAAGCAATTGTTAATTGTGACCTCTCCTACTGTCCCATCCTGCCATTATGATTTATACTTTATGATATAATACATGTCACAATGGAACATGTTCTCCGGGATGATGGCACTGTTCATAAATATCCCAGTTGCTGATACCTGCAGGTGGAGACACCTGGGGGATAAATTAACTGGACTCTCCTCATTGGCCGGTGGTTGTTAACAGAAAATTGTATACCATGAATATATAGTCCCTGAACCAGTGCTGCCACCTGCAAGAACATGCCTCATTACCACATACCTGTTGTCAAGGGACCTAACATGTACTTTAAGTTATTTTCAGCTCAGCCTTGATGTCACCTTTATTTGATTTTTCTAAAATTTGAAAATTTTTGTACAATTTAATTTTATGCATGGATGAGGAGCACAAATAATATACATTGAGAACAATGGCAACCTTCCTGCATTTCACTTGTCAGAGCACTTGAAGGCTGTGACACCCCATCCAAAATACATGGACACTGTATAACCAATGTGTTGCCACCAGATGGCATAGCTTGTCTTCTAGCAGAGGAGTGTGTCTTGAATAGCCAAGTGAAAGAATAGAAGGTTCAAGCCCTGCCTAAAAGAGGGCACTGCTGTCAGTGGAGGGCTAGGGTTGTGTATTCCCATTACTTTACATTGTAATTTGCAACTTAATAACTTGAAAACTATTGCACATAGAAACACCAAATTTCAGACAGTAAATCTAGAAGCATAACTAAATACCTCACAAAAATCATATAACCACAGCTACAAAAGTGACTTGTTTATTTAAGGTTGCTTTAACATACAAAGTAATGGGAATACACAGCTCTAGCCCTCCAAATGTTTGTGTGTTCAGTTGTGTATTGGGGCAAATACACACCTTAGAGCTAATTCTGACCTTTCCTATTCTTTCTTCTTTTTTTCGAGAAAATTTTCAAGCACAGTGAAGCCTCATTATAATGACACTCAGATATCTGACGTATTCAATTTAATGACATCATGGGAAAAAATTCATTTTTTTTTATTCATTTATCTGACATATTCAGTTATCTGACACCTTTATAGGGAACAGATGATGTCATTATAATGAGTTTTCACTGCACTTACATTGGGTGCATTGAGTGGTAGTGGTTCGTGCAAGACGGGTGAAATTAAGAGTGAAAATTTACAAAACTGGAGCATTAAAACAACAGGAGAGTTCACAATAAACAATTGCATGTGTATTTGGCTGAATACACAACCCAATACACAAAATTCTTGTGGGCTAGAGGTGTGTATTTCTGTGAGATTTTATGTTAAAGTAACATTCAATATGTTGAATAGTTTTGCAGTAAAATTTTTTCAAATTTACAAGGGTATTTCAACTATATACAACCATTTAGCACAAGAAATTTGCTGTTTCTAGGTAGTAGAGTGCTTTCAAAGAGGGTGGGTAAGGGGTTTCCGGTGCTGGCGTACTGGAGCTTTTTACTTACCGTACTGGCATACTGGAAGCCCTCTTATTTTACGTACTTGATACTATCCAAAATTTTGAAAGATTTTTAATTTCCATACTGCGTACTCTAGAAAAATAATTACCTGTACCAGCGTACTGAAACCCCCCTTACCCCCCTTCTTTAAAGTTACATAGGTGCAGAATACGATGGAAACACACCTAGCTTGCCCTTACCTGATCATTGTATCTCACGCAAACTGTAAAGGCCTGATTGTTTTTTTATATGAAAATTTTCAAAATAAACACGGTGGGCAACACTCGACTATGGCAACCATTTGAAAGAGTGGGTGATGTCATATGTTACAAATTGACATTTTGCAATCATAAGAGGTCCACCACCTTAGGTTAGCCCCTTTGAAAAGAGGTCAAGGTCATTCATGTTATCAATACAAACATCCTTGCATCATACTTGGAATGAATTGTGTAAGAATTGTCATAGCATATTCCTTGATTCTTATGTAAGGCCATAACTTACTGACTATGTGTTTCTTGTGTTGACCTTCAGGCAAGACATCAAGGGCATTCATATTTCATGAAAATGTGGATTTTGGCTTTTAATGCTCGTCTGGCAGCAATTTGGCAAAATATGGATACTTTACTCAGGAGATGACAAATTTTATGCATTTTTCACCATAAGACTCGTTTTCCCTGTTACACTGTAGATGGCACCACCTATACTTTACACATCACAGCTTAAAATTTGTACCATGTGCCTGTGCTGTTATATACATATATGTATTTATAAATAAAGATATCTGAACCATCATGAGGACATGATTTCTTCCACTTTACACCCTCAGTGACCATGAGAGAATATGTCAAAGTCAACCATGTTCTGTGGTTAACTTGCCCTCAGCATGATGTTTATTCTGCATAAATTTGGTATGGCAACCTCCATTTCTTCCTCTCAAGATATAGAAATTTATGTATGTGTATTTTAACACATTTTTGCTAAATTTTCTGTAACATGGGGTTCAGATGTTCCTGCCAATTTAAGGGGTTCATTTTTAGGTCTTTTTTTTTTTTTTTTTTTTTTTTTTTTTTTTGCTTTTCGAGCTCTCATTTTAGCATTTCCATCATATTTCTTTGAGAGTCATGATCGAAAGATCATTCATTATGTTTTACTTTACAGTTTTTGATGATATTTAATAACAACAATGATAATAATGCCATTAATGGTGGTATTTTTCTGTGCATGTACACACACACACACACACACACACACACACACACACACACACACACACACACACATTTGGGCAGTTGGTATGTGCGTTTCCCATTTACAGCTGGGTGACTGGTGCTGAAGGCAGCTGATTCCAGATCCCGCCGTTCCGTGGTCACAAACATACATGTATATATACAAAAAAGGCATGTCTGGCAATTTAAGGCTGAGAAACATGCTTCATGGTATTCTGGTGATGACCTGTTTATAAATTCATTTGGCTGTTGAAGCCTGGGACTTCCTAAATTTTGAATCAAATATGATCATATGTTAATTAATTTGTAGGAAAGACTTAGACAGTGACTGAAATGGCCATGAAGCGTATAGAGAGATTGGATTGCAGCATTTTTTTTTACGTGTTGAGATTTACACAGAAGATGGGGCACTATTGCTTCTGTATGTACACATATATTGAAATTCAAGTGAACAGTGTAACCAAAAGAAAAAAAAATTAGAAATGGTGGGCACATGAACTTCATAAATATTCATGACAGGAACCAGACAGTTGCAAGAAGTCGGACTATAGCAGTCTCCTATTCTAGACCACAATCTTGGCTGCAATATCTTATCTCAACGCTGGGTAATTCTGATTGTTTTGCCTGGTTTACTGGCATTGTGAGGGCACCAAGTCCTTTACGCTTCGCTTCATCTCAGCCTCATCTGCCTGCACACATGCCCTCATTTGCATAACTACCTGGTTGAGTCTTAATTATAGGCTACCTAGACCCCAATCATTTTTCAAAATGGACACTGGCCATTGACAGTGTCCCTTTACAATTAACAATCATACATGATTGCATAGAGTTGACGATACTGAAATAATCAGCATTTGATTGTCTGCGTGTCAGATCGCATGCATTTGATGAATAATCAACAACCATATATTTTTTTACACACATATCTCAGTCACCATATGAATATATATATGTATATGTCGGTCACCATGTTAAATGTTATGTAATCATATTTGTCTGAGCTTCTTTAGCCAGGTGAACTCGTAAGCATAAATAATTAAACTTTTTATTTACCTTGATCGTAATGATGTTGAACCCATTAAAAAAAAACAAAACAAAACAAAACAAAATATGATAATGTAAGAGTGGGAAGCAGGGTCTGGAAATGTGGCCTGTGTATATATCACTGACTTCAATTTAAGGACATGTATACGTATGCACATGAAGGACACACTGTTCCATGTTGTAGCACATTGTAATACATTGTAGCACCTACCTGTTCTGCCTGCTACCAGTGAAGGGGCTTCTTACTTATCCACAGCCGACTGTCTCTCAGCTCCCCTGGTATCAGGTTCACTCGGTAACCCGTCTTCTAACTTTTTCTCTACAAACATAACACAAGTCTTGGGTCTTAAGGGTACTCCGGTTTCACTTGTCTAAGTTTCATCAACGTGGTTCATGTTGAGGGAAGTGCTGTGATATCAGACTGCCACTTGGAGGTATTGAATATTGATAGACAGCTGCATGGGCTCTATTGTCTCAGGTCCTGTGCCCACTGCCACTATCAGAGGGTCAGCTACAATTAGCCATGTTCTGTCCAGGTGTGTGTGCGGTGCTTGGCTGGGCCCCAAGCCCACCGTCTTCATTCTAATTACTGGACTCGATCGGGATCAGTTCCCAGTGTACTTGAAGGCAAAACTCTGGAGTATATCAGTTCCAGTCAAAATCCAAACCAGCTACCGTCGATGGAAGGAACACGTCAAAGACCGTGACCTCTGCCCAGTGTTACCATAGATCAATCTGGGTGTAACGTAATTAGCCAAACGGTCAAACAATCTTACAATTTTCTCCACAAAGCCATAACTGCTGTAGGCCATTTCTCCTGACAATCAAAATGAATTCTTAATGAGTTCATTTTTCAGTCTTGCCTTAGTACATAACCTCAGATGCATCAGTCCGACAAAAACAGTGGACAGTGCTGAGCACCACTGTTGAAAGGATGCATACGACCCCAAGAAGTCCCCAGCATAGGGACATCAGGGAAGGGGGCTGGTCCTGGAGACAACCGCTACTTCATGAGTAACAAATGGCACAAGCTGACAGGTCATTGGTAGAGTGGCCCGTCACCACACATAAAGAGCCGGTAACAAGGCAAGGAGGCCAGGCCTTGGTTTGGACATATGTGTGCACAGATTGGGGCGTAAGTGGCTGTGGTCAGGTGTCGGGCTGGAAGACCGGTAACCCACACAGCCAGGGCTTCCGATCATTACAAATGACGAGGAAACCAGGCTCACATTGCTTACAGACTGGATGATGATGATGATGATGATGATGATGATGATGATGATGATGATCATCATCATCACCACCATCAAAGGACTGAGGATGAGGACATGATGTTGATATAACCATGCTGAAACCAGTGATGGTCTTTGAAATTGCTGAGTCCTTGAGGCCAGCAAGATGATGACTGAATGATCAAATAATATTCACAGAGATCATGCATACTACTGTAAATTGCTTTATTTTCCCGTGTATTCATTTTCATTGTTTTTGTATTTTTGACATTTCACTGTAGTTTTAATTTCATAGTTTTGGACATAATTCCTATGGAAACAATATTAAAAATACTATTTCACTGTGTTTTCATTTTCATGGTTTAGGGTAGATTTCAAAACTTTGTGGTCTGCAAAAGAGAAAAAAAAGACCATAGGTATATTTTTGTGAAGATAACCACAAAATCTGTAAAAAGGTGGTGTTTGTTCATGTTTGCCTTATGAACCTCCTCCATTCTATACAAATCGGTGGGTGGGTGGGTGGTATTCTTGCTCCAAAATCTTTTTGCACTTGCTGTGAACAGGGGGTAGTTTTCACACAAACTTACTTGCGAAAGGGAGTCTCTTTCATGCTGGTTAACATACATGGGTACCCACTGAATAGAAAATGACAGCAGCAAGCCTGCCATGCACATCTTTGGGCGTGGCTGCCACCTAGTGGATAACTACTGAACTACATCACAGGACAGGCTGCATCAGGTTGACAGATGTGGTGTTTCTTGTGTGTTCACCTGGACATGTACTGGTCCAAAGCTAAATTGATAAATGCAGACATGCTGGTAATTTTGTATTTATTCCCTAAGACAAGTAAATTATGATGCAAAAGTAGCCAAAACCATCGTCAGAAAACAAACCTACACCTTGAAAAATAAACAATTGAGGGGATGCCTGTCTCACTAGGAACAATGGCACCTCCTTCCATGCCCCAAGTTGGGATGCCCAAACCCTCGCAAACTTCTTCAGTAATTTCTACATAATGTAACTGAAAAAGAACATGTTCAGTAAGAACTATATGGATGCTAAACCTACCTGTGATACCATGTACTTGCTGTGGACACCAGTAGTAAAGTGACCACATGCTTCTCGATACTGTAAACCATCTTCCATACTTAGCAGTAGATACTCTCACAGATTGAGTTGGGAGTACATATACATTTAACTGCCGCTAGTGTATTCCCACTGCTTGTAAAATGGGCCTTTCATTCAAGTACCAACAAGCTAGGCCCAAAGTCTGTGGTTTTATAATAACAGCTGGGGCATGACTTGCCATGTAGTACAATAACTCCCTTCGACATACTAGAGAAGGCACCGGGTTAAATCTTTCAGCCCCAAATTTTGGACTGAGTCAACAGCTGTTCTTGGCATGCATTGGGCACAATCCATGCCGAGAAAGCTATTGACCTGGGATATTCTCTGAGTCTTACAGGCGTGCTGGTACTATAGGCGTGCTGGTACTATAGGCATGTTGGTACTTGAATGAAAGGTCCTTTTACGGGGAATACAAATCTGGGATCCTATTGATAATTCAGACTAGTTTAAATTAAGTAGATCGACTTTAGCCCTTATCGGCACAGAGAGGGTTCATACATTCATCTTTGACAAAAGTCTGGCACCTGTGCACCCAGATGACCTTGCAAGGTGCTCAACCCCTCCGACAGAGACCATTCATTAACTGTACACTTGTAGCAATACAATAGAACCCCGTTGCAGGAAGAAACCAAGCCTTGGGAGGGGTAATAAAACCATCACTGATGCATGCCAGAATGAAAAAGGGGTGACCATGGTTGAAAATGAAACCCGCCAAAAATATTCACCTAAAACTTGAGCTCTCACTCATGTGGAACATACGCTTCAATCCCAGCCAATCAGCAACAAATTGGCTTCCTCACAATTCACCAACATCAGACATCTGAGGTCAAAGTTCTTGACATGACCTCGAGAACTTGGTAGGACGAGACAAAGTCTGAGAAAATGGAGGTCTTCTTCTGGGAACAAATGTTGCACGTGTGGATGGGTCATACTAGTGTTCACACATGTACTGGCTTTCTGTTACCATATAAAGGAGGGCAGAGACCTCCTTGATCATAATATGTTCAAAACTTGACATCATCTTGGAAGATTCAATTCTCAATTATCACGCAACACCACATGGCAAGGAATTTATGAATGAACCAGCCTGTTAATACATATATATATATATATATATATATAACATTTTAGTTGATGCAGAATGTACTGTAAATTGATTTATTTTCATGCGTTTAAATTTTCATGGTTTTTCTATTTTTGACATTTCACTGTAGTTTTAATTTCACTATTTTGGACATATTTCCTGTGTTAAAAAACTATTTCACTATGTTTTTATTTTGACAGTTTCATGCCATCAGTGAAATACATGAAATTAAGAATGCAGCAAAATTAACGCAATTTACAGTACAGTTGTACATTGTATGTATATAATAATGCCATTCTAACCTTTTAAACTATTTTGAGCTCAGATCAACCTGCAAGAGATCATATGAAATACGTGATGAACACAAGAAAAAAAAAACAAAAACAAAAACAAAAACAAAAAAATTAAAAAAAACACTGCACACTAGTTTGCAGCAATGCTTTGTCACTGAACATATTTGAATGATTGATATAGTTTATTTCTTTAAAGAGTATTAGAAAAGTAGCCAAAGGCTAACACAAATTCTTCTCCATGTGTAAATACAAAATATATACAAATTAACCGTACATAGAGTAATGTAAAGAGATAAAAAAAAGTGTAAAATAAAATAAGATACAACATAAAATGACAAAATACACAGGTATACGTAACACATGGGATCACAATATAATACAAGATCGCAAACTGCCATAATACTGGAGAGTCAGACACATAGGACAGAAAAAATTGATAAATGATGGATAATTGAACATATGTGGGTATATGTACATATACAACAGACACTAATATACACACGCCACAGATGACGACTGAAGATATCAATGCTAACTGTGGGCTTCGTAAGTCCAGGTTTGGTCATGTTATTTTCCTGTGAGTTTCTGGCCTGGAAAAGTTATGCTTTACCTGCCCATATGTCAGTCGTGAACATCTAAGGTCAAAAGTTCCTGATCTGCCCTTGAGAACTCAGCAGGAAGTGATAACCTCTAAAGGTCTACGTCTGAGAACAAGGGGTGGGGCTTATGGATTGGACATGCAAGTGTTCACACATGGTGGGGTGTTCTCTCATAACATGTTAACACAGACTGCCTGGTAGTTTTACCCTTGTTGTCTTAACTCCCTCACTGCCACATTTTGGACTGAGTCAACAACTTTCCTGGGTGCACCAGTTGTTGAACTTGACTATTATATTCTATATAACTACAGGCATGCTGGTACTTGAATGAAAGGTCTTTTTACAAGGAACATGAATCTAGCAGCCTAATTATAACTGGAAGCAGTTCGTTTGAAGTAGTTTTACTTAAATAGCAGTTGGCACTTGAGGGGTTAAGGGTAACTGCAGTAAGCCTCACTAGACAATGCAAACAGCAATCACAGAGGCCTTCACCATCCAAAGGGTCAACTAAATTTAAAAATGCAGTGGTCCTGGCCTCAGGAGACCACTCCAATAAGACCACCTGCCTTGAAAGACCACATTTGAGAGACCACATGTCATGACAGACTACAATTTGGCCATCCCCAGGGTGGTTTTTCAAGACAGGCTCCACTGTACAGAGAACTTACAGTTTTTAAAATGGACTGAATCTGTGATATGCTGGAAATGAGTGAGTAAAAAGCTGGCTTATATGTTGGACATGAACAGAACCCACCTTGTCAAACTGAGCATAATAAAAAATTTTATGGACATAGGTTTGAATGATGGATATTAAGACTTTTTATTATTGAACTATTTAGCACAGTTCACCATCAACATGTCAACTAGAGGTATAAATGACAATGAAAATATGTACTTAATTTTCATTATTTTACTTAAAACCTCTGAACTGTAAATGGTGCAGTCAACTCAAATGACTTATTTACATGCATGCATGTATACAAATTTTATCAGAATGTACTGGTAAGTGATGTTGTTTGTGATGTACCTCATTTATGGAAATTTATGAAAATGTTTTAAAAATCAATTTCAAAGGTCCAGTATTTAACAAAAAGAAAAAAGGAATCCTAAATAAGTGTAATTTTTCTCTATCATGGCCTTAAATTTTGAAAAACTTCCATAACTGTAGTAAAAATTTTCTGCATGGAGCATTTTTATGCCAATTTTTGCCATATTTCCTGCCATTAAGAGTTCCCAAACAAAGGTATAATTTTTGGCAAAGTGCCCTATAGAGATGGGTTTTTAAAAGCTGAAGCTGCACACCCCTAACAAACATTTTGGGAACTAACCCCATTCTATTCAAAAGAAAGTAATTTGGGGAACAAGGAAAAATATTATTAACCCCTCTTGTACAGGGACAGATCTGATCGTTCATTGGTAAGATCTTGCATAACCGCAGCTTGCAGTGGTCTTAAAACCAAGACGCACAGGGACAGATGTAGCCTTTAAAATTCTAGAGCCTTTAATACCACATTAAAATATATATTAGCTATTTACATGTTTCTTTCGCCAAATTAAAGAAACTTTAGCATTTGGCTAAATGGCTAATGTCAGAGCGGTTCCTGATACAGTGGTCAACCAAAGTGTGTCATGCCTGAATGACTTGTCATGACACAACAACAGAATTTTGAATACATACGAAAGAATAAAACATTTCGGATTCTTTTAACAAATAGTGGTCATTACGTGGTCTTTTCCCACTTTCATGAGACAGAAAACATGTAGAGACATATTTGTAACTTGAACAAGTACAATTCAGCTCATGTCTAATGACTCCTCAATTTGAAGAAATTAAGACAATTTTCTCCCCAGTTGACCACACCACATCATGATAGGATGTAGGTGTTGGAAGGCCTCTCCTTTGATGTTTTTGTGTGCATCAATTACGTGGCAGAAGCATTGAATCCTTGTTACATAGCACTCAGTCCTCCCCTCCAGCAATTTACAAATACCACCTTCATCCTATTAAGCACACACTTCGCTTACAAAATCGTGTCCAAAACCGGCCCCTGGCCGGTTTTAGCCAAACATTGGCACTCCTGCCATTGTTTTTGCCAGATTAGAAAAATTGTGTGCCAGTTTATCACCAGTTTTCTGCTTTTTTGTTTGTTTTTTTTTTGTCAGAAAGGTCAGTTTTTAGCCAGTTCTTAGCCAGTTTTTCTTTGCATGTTCATTTTGTGAGGGAACACTTAGGGATGAAATATAAAAGCAATGCAAAAACACATTTCAATTTGTGACAAGGTGAACCCCACAACTGAATAGAAAAACCCATAATCTATAATTTCGTTTATGACAATCAGTGTTTTCTTCCTGAAGATCTGAGGATATGCCTTTATTAGGGAATGTGTGTTTAAATGGATGAACACGGTAGCTTGTGTGTATATAAATGTTAGTTTGCTTCCTTTTCTGTGCCATAGTTAACAGTTATACACAAATGTTGTAAACAATACCAACCTTTCTTTTTCATCATGTGAAGACTGGTAACTATCACACTTCCTTTCTAGTTTTTTTTTCTTCTTAGTATTCTATGTTTGAATTCGAAAAAGTGTTTGCTTAAGGTTCTGAGTGGCCATTTATCAACACTTTCATTGTTGAAGTCGATATACTCTAATCTGACATATTACGATACTAGATTCATACTCGTAAAGTGACCCAGCTTTCATTCGAGTTCCAGCATGCCTACAGCTATAGAGGCCGTAAAAATTGTCCAGGTCAACAGCTTTCTTTGGCATGTTTGGGATGCACTGCACCCAAAGCGTGTCGAAAAAAGCTCTCGACCCGGTCAGAAGTTGTCACTGAAAAAGTTGAAGAGAGGAAAACAGTCTGAATCTGTTATGAACAAGCAACAGACACAGCCAGTCTGTGTGCCACCCAGGACAGCTATACATCAATGCTCAATTTCCCTTTCAGAAAAAACCAATAAAAGAAATGCCAAACAAATTACGCTGATTCAGCCATCAATTAGGACATTCCAGCCACTGGTCACATATTGTTTATAGCTCAGCAGTGGGGCCACACAGGAAACACCCCTTTGAGGGTGTTCTTTAACACCCCTTTGAGGTGTTCTTTTAGCATCCTTTCTACAGGTGATGGGCAAGTTGTTGCCATGAGAAAATGGAGGGAGGCAGAAGCTATGGACTACATTTACTGTAAACTGCTTTAATTTTGCTGTATTCTTATTTTCCCTTATTTCGCTTATGGCACAAAACTGTGAAAATAAAAACACAGCGAAACAGTATTTTAACATTGTTTGAATGGAATCATGTCCCAAACAGTGAAATTAAAACTGCAGTGAAATGTCAAAAATACAAAATCGTGAAAATTTGTACATGCGAAAATAAAGCAATTTACAGTACAGTGGTACCTGCTATGTAAGACCGCCCCTACAGTCAACAAAAAGTGGTCTCATACTCCAGGTGGTCTTAAATTGGAGATATATTTAACAAGGAAATACAGCAAAGGGTCTTGGAAGAGCGGTCTTAAAAAGACGTGGTCTTAAATTGGAGGTGGTCTTTAGAGCAGGTACCACTGTAATTGTCTACCTGGAGTAACTGAAAGCAACCGTCTCTGTCTGGTCCAATAATTAATTCATGTACGTTTACTTATTGCCTGCTGGACAGACCTATCTCCGTGTTTGTTTCCACTCCAGTTGTAGTGTAGCTGATAATATGGAGCTTAGTCCACTTTAGATGGAGGCTTACATCATCCCGGTAACTTTTCGTTTTTCATCGAGAATTAGAGCAAATACAATGAATATGGTATTTTGGATATATATTTCAACATTTTTCATTGAAGTAAAACTCACTTTTGGACAGTTTCTCACAAAATCCATGCACCTTTGAAGACATGCACTTTGTTATTGTGTTTTTCTTGCACAGCTTTGCAGTATTGGGAAGGAAGGAAGGAAGGAAGGAAGGAAGGAAGGAAGGAAGGAAGGAAGGAAGGAAGGAAGGAAGGAAGGAAGGAAGGAAGGAAGGAAGGAAGGAAGGAAAGAAGGAAGGAAGGATTAGGCAAAATATAGAAAAATCATAAAAGTTATAACTTTTTTTTTAGCTTCTGTGTGCTTGTGAGGATTACATGCCTGAACTTTCTCTTCCCTTGGTTGTTTCAAATTTGGACGACTGGCCACTCAAAGTTACGAGATGTTGATATAGCATACAACACAATGTCTCACCATGCCATACATATACAGGAGCTACTGGGATACAATACAATGTGAAAAAACCCAGTAAGTTTTGAGGGAGCGCCTCAAGAGGTTGAGTAACTCCTAGGTAAACAGCTTAACTTTTACAGCTGCTGTGCACCAGAAAGTGGAGTGGAATATGCTGACGTTAATCTCCTCGATCAGCTGAGGATGGCCCCCTTCAGTTAACTCATTCCATACCAGCCCCTGATTCTTCTGCATATTTACCTAGATTTAAGACAATTGCATATTTAAATTCTTCATGAAAAGAGCTTTCGTTCAAGCGCCAACATGCCTATAGTCTCAAGTCAGTGGTTCTGGCACTGCCTAGCAAGTCGTGCTGCAGCTGCCGCAAGGGCAGATGCAGCATGACTTGCCAGGCAGTGCCAGAACCACTTACCAAGGCCTGTGACCATAGTATGGAATGAGTTAATCCAAATTACAACTCCCAGCTGTTCCCTACAGTTAAATGTTAAATGTTTCTGAAAACATAAGCCAATCAGACAGTGGCACTATGCCCCTCATATTGTCCTCTAAGTGCCCATGGAATATGTTAAATACTCCACCTTCTCTGAACCAATCACAATCAACTGGTCAACTGACAAAATCTTATCTTTCCTTCCTTCCCTCCTTAGCCTTATGACAACCTTCTCAAGGAAATTGATTGTTACCTGCCACTAAGCGTCCTGGTATTTTCCTCTAAGTGACCATTGAATATGTTAAATACTCCACCTTCTCCAAACCAATCACAATCAACGAGTCAACTGACATGAAAAAAAAAAAAAAATGTCTCTCTTTCCTCTCTTCTTTAGCCTCATGATGACCCTCTCAAGGAAATTGCTTGTCAACTTATTACTGCTGACATGACCATTGTTGACACTTCACCTGGGTTCCCTCCATTCACTGTTCCATGTTAGGAGCTGTAAACCTCACCGGTACTTTTTTTTTCTTCTTCCACACGATATCGCTAATCCATATCGATTATGTTATTTGAACTTTATTTTTAGGCTAGAGTACAATGCCTGTGTGTCTACATTTGCCGACAACTGCACATTTCTCACTTTCAGGCACAGGTTTTGAGACAGTGTGCCTGATATCACTTGAGATCAAGAGATTTCATTTCATAATGCTCATCATACAAGATGCTACCTTCATATCCCCATTATGGGACATAAAACTGTAATTTTACAACATACTGTTAAATCTCAATATTTTTCCCTACAAAATGTGTCAGATATCGAAATATTTTTTAAAGAATAGTTTACATATCTAAATATGACAGAAAAATGGGTAAAATAGCGAAAGAATAATATGACTTTAAGTGACTCAAAACCTTGTGTCGTTAAATGAATATGTCGATATCTGAGTGGCTTTATAACAAGGTTTTACAGTAAACAAACAATTTCTCTTCTCAATGCCAGAACAATGATTGAAGAAAGGAGTTGTGGACATTTGAAGAAGGTCTAACGATGCTGAAGCTATTGTTCTTTATTAAACCTGTCTGTAAATGCCATTTAAGTTTCAAAATCTTCCATACATTTTCCTCTTTTAAAATTACAAAAGTATATATCTGTACCTTGGGGGCAGCAAGGAAAAAAAAAAAAAAAAAAAAACCCACAAAAATAAGAGTCCCAGTTTCCAATGCAAGGCACCTGCCTGATCGGCCTCACATAATAATATACATGTCCTAATTTTTTTAACCTTACCTAAGCACCTGTGACAAAAATTCTTTTTGACTAGACACAAAGCAAATTAACCGTAACTAATGTCACGTGCACCTAAACTTTTTTTTTTCGATTTATTTATTTTTTCAATGTACCAAATCAACTGACTTCACACCTGAAGCTATGTTCCCATCAGCCAGTCTGGCTGTGTTGTGCTAAGGAAAAAACACAGACGCGAGGCAAGCCAGTTGGTTAGCCTCATCACTGTACACGCAATGTCATTTCCCACAGGAATGTAGTCAACTTCCACACTGTGCTAGTTTTATGGGCACATTTATGAAAGTTTTGCTTTTAGAAAGGAAAAGTGATGAAAAAAAAATAGTAATGATAAAATTTTTGCTTTTGAACTGCTCTGTTTTTATACATTTCTGGACTAACTGATAAACTGCAAAGAACAAAATTACATACAAGTTCAACACTGCACAACTCTGTCTGAAGATATGTGTGTACATGTTTTAATTCAACTTCCTAATTTTTGATTTGCACATACATGTACCTCGTGTTTATTTCTTAACTGTGTTGACCTTGTTTAAACTATACTGTGACTAAACATGTCTATACTTCCTTAAATTAAATTTTCCCTTCGAAAATGTTAAAAAATATAATGATATTTATCCTTTCTTCCAGCAGCAGAAAATTACAGCAGAGAATGGCGTAGGCGCACAGATGTGACATTTAGGAGACACCTGTCTCTGGGGTGGGGGTGGGTGTTGGGTGTTGGGGTACAAACAAGCTCTGGTTAACTATGCATATCACTATTCCAATTATTACTTAAGATTACCCCTGACCCCTTTAACCGGCTAAAACTGGATGATGGTGAAATTTCGTCCGCTTCAGTGTTTTCAACTAATTTCAACAGCAATGACAAACAATTTGACATTGAATTGCAGATGGGACCTATCAAGATCACATGCCCCAAGTCAAAAGCTTTTCTTGGCATGGGTTAGGCAACCCATGCCAAAGAAAGCTGTTGAATCAGTCTGAATTCAAGGGGAAAAGGTTAATGGTCTGCTCCACAGGCAAAAAGAACTACACGTACTGCCCTACAGTAGTCCTCCTTTGACAGACCACTCTACATACAGACAGCCTGCCTTTTAAGACCACAGCCATTATGTCTCCAGCACCATCCTTTTCTATCTTATTTGATACCAATCAACAGACCACCTGGTTTTATGAGACCATTTCTGCACTTGTTACTGGGGTGGGATATTTAAAATAAAGGACTGTTGTAAAATAATGGTCTGTCAACTCATTGAAAATCTGAAACTCCACAATCTGTCGTGCACGCACACATTTTGTACCTGTCACATGTGGTGACAACAAGAAAAAGCCCCACAAGGCTTGACTGTCCATGTTGAGGCTCTTTTGCTGTCTTAGCTGGAATGAAACTCAAAACATAGTGACACTTTCTGGCAATTAAGAACTGATCCTTTTTTTTCATCATTTAAATCCTTTGAATCTTATACACGCTGATCCTAATGCCATGTGCCTGAACTTAATATACAGGATGATCCACTTATGTTAACGTCTAACCAAGTGTCTTTGAGTCTGACCATCTACATGGTGTGTTTTTTCCTTTTTAACAAAATTAATAACTTCTTGCAAAAACTGCTGACCAAAAAAAAAAGTATACAAGTTTTAAAAGTGAACTTACCTGAGTTGACCTGTCCTGTCTACAGCGGTCCATAACCATCAATGTGACACAAGATACTGTGACAGAGGCAGGCCATCACAGATTACTGTCACCAAGACTACGTGACCCACTGTGCATGATCACAGACCTGGCCATCCTGCTACTGTCCATCAAAGTGGTCAACTTCCACAACCCTTCATCCCCTGCTCACCAGTTTATAGAAGTCACCAAAACATTGACGCAATTAAGACAATTTGCACCACCAAGGCACCTCAGGAGGTCCTGGTAGCAGCAATATCCCAAGCAAGATAATTAGCGCAATCTGCTTAAACAATACCCGAAGACCTGGCCCTGCGGAGGTGACGGTGGCGACACCTAGCTTTGAAGGACGAGCTCTGTTCTGGGAACCATATAACACCTTGGCTGGCCATGACCACCGACAATGAATTGATGGGGGGTTGAATAATGGGAAACAAAGAGGTCATATATGTTGTTGTGTCCCAGGTACCACCCTCCCAGGGATTATGACGCCTACACTTGACATGTCCTGGGAAAATTTCAAACCATGGACCAGCCTTGTTATTACAGGGCAGAGAACTCATAATAAGGAGACTTTTACAAAAGTTTTACACCTGTGTATCATGACCAATGAAAAGGCTGATTAAATGCATTGAAACAGAAGTGATTTTTCAATTTCAATGTTTGGTAGAAAAGTCGTGCATTTTGGCACCATCTGAATGTAGCAATTGCCGGCTCTCTCTACACGATATAAACGTAACAGCTTCGTGGTGTGAGGCTGTTGAGGCCTCAGAACTGCTGGATATAAGACACCAAAAATACACTGAACAAACTGTTTGACACCTATATTGAACTAATTTTATTTTGTGTCCAATTTTTCACCTACTCTGATTTTACGTTTGTAAATTTACAGGTAAAGTCACAGGATAACGCCATTTAGTTTAGACATGCAAATGAACTCACAGAGTAGAGAATGTACCGGATCTGAGAAATCGTGAAAGCACATTAAATTTGTGTAAAATTATATAATCTTAATACAAAGATAGCTGCACAATTCAGCAACATAAAATACAGGTGTGTGTGTAAAAACTGTCCATGAACTTTCTCAGTTTTTTTATAGTCTTACTTTTCAGGCTTTAAGTTTCTTATTCTTTTCTTTTGCTTCTTTGCTGGTTTGGAAAATATACACAATGTAAAAAATATTTATTTTGGTCGTTTAATTTTGCAAATTTCTTTTAACATTTACCACTAGAACTTAATTTTGCATATTTGACATCATACAAATGGACCATTTAAAAGTTCTGAATTTTGCATGGTGTTAAATTTGTTTTTTTGTTTTTTTTATACATTAGCAAAAAATGTTAAATTAAATCAGCTACCCACATTAGAAACTTTTACTGTACAAGAACAATAAAGGAATTACATTCCAGTGTTTTCCCAGTTTTGGAGAGCAGAAATGTGGTGAACCTGATGACAACCTAGAATTTTATCTCCCAGGACAGATATTGACTAAATTTTGCATAAATATTACATAAATAACCTACTTTTTAATAAAAAAGGAGAAAGCTGGTAAAAAGGTGAAAGGTGGTGAAAAAAAGATGAAAGGTGGGCCACCCTTGAGCTTATAATATGGGGAAAACACTGCATTCTGATGATGATAATTAAATAGTCAGCTGTGTCCATGATGATTCTTCCAAAATATAAGTGTTATCCATAGTCTGTTCATCCAAATCAACAAAGTGACTGTGAATTACTTTAATTTCGCTGTATTTTTATTTTCGCTAATTCTGCTGATGATGGAAACCTTGAAAATTAAAACGTAATGAACTAGTGTTTTAAACACTGTTTGAATAGGAATTATATCCAAAATAGTGAAATTAAGACGACAGTGAACTATCAAAAATAGAAAAACTGTGAAAATTTTAACACGTGAATACAAAGCAATTCACAACAGCTGAACATTCACATGCAACTTTCAAGAATTTTATCTTTGAATTCTCTGGTGGTAGACTATGTGCCCCAGGCTCTAGTGTATGGACGGATGCCATCTTTCTAGATTCTGTCATTCTTTTTCCTGCTAAGCTTACATAATCAAAAGCTTTTGAACGGTCCCGACAATTGACGAACAACACTTCTTACATGGAGCACCTTCTAACAACTCCAGTCTTCCCCTGTTATGGGGTAAAGAGATAATTGTAGATAACATTACTCCACAATACATAAAGGGTTGTGTGTGCACAACATGGTTACTTAAATCTGTGTAACGGGCCACTTCTGTTAGAGCCCATACTTCTATGAGAAACTGACATGTTATTGTACTCTTTTGAGAGAAAACCTGTCTTGAAAGACCACTCTTTGGTTTGCTTTTGGGCTGGTCTTATAAGAAAGGGACCACTGCAAAGTGGTCCCTGTCTTGAGAGACCACTCCAATGACAGACCACCTGCCTTCAAAGATCGCCTTTTTAGGATATTTTACTTCGTACTTTTGATCTGACTTATAACTACTTTGAAGGACCACTTGTGTTGAAATACCACCGTTTAGTCCTCCCAAAGAGGTAGTCTTTCAAGAAAGGTTTCACTGTACTCATGTTTCCGTTATGGAATGGTACATCTGTGTACCAGGACATTTTCCATGGGAAACCCAGTGCTCAAAGCAATTCTTTTGTCCTGCATTTACCCGGGATAACTATATAGTTTGCAACCCTTTTTCCACACTGCAAGATAAAATTTGGACTGACAAAGAAGTCTTAAGTGTCAACAGATAGAACCCCATGGTACAAGGCGCTTGTAGAACATTACAGCACATTATTCCCTCTTACAACCCTACCCCCCTCAGCTACCCTACCCTCTCAACCCCAGTCCATCACTCTGAGGCTTTTTCGGCAAACCAAACACTGAATTGCTAAAACATTTACTGTCATTGGAATGGTTTAAGATTCATGTTCAAATGTAGGTCTAACATTTGCCATTTTCTGGCCAGACTAAGACCAGAGTCAGTAATATTCCTTGACACAGGTTGGGCAAAATTGACTAGGGACATGCACTTATGATCTAGGTATTATCAACAATTCTCAGTTAAAATCTTTTATATTAACATGAAAATTCTGTTAAACCATTAATGCAGATAACAACTGACATCAGGGCACTTCTGGCTGATTGGGGCATCAAAGCGTCAAAGTCCATATATGTTCAAAATGAGGAGACCTCAGACGACACAGAGGAATGACATAAGGTAAATCTGTCATGATGGGAAGGTAAAATCAACCCCCTACCCTTTTTTTGGTCACCTTTTGAGGACAAGAGTGTTACAAAATCATGATGTGAGGCAGGAGTTCACCTCTAGATTAATCTCTTACCTGTGTCTGCTCACCTGTTTGTCTGGCCAAAGATCCTGGCATAAGTTGTGACTGAGGTCTGGGATGCATCAGGGTTCACTCTATTGAGCTTTGTCACTTTAAACCCAAATGTTTCGAGCTTTTGTTAGTTTAAGGTCCAGACATTATCGGCAGACACCTATTAAGGGCAACAGACTCTCTGCTGGACAGTATAGGATTTCAGGACAATAGAATAAAACAGCAGCAAATTTATGACCTTTCTCTGCAGGTGCTTCCCAACACAATTTACTTCACTTTCATTTTTTTTTTTTAAACCCAACATGATATTGAATATTTTTTACCCTCACCCACCTGGTCAGTGAGACACCCCGCCCCCTCTCTGGGAAGCCATGATTTACACCATACCCTATTCCTTTCTTTTCCGAGCATTGTATTTTTGGAAGTCATAAAATTTCCCCTGTGATGCCTTTTTTTTTTTATGAAACAATGCCACCTGTGTGCCACTCATCCAGGAGGGAGCATTCTTTATTGCATAAAATAATTACAAGTGTGGGGCTGATATATCATCTTCTGAAGGAGATATCCTGTATTCAAATTAAGGAAACAAATACATGTACAGATGCGAAGATGTGTGTGGTGTTGTGGTTGTAAGTACTGATTGTTACTCAGACATATTTCACATGTGTTCAAACTTCATCTTGTTATCAGTTTATAAAGTAGTTTTCACTTTTCACAAATTTTAAAAATGTTTTTTGCAGCGAAAATCCATGAAAAAAGTTTCGTAACTGATATATACATGTATAGCGTGCATTTCATGGTAAGTAAACCATTCTGTTAAACTGAAATCAGTGAATTTTTCTTCAAAAATACCAAGCATCACCTGTTTCTTAGGTACCAGTAAAAATATGACTTAGTATCTACATTTGAAAACCAGAGTACTTTTTTCTTGGAGTTGAATATTTTGATGAAATTTATGACGTCATGGATTATACCTCTACCTCTATCCAGAAAAATTTTCACCCTGTATACTCACATCCTATTTGTAAAAGAACTGCAATGGGGCTCAATTGTGTCGACAATGGTTGTTTCATAATGCCATAACCTGCTTCACTGCTAGCTAGTTGGAGTAAACACCTGTTCTTTGAGACTCTCTTCAGGTGTGTCAGAACGAATAAAATATCTCCCTGCTGTCTCAAAACCCCGAAACCTTTCACCAATACTACTCATTCTTATTATTTGAGGCATGCAGAAAAAAATGCATTTTCTTCATTTTAATACGAAACAGCAAAAGAATCCAAGTATGACCATGCTTTAATTTTTGATCACTTCTCACTGTTACCAATGGCCTGCCTTTGACTACTCCTGGACAACTTACCTGTGACACCTGTTTTACTTGGGACTCCCTGACAATAGCAACCTGGTTTTAAACACATTTTTATTTTGCCGCAATCTTGATTCACAAGCATTAATTTGTTTGAGCAACTGCCAAACCTGACCAGTGACCACCCAAAATAAACCTAAAAGACCACTTATCCAGCCACAGATACCCCATTTAGATAAGTAAAGTTTTGATAAAATCACAAAAACCAAATATG
Organism: Hermodice carunculata; assembly: GCA_964020975.1. Classification (NCBI taxonomy): domain Eukaryota; kingdom Metazoa; phylum Annelida; class Polychaeta; order Eunicida; family Amphinomidae; genus Hermodice; species Hermodice carunculata. Next base: position 12,456,259 of record OZ026625.1, on the reverse strand, counting down.
TTTATAATATCGATAAATAAAAAAACAGATGAATTCCTGCATGTGGAATTGGGTATAAGTGTAGAAACACGCATGTATGAATCTAAACTATCGATGAACAATTCAATGTAGAGGTTAGTTGTTGGCCTGGTGGCACAAGAGTCAAACCTCCTTTGGCAGACCACCTGCATTATGGGACCACTTTCAGGTCTGTCCCAGGGGTAGTCTCTCAGAACAGGTTTAACGGTATATGAAAGACCGGTAAAGCCTATGTATTACTGGGTACCTGGAAGGATCAAATGACAAGATTCTACTGTATCACTATCACACACAAGTGCAACATGTTGACAGTGCGAACAGATACGCACAATGACAACTTTTATTGAAAGACCACCACTAGTGATCACCAAGTCTCTGAGGACGGACGATCTCTCACAGGATATAAAAACAACAACATGACAGCACTAAACAAAGTATCCTGGAAAAAAATTGTCTTTCAATGCAGGTGATTGTTCATGGAAAGCATCTCTTTCGACTTGGACCATTTCACACCTTGACTTTTACCAGTTCACTGTACTTTTCACAATGATTCATGTACATAAGTTGATGGCCATTAGTTCATAAGTTTGAGAGAATTATTGTAAAAACAATTCCACAGCCATGCCCAAGAGTAAGAATATCCATATTCACAAATTTAAAATGAAAACGTACCTGATTTTAAATCAGTCACTGCCATAGGAATCCAGGTATCCAAACCAGCATCTATAACTGCTAGGGTTTAAAAACCCTTCTCAGTTGATCTACCCCATGGGTGAGACTATGCTGTTCTCATATCTAGGTGGCTACAGTGTATTACACAACCCCACTGGGATGGACAAGAAGAGGTCTTCTATCACAGTCATGCTGATATGAACATGACAATGAGGCCCTGCCGTAACAGACCCAACACACACCAGGAGGGGGGAAGGGGGTGTGTGTTATAGAAGGGTCTCTCGGTATGCGGGCACATGTCCTGGCAATAATTTTGCCATGGCAAAAAGGTATGGGAAATGAGAAAATTTAGAAATAATGGCTAGCACCCATGGAAATTAAAGGAGGTTCCAGTACACAAGAGTGGAAAATAAAAACAACCAGGATGCCACTATAGACACCCCTTTACCCCCTTCCGTTAAGTTTTCTCATGGGCCGCATAGTGGCGAGAGCCACAAGCACTGGCATTTATCCTATATCACTATACACTTCAAAGGAAACTTTGGTTTCCTTTGTGCTGCAAATTTGTAGGATGGATTTGTTCACTTTCAGATGATGTAATGCGGCCTCGGCAGAAATAAGGGAGATAGGTCCTCGGGCCATATGACTCGATCAGCATCACACTTGATTGCCACCACAATCCTGCTATTTCAAGTAACAGACACAAGCGACACTGATTTGATTTTAAGAGAAAAGAGTGGAGAAAGCACTTGTTTGTCAGCTCGAGAATATAACAGACCGACAGATGAAAACCTTGAGTATAGTTCTCAATCTTGAATGCTGGTTTAGTTGTCTCGGGATGAATGAGCTGCACTTCACAATATAAATATTGACTGTCCCGAGTCGTTTACTTGCACAGTAAAAGTAAGAGGTGTGTCCAGCCTCACTGAGTTGTCTCCTGTTAATGGCAGGTGCGAGAGAGAGGGGAGGGCATGCTTCATATTAAATACGGTTAATTGGATTCTTCCAGGCCCTGGTTATCTCTAGGAGGTGCTCATCCTGCAAGGACAACTCCCTAATGAGACTCCCACACATGAACCTAGGCCAAAAAAGATCGTGCCAAACCTAACAGGTTGTGCCTCTGTCAGAGTGGATCTCCCTACCCAATGCAAAATAGACATGATTTCACATTATTCATGCAACATTGAAGACTTACAAACTAAAAAAAAATTAAAATAAATGATCCACTTATGTGTAAATCCTGAGGGACAATAACTTCCACTGCTTGTCTGATTATGTCTAATTGACTGTTGTGACCAGGGCATAGGAGTCACAATCACAGACAATTAGTTACTAACTGCCACGGGGCCACATGACTGTTTAATTTATAATACACACTTTGCGGAACCATCCCTAAAACTTTCCTTGATGCAAGTTAAAACCTTTGTTTAGTCTGGGAGTCCTGACAGTGAGACAGTCTTTTGTCATAAAGTTGTCCTGTACTTCCTTTGCCTGTAAAGACATTGAAAAAAAAATGGGGGAAAAAACCCATGAGCGATAGTCTTATCTGATGCTAGCATTTAACAGAAACACTTTCCTAGTTACAATACAACAAAATAAAATTTAAAAAAAAAAAAAAGAAAGAAAGAAAGAAAGAAATACACACACAAACAAAATACAAAGAGAACAAAGAAAAACACGTGTACCCCCCAAGCGAACAAAGCCAGTAGCTTTCGAAGGAGGAACCTAACATGTGCTCTGAGCACTTGGGCTTCATGCAAAATAATTTCTCTTCACAAGAAAGTTAACTTTTGGGGACTGAGCAGTTTTTTTGAAGCACATTCTCGGAGAATGTATGTACGGTGCACCAAGGAAAGCGGTTCAGTAATCAATCACCTCATCATTCTTGATTAAAAGAAAATAACAAAAAAAAAAAAAGAAAAAAGAAAAAAACCAGCAAAAAAAAAAAAAAAAAAACCACAACACCATAGTGGACAACATCATGCTGGCCTATTTGTGGTACATGTATTTGTTATAGGACAGAGCTGCATGCCAATACATTTACATTTACTCCCCAAGAGCCAAGTAAGTCCACTCGGCAGGTACTCTGATGTAGGCTGCTTTTGGCTGTAAAGTATGGCAGACGAGCAACATTTCATTGATTTACTTTCAGCAAATCCATTTTCCTCATGAACCCTGACTAAAAACCAGAAGATAAAATCACAACATATACAAACAACTAAATTATGCTGAACCAATTTTGCAAGGAGATGGCTAAAATATTATACGGGAAAATTTTCACTGTTAACTTGACAAAGGATGGGATTTAGCTGTACTGACTAGAGGTCAGTCCCAAGGAATAAATAATGGGGTTGAGGTCAAGGAACCAGGCCATAACATCTGTGACATCCCCGTGCACCTGATGAGATGGGAATTTAAAAAAAAAAAAAAAAAAAAGGGCTGATCTGGATTCTCTTCAAATTTTCAAATCTCCATGTACTTTTGTAAAGCAGTTACGAGACACCAGGTTGCGCTGATGTCTCCTGAATGTGTAATGTGAGATTAACATTCATCCAAATGGAACAGCATTTTATGTCAACAGTCACTTTTTCTGTTTATTAGCACAGAATGGATTCATTGGTTTCAATCCACGCATTCCACGCTTATGGAGGTGTAGGAAAAGTTGTCTGGAGTTCTATAGACAGTCGCTGAAGCTGAACCGCTGAACTCACCACCCACTGTCAGGACCCTGTCGCAGGCTACTTCTCCATGCACCTGTCGCGTTTTGCATAACCACAATATCGGGGCACGTTCCAGCCAGCCAGGCCTCATCCCCGTGACCTCGTCTTTTCTATTGGGTTTGCCCCTCAACCTTGTTCGTCAAGTAAACTTGTCCTTTTGACAAGTTGCTTTTTATATGGTCAAAGATGCACCTGCTACGGGGAGATGTAGATAAAATGCCCACCGGGTGTTGTGTTTCAATTGACGAAAAACTAAGTATGTTGACAAATCAGCAGTCAATGTGTTACCCTCCCTGGTGCCAGCCATACATTCCTTGAGAAGCTGTGTGTTTGTGTTGCTGGTGAAAGTCATGCTGAACCCCAACGGTTTTTATTTAAAAGATTCTTTTTTTTTCTTCTTCCCCAAATAAGTTTCTAGACAGTTTAGTCTGTCTCGTGAGCAGTTTATTTCTCGAATAAAAGAATGCTGGCTGAAATTTCTCAAAAATATACAAACAAAATCTCTGTTGACATAATAAGAGACATTAATATGCTCACAAGGTCTGGACATATCTGACTCTGACATTACCAGTATAACTTTTGCCTGCAGAGCACACCTTGATAAGCAAAGAAGCATCTACCAGTAAACACTTGACAAGCAGTGAACAAACCTATTACATTTGACACAGAAAACTAAAGTTCTCACATGGCTGATGTTTTGAGCTTAACTTAATTATGATTTCTGATTAATTTGAACCTAGAATCATGAAACATATATCATAATAACAAAAGCTCAGTTCATTGTTCACAGGAAAAAATATTGAAAATACTGCGCTATGCAAAATACCAGACAGCAATTAACCCTCCTGGTTGCTGGTGTCAAGGGAGGCAGTCCAGGAGGCGAAGGGTCAAGTACTGCTAAGCTAAGCTTGCAATAATGCTTACTGTTGTGTGTTCTCGTGACCACAGGACTCCGACACCCTCATCCAATAACTGTTGCATAAGCAACGTATTAAATCAAATATATTGCAACAACTGTTAATCAGCTGCTAATTACCAATTATCTGTGGCACTTACCGTAATCTTTCTTGATTTGAAATGTAGGCCTAACACCCCACACAATAAGGTTCAGGAACAAAATTACTTTTTTCCAGTTACAATGACCTTTAAGGCACATGCAATCAATGATGTCCAGTGATACCTGATGAAACTAAGACAGAAATCTCTAGATTTGAAATTGGATCCATATGTATGGCCGGGTTAATTAAGCATAAAGTTATGATGTGGTTGATTAAGACTGAGGATGCTGGAAGTCATAAGGGAACATCTGACCTTTGACACAGGCTAGCAAGCATGACCTCTGACACAGATCTTTAAGCATGGAATTCTGCAGCAGATACCAGGGTGGATGGAATGCAGCATAGATGGGGAGGAGAAGAATGAATGGTAGACAGAGGAAGGCAGGAATGCCGGCACCTGTGGAATCGGGGTGATTTTAACTGATGCTGGTTATGGTTATGGAAGATATGCTTCACCTGTACATTTATGGTATTAAGAGGAGAGTGAAGGAAAGAATAAATGAAAAAAGGAAGTGAGAGAGAGAGAGAAAGGAAGAAAGAAGGTTTGTACATCTAAATTAATAAGTACTTATGTTCATTGACCTCACAGAAATTTATTCTAAAGTAAACAAGTGTCAACATTGTGAAGAATAAAGCAAGGAGACTGTCCAAGCACCTGTCAACCAGTGAGTTTTACAGCTGCTTGTCTGAACACTCACACGCAATTTCCACATTCCATTAACCTACCTAATCAGTGACATAGGAGCTATTTGAGGCCTACCGATTATGGGCCACTTTCAATTTTCAAAGGCACCATGATTCATGGTTTTTGCATTCAAGTGAACTTGAAAATTGAAATTTAAAAAGAAAAAATCTATCCACTCCATAACAAGATCTTTTTTTCCCCACTGGTTTACTTCCATAAATATCAGCAAAACAAGCAAAGATAAAAAACTGAGCGAGGTTTAACAGGTGCACCTGTGGCCGTGTCCCCAGACCCCTGATGTTTCCTATCACTGTAGATTAGAGGGCAACTATAACACCTACCCACCCCTGCTAAGGACCCTTCCATCACGGTGTCATTCCCCCCAGGGGGGTCCCACTGTGTGCTCCTGGACAATAGGCTCTCTGACCCCTGTACACATCCATCAAAATTTAATAAAATTTTATATCTTTATATCACTGATAACCTCATTATTCAGTGGAACCAGTTTGGTTTAAATCGCAACTTGGTATAAATATAGTCAAAATAGCAAGTGTAGATTTGGCCATTTTAAGATGAACAAGAATAAGAAAGTATATACCCCAAATTGCTTTCATTCGTTGTATTTCTATTTTCTCTTACTTTGCTGATGACAGAAAACTGTGAAATTACAAACACAGTGAAATAGTACTTTAGCATTGATTTGATAGGAATTCTGTTCAAAATAATGAAATTAAAAATTCAGTGAAATGCTGGAAAAGCAAAAGCTGTGAAAATAAATACATTACAAGTGGTCACCTACATAACAGTTTAAGTACTAATACACACTGTGCCATGATTACTCTTAAGAATAGGATAAGACTGTAGTAAACAAAGGGTGATCTCAGTACACATACTACCATATAAATATTCTCAACCACAAGATAAACATATAGATAGTCACCTATGTATGAGTCTGCATACATATACTGGCATAATTAACTTATTGTTCCAATGAGGCAAGTATTTTGTTGCCTATTAACCCTCTCAGTACCTAGTTTTGGACTGAGTCAACAACTTTCTTTGGCACACTTCGGGCGAATCGCACGTAAAGCGTGCCGAGGAAAGCTACTGGCCCAGACAATTATATCCTCTGGAAACTATAGGCATGTTGGTACAGTGGTCCCTCTCTTGAGAGACCACCTGTCTTGAAAGACCACCTTTTCAGGATACTTTACATATTATTTACACCTCTTATGAGACAACACCTGTCTTGAGAGACCATAATTTGGTTATCCGTAAGGGTGGTCTTTCAAGAAAGGTTTTACTGTACTTGTAAAGGTCTCCTCTGAAGGACTTTAAAGCTAGTATCCTTAATATGATTGAGAGCAGTTTGTCTTAACTATTTTGACTTAAGTCATACTCAGCATTGAAAAACTTACAAAAATATGAGTGTACATATACACACACTACCAGGTCTAGTCCACCCATACACACACTACCATGTACAGTCAACTATGACATATCTGTTTTGGTGCCAGCTCAAGTTAATGTGAAGATGCAGGAGAACTATCCACTGCCACATGGTGAGAAGACCTTTCACTATCACCATACTTTGGAATGCTTCACACTTTAGAACTTGACAAAATATTTGGTGCCAGTTTTGAATTTGTGTGAGGAGCAAAGGGCAGACCAGACAGAGAGCCAGTGACCCTGTGTGTTCAGGGTACACACCCGTAATCTGTTGCCACACAGATCAGTCACGGGGCCTACCCTACCCCATCCCACCCCACTCCACCAGCAACAGGTGAATTGTCAATACACAAACTGTTGTGTAAATAGGCCTGACTCAGTGGTTTTCATCCTCTGTACATCAGTTTTGCCATGATCCTTTGTTATTACAGTAGTTTAAAAAATTAATGATACAACTGAATACTTTCTCTGATAATGCTATTCATATTAATCTGAAGAATAATCTTTCATGTATTTTTTTCTTTTTTCTTTTTATGCCAGTAGTAACTGCTGACCGACAACGCCTCATTAACGTAGAGTGTCTGACAGATCAAGCCGCAGTGGTATTCACACATCTGTCTGCTCTGCTGATGACATAGCCAACCTGCGACCTGGTCACAACTCCTACCTCACTCTTTTGTGTTTCCCTTCACGACAGAAACCAGAGTCGGCAAATATCAATCCACTGTGTGCATGCAGTTGTACTTCCATCATCTTGATTTTGTATGAAGCAAGACATTCAAAGTGCATCCAGAGGGTAGGGTCATGGCCAGAGATGTTTAACGGGTGATGGACCTTTCGTAAAAGTGTCCAGTTATAATGATTAAACTTTGTCAATGTACAGCTGTATACCGCATGCTCCTGGTATACTGATGGTAAATATATATAGCCAATGTAGATTTTAAAGAACAAGCAAACAAACAAACATGAACTCCCCTAACACTGATCCTCACTTGACTGAAAGTTTCAAATGGTGAACTATGTCTTTTTACACTGCTTCCTTCCTGTTGCCATGGTAATCAGCTAAACTGACATGTATTCCCCACATGTGCCACTCCATCATCTTTAAGGCATCAGCGCTGTCAAAAGTACATATACTAATCAACCATAATTCCCGTGATTACAGCGGTAATGGCTCTGTGTATCCCTGACCAGTAACTCCGGATAAAAGCAGAAAATATGGCCCTTTGCCACTTCAGTGTGTCCCTCCCTTGTTGTATTTTAAAATGCATGCAGTTGAATGACAACTTACCAGCCCATCCTGTCCTGGTTACTTGTATCCCCTCATTTCAGTTCTATGTCTTCAGGTCCTTGCCTGGCTAACCTCAAAGTGTACCCCGCAGCCGCAAACTTTTACCCAAGTTTTAGAGGGACCATCTCAAAAACATCTATACCACAAAGGTTAGATATGTCCATACATATACATTTTTTTCTTTACATTTAAACCACGAAAAGTGAAATATGTATGAATTTAGACAGTGATAATTTGCACAAATAAAAAAAAGGTTTAATTTGTATTGTTTAACATGTAGTTTACCATTAATTTCAACAGATTTTGAATATGAAAGCACTTGTTTTGTTCAGTATCTCATTTGACTTTTTATTTTCTACTCAATCATTTTTTTCCTTCTTGTGGAACACTGAAGCAGTCATCAATTAGACTTCACAATCTTTCCTGCATGACTTGAGATGTGGTCCTTACAGTGTGAATGGTTTAATTTCCCCTTCCCTCGTAGTTCACAAGTTGGCCACCAAGTGTCTCCTCACATTACATCACTGATCCCCATACCTCTCAGCTTCACCACTAGGGGTCTCTACATGAGGGAGAGCTGGCTCTTCAGGTTCCATGACAGGTAAGTTCAGCCAATCAGCAGGAGGTTATCCTAGATGAAGCCTGATGGATGGCTCCTGTGAAAACCATACCTATTAAGTCTGTCTCATCTCATGGCAGTCTCCCACTTTTTGACCTGAATGTTTCCCTGATCAGTGGAAATTTTGGCTACCGTAAATAACTATCATGTTTATTTTGGTGTGTGTACGTTGTCACAGTTTTTGTATTTTTGAGATTCAACCATGTAGTTTTTAGTTTTAATTTCACTATTTTGGACATAATTTCTATTCTAACAACACTATCTCGAAACATTTTTATTTTCACAATTTAGTGCCATTAGTGAAATAAGAATACAGTGACTATTAAATTAATTCACAGTGTTTTGAGAAATCGCCTCCATGAAAACCCATTTACTACTTCAATATACAATATATATTCTCCAATGGGAGCCAAAAATTCTGCCTATTCCTTGAGAGGATGTTGAAATTTATGGAAAGAGGCTATTCAAGTTGGTGCCTTGATTTATTTTGAATGCAACATTTTGTGCTGATGAAAGTTTTGAATTTTATTTTTCTTTGCTTTTGTGAGAGATTCATACACTGGTGATCCTGACTGGCATTTGTAGTCTTGTTTTTGTGAATACCAGGCAAGGGCCTGATGGCTTTGGAGTCTGAACTGAAGTCTTGTTTTTGGCCTACTGAGGGCATGGTAGCTTCCAACTGCCATCTGGCAAAAAGTTCCAGGAAGATGAAGCCCTGCAAGGTTATTATGTTGCTAGGCTATAGGACAGGTCTACAGATTGTCAGCTGATTTGATAGGATAGCCGCATGCATGAAAGTTGACATTTGTTTCCCTCCAAGTTAAAAAAAAAAAAAAAAAAAACAAAAAAAAAAAAAAAAAAAAAAAAAAAAAAAAAAAAAAACCCCAACATAAATGTCTAGAAAGCCCTAATACCATGGTGGACCCTGTATCTGAGACAGTATGATGACCTCTTATTGCTGCAGTTCTGCAATCCCCAAGCCACAATCCAAGATACACATCTATATATTTCAGGCTCCGAAACAAGTGCTGATAGTTACCAACTCAAGACCCATTATGATCTCTCTCTCTCTCTCTCTCTCTCTCTCTCTCTCTCTCTCTCTCTCTCTCTCTCTCTCTCTCTCTCTCTCTCTCTCTCTCTCTCTCTCTCTCTCTCTCTCTCTCTCTCTCTCTCTCTCTCTCTCTCTCTCTCTCTCTCTCTCTCTCTCTCTCTCTCTCTCTCTCTCTCTCTCTCTCTCTCTCCCCCCCCCCAAATATCTGTTGAATATGCTTTGGTTAAACAAAATGAAATTCTTCTACATTCTTTGTGTTGCTGTATTAGAAATAGGCAGCGAGGATAATACTAAGAAAGAGTGTGGTAGGTGGCAATAGGAGGTTACTGATGACGTGGAAGTGTTGTGGGGCATTTGTTTGTGAGATAAGTTTTACGGTTCTGTTAAGAACTTTCAAGTACAACATATGTGTCTGCATCAATTTTTATTTCCTTCATTACCCTTTGTTCCTGACAAAGGTAGATTTTTTTATGACCATGATTAACTTGTTAACATAGCATTTGCCACAGACGTCCTGACCACAGGCTTCAAAGACATCAAATAACTGACCACGATTTGCTTTGCTGTGAGATCACGCCAGAAAAACATAAGCAGGACAATAACTGTTTTCGTGCTAGTTATTTTTTTTTTTCCTGTTCAAAATATATTTACACATCAGACGACCAATCAGTCATCACTGATGGGCTCTTTATTTGTGTGCTTAACTCACTTCACAGAAAATTACTGACAGTTCGACCGTGTCTCATGCAACTCCTTTGAAAAGTGTTCCAGCAGAAAGTCCTTCCATTTTGCTACTGTTCCCGTCCTCTACGACATCAGTCCAATCATGTCTAATCAATGCAGGTGTTTCGAGGAGACATCACAATTATATACATCCAGAACTAAATGCAAGTTTGGCATTGACATGCACGTGTCACGGGAGTTTGTGAGCGTGCGGTCAACAATGACAGCTGTTTGTCTGTGACATCATTTCCTAAGCTGATATACACAGTGACCGTCATATCAGGTCAGGCATACACAAGTGTCCTCTCCTCGTCCCTCCCTGAAAGCCTGTCATCCACATGTATTCATGATATTAACCCTTTCCCACCTTAAACCAGTTAAAATCAAATGGGGGTCAAAGCATTGTCTGCTTCAATAGTTTTTGACTAATTTCAACAGTTAAATTTGATTGAGAAATGAAGCTGAGGCCTATAAACAGCAGGTTGGCAGCTTTCTGTACCATGGATTGGGTGTTTTGTGTAGTGCCCGACCCTATGCTAAGGAAAGCTGTTGGCTATCCTCAGCTAGCGATTGGTAGGAAACAACAATTCACACAAACTTTACTCCAACTCTTTTTGTGCAGTTTCATCTCAAAACTCTGTTGTGGAAGTTGAAGACCAGCCACCAGATGGCACACCAGTATAGTTATGATCACTTCTACATGTTGAAGATTTGTTTTTGTTTTTTTCCCCCCAAAAACATCCAATCACTTTTATGCATATTTCTTGAACCAAAAATATCAGTTAAGTTAGGGTGCTAAACATTTTGATCATTTTCAAAAGAGTACGCCGAGTGCCATCTTGCAATACCCCTAGTTCCTCCCCAGCAAAGCATACTTTCTGACATTGAGAATGTACTTTTCCATTGTCACTGATAACAGAACATCTTGGCCTTGTTTCATCCTTGATTTTCAACTCAAGACCCATCAGCAACATAAGTAGTGTCACCACTGAAGTATATCCATTTTTTACTAGTATCCTTAGATACAGATTTTTTTTTTTATTATGTGATCATTTTATTGCATCCCACCAGGTGCACCCTCTGCTCCCCCCCCCATACAGTTTGTACGCATGTAAAACCATCCCTCATAGCATTGAGAAATATAGCATAACAGTAGCTCCATCTTGAGAAACCCCTAGGCACTACAAGAAAGTGGTCTTGTAAGACAGGTGGTCTTGTAAGACAGGTGGTCTTGTAAGACAGGTGGTCTTGTAAGACAGGTGGTCTTTTGACAGGCGAATAACATGGAAGATTAAGAAGAGTCCCTGTGCTTGAGCAGTCATTTAAATCCCCTAAATCCCCTGGGGGCAGGGGTCTCTCTTGAGACAAGAAACAATGTATACAGTGAAACCTGGCCTGAAGGCCCACATTGAGGAATGGCCAAATTGTGGTCTATCAAGGACTAAGCTTAGCATATTTAAAAGGTGGTCTCTCAAGACAGGGACCACTGTAATTAATGCTAAAACCACTGGTCATAGACACCATCCACTGAAATTGACAAGTTTCAATAATGCTCCCTTTTTCTGAATTATCACACTTAATGAAAGACCACCTGCTTTGAGGGAGCACTTTTAGACCTCTCACATGGGTACTTTCTAAAGACAGGCATCACTGAGTGAAAATACAACAAGGAAACAGAAAGCTACATGCAGCTCCCTCTGTTGTCTCAGTGAAATAACTCACTTTGGAGACGGTCCCTTGCAGTCTGTGACCACATGGTGACAGGTGTCTGCACTTTTTTTGGTGACCAGTATTGAAATAAGCATGATGGTACGTAATTGTCAACCCCTGTCAGGTGGATCTGCCTCCTTATTTACCCCAGGGCTCCAACTCTGGGGTCCTTTCCCCTGTCAGTCTTTTCAGACATTTAACCCGTTCCCCCTTAAACTGGCCAAAAACTGGCTGGTGGTCAAATGTGTCTCCTTCAACAGTTTTGACTGATTTCAACATAGAAGATAAAAAAGTCTGGATGAAAATTGATGAGATCTCTCAAGACAGTACAATCCGGGTCAACAACTTTCCCCGACATAGGCTGGATGCTAAGAGCCCAAACCCACGGCACAGAAAGCCGGTGACAGCCTTAGTTCAATGGGGGAATGGGTTAACGGTCAATTTGATCAGCACAACTAATTGCATAGCCTTTCCTGCCAAAGGACCACAGGTGAATGTTTACCCAGCAAATGCCACTTAGGTGTACAAATGGCAGCTCTTCATGTCTGTAAGCGTGGGGTCATTACAAAACTCCACCAAACTCACTGGGAGCATCATAGCCTGAAGTGCCGACTGACTGTCACCCTCATGCAAGGGTATGTAACTAAGCTCGGGCTGCTCATCACATCTCAACCAGTATGTGTAGCCGATCACGAGGCCATGTACTTTCATGGCAAACCCTCGCTGTTAATAACCACATCAAAGCTCTCAACTGGGAGATAACTCTGTAATCCCCTTCAACAGGTGAACACCTATGGGGTTAAAGGTCACATGGAGCACAACATATTTTCCACAAACACTCCTTTCAAAATGCAGTTTATTGGTTCAAATCACCAAAATTACCTAGCGCTTCGCCATGAGACCACCTAGGTTTTCCCTATACTAAGGTTTTACCATATTGTTCCCACACCTTTTCATTCTATCATACCTTTACTGCTTTTCTGCTAAGTAGTTTTCACTTGGGTAACCATAAACCCCTAATCCGTTCGATCAAAGATATTTATGGCTCTTTTTCTTCAGAAAGAATGTCTATTTATGCAACTTTTGATTGTTGTTCTTTGATCTAATACATGTGAGTTATGTCAGGCATACTAAACATTTCAAGTTATATCTTCTGAAGATTACCGACAAAATGAAGTCAGCATCAATGTTTTATTTACAGTAAACACCAAAATTGTGCACACAGGTGAAATTAAATGGGAGGTTTTTGCAAATTTTGTAGTGTTAACGTAATCCCTTCATAAATGCCTGTCTAAATTTATCATGATAAAGCTGAAGAATCTTGAGCTTTCAAAACAGTATAAACTCCTAGTTTTCTGATCGAATGTGCAAACACAAAGGGCCACTGTTGAAAATTCCACTAAGCAGAATCACAAATTTATAATTAAAGATTACTTAATCAATGCAGTACATGTACAACTACAGACCACATGCAAACTGTGCATTCATTTGCAGTCAACTGTCGTTAACTGTCCACTTTTCAAATTGACCAACTGGTTTTCATTTAACCCATGCATATGACACAAACAAGACTGCACAATACAGTGACTGTCCACAATGAATGGTCCCCTGGACCAGGTAAACACACACACACACACACACACACACACACACACAATATGGCATGCCTGACTGCAGTGTCTGACAGTAGGTATGGTCAAGATCAACTGGTTCATGGGAGTTCTCAGTAGAGGGCTCTGTAGGCAGGCGGGCTAGGTACGTGCATTTCCATTAGTTTCCACTGTAATTTGCACCCAAGTAACTTTAAAACCCGATCTACCTAGAAGCGCTAAATTTCCTGTGTAACATAGAATCTGGTTGGAATGCACACCTCTAGCCCACAAGAATTTTGTGTACATATATTGGGTTGTGTATTCAGCCAAATACACACACAACTGTTGTGGCCTCTCCTATTAGTTACCCTCCATAAAAGATTGATTGCTGCTACTCTGGAAAGTGACAAACAAACTACACGCAGGATGTATTTATAACTTTGACATGGGCTTGATAGTTACTGGTTCTGTCCACTCCCTGTTAATTAAGTTCATGTAGATAACACATGGTTCCAATACACATAAAAGAGCATCATACCAATACACTCATAAGGCCAATTGAAAGGGGGAATTGTACCAATACACAGTGACAACTTGCAGTGTCAATACACATATTAGGGTCAAATCAAGACACTAATGTATGAATACACTCTGAAGCAAGCTGACATCTGGTGGTAGCAATACACATCAGACAAAATTGACTGAACATGTTGCCAATACATACTGAGGTGAACTGATGCCATGTTGCTCCAATACACATACGGGCCACATTGACAGCATACATAGAGTATCAATACACACTGGTACATACTAACACCATGCAACCAATACACGCTAAGGCAGGCTGACACCACATGGAACCAATATATATCAAGTCAAACTGAAAGTGTATGGTATTAAAATATGTCAAGACACCTAATTTATAGAGCATGGCGTCAATATACCAGGTACATAGTATCAATGCATACCAAGAATGATAACACATGGCATCAATACACATCTACAAGATAACAGTTATAGGTCTTTTATAAATATAACACATTTCAAGCTGCTAGCATGTTACCAATACACACCCGGGTAAACTGCTGGCACATATACAGTGTAGTGCCAATTAATACATGCAACTAGCAAGAGTAAGTTGCCGGCACATATGGTACTGATAAAGATCAGTATAAGCTGCTAGCATACATGGTACCAATTACGTACAAGGGTAAGCTGCTAGCATCTATAGCATACAAGGATAAGCTGCTAGCACTTGTGGTATCAATACACACCAGGGTCAGTTCTGTGAGCTGGTATCACCATGATTTCAATACATGATGTCAGGCCCTCATGTGTGTTACATCAGACTTCACTTGATTGGTCAGGCAAAAATCAGCGCAAATCTACAGCAGCAGGATATTGTGTATTTTGTGCAGGTTTGTCTGACAGCTTGTGATGGGCAACCTGAGAGACGCTAAACATCCCCATAAGTATACACCCTGTCCATGTATGAAAGGGGTGATGAAAACCATTTATGGTATGCATTGGTCAGTTATTATGTAAGCCCACTTTGATGGCTGTTATCAAACCTGTACTGTCTCACAACCCACGACTGCAGCGTGCCACAGTTTATAATTATTGACAGGAGGGTCCCAGTGCATGGTACCACTCATAGCAAGTGAGCTGTCAACTCTATATTTGGAGACAATGTGTACATAAAGCAGAGTTCAAAACAAAAAAAAAAAAAAAACAAAAAACAAAAAACAAAACAAAAAAAAAAAAAAAACAAAACAAAACAAAAAAAACCCACTCCAACAGCATACACCATGGAAATTGCCATATACCCTGTATACATTTCACTTTTTAAAAAAAAAGTTCTATTTTTCTCACAATTAAGTCTCTATTTTAGTATATTTTTTTACATATATATATATAGGCCTACATAAGAGAAAACATCATATTTCTATTTTAAAATTCAAATTCAGTACATGAATCACCACAGACACGAAAGAATAAAGTTTTCGCTTGATGGACAATTCTCCTATTTTTTTCTTTTTGTTTTATTTTATTGCTATTTCTGGTCATAAATATTTGCCAAAAGAAGCTGTTGTCATGGGTATGTCTTGCCAGATAATAGTTCATTATGTGAACCTATGTGTGGGCTGTACTGTATCAGAACATTAAATCACTACCTCTGATTACATGTTAGACAAAATTTATTTTGGCTCATCACATGTAGATTGTTATAAAATAAAAAAAAGTTTATCACATCTCACACAATCTCTAAGCATGCATCTCATGAAATTTAAGTGAATGATTATAAATCATACAAAATATGCTCAATACCCTATGAACACTAAGTATATTCTAAGTTATGGGATGGTGGTGGTGGTGGTGGTGGTGGGGGGGGGGGGGTAAATAGGGAATGTTTGGCAATTGATAGACAAAACTTAATCCCAATCCTAACTCACATGAAAAATTCAATTTTAAACCATCACAAATCACAAAACCCAATCAAGTCACAATTAGGCCTCAATCCCTCGTCCCACTAAATAAAAAATATGGCTGAGTGTAAATCTCATGATACACTCCTGTCCCTTCTCTGTGGTGAAGGGGTTAAAACAAGACATACAGGTGAACATGTTGCTGCCCAGGCCAGTTAGTGTGGAGACTAAAGATGGCACGACCTGTCTGGACAGGCAAGATTTACGCCAGTCAACAGATGGAGAATTATACAGGTGAGTGAGGGACCAGACAGTGTCCACACATCTGTGGGCCAAATCAATGAAAATACCACAGGCACCCAATCTACCAAGGACTGACCCTACAACGTTCTCACTGTAGAGACCCTTACCCTGCCATAAACTCAAATCTGAATTCAGTTAAACATTTAAGTGAACTTTTAAACCCACTTTCTAAGCAACAAACAATGTTTTTCAAATAAATCACTGGTGGGAAAAAAAAGTGTCGAGGCACACGCCAGACTGCCCGCCGGTTGTCAGAACCCTCGTGCCCTGGCATTTTTCTTTCAAGTGGGCTGACCCTTTAACTCAAACATATACCTGTAAATGTTTTCTCTCGATCGTGTTATTCAAGACCTTGAAAGGTATAGTTGAAGTCGGGATGATATGCACTGAACTTTAACAAACACCTTTGAGTAATTGACCACATTTGAAAGCACGCGTGGAATCCGCAAGTTACACTGCACGCTTATACAGTTGGCTGCCCCCTTGGTTAGTCCCTCCCTATCGTTGAACTAGTTTTTCATGTAAATTTATTCTGATTTCTGCTTTTAAAACTTCACTTACCCGATGCCGTGGAATTCCTATAGATTCATTCTTCACCCTTTCACTCTGATCTGTTTGACTCAATATTCCACCAACAGGCCAAATCCTTGTCTTGATGGTTGTGTCTGAGTGTCCTTCGACAGTGATGGCCAAGACAAGACAAACTTTCTTTTTTACTAAGCAGTCGCGAGCCACCTCATGAAAAACCTTTCTGATGAAAAGAGCTGTGGTAAGCAACCAGATGATAAACTTTCACTTTGACAGCTGCCACGCGTCCACCCACTCATGGGCTGCCAATGCAGAGACACTGACATTACAACTTATTACAACACAACTCAAGCTACAAATCTCTAAAAACAAGGTTTCATGTTGCAGCCCCGGCCATCGGGGCTAAATACCTGCGTGCCAAATGCCCCTTTTTCTCCTGTAGAAGAGTCCGTTAAAGAGCTGCATGTATTTCAATAACTGACCCATCAGGGGAAGCGAACAGGTTGCCTCTTTGATGTACCGAGGGGCAGGGATGGGGGGTCACTATGGTTTCTTAAGGGCCAGGGAACCAGTACCCCCTAGATACCCCCACCCCACCCCACCCACCCAATGAACACTAGAACACCCCCTTTTATGCTTCATGGGGTCAGCAGTATATCCCTTTACCTGCCCCCCCCCCCCCCCCCCCCCCCGGAAACTTACACACGATTCATAGATTGTAGATAATTCGACAAACAATGAACAAAGCCTCCGTGACACTGACAGCAGAACAGTACACCCCTCAACCGCAATAGGACCAGAGTATAGAGTTGAGTTGAGGCCACAGAACCCAGGCAGGTCTGGTTTCTGACCGCTGGCTGTCACCTTTTGTTCCTCCTACTTTTTACGAGATTATGGAAGGTCGATCCATTTTCAAATTTCCAATTCATTGTGAAGTCAAAGCATTTTCTTTTTTTTTAGTCTAGGCTTATTTGAACATTAATGTCACTCTTCAAGCCTTGACATTCTATGATACCTCAAAATGGTAAATTTGATGCCATCTTTCCATGACATCACAGGCAGAACTGATACGCAACACGTGGCAGTTTTTGTCTGATCGCCAACATCCCTGGCCTCATTCAAAGCCATTGCACAGTGTTGCAGATTTTTAACTTCAGCTACCAGTACGGTAACTTCCTACATATATCTCTACAAGAAAAACAGAGAAAACACTTTAGATTCTTCAACTCCTGTTCATTTTTTCTTCAACTGTCTTGCCAAAAATTAACTCATGTAATGAAATCATAATACAGACTAATGCATCAAAACAGAAGTTTAATTCGTAGATGAATATGTTAATCATGCTTGATACAAACTAAGTATGTATGACAAAGCTTCTTCTGCCAAACGTATGAACACATGACATTAAAAAACTGTATTCTTGACCATCAGAAAAGAAGCAATCACTTTCAACCCTTTACCGCTAAACTTGTTCAAAGGTGCCTAGATGTAAATTGTCCTTTGCTTTAATGTTTTCACTTAAATTCACACAAATAACATATTTTTTGGCTGGGAATTGTAGACAAGGTTTGTCATTATAGCATGGCCTAGGTCATTTGTTTTCCTTGGCGGGGGGCGGGGGGGGGGGGGCACATTGGGCCCAACCTGCACCAAGAAATGGTGCAGACTCTTTCTTATTCTGACTATCAGGTTTGCTGACGTTTGGACAACACACAAAGAAATAAAGAAAAAAAAGTTTAAAAAAAAAGTTGGATGAAAGTTGATATCTGTCTTGAATGAGCAGCTCCAAGGCATCACCACATACTGGTCTCCCGGGTGCATGTGCATATGTCGTCAAAAATGTGACAACTTTGTGGAGGCTATTTGCCTTACTTTTGGGAAGTGTCATTGGGAAATGTGTATAAGAAAACAATTGATAATGGTTGCTCTTGCCTTTGATATCAATTTACTCACAATTTAGCTGAAACCTAAACTAACGTCTTTTTAAAATCAATGAAAAAAAAAACTTGTTGTCATGAGCTATGACTTCAGAGTCACATGATCACAAGTAGAATTCAAATTTGTCCAAATGATCCCCATGTTTATTTCATTATTATTATTTTTTTGTTTTTGTTTTTTTAGCGAAGAGATAGTATCATTTTCTCTAAATTCTTACTTGTAGACATCAGATCTACTTGACACTTTCCTGTGTTAACACTAGGAAAAAAAAAATCGTGTTCCACTTCGGTGAATTTAACAGTCGCTCCCCTGATATCTGAAACTTAACCGTTCCTTCTCAAATTGTCCCAAAGCACCTGGACATAAAAAGATATCACTTTCTTCAATAGTCCACTTTATCTTGTTTTGAATAGAAGACGTTTTTTTTATGAGAAATGTGAATGAGACCCACAAAGATAGTATGACCAAGGTCAACATGTTTCCTTGGCACACATGAGCACTTAGTGCCTGACCAGTGCCACGGAAAGTGGCTGATTCTACGTTATCATAGCCAAGAGAGGGTTAAAGTGCAAGCGGTGGCTACATTAAGAATTCACCTGCTGCCATTGAACATATGTACAACCACTTCACCACAAATTACTTCCCTCTTTGCATGATCATCGCTGAAAAGTGGCGACACTTTATTGTGGTGTCCACATGGGAAGCTCCTCCCTTTGTCTGCTTTAAATGTGGCCGTTTGAGGTGTGGATGGGAGTCGCCTCTCAAAGTGGTAATGACCGTGTGCATGTCGGCGGCATTTGGCTTGCATGAATGTGCCTATAGGAGAAAATTTGTTTCCAAAAAATGTTCTTTCAAAATATGATTCGCTATGACAAACTTACGACTCCGTAAAATTAGTTACAGAAATGTAATTTTATCCTTTCTTACATTTTTTTTTTACAGTCATGTATTTTTAAAATACTGGCTTATTCAATTTGGGCAGGTGTCACAGACAACAGTCTCTCCTCATAGGGGGAAGGTTACTAAAGGTAATTTGAAATCTTGCCACATGTTGGTATTTTATTTCAATGTGTTCAATATTTCCTACAAAGTCCTTTCATCATCAGTTTGGTCCCTGAATGTATAACAGTATTATATTTTAAAGACTAGTGTTTCCATGTGACATGACCCTTATTAAGCCAAGAAATTCTTATAAAAACATCTTTTACTCACTAAGTGTGTTTCTTCAATGTTGCTGACAAAAAGTGTTGATGTGGGTCTCCTATATATCCAACTAACTTGACCATATGACCACATGAATTGTCAGACTAGAATGGGGTATAACACTGTGTCACGGGGGTTCCTTGGGTCCCACTTGGGGCTCATCACAGCCCTATTCCCAGTACAAATTATTTCTAATTCATGCAGAATTTCCAAAAGATGTTACCTATTCCTAGAATTTTCATTCTAAATAATATTTGTTGTCATTTTATATTTTTCCAGTGGGAAAGATGAAGGTCGTGTCCTATTTTTTATGGGAACCCTCATTCCATACAATTCCACCAGATGGCACCCTTGTACTATACTGTGACAGGTAACATGATAACTGCGAGATACTCAATTATTTTATGGTATATTTCAAATTTTTCAAAAGATTTTTTTTTCCACAGATGAAGTCTGAGATATGTCAAATTGCAAAATTTCAAAATTGAGATTAAAAGCAAGGGTCTCCCTCCTATCGATGAAGCAAATGTACATATTACAGGTATGTCAGCACATCTCCTGCTACTCATCTGATTTTCATTGTACTTATGACTTGTGACATGTTTGGTCAAACAGATGTGTTCCATGTTGTGAAGGCTATGAAATTACTATCAGAGTGTATTACTTCATACAAATGGGAAAATGAGCGAGACTGACGTCTGATCCCACTCTATGACCTCTGACCTCCGGTGACAAAAGTATTGGCATGCACCTGCTGGTTTCATATAATAATGTGTCATATCCTTACAACTTCTTCATGTCAGACCAGAGCACTTCAAGTGATCTTTAGGAGAATGGGACTGTTGTGCAAGAGAGAGAGGTCTTTCTATGTTCTCTACCGACCTGCTTATGACGCCTGTTGATGCATTTGATAAGAGACTGAAAAGTACAGGTGAGCATGCGGGGACTCTGTGATAGCCATACAGGTTGTCAATCTGCCTTCGACATCCAGTCTGTACCGACCACACGTATGATGTATCACGTGCCACTGTAACCGTCTTTGCCAAAACTGACCCAGTGTCTGGCAATGAACCCTTTCCCCCTTCAATTAAGACCGAGTCAACAGCTTTCTTTGGCATGGGTTGGGCACTGACCCATGCCAAGGAGAGCTGTTGACCTGGGGCATGTGATCTTAATAGGTCTCCTCTGCAGCTCTCAGCCAAATTGTTTTTCATTACTGTCGAAATTAGTTAAAAACACTGTAGCAGATGAGATTTGACCCCCACCCGGTTCTGATATGCTTAAGGGGAAAATGGTTATACCTGCTTAACCCTTTCCCTCTTGATTTAAGACTGAGTCAACAGCTTCCCGTGGCACAGGTCGGTGCTTAGCAACCAACTCCTGCTAAGGAAAGCTATTGACCTGGATCATGTCACCATGATTGGTCTCACCTACAATTCTCATTCAAATTGGTGTTTCTTTATTTATTTTTTGTTACTTTTGAAATAAGTCAAAAACATTGAAGCAGATGACATTTGACCACCAGCCAGTTTTTGACTGGTTTAAGGGGTGGGGTGGGGGGAATGGTTAAAACTCAAGTCAGCAATTCTTAGGCTCCAAATTAGTGACAGTTCAATACATCGACAGGCACTGAAAACTTTAAGTTACAGAAAATCTTCATCTGAGCTGCTAAATCTACAAATCATTTTTTTTATTTTAAATCAAAACTTATTTTTTTTGCAAAGGAGGATCAGGTCAAGATTTTAATTTACACACAGGCAGTTTTCATCACCTCAAAACTCATGTCAGCATTCCTGTAATCACCTTGGAAAGATGTACATGTATTCTGGTACTATGTCAAAGTGTAGTCACTGTTATCATGGTTACTATCCTTACATTTACATTCCTGTGCAGAAATCTTTCAGTCTTCACCCAGGACAACATGCTGATAGTCAACAGCTTTCCTCTCTGCACCCAAGGTGTGCCAAGGAAAGCTGTTGACTATGTCCAATAATGTGACCTTTAAAGGTTAACAGTAGTTTAACTGATATATTGAATAAAACCTTGTCATGCTCCATTGCCGAGACCCAAGCTTTACTCCTTGGGCAAATTTTACTTCCGTGACAAAAGACCACACCAAAGTGGCCACATAGTCTGGCCTTTTGCATGTGGTGGGATAATCTCTTTTGTCAGTGATCATCAGCCTGGTATAATCAGCACATAAGCTGAACTGAGCAGGTGTCTTTCCATTCAGTAATACTAATCCTCGCCTTACATGGCCAGGCTCTTCACAATCCGACAAAGCCACAGATACCTCCCCTTCACAGCTGTTCCATGTACCTTGCGACATCCCCTCTGCCATCATTTATTCCCGTACATCGATGGGTTCTTAACAATCACTTTTATGTCACAGCACTTTGAAGTACATGTATATATGCTATTCATATTGGATCCTTTTGAGCATTTCTCTTTTTATGTGAACATAATTTTCATAAAAATGACCTTTCACAGCCACTTTATTACCCATGAACCTTCTCCCAGTTATGGTTAACAAAAAGCATTACATTAGATCCTGATACTTCCACACCAGTCCCTCTATTGACAGACCACTCGATTGAAAGGCCATCTGCCTTTTAAAATCACATTCACTGGGTCTCCCTAAGTCTATATTTTCCACGTTATTTTATGTCCAATGACAGACCGCTTGTTTTAGACCTGCCCCTGGGGTGGTCTCTCAAAAAGAGGGTCTACCGTAGTGTACTTACTTACATCATGTTACAAAGGCCATACATAGTCCAGCATTGTAGGGCTTAATTTATGAAAACACGCTTTTACAAAACTGACATCAGCTGTCTCAGGGCTAACTCTTCCAGTGTCAAAGTTTTATATGAGTCAACTATTTCTTCAACACACGCAACTGCACCCAGAGCAAGCTGGGGAAAGTTGTTGACTCAGACCATATTCCAGGCTTCTGTAACGGTTGGCGAGCAAGCACTTGAATGAAAGGTCAGTTTGCAAAGAGTGTGAATCTTGTGCATGTATCGTTATATCAATTCTGAGCACATCAACTTTTGCCTAACTGACAATAAACCAGTTAATTTTATTTTCCCGTTAAAGACCACCTGTCACGTGAGTCCACTCTTAGTTTGCAGCAGAGGTCACCTTAAAAACCAGGTACCTGTATTACAACACATCCATGCTAGTGCTATCCATTTGTCAAACAGCTAGTGGCTAAACAGCTATGATTCAGCTGACAATTTTTTGCAAGTTCAGATACGGCCTGCTCAGGATGAGAAATTGGCAAACAGAAAAGAACAGAAAAGACTGTTCTCTACACAATGTGCTGGATATGTGCATTCTTTGGTCTGTAAAAGCTGTGCACAAAAAAGAAGGATGTCCACCAAGTGAACTGCTAAAATACAGTTCAGATGAACATGCAAATATATACAGAGTGTTGTTTCATTGTCAGAGAAGCAAATCAACTGCCTGAAAACAAACAAGCAAAGCTTTTTGCCCAGCTTGGTTTGCAATGAAATCTCAAACTGTGGGAGAAAGTGAGGCAGGTGATGCTATTATAAAAATTATGTAACAATTGCTGCTCCCCCTGGTCATCAGCTGGCAGGCCCACCCTGCTCTTGTGAGGTAAGCCCAGGGATAAATACACACTCTCACCCGGCAAGGAAACCCAGGATAAACAAGGAAGTGTGGCCATGTTTGTGTTACCAGATTGGTCGTCTTAGGATGCCTGAACAAACTGCCAGCACACTTCAAGGGTATTCTGTCCGGGTGAAAGTGAACCATGGATCTCTGTGCATGGGTTATCAATGCCTCATTGCCATGGGCACTCAATTACAAATCCTGGAGGTAAATATTGATACCTGTCACATTGTACACCACTGCAAAATAAATTATGGGTTTTGAAAAAAAAAAAAAAGATCTCTTGTACAAATTTCTGTCCAATGATGTTTCATTACTGGATTCAATATGGACAAATTATCACCAATTAAAGTTAAGGAACTTGATCTAGAAGGGATCAGAGTTTACAGTGCCTTGTTCAACTGATTCTTTAGGCCGGATCTTTGGGAAGCCTTTGATGCAGTTGACCACTGACTTTCTTTCCTTCTCATTTTCTGTAAAATCCCACTAATGGGAACATTTAAAGCTGATGCTCCCTTCAATGGAGTAAATTGTATCATTTGGCCCTGTTGCAACTTGGGTGCAAATTAATTACCTGCTTGCAACTGTTAGTGTTTTTAGTGTCCATGTAAAACAGGTACCAACCCCTGAGACCCGCAAGTTTTCAGTTCTTAAATCACAGAACCCCACTTCCAGCTCATCACACAGGCAACAGGGAGGCCTTATGCACCGCCAGTCTCCTGTCATTATGATATTCACCACAGGTGGGGTCCCTTGGGGGGAACCATTGTAATGATCCACTGGTTACATTGTATGTAAATGATACTGGGCAGTATATTGCAAGCTTATCATGAGCCACTCTGTGTTGATCTAAAGGTACGTCACACACACAGAGCATCATGGCTGATCTCTGTCACTGGCCCAGTTGTGGGGTGGAAACAGGAACTACATCATCAGCAGATTACTCCCCAAAAACCCTTCACCCTCTCAATGAGCCAAAACCGGTGGGTGGTCAAATGTTGTCTGCTTGAATGTTTTGGACTAATTTTAACAATAATGAAAAACAATTTGAATGAAAACGATAGATGAGACTTATCAAGATAGCATGCTTAAGGTCAAGCGATCCCTGTGACTGGGTTATGATAGATTGTTTCTCATTCAATGACAATCTACAGAGTAAAAGAGGAAAAAAACTGAGATTTCTTTGATGTGATAGCTGTTTCTTAAAAAGTACCCAACAAAATCTGATGGTGATCCAGACCCAGGGGATATACAACCATCCTTGACTATCTGCATGCACTATATGCATTGTATATTCATCAAAGAAATTAACTTTTTCCTTCTAAAACCTACCAAATTACCTGGCTGTCAAATGTCTGCTTCAATGTTTTGGACTAATTTCAACAGTAATAAAAAAAAAGAGAGGGAGAGAGAATTGTAGAGGAGACCTATCAAGATAACCTGCCCCAAGTCAACAGCTTTCCTTGGCATGGGTTGGGCAGGAAAGCTGTTGACTAAGTATTAACTCAAGGGGAAAGCATTAAGTAGGAAAGACAGACCAAGACAACTATTTTTGTCCAATCACAAAGATCCAAAAGCAAGATAAACACAATCTTTTGAGCACGGTGCCGGCATAGTAACCCTGCATGGCAATAACCAAACAGCTAAAATGGTGATTTTTTTTCCTGCAAGAGTCACACTTTGGAAATCAGCTTTGCAGTAAGGACTAGCCTGTGAAAATAAATACACTCTGACCATTGAAATTCACCAGTCCTATCAACCGACCAAATGCACATAAAATGTTAATCCCACTCATAAAATGGCAGAGTTCTGTTATGAGGTGATTAAATTTCAATATGCTAAACCTACATGTGCTAAACAACTTGGAAACTTACCTCACTGTGTTCCACCTGCCTTCAACATCAATGTGTCTTTAAACATGAAAAATGTGGACCTGTTCTTTTGAAAGTTTTAGCATGAGTTTGGAAGAATTGTTTTTGAAAGGTTTCTTCCATTGGTTCATGTGGGACTATTTGTGTTTTGGCTCAACCAAGGAGGCTATACAAACTTGGCTCAACTAAGACACAAGTCAGGCACGAGCTCCCACCACCCCGCATCATCCACTGAATTGTTACTTATGTTTCCATGGCAACCATATCAAAAGTTTCTATGGCAACTGACTCCTCACCAACCTAATTCAGCCATCAAGTGCTCTGTATAAACCAGAAATAAATAAAGGTTCTATGATCCCATATGTTCAGCCAAACTTGTACATAAAGCCTACATGTAAACAAATTGAATCAACTGACATTTTCATGTATGACTGCCGATTTCCACACATGTCAGTTACGTGTAATCGTCACTCTTCATGACTGACTTCTATGCTTTGTGTCCTGGAGAGGTCTCTAGCCGCACCAAAGTAACCAGATAATTATCATTTATGGTTAATTGTTGGTGGGTAGACCAGCTGAATTGTACAAAACAATGGTGCAACTCAAGAAAACAATTACTGGACATCACCAGTCAAACCACCCATAACAGGCTTAATGTGTGCCTGGGGGTATAGTAACCCCAGCAAAGCGGCAGGCAGTTGACTGGGGTAGGGTTTCTTGGAAGTTACCCTGCAGGGTAAGGAAGGTCTATACCATTTTGTTCAGACTGACAAATATGTTGGGTGAACGGTGATTTATTAACGCACGGCACACTTCCTACTTCCTGGAGGCGGGGCCAACTACACCTGTATGCTAATGAGCTCTGGTCATGTGATCATTCTTGTCATTTGAACAAAATGCAACAAGTTCCCCCCCCCTCCAAAAAATAAAAAAATAAATAAATAAACAGCTTAGTTGTTAAAACTGATAGCTGTCACAGTTATATAGCAAAGAAATAAAAGTTCATTTGTGTGTGTGTGTGTGTGTGTGTGTGTATGTATGTGTGTGTGTGTGTGTGTGTCATTACTGTCTCTAACAGACAGCTGAGGAATCAGTCAAATATACCTGTTATACATTGACACTAAAATAAACCTAAAAGTAAAAGAAATCGTCATAACTAATATTACAGATCATATGACCAGGGTCAAAAAAAAAAAAAAGAAAAGAAAAAGACAGAATGAAAGCTTACCCAGTCAAGCAGCTTCAATTGAAACCTAATGATTGGAATGGAATATTAAAGATGATAGTTTCACTGTATCATTTACAAAACAGCACAATAAACAATGTAAAGACGAAATGTATTTGACTGCATGTGCTTCCATCTTACATGGGAATCCATAGAAGATACATGTGTGTGACTGGAACAGTCATTATCAACAGACTGGATATTGTAAACTGCTTTATTTTCACAAGTATAAATCTTCACTTTTTTATATTTTTGACATTTCAATGTTATTTTCATTTCACTGTTTTGTAAATAATTACCATTAAAACAATGTTAAAGTACTGTCTAACTGTGTTTTATTTTCATGGTTTTGTGCCATCAGCAAAATAAGCGAAAATAAGAGTACAGTGAAATTAAAGCAATTTACAGTACCCTGCCCCTTTGTACACACTTGGTCCTGTGACCCTGAAAATGGGGGCCACGATCACCAAAATACAATCCGGTCAAGAAATAACATCATGGTACAATTGAGGAAAAGTTGAGTTTGATGTGGCCTGTGAATCACGGAATATTTTGCTTGCAAGGATTGTGAAATGGATGGCCAGTCTGAAAGCCAAAAACAGTTTATGTCCAAACTTTGCGGGCGGCCTGATAATTCAAAAGTCGGTGTCTGTCTTGGACAGAAGCTTGGCTTCACTCTTTCACTGACTACTGTGACTAAATTTGAAGTACCTGAGAGGAACTTTTGAACTTTTCTGAATTGTCAAATGGATGCTGTGTTAATATTCTTTGTAAAAAGGCATTTCATTCAAGTACCAGCATTCCTATAGTCCACTAGAATATAATGGTTCAGGTCAACAGCTTTCCTTGGTGCACTTTGAGTGCACTGCACCCAAAGTGAACTTAGGAAAGCTGTTGACTCAGTCCAAAATTTGGCACTAAAAAAGGTGTCCATTAGTACAGGTTTGACTGTATAAACTGACAACAGGTATTCAGCCTCACATGAAAAAAGACAATTGTTTCCTCACACAAGTTTGTGTGCACTAAAAGGCTCAATGAATTTGACCTCACCTGATATAGACACTTGTTTTTTGAACACAACTACAAACATGAAAAGTGCATGCCATAATTCCTGGTATGATTCAAACAGCCTCACAATGGCCGTCAACAGGTTTCAATAATTCAATTATTTTAAAATGACAGGTCTGTCATTTTTAAACAAAATTTAAATCAACTCTGAATGCCAAATATTTCATTTTTTATTCCATAAAATGTCTGCTTGCATTGTCCACCTATGAAAAGTGCATGGCAGGTCAGCTCCCCGAAGAAAGACAATCGAACTTTTAAAAAAAGATACCTGGTGGGCAAGAAGAACAACAATTGGCCTGTCTTATAAAGATTTATGAGCCAATCAAGATACCACGGCAGGCCATCACCATATGGTACTGGCTTCGTCTCTTTCCTTTCTCTACAGCGATCTGCCTTTTGTCCGCTACTGCACCCTCGGGCTGGGCCCAGATGCACACAAATTTAATTTAATTTTAAAGTGGCAGTTTTTCCTTGTGTTAGCACAGAATTTAATAAGTTTTATGAACATTAAGACATGTAATTGAGTTTGCTAATGGTGATGGGTTTTTGCCTGAACCCTAAACAATTACATTTCCTGTTTACAAAAAAACTTTCACAATAAAGGTGTGAATTATACCTCCATTCCTTCATCATGATAGATTATTATGGTATCAATACCCTAGCCACTTAGAGTTATGTCATTTGAAATAATTTGTTGTGTTAACAAAGGTAACCAACACGCTTCTTATCTCATATTATGGTAAGTGTTGCCTGTACGTGTTCCATCTTTCAGCGGCCCCTGGTGACAGGGAGGCCACTTCTCCATGCATCAAGTATGGGGGGTATCTTTATTTTATTTACCCTCCTTAAGACATGCCACCTCTCTTATAAAGCCACACTTGTGCTGCATTTTGGGGTGGCTTTATAAAAGGGTGACCACTACACTTGTGCTGCATTTTGGGGTGGCTTTATAAAAGGGTGACCACTACACAGAGCATACATACTCGAGGTAAAAACTTCAATAAGTAATATTGCTGAATAAGATAGGCACATATGTACATACCAAGTTTGACCATCTTCAATTTAATTTCTATGTATTAAATTGATGTTCAAAGGTCACTTTCTCCCTCATGGCAATTAACCCAAACCTTACTGGCGAGAAAAGAAACATTCTCGATTTCAAGACAAACACATAAAAGTGTACCAGCATACACACCATTTACAAACAAAACACACACAAAAAAAATCCCAAGGTATGGAAAGTGGAAAAAAACGTACAAAAGCACTCACATTGTGTGACAGTCTGTTGCACTGAACATGATATCTGTACAGGCTACAATTCCTGACATCAAGGACACCCAACACATTTTCCACCATGATGACAATCGTACTGATGTAACTGATGCCACAGACTCATAGTTGTAAGGATGACAAGATATCAAAGAATAAGACCTTTTTAAATTCCACGAAATGCACCCTATTATCATAATATTTCAATTTAAAAACATACTATCAAACATATGATCTATCAGTCCTCTCCTATCTGTTACTTGTCAACTTTGAAGAAATGTCGATCTTTTGTATTTTGTAAAATTTACCTTTGATCTCGATGAGGAAAACACAAATACTTGAGCATAATGAATAAATTATCTGATTATCATCTCTTGTTAATATTCATACGGACAAAAAGGCACTTAATAACTTTACATGGTAGGAGCTTAATCTATTATTTTGACATTTACGAGCTTGTGAAAACTTGAAAAAAAGCACTTGTTACGGGATCTGAAGTGGCGTGGACCATTACGCACAGTGACAGCCCAACCATAAAAAATATGCATATGATACAAGGGCTTGTCTGTGAATGCAGATCACAGACAAGTGTCTGGCTACGTTCAATCAGATCAAAGTCTCGTCAATCAATGCAGGTAGTTATGAATTTAATTTGAACATAATTTGTCTCAAAACTTTGAAAACGTTCCATTCAAGCCCTCAAGATGTACATAATTGTTTTTTTGTTCCGAGCATGTCCCCACAAAAGCACCACGGGGGGCTGATGAAAATACATTCAACTTTAAATATTTTATACTTCTCCTCTTTTATTGTCTTTCATCTATTTATTCTTGGAACTGCAGAGAAATCAAAGAATGGTGCATCAGCTTCCATCAATTAAACCTTGTCTGGGGGCATACATGATGCGTGTGGCGCTGAATGACCCAAGATGTGAGACTGAAATCAAAGATTGCATTGACCCGCAAAGATGGGGTCATATTTTGGCCAAAACACCAAGCCGCCCTTCGGGGATGGACTGCGGGAAATCTGAAGATGCACAACGGCATTCAGTGGACCAAGCGAAAGTCGGAAGAACATAGCTGAACATCAGCGGCAGGACAATGACAGCCAGGCCCAAAGCTAAAGTCTTTATCAACTATACAAAACACACAATAAAGCCACTTCAAAGAAGATTTCTGCCAGTTCCGCACGCAACACCAACAATGAAATCCTGGGGTGTATCCTTGCAGCTGTGCCATGGACCTACAAATGCACTTTACTTTTATTCTACACTGAAATATTCAACCTCTGCTGTTCCCGCTACCTGTTGACATTAGCTGTAACAGATAAGTCCCCAGATGTGGGCAGAATGAAAAGAACAGCACACCGACTGGAGGCTTAGGACTTCTGATTACATAAAGCCGAACTTGGAAATAACAAAAGCGAAATTGCTGAAAAGAAGACTTAAGTATGATGACATATTAAACTAATGTATTTTAGCTGTTTATTATCTTTGCCAAATTTAAAGAAACCTTAATTAGCATTTGGGTAAATAACTGACAATATCACTGGTCCCTGGGATGCACAAAATTGATATTATTTCCTTCTGTGAATTCACTGAATTTTGTTGTATTTTAAACTTTGCTTATTCAGCTCATGACACAAAACCATGAAAACAGAAACATGATGAAATGGTATTTTAATATAAAAAAAAAAAAAAAAAAAGTATTTTAATATAGGTCAAATAGGTCCAAAATAGCAAAATTAAAACTTCAGTTAAATGCCCGAAATGCAAAAACCATGAAAATTTATACACATGAAAATAAGTACATTTACAATAAATAAATGGGTGGAGACATCTAGTCCCAGGTGTTCCCTTTGACCCACAGATGAGTTGATAAAGCCAAAGCACTAATTATACCACGGGACAATAATACTGCACACACGCCTGTGTTTTTCAGACATCATACGAAAACCTGAATCACAGAGAATTAAATTCACATTTTTTATACACCAGTGGCTGCAAACGTATGTCATCTCCAACTGCTACCACGGAGCAACAGGTCAGGGAAGCATAAATTCTCAACAACACAACAAGTAGAGGGTATAAAGACGACCTACCTGCCTGTCTGACACCAATGTAATCCAAATGGGATATTGTAAGTCCTCAGTAAACATATATTCTGTCCCATGCAGAACAAACTTTGTCTATGTGAAATGAACTCTGTCCTTCAAAACTCTGTATAATTTCCTGGCAACTGTCAGTCGATATAAATTGTACACATTGACCTCCATCTTGAGTCCGTGCCGAGTAAGACGACTAATTCCAGGTGGACGCTTTCCTGGATATTGAATATGCACAGCAATCTGGGAATGGCTCCACACACATTGTCATGTCAAAACATGAGAATTCTACCTCCATTTCACTTCATATCCCATAACTGTGTTCATATGTTCACGGCGAGTTCCAGTAAAACTCCAAGAATCTCTGCCATCTGGGCCGCGGGCCTGCTGTCTGTTATGCCAATTGGAGACTTTCACAGAAATGCAGCCATGCGGAACCTGGACAATGCCCGGCCAAGTAGCTCTCTGAACAAAACCAATTGGGGAGCTTGCAATCGGTCCATTCATACAGCCGCTGTGAGTTGTTTGGCCTGATACTCAACCTTAATGAGCAAGCAGCAGCAAACACTAGAGGAATCTAAGCCTTGAATGGCAGCCATAAACAGGCTTAGATTGTTCATGCAGCTCTAAACTTGTTGTTCAAACTGAAGAGGCAGAAATTGTCTTCCCCCGGATTTGAGCTCACACTTTTTTGGGTTTAATTCACGTCAAGATGTAGATTGAATGCATTTCGAGGCACCTTTGTCCAGGAACACAGCTTTGTTAACTTTCTTGGTCAGGCACTCACACCTGCCTAGAAGGGGGCTTACAATGATGTTGAATATATGTACAAACAGAGCGATCTGACAGCCTGTGGTCACGGCAGAATATCTGCACTTGAACTTGACAAAGTGCTGATAAATGTAGCACCATACACGTACAGCTATGGCCCGGCACAAGTGGGATCAAACTCGTGCACAATCAGGATGATTCTCTTTTTACTGAGTACGTGTCAGCGAGTTGTAACCTCCTATAATGGGGTAGTTTGTCCCTAACAAAGCAGAGGAAGAATCATCTGTTTTCTGCTCTGTGACGGAACCTGACAATACAATTGACACATACACGTGCACCTAAGAAAGCAAGGTAAAAGCCACATGGCAAACCAAGTTAAATAGCACGAGAGTTCCTGCACGGGGGCTGCAGGTGAGGCATAGTTTAAATCTCGGGGCAGGGACTTGAGATTTTTGCTGGCTCGGCTAGGACGCCATCTCTGCTCAGGTGCACATTACACCATTCACCTAATTACAAGACCAATCTCTGCTTTCAAGGGTTTTGTTTGCAACAAAGTGTCTTAAAATATCACTGCAAGACCATTTTTGAGGGACTATATCTGCCTAGTAGAGTTACTTTGTTTTTTGCAAAGGGTCCTCTTGATCAGTCCCTGATGGGGCTGTCTTAACTTAAGCCTTGGTAGGGCCTTTTTGACCAGTCCCTGATGGGGATGCCTTGACTTAAGCCTTGGTAGGTCCTTTTTGACCAGTCCCTGATGGGGATGCCTTGACTTAAGCCTTGGTAGGGCCTTTTTGACCAGTCCCTGATGGGGATGTCTTGACTTAAGCCTTGGTAGGGCATCTTTCACCAGTCCCTGATGGGTCTGTCTTGACTTAAGAAAAGAGGCCCTCTCCATCAGTTCCTGACACAGTCACCTTAACAAGTTATTGACATAAGGCAATATGTATACTCTTGTGTAATTACTTACATGGGTGACTATTCAATTATGCCACATATTGAAATGCACACACTGTAAGGCAAAGACACTTCTTCCACGACAGAAATGAAAAGAAGACTTCATAGTCTCAGAATCTGAGGCAATTTAAAATTTAAAGATTCCACTTAAATGTGAAGAATACACATCAAAAATACCATTAAGATAAAGCAATCTAAATTAACGCACAGGCACAGATGTCTTCATGACTTACATATTTGACTTTTTAATGCATTTTTTTTTTGGGGGGGGGGGGGGTGTTTTTGCAAGGCCTGAATGATGGACCTCCTAATTTACAAAATTCTTGCCTGCAGCAACTTGTCTCTGAAGGCTGGAGGGTTTTGCGTGATTTTTTTTTTACTTGGTATGCAAAGAGGGCAGGACAATCATGCATATTTTCAATATGTACGTGTAGTTACAGAAAATGGACATTATTATAACCTAAATATAGCACTTTTTTGTACAATTGTTAGGAAAACCCAAATTTTGCACACACTATTTTGGGAGTTACAAAGTTATGTAGCCCAAGTACAAAAATGATGAAAATGTCAAAAGACTGTATTAAGCTGAAGAGCTTGTCTTTTCTCACCTGTGAGGACTTTGTCCTTATTGTCGGGCCCATTACAACCACAGGTAAGATTGTCTCTTACTACAAGAATACCAAAAAGCTCACTGTGAGACAATTTTCATGTAGTTCATGTTAACACCTTGCCTACAAAGCAAGACCTTCAAGTGCTTTCAGGTTCTTGCCCGGAAACTGACCATAGCCCCACACTGCAGGCCAGGTAAAACACTGGCCCTGCCCAGTAATGGCAAGCAGGCAAAATGAGCCCTAATGATGGTAATGTCTGGGAAGGGAAGTTTTTCGTCTAGGTATGGACACCAAAATAGTTCATTTGCTGGTACATAAAGCTAACCTTTTTTTTTTTCATTTAAATAAACCCAAACCGCTTCCATGTAAAAGTCATCAGACTCAATCTTTTTACTTTCTCGTCAACAGGAAGCAGGTTTAGTGAGAACTGTAGATATGGCCCAATGAGACAGCATGTCCCCAGGTCAACAGCTTTCCTTGACTTGAGTTGTTCCCAATCTGTGCCAAGGAAAGCTGTTGACTCAGGAGAGGGTTAAAACAAAGTAGTTGTGTGCTGACAGGAGGAGGAAGTAAGATGAAAAGAGACAAATTGTGTGCCACATACCTGTAGACACACCTGCCCTCCCCAGGTTACCCCACCCTCATGACCAGGGTGCAGATGTCTCTGTACTTATGGGGTACAATGCCAAACTCTCAGTAATCCCATTTAATAAGAGCAAGTGAGACAAAACCTCTTCATTTATTAACTCTTTGAAGCCATTATCCTGACATCAGAGTTTCACTCTGCTGTAACCATAGTAACACAACCATATTTATAATGTTTCTACATTTCAGAGTTATAACTTGTTTCTTGGTAACCATCGCAACACTGTGGCCTCTTAAGTATGTTTTGCGAGTAGAATTGACTGCTTTGAAAAAAACTGAATGTGTTCTCAAATCAAGGATAGGTATGTTATTTAGTGTAAATTGCTGGTTGGATTCTCAAGGATTCCACTGGAGTGTGATGAAAATGCTACTGGGGTAAGATTTTGAAATATTTTATCTTGTGTGTTGGTGTAACCATAGCAACAAGAGCTTTTAATCCATGCAGCACCTGGGATCTGTTGCACCTATGCATGTCAAGTCGAGCATAAGATAATCCAATTTCCCCAGAGACGTCTCAACAATTAAATTTAAATCCCATGTCTTTGGTCTTTTGTTCAGGTCATATGGCACACAATAGAGACCTAATACTACCCAATGGGGTTAAACATGACAAGTCAATTATCCATATTAAGTTGTTAAATATCGTAGATGAGGCATCCTGTGGAGAAATAGAGTCCTATTCGACTGACCCAATACCTGCAGGGGTCACGCTTGTACTGGGATACATTTCAAAAACAGAAACTTAATTAAATTGTACTGTTCTATTCCCCCTAACATGGGACATGTGTTAACTCTTTCAAATTCTGGACCGAGTCAACTGTTTTTCTCTGGATCTATAGGCAAGTTGGTACTTGAATGAAAGGTCTTTTTAAAAGGAATATGAATCTGGGATCCTTACGATAATTCAGACTAGTCTGACGTAGGTAGATCGACTTTAGTCGGGCTTGACACTAAAAGAGCTAATAGACACTTGCAATGGGCGACACATATTATTCCA
Source organism: Hermodice carunculata (assembly GCA_964020975.1). Lineage (NCBI taxonomy): Eukaryota > Metazoa > Annelida > Polychaeta > Eunicida > Amphinomidae > Hermodice > Hermodice carunculata. The sequence goes on along the minus strand of OZ026625.1, from coordinate 12,421,123 downwards.
CATGGTAGGCTCCCGCATCTTATATACGAGTGTGTAATATATATATATATATATATATATATATATATATATATATATATGCTTCCAAACTATTTTGAATGTAATTCCAAATCTACATTAGAATATGTTCATTGTTTTTTATTTTCACTTCTTTTTTGAAACTCTGGAGCACAGTAAGCAAACTCCTTGTAAAGGGACTCGATGTCTCCTCATCTGGCAAAAATCCAGAGCTTTCCTGCAGTGTCTGCCTCTTGAGCAGCTGAGGGAGCTGTCATTGTGTAGTTCACAAATCAGGTTTAATGGTGGACCAACTTGTTTATTTTGTCATTTCCCTATTGTCAAATAAAGAACTGTCCAATAGTGTTCATTGCAACAATACAGAGGGCCCATGTAAACAAAATGTTTGCCCGAAATTACGGAGGTGCATTAACCACATATTGTTGCTAGGCAACGGGGTGTATTACAACAAAGTCAAGAGTGCAGGGCTTAGTCTGTGATTTACAGAGAGACAAAGCAAATACTGTAAATTGCTTTATTTTGGTCCTAATTCCTATTCAAGCAAGGTTTAAATACTATTTCAATGTGTTTTTATTTTCAGTCTTGTGCCATCAACAAAATAAGAGAAAATTACAGTGCAGTGAAATTAAAGCACTTTATTCTGTACAGTACTTGAAATAGTAAACTACACCCATCATTAAATATGCATCGGTGCACACTTAAAGGGTTGTATTCTAATCCATTTACTGTACATAGCCTTATTTTTGGGAGTATTTTCATTTTATCATTTTATTTTCACAACTTTTGTGATAACAGTAAATCCACATATTTGAAAATGCCACGGAACTTTGGGACTGGATTGTTATTGTCTCCTCCCTGGCATGTTTTGTATCAGAAATCAATTAAAAAATAAAACAAACTTCATGTGAAACTTTCACAGAGAAAAGCGAGTAGGTTTCTACAGACAGACATCACTACATGCTAAATATAGAAAGAACACCAAAAAGCAAAAAATGCAGATCCCCCAATTCAGTCAAACAACCTGCTACAATTTATGTTTTATTTGTAACAAATTAATTGAAATTACCAGCATATTGATACCATATAAGTTACTGTATAAGTGCAAATTTTCCTGAAGTATTAATTTTCCTGAGTTGTGCCATTTGTGAAAATAAAAAGTGGAAAAAAACCCCAAATGCTCAATGTGCACATGACATTGTCTGGAGCTTAGCGTTACTGGTTGGTGATTCGGGAAAATAAAAACTGTGAGATTTTTATGTAATCCGTGAAAATTAATGTTCGGGAAAATTTGTACTTATACAGAACTCGGAATCATGGTAAAGCAATCTGGTATCCGATCAAGACGAGCAAAGTATATACAACATCTCTCATTTCATCACAGGATATTCACTGCTGTTTAACAAAAGAAAAAGAAACAAAACAGACAGAAAGAGAAAAAAAAAAATCTGCTGAAATCTGGAGAATATTCTTTCAACAGGGAAAAGTTCACTTTGTCAGTGATAATGTTTACCATTTTATACAACACATTTCCATTTCTGTTAATTTCAATTTAATTTTAATTTTAATTAATTGTGACGACACAAGTGGTGCTGTATGATTTTTTCCCCATCTATCCTGAACCACTTACACATGCCGACAATGAATAATTAATCTGCCATGATATAAACCTCATAAAAAATATTGACAATTGCCTGTGAAAATATCTCCTGAATGGCCTGCCCAAGTCAGCATGAAATGTATTCATGCAGTCAAATTAGACAGTAATCACTACCTGACACTAATAACACCCTAGACCATGTAGTACCCCTACATTTTCCCTCATTTTGAATTTACGCCAGTGGCCCTCTTCAGGTCGCCAACAATGCCAGATTAGCAACCGATATCAAACGACCACATAATCAAATTGGTCAGTGCCCAGGGCTGTGTTGCATAAGTTTTCTTTCCACCACCACAAATTTCTCGGCATTTGCATCTGTCTATGCGGATTTGTTAAAAAAAACGAGAGAGAAAAAAAAAAACAAACAAACAAAACAAAAACAAAAAACAAAAAAGAAATTGAACTCACATTTTCCACCACAAAAATCAAAACTGCTTTACCAATGTATAATTTTCAAAGGCCGAATGAGCCGATGTTTCAACTCTCCGACAGGTTAACCACTACAAGTGTTTGGTCATGCTCACTTAACTTCCGTAGATTTGAGATGTTTAATTATTAAACGTCACTGTTGAATTGCTAAAGGCTTTTCACGATGTGCATAAACTGAATGACTGAACGTTATCTCATGTCTGCTCTTCATGCAGGATTTGAGCTGTAAGACTCAATTCCCACAGCCTGCACAGTGTGTGTGCTTTCAACGGTGACCCTACACTGCAACTCTGAATTCAATTGTGATGATAATATCTTACAATTTATATCTACCTCTGACTTGTACAATTATATATCTTCATTTAAAGCATGTTCATTGATTTTCCCCCCATTGTGTGAGCATATTGGCCCCACTGGGCAGTTAAGGACTGCTCCCCGAGGGCTCTCGCACACAGATTCCCCCGCAGGCTGCCAGGATGGGGTGATTGAGTAAGCCTGGCAAGATTGGTTGTTTTCTCTGTTGGCAAAAATCACGAGGCGTGAAGAAAACAATCCCAAACTATGTCTTCATTGGGTGTGGTAAAGAAGCAAATGAGGCTGCTACTCGCCTTGTACCCACTGTCACCAATGATTGTCAAAGGTTTGGGTGGCGGAGGGTCCCTGGTATACTGGTACAAATAACAATTTTGCCCTAGTACAAGGTACAGAAAATAAGAAAATGTACAAATAATGGTTGGTAAGAATTACCGAAAATTAAAAGGGCTTCCAATATGTAAGTATGGCAAATAAGAATGCCTGGTGTGCAAGTACGGAAAAAAACCGTTACATCCCCCTTAAGTTTAGCTCCAATGGCATTGTACTATTTTCTTGGAATGACTTCCCCCGAAAGTGGCAACTGATTTGAAAAGTTTCAACAATTCTCTATGTGGTTTGACATATGTATTATTGGTCCTTGCTGTTACTGTTAATTATATGTAACACAAATTGTAAAATAATTTAATTTTGCTGTATTTTTATTTTAACTTGTCTCGCTGATGCCATGAAAATTTGAAAATAAACACACGAGAAATACTATTAACATGTTTAATAGGACCTGTGTCTGAAACAGTGACACTAAACCTTCAGTTCCATGTCTGAAATGTAAAAAGCGTGAATTTTTTTTTTATGTAAAAATAAGTACGTTTACAGCATGTTGTCTCTGACAGCCTCACAAGCATCCTCGTAATTAATTTGTCTTTATTTAGTTTTTTTCCCCATCCTTTACGTAACCTCAGAGCAGACAGAAAAAAAAAATTCTGTGGTTGTAACTGGTTATGCAGGACCTCTTAAATGTCGTAAAAATTAATGACATCTTCTCATGAAAGCATAGGAGGGCTTTGAAGTAGAAATGGGAGCTGAGTTGGCCAGCACTGGAGATATCACTTAGATAACACGCAGAAAGTCTAGTATTGATTAAAAAAAAAACAACAAAAACAATAAATAAATAAAATAAAAATGAAATAAAAAACACTTGAAAAGTTCCATCATGAAATGAATAGATGTAAAACTAGATAAGTTATACTTTGATATTGTTTGTCATAGTCTGCAATATGATAAAGACATGTGGTCGCTGTCGTATATACTTAGCAGTCATGCTTCTGATTCACTTTCCATGGCATTAATTATTCTTTCAATGACATTCCAACAAGGCACTTCTCGCATCTTTACGTTTTCAAAATGCTATTGAATATACTGTGAAATAATTTTTTAATGTGTTTCAATGATCAAGGTTTTGCAGTTAGACTTGCCTGCACAGCAAACTGTTCTTGCATCATCTAAAGCAAAGTAAAGAAGGCCTGTAGCCTGCTTTACCAGTGATCCCTGCACACCCCAAACACATCTTGCCATTATGAAGAATGCTGGTGCAAGAGAGCACCTGGCTAAGTTTTACTATTTTACTGAAAGATATTTTCTGCAGCCTTTCTTTACACTCACTAAGATATTTTTTCTTTGTAATTTTTGACTCTAAATAGTTCAGATTTGATCATTTTCAGGCCTGTAGCCCAGGGGTCCGATTGGTCGGACCAACAGTTAGGTCAGAAGTTTTACTAAGGGATGGTTCAACATTATCATCATTTTTGAATTAGTACTTAGGGTACTGAATTTCCTGACCCCCCTCCCTCCCCCCTAATTACTACTTAAAAATGATGATCTTCCAAGAAATAATACCAAAATACCACAAAATCTGGGTTACAAATGACCATCATTTTCCATTATCTGTAGAAGTGTACAGGTCCATTTACCCCCCACCTCCCACCCCCACCCCCTGTACTGAAAGTACTGTTTATTAGGGATGGTTCAACACTTTCATCATTTTTGAATTAGTGCTTATAGTATGCAAGGGGGGAGGGGGTTAAATGGGTCTGTACACTTTCACTGAATGTGGGAAATGATGGTTAATTTTTGGTCTGTTTTGTGCAATTTTGTCATGATTGTTTGGGAAAATCATCATTTTTAAAGTACTAATTTTGGGGGGAGGGGGTTATAAAATTTAGTACCCTAAGTACTAATTCAAAAATGATGATAATGTTGAACCATCCCTAAAACAAACAGACATTTTGCTAAGAATTTCCAAATTTCTAAATTTGGCATGACCCAACTTTCAATTGAAGGGCACAGTGCTGATTTTACAAAATGATCAACAATTTCTGTGAGCAAGGATCTCAAGATCCTCTGCTGATCAAAACAGTAGCTAAGGTCAAGGTCAACAGGCTCATGCGACTTCTCAGTAGAAGGAGCTGTAGGCAGATGGGCTAGGTATGGGTATTTCTATTAGTTTCCATTGTAATTTGCACCTTTGTAACTTCAAAACCGCTCTACCTGGAAACACCAAATTTCTTTGGGTAAATGGTTGCATATACGTAACATACTCCTATAAGTTTGATAGCTTTTGTTGCAACACTATTTAACTTGCTGGAAACTATTTTAACATGGAATTTTATGGAAATACACACCTCTTGGCTGCAAGAATTTTGTGTATTGGGCTGTGTATTCAGCCAAATCCACATAAAATTGCAAAAATGTGACCTCTCCTATTCAATATGCCAGCCATTTGCACATTCTCCATCTTAAAAATTTTGGGACGAGTCCCTGGACAGTTATGCAATTTGAACTTGATCATGGTTTTTCATGAACAAGCAAAGACACGAGAATCTTCCTCTTGGCAAAAAAAAAAAAAAAAAAAATCTCTACCTGGCTGTATCTTACATGTATCACAGGCTACAGTGGCAGCAAGCCCTCTCACTGCACTATGCCTTGCACATCAATTGGAGTTAACATTCACGTTGTATGCCTGAGGATAGGAACATTGTGCGGGAGAGAAATACTAGCAGTGACGGACGGACATTTCTCTACGGTCTTATCATGGGGTTGTACCCCACAAACAATACCACGATAGCAAGACATACAGCCTATAATCTTGACATGTTTTATAGACAATTATCTCTCTCTCTTTCTTTTTTTTCCCTCCATTTTGTCTCCCAAGATAAAAACCCTGATGTAAATAAAAAAGGAGATCAGAAATGCCCATGGCATGCTGGGATAATTTGTTATATCTTTCGGTGGCTGTCATTCAAATTGGCACAGTAAGTACCTGTCACCGACATATAACAGTCCTTGACCCTTCCCCTAACAAACTACATTAAAAGTCAATGCCTTCAACTCTCTATTGTCCTGTTACACCAATTTTCTATCATTATTTAATTTAAATCCAATTAAATGGAACAATAAAATTTACAAACGTTTTCTCATTCAACGTGGTTTTGAACTTTACATCGTTTTTCTCACCAACACTTGTCATAAAATTTTAGACATAAAATGTAATATATCTCATTAATATTTACATTTACATTGCTTCAGATTTAATTATATGTTTTGAAAAGACATGTATCCTAGGGCATGCAAGATGGGGCTCGGGAGGTATAAACTGCAGACAAGCCTTGAAGACTGTTTTGTAGATTCAGATTAAATGGGTCTGAAAGGAAAATTCTTGGAATTATCATAGCAGTCATTTAAGTACAAGACTGAAACCTAAAGTTGTCATTAAAGCAAGGATATTTATGCGGACCAAAAAACTGTATTTTCTTTCTAACAACCATAATCCATTAATTTTGTCTGTACATGTACTTTAAATAGAAATATGTTTACCGGGCTTACAATTAGCTCTTTATCCAGTCAAATGCAGGTAAATTTTGCAGTTGGCTGGTAAATATTTACTCTTTGCTGAGGATCAAACTTAGGATTCTCAATGAAAATTAAAAAAAAAAAAAAACACAACTGATCTGTGATTTTTTTTTTTTTTTTTTTGCCAGTGAGCAAAAATCTTAATTTTCACCCAAAATTAAATCTTTATTTTGCATCTACTTCAAGACGCCAAAAATTTGATCAATGGCCCTCTGTTCCCTCCATCTGTATCTTCTTTCCTTTCTACCCTTCACTCCTCATCCTCCACATTTAATCCAACCGCCACTAAAAAGCTTTGAGTTTTTTGTTCCATAGCCAAACAATAGCAAAATATTTCATATAAAAATTCCATTATTCTACAAGTGAACCATCTGTCTTCAGAGAGAGAGAGAGAGAGAGAGAGAGAGAGAGAGAGAGAGAGAGAGAGAGAGAGAGAGAGAGAGAGAGAGAGAGAGAGAGAGAGAGAGAGAGAGAGAGAGAGAGAGAGAGAGAGAGAGAGAGAGAGAGAGAGAGAGAGAGAGAGAGAGAGAGAGAGAGAGAGAGAGAGAGAGAATCTTTTCCTTTAAAATAATCAGGACACACAAGTTTATATTTTTTATGAGAATGGTATAATATTTTGGTTCTTTTCTTTTCAAATGTCATTCAAGCATTTTGTGTAAACATAAAACAATACTTGGGAAATATATTACAGATCAAACCTTTAATTTGCTTGTCAGCTCAACAGGTCAAATTCATCTTATCACTATGACCACTGAAAAGGGAAGTGGTCATGTAATAGCCACTCTCCAAAATTAATGAGTCTTGGTACATACAGATGTTGGGTCATCACATCAGAGGCTCCAGATAACGGGGAAGGGAAAACACAAGGGCTGGGCAAAAATAGGTACAAAAAGTGAGAGCCCTATTCATATAACATGGTCAGCACTGTCTAAAAAGTGGGAGACAAGATACACTCAAGTGTTGTTTTTTTTTGAAGTGGGCAATCTCTCAAGCTTTATCGCAAAATATACAGCCTCCACTTGGCAATGCAAAATGAAGATTTAGACTTGACCTGTTTGTGCTTGAATGTCAGCCCCCTCTTGGGGAGTAGGTATCTTCATGAGAAATTTGAATCTTTTAACCATTATATGTTTAAAGGTTATGAGAAAACGACTATTGCAGTAACTAGCACTTTAAGGGTTAATATTGTGTTTTTCTTAGAGCTCATAGAGTGTCAACTATATCTCCAGCAGCCAATAATCCCAGCAACATGTAAAGGTACGTCTGAAATGAATAAGTTAGCACAGCAACACGCACCCTTTCTACCGAGAGAGACAGCTGCGAGGGAAGCAACATGCAGGCAGACAACTCGTCCTTTACAATAAAACATAAAATCAACAGATTACTGCTGGGGTTCCTCGAGGTGCTAAACCACCAGCAAATCTCTTTATTCGCATGTATAAAACCACGACAATAGTACATACACTCATGACACCTCCGTATTCCGCAGCAACACTCCCCATGCAGGGAGGAGAGAACCCGTTGACCAATACAAAAAATAAATGGAATTAATTGAGATTTAATGAAGTTACCTGAAGGCAGAGAGGAAGGACTATATGCAGAGGGTCACACCTCAACACCTTCCAGTAATTGCTTACAAGCGTTCTATCTCTCTCTGCATCATAACGAACTTTTCCCGCCCTTTGCTTCTCTTTTGTCTGTCCTGCTTGAGCGAGTCATGGTCACTTTACGGACCATTATGAGTATTAAATCTTTGTACAGAAATATCCAATGGGCCTACTATAATTAGATATTCATTTAATATATCTTCTGACATGCGGTGCACTGCCTTGTCCAGTGTCCGCACACCTTGTAATATTGACATGTACAGGGTTAGTGTTGTCAACCTTTGCAGAATTCATACTTTTAAACAGGAGAGGTTACAATAAGCAATGTTATATGTATTTGGCTGAATACATAACCCCATACACAGAATTCTTGAAGGCCAGAAGTGTGTATTCCTGTAAAATTCCATGTGAAAGTAACATTCAATAAGTTTAACAGTTTTGCAACAAAAGCTATCACACTTATAGGAGTATTTAAACTATATACAACCATTGACAACAAGATATTCAGTGTTTCTAGGAAGAGCAGTTTTAAAGTTACAAAGGTGCAAATTACAATGGAAACTAATGGAAATACATGTACACATACCTAGCCCACCTGCACACAGCGCCCTCTACTGACAACCCACATGAACCAGTTGATCTTGACCTTACCTGCTGCTCCTGCTGATCAAAGAATTCTACTGTTGACCCTCCCCCCCCCCCACCTTGGTGCTGAGACATCATATATTCTCATCCCTCAGAGTTCCCGAACTTATGTGTCCGTTTATTTGTGGGATCATAAATACTGACTCATATTTCAAAATCTGATTCCAGAGTTTTTCATTGAAAAGAACAAAGATACTATCTGATACCTGAATGTGGACATAACGTAGGCATGGGTATATATTAGAGCCTGACCGAACCCGAACAACCTAACCCGACCTTACCTGGTTTCAGGGTTGAAGCCCGGCTCGGGTTCGGTTTTTACAGTCACTGAACGTTCGGGTTCGGTTATCATTGTCAATGTTGGCAATAAAGTTAAACAAGATCACTGAGGTTACTTTGCGTACTTGTATACACCTTAAACAATGCAACAAACGCTACTTTGCAAATAAGTGCGTCACATGGGTTCCATTAATCGCCTGAATTACATTAACAATAGTAATGCCCCAGTGCAAAAGGCTAACAGATACAAACCCCTGTTTAAATAAGGCTTTAAATGAGCATCCTAAGATGTCTAAGTTTATTTATCGCATATTTGAATTGCATATACCGAACCCAAACGGTGCCCGGTTCGGGATTGGTAATGTGTACTGAGTACCAAATACCCGGTTCGGTTTCAAAATATATGTTCGGTCAGGCTCTAGTATATATCAACAGAACAGAAATTAAATTGTTCTGGGAGCAACTTATCTATAATATTTTTACAACAGGAAGTTGGCCATTTCTTCAATACATGAATAAGCTTGACATTTTCAGATATACATATAGTTGGAAACGTTATGCTTTTTAAATCATACAAATTAATTTCTATTTTCACTTAAAATCTTTCCGTCTCTTTTTGTATTTTTACGGTGACTATGAAATGAGTGGCATTCAATTTTATGAATATTTTTTGCATCTTCGTTCACAATTATGGGATTCTAGCTGGGCTTTGTGGAGTTGTAGTCAAACTATCTTTCCTTCAATTAAGGATAACATCTGCTGCAAAACTTTGTCTCTTTTTCAGCGTATCTTTAAACTGAATTCTCCTCTGCTTGGTTTTTATGCCCATTTGCTGGCCCAGTACATCATGCATGGGCATAGAAACCAGGACACTATAGTCAGTAGAATACTTGATTTTGAATATTCTCCAACGAAAGTTGCTTTTTCTGACTGTCGTTTTACCACCCCTACGATGCAGCAGGAGGACGGTGTAGTTGACACAAATCGTTATTAAATTTTTCATGATAATTTCATCAAACCTTGGGCCGATGAGCATATGCTTACAGTGTTATTAACTAGGTGCTTTTAATACATTGACGTTTGGCTTACTCCTTTTGATAGACTGCATCACGGAATCCTATGCTTGCTGTCCGCAGCCGGGTCATGGAGCCGAGACATGGCAAATGTGTCATCTCTTGGCTCCATGCTCCACGGTCCTTTACTTGAGGACCCGAGTTTGAGGAAGCTCTTGCCATTCATACTTGATATGACCCATTTTATCTATTTTTATTTGATATGACTTTATGTATGCATTTTAAGTCTGTCAGACGCTACATTTGATTTGTGTTACCCATGTTTAGATATTATGGTTACAGTAATGGAGGTTTTACTGAAATAATAATGATATTGGCGGTGCGCGGGGTGGTTGGATATACAGGGTTTTATGGCCATCCATCGGCGCATGTGACCATATACGAAGGTCCCATGCGCGAATGTATGGCTCGGGTCCCAGTGCCCGACCTCCCCGCCCTCCACTCCTGATGTCCATGCATGTGCTATCATTTTGATGAGTTTTAATAGTGTGCTGTATATTGAATTATGTGTACCTCTGTACATTTGGCATAATAATAATAATAATTATCTGTATGTATTTTGATCTCCGTGCAGCTAAAGGGTAATATGACATATTTTATTTATCTTTGGCTGACATGTTTCTCTGTATGTATTTTGATGTCTCCTCAAGAATGGAGGTTCATAAATATTATTATCTTTCAATTTAATTTGTCAAACTGTAGTCTATCCACATAATTTTCAAACTGAAACTGCACCAAAACTGAAACGATACATTTTTTTTTTAAAGAGAGTCGAAGATATCATACACATCCACAATTGAGACTGATATTCCTCATGCCTTAGGCTGTGCAAGGTGACCTTGACAAGGGAAGCTGGACACAGAGACTCGTTCATCGCTTATTTATCGTGACTGTGGTCAACCTGATCAAACACAGTCCACTATGATGAGAACATGTTTACTCAGTGTTTCCTAACACAAACAACTCTGGTCATCCATTCATCGCAAACAGGTATATATGATTGACTATCGCCAAGATGGTTATATAACATTGTGTAGATATGCAAATATCAGGGACAGCAGTCTAGCAGCGATAAGTTCATGCCTGCAGGCTACCTTGGACGTCTTGAGCTACAGCATCTCTTTACTACTATACATATATTAGTTAAGCCACTCCATATAGTATTCATATTTGACTTTTAGTGGCACTCTTACCTCATGGTCTATTTCATTTGTACCTCTACTGAATTTTACGAAATCTCTTTTTTGTCAATGACAACATACAAAATCATGACGGAGCCAAAGATGACCAGTTCTTCCTGCCAGAGTGAAATAATTCACTGACATTAATATCTTCAGGCTTTGAGGCACAGTGCACCAAATGCACTTAAAAAAAAAAGGAAGTGACTTACATAGAAAACAAAATGCTAATTTCGGAAAATTGTAATTTTAAATTTTGCCTGCATAGTCTGGCTGAGGTCATTCAACTTAAGAGCAACTGCCAACAGGAGAGGTCACAATTACCAATTGAACATATACACATATTCAGTTCATACACAATCCAAAGGTTTGCTCTCAAGATAAATTAACATGTTTTTCGCCAAAATCACTTTCAATTTTGAAACTAATTTTGCTTGAAAGTGATTTCAGACTGTTCACGTGTAAAAAAAAGAATGCATTTTAGAAATTCCATCCCTCGGTAAAGTTATGCACATTGAATGCAAAGTGTTCTCACAAGGAAAGTTGAAGCCTATTTGCAATATCAAATTGATTTGATGTGTGACAATATGCACGTGCATGCGTCTGGTCACCTGGCAAAGTCTTGAAAATGACACAACTCAATGCTACGTGTTGTGTTGACAGATTTTGCACAAAGAAGGAACCGTTATAATGATGCTCTCCAGAGAAACGTGCAAACAGAAAGACATCCGAAAGGACGGGCAATGAAATCAAATAAGCAGAGGGGATATTTCAAGTGTTTCCAATCAAGACACTTGTAAATTGGACGTATACATGACAATGACCAAGTCCATGTGGTCAAAACACCAATCTTTTCGCACATACATGACAATGACCAAGTCCACGTGGTCAAAACATCAATCTTCAACTTGGTGCGATAATACCTTTGTAAATGAGAGCATTGATGAAAACGAGATACAAATTAATAAGTCATGACCCTCAAACTCATCAAGTACATGTACGTCTTAGTAGGTTCAGTTGTGTTAAAGGTTTATACATCAGAGGTTATACATGTAGTTCTGTATCCCATCCTAAAAGTGGAAACTCACAGTTAATTGCATACAATTTTTTTGTTTTTTCTAAAAATATTTACAATTGTGATTGGTCTAGAACTTTTTATTATGTTTTGTTCACTGCAGTGTTGCACCACTAAATATGCTAATCTTTACTGAGTAAATTGCATTTCTTTTCATTTTTCATGAGCAATGATAATGACCAATACCCACATTGCCATCATCGCCATCTCTAAAGGTCTCAAAAGAGGTCATAACCCTGTGCAAAGCTATGTGTACAGGAAGCAATTTTGGCCTCAAAAATCTAAACTACCTCTTCAGATGGTATCACCGCAAAGCACTTTACAGATTATAAGGTACTTGGTTTTGTGCATGTGAGCACAGATAACTGACTTCAGGTACAAGTCAGTTTGGATCGGAGGAATAAAGTGCTTTACTTTCTTTGTGTGAACAGGCTACAATACACATAACTCCAGTGGGCTGGAGGTGTGTATTACCATTGGATTGCATGTTTAAGAATGGTTTGCTTATTTCTACAAGCAATTAACAAGTAATAACATTTACAAAAACTTTTCAGCTATACACTCGGCTTTGCCATGATAAATTGTGTGTTAATTTCTACATATGACAGTTTCAAGGTTATCATGCAGCAAGGTACAACAGAGAATAATGTAAATATAGAAACCTAGCCCAGAGGGATTTATATAGGCAAAGCCTGTTTGCAATTTTTTTTTCTGCATAAATATGTTGAAAACAACCTAGCCCTCCTGACTGAAGTGCCCTCTTGTGGACAGACATGAAAACCTACTACTCTTGCTCTTCCCTATTACTTGCCATCCTATTTGTATTCACAGGACTGTGGCCTGAGCCTTTTCAATTTTGTGATTTTGAACTCAAGATCTCTGATCCTGATGCAGAATCATTTAGTCTTGCTACATGTACAATGACTATTTATTGACCTTTTACCCCTGGAAGTAGAACCGAGTCCCTTAACTCTTTCATTCCCCACTTTGACAAAAGTAAATGTGCTTTAAGGCAGCATTATGATACCAGATTCATATTTTAAGTAAACTGACCTGTCATGCAAGCACCAGCGTGCCCACAAGTGAGACCATTATAACAGTCCAGGTCAACAGCTTTCTTCAGTGTACTTCAGGTGCAATGCTGAGCTGTTGACTCAGCTGACCCTTGACATTGACAGGGTTAAACCATTTTCCTCAGTGTTTTTTAGGCTCTTATCAGCGTGGAGAGCGAGGTACTCATTGCAAAATGCACTGATCTCACATGAGATCCTGGTACATGTACATGTACTTGAATGAAAGCCTTTTTTTTAAAATGATGAATCTGAATACAACACGCTCACTTCACCTCAGCTGAAAACAAGTCAATGGAATTGCATGCATACCTGGTGTGGTGGAAGTCTTACGGTACACCTGCAGAACCACTGCCTCTCAATCGCTCAATACAGTTGCTATAAAACAGTTTCCAGCAAGACCAGGCTTCATCAGTGATTAAATACAAGACACAATGCGACATCCACCTGTAATACTACTTCAAGAATGCTCCGCTGAAGCTGGGCATGGGACACATTTAATACCTCAACATTTCCAGCTTGGTTAACAATAGATAAAGCTGTGCGACAATTTCACATATCATTGAACCTGTGCAAGCAAGGTTTACCGTGGGTAAAATTAGCCTGATAACACAGAGCTGGCCCATTACAGCTTACTCAAGGGACACTATGAATACCTGAGCAAAATACCAGGGAGATTAGCGACAGGGAACACTATGTTTATACCCCAGTGATGTGACAGCTACTATATAGGTGTTATCCAACCTAAAGATAATAACACCTCCCTATGTCATTCATACCCTTCCGGGTGTTCTCACACTTTGTCTGGTCAAAATATTTTGTCACAGTTATCTAATTTTATGAGAAATTAAACGAAAAAATGTTTTAAAGTCCATGTGCCTGTATAACGATATAAAATGCTTTATTTCTTGTCAAATTTGTGTGCAAAATTTGGCTGGAATCTGCTGAAAGTGCAGAGATGAAAAATGACAGATGCATGTTAACATGATCAGGTCGTGATGTGGTTCCCACAAGATGTCACACAGATAAAGATGGCATGACATAACGCTATCAGTGCAGTCTCTCCGATCACCTTTTCCCTGACAATTTCCCACAGATTCTTAAGACTGGCGCACAATTTAGGAGTAATGAGGTGTTGCCTATTTTAGGAGAAAAACGTTAATTTTTAGTGAGTTTCACCCAATTTACCAGCATTTTTTTTTGAGCAAAGGGCAGCTCATCATTTTCTCAAGAGAACAGACAGTACACAATGGGGGAGAGCTGGGTCATGCTGCTGTACACTTTCAACAATATCACAAAATTATGACAACGAAATTACATGCAATCTTTAGATTTGCCACTGGGAACTACTGGGGTGTGGGTGGGAGGAAGACGAGAATTACTTACGTGGGGAGCCCATTAAACATAACTTGTGCATGATCACCTCAAATAAGAACTAAAAGTAAGCCAGGGTTTTCATGACTTTGACTTCTTTTATTGTCAACTGAACTGGAAGATCGCCATCTTTAAATGCCAAGAAGTACTCTTTCTGGGGTTGGGGGGGGGGGGGTTCATGAAAAAAAAAAGTACTCTGTGTACTTTCTTGAAAGCATTAAAAATGTTGAACCATCTCTAATATTTATCAAATCAGTTAACTTCAACCACACTTAAAAGAAGTGTTCACCACAGGAAATGGGCTGGTTTGGTAACTGGCTAAAAAGTAGTTATCTCTACATATCTCTACACAAAATACAACCTGGGCAACTTGAAAAAAAAGCCTTTATATAGGGGTACATACCTGGGCACTATCAAAGTCCTACCTCAAAAACTTCTTGGGTTATGGTGTGGAAACCACAGTCTCTCTACTGACTGACTAACTGACATGAGCAAAGCTATATGCCCACCTTCATTGAAGGGGGGGGGGAGGGGCATAAAAAAGGCAGGACTGTGTGTTTGCCTTCTTTTTTTGGTTGTTTTTATCTTTCCCCACATAGTACTTCTTTTCTTTTAACTTAGCCACTCAAACAATATCTGAAATAAAAACAATGTGTATCTAACCTAAATCTTCAGTAAATATGTAGACAGTTCACTTTGTAAATCATGCACTTATGATTTTGCAGGCAAATAGTTGACTACCAGATCTGTGACTATACGGATGATACATTACAAGGCATGCCATGCAGGCAAATACCAGACTTATAAATAGATAAAACAGGTACTAAGTAAATAAGTGATGACAGTATGTGTCAATAAATCAGTTGTGAAAATATATTGGTTTAAACATATTTTAATTTTATTTCCAACGAAGAAAAAAAAAATCAGAAAAAAGGCCAAGCCTATATGAATTCCCCTCGCAACAAGTCACAGGACATTACTGTTACGTCATTATGAAACAGAAGTAAGACATCATTGATAGTAGCCTGAGTAGAGAGAATGGCACTGACTGCAGTATATGAACAATCGAGGAAGAACAGTGATACTTTAATCGATATTGATACTGGTATTGGCCCACGCATGGTCACTCGTACAAAAGAGGACCACAATTAGAATGACTGTGTTACACGTTACAAGGAATCAAGTGAAACCAGTGTGGGCCTTAACTAAATCTACCAGTGCTGACTACGTCATCCTGTTCGGCCCCAAAAACATGCATGTTATCTGCTTTAGAACATTTTGAACTTCCATTAAGTAGCATATTAAAGTAAAAGGAGCTATTGGCATGATTGACATTTGCAAATTATCAATAATGTAACAATGACATTCATCATAAAAAGATACTAATATATCAATGCATCACAGTATTTTTCCATTTGCACTTTAAAGTTTGCCCTCAGTTGGTCTAATGTGGTATCATTCTTACCCTAACAGTAGATAGTATGAAAAAAAATTTTTTTGTTTAACTGATGTGCAGGCTACATTTATTTCCTGGAATTAGAAATATTTGTTGTTTTCCCTGCTATACCACAAAAGATGTGTCAAAGGACTTTCAGGCCAGGATTAAATGAAAAGGACGTTTAGAGTAATTAGAAAATTGACTCAGTACTTTAGAACATGTATTGATACTTTATCAAGAGAAAGCAGATTGGGAATGTATCAATAACATAACATTACAATTGATGACAACCGCTTCAACAACACAACAGTGTCATAAATAATTTTGTGGAAACAAAGATAAAGCCATTTACATGTAGTAAGAATGTGTCACAGGAAAGTTTCAACCATAAAATGAGTAATGTGTTACCTTACACTATGCATTGAATGTATTCATTTCTACATTTTCTTTTTCTTTTTTGTGCTTTAAAACATTTTACGAGACATTTCATTGAAAGTTTTAATTCAAAAGGTTGGACAGACTTTGTGTGAAACCTGTGCTACAACATAAGTAATAAAAAAAAATACACAAAAATGCACCAACTTATAATACTCAATAATACAGGCCTAGGGATGTCACTGATCTCTGCTATTACCCAATATATGATTAAGTTGTTCCAGTATTACACTTAACAGATATGACATCTTTAAGTTCATTAGATCGCACCATAATTACACTCAACCCCGTGGCTACTCCACAAAGGCTTATCCACCTTAAGCCTATAGTAGCAGAAATTGTACGATCCAAATTGCCGCCTGTGGTCTGACCTGCCGGCTTCCCACAAAGATCCATAATCCCTATGACAATAGAGACAATACTGCTCATATAGTACTGCACTATGGAGACTGCGATGGTGGTCTCCATTATGTTTAAGGTGTTAGCACAGTTAAGATATATAGCCAGACTGGATCAGTCCATGTTAACTGATGCATGATACCTTTATATTCAAATGTCACATATCTTTTTGTTTTTTTGTTTTGTTTTAAATCAAGGCTCTATACTCCAAATGGCGTAGACTCAACTGAATTCACGCAAATTTATTTTAATCGTCTGTTGTGTCATATCTGTCAAGTCTCCCCCAGGTTGGTGGGAAATTGCCCAATTTATTGTTTTCACTTTGGTACTTGTCAGACCATCCTTGGCCTGCTGTGGACAATCTCCATTACAAAAATAAATTTTTCTTCTCAGAGTCAAACCTAAAGAATGATCTTTATGGGAAAAACAAGTCCCTCTGTTTCTTGTCAAAGCAATGGATGGATGGATCTATAATTCTGTTGTCTACTTGCATAGAGATAAATTGTTCACAAAATCATTGATATGGTTTTCTTTACATAAACTTCAGTCAATTTGCTTCAAAAATATATATTCTGCCTTTTAAATTTCAATGAGATTCTTAGAGTGCAAAAAACATCAGATAAAAACACAGCACCACACTGATCCCATTCAAGACCATGAAAGCCAATCAGTAAGCTCTTTTAAACATAGTTGTACGTAACTTCATTCCAACATAAAGAAAAAAAGAAAAGAAAAAAAATCTGCATTTAATGGTATAACAATTTAAGAATTAACAATGAGTGTTATGTTCAAGGGTCACATTATAGATCTAGTTTCTGTTTCTGTGCTTCAGCTTGACTTGGGATTGTCAATTCTTACATCACATCTAGTTAAAAAAAAAAAAAAGAAGAAACGAAAAAAGATCTAATCAGAGATTTACCCTGTTGGAGATACAGAAAATATTTAGATCCCCTGAACTGTACTATCTCTTCTGTTGTCTCATGCTGTCAGCAAATTTTCCTGTAAATGCTATTTCAGCAGGAACCACAGGACAGCATATTAAACTGATTAAAATGATCTGTTCTAACTTTTCACATTTTGTGCTGTTTTGACCACTAGTATGTTAAATTAAATTGGAAAATGTCTTCCCATCAAGTTTCTCTGTAAGACAGAACTAGAGTCAGTCCTAACATCTCTCTGACAAACTGCTATTCCTCTTTTATATGTTAATTGTGTACACAACAAAGTTTACCTGAATTTAAAGGACTGGGTGCAACAGATAATGTTTACAATAGCAGATCAAGAAACATAGGGTGACTTCAATCACGACTCTCAAGGAGTCAGCATTAAAATTCCATAGGTGTCAACCCCCAAAGACGCGTGACCATGGGAGGTTCTTGTAAAAAGTGCATGAAATCAAACAAAATAGTCAAATTTGCCTCAAAACCCCTGTCATTTTAAGAACTTTTTCAGTCTCCAAAACAGGAGTCTCCCATTGAATACGGGAGAGTTGACAGCTATGAAATTCTGAATGACTTGCACAGTCCTTGGGCCCAGTGTTCTCCACACAGCCCTTGGCTTTCAACATTTGAGACAAGTAGTGCCACCTAGTGTTCAACTGGCCCATTACACAAAATGCTTCAAAAGACAGGGGTGTGTTTTAGCAGGATGCTCATGACTGCTTGCCTTGAAACAAAGAAACTTACAGAACATTTGAAAATGTTTTGCCTGCTGAACACAAGGCAGATGTCATAATTCCGTAAACCCAACACATTATCTCTTCGATGATTTTTCAAAATAGATATTGTTATCTCTCCTACCACCAGTAGAATCCACATTTCATAATTTCAAGATGCTGCATGCATGAAGTGTAAAGAGAATAGATTTCACCTTTTTGTTCCATTTAAACTTGAAGTTGACCAGACACAAAGTTCAGGAGAACAATTTTTCTGCATTAATTATTTTACATGTATTCTTTTTGACTGATTGCTTGGCCTATTCCTGTGTAAATTGACCAAAAGTGCCAGCTCATACGAGGACATCTACCTAACATGTTGAATTTCTCACTAATCAAATATATTTTGAGTAGGGACTGTTGATGAACCCTATGGAGCTAGTGTGCCCCATGTCAACATCATTCCCCAGCAGTGGAATGATGTTGATCTGTACCAGAGAAAGCCGCTGACTCAATAAGGTGAAGCTACGTCATGTCACAAGTACATGTATACGTCTACTGAGAGGACAGTTTTACTAAATCTCACCAGAAAATTTTTTTAAAAAAAATAATAAACCATTTAATATAAAGATACGAAAATGTGAAAATAAACAAACTTATTTTGAACTTGAATTAATGGATGCAGTGCAAAGTTGCAGCACCAAGAAAGCATGTGATGTGTTACAGTCAGATTCACTAGGGCCAATTCACCCTAACAGTTATCTAACTGCTCCAGTTGCAGTTCCCTTTTCCCCATATTTTTTTAAACCATGGACAAGGTCTACATGTTATAAATGAAGTAAACATGATTTGTTTGCTCATATAATTACAGCAACCCAATTTAATGCAAGGTACACATTTGTAAAAGCCACTCAATTATCCATTGTTTGGTGAAAAAAAAATGGATAGAAACCTAATACAAAAAGTAAAAATTTCCATTTAGTAGGCCTCTATGAAGCAATACGCACTGACACAACGGGAGATAACATCATCATCCCCCACAGCCTGGTGGTGGGGTTCATTTGTCAAGCCGGTGGAACTGTGGGGGAGTGCAAAGTGACTAAAAGGGGACGGTTTGGAGGGGGGGGGGGGCTTTGCTGATGTAGAAAATTGTTGAAAAATGACACAAAGATGGTGCTTTCGGTGATTCCTTTGCCCATTCATTTGGCCATGTTCCACTTTCAACTGATAGGGCAAAATTAAACTCCACACCAACTAACACCACTTACATTTTACAATGCTTGCCATTGATTTTCTGCAGGGCATGGGCCACAGGGTAGTCTGTGCTGACATCCGTGACAAACTGCTTCATGGGGGAACTGTGTTCAGTTTGAGAATATTTAACTACAGACCAGGTCGGACTGCAAAATTTCAACCGAAAAAAAGCTTCATCCAGATTACAGTGCTCCCATTTTTGGGGGATGGGAGTGAGGAGAGGGAAATGGACCATGGTTCATTGTATTTGTGTCTTTTTGCCCAGAACCACTTCCTAGTAGTCAATATCCTATTCCGCAGTTCGAACTCTTTACTCTCCATAAGCTAACCTGTCCCTGTCTAACCTGTATATATATGGAATTACTATTGTCTATATTGCACACGTTCCTCTGTAAAATTTTGACATAGGCTGTATTAGCCCAAATAAATTAAAGGGTCTTCAGCGGGTAACTACTCAACATGTTTCGGAGCCATGACAATTTAGCTAACGATTTGACATTGCATGCAGGTGCTCCACCAAAGGGTGGACTGGGGTTCTAATTAGGTCTTAAGTTACAAAATTTATAATTTTAACTTTTGTGCATTAAATGCTGAAATTTGGTAATCTGCTTTTTTTATTGCAGGTTTGGGCTAAACTGTGTGAAACTTCAAGAAATCAAAGTCCCCCCCCAAAAAAAATGGGTAATTTCTTTTAATCATCAATGACTGACAGTGTCTCTCATGTGATGTTTCCACTCTTTCCCCTTGCAATCAATGTAAACTAACATTCCTGGACACATAATAGTCAACGCAGCATATTTTACAAATGAGTACAATCAAATGCAATTTTTTTCCCTGCAAAATTTGCTTCCTAGATCACGGATGATCTACAATGAAAGTTTCGTCAAAAATCTATTGACGGATCTGAACAGACTTCAGAACCTCCATAAGTTTGACACGCGACCACTGGACACTGCAGTCCTCATGTTACCATCTTACATCTGTTAGCTCTACAAATAACTTGAGTTTCTTTTCAAATTCATCAAATTATTTTGTCCATTAATCGGACCTGGCCAAAAGCAGGATGCAAAGTGGCTTCATCAGCAACTGATGACACAAAGTCTGCGCAACAACACCTGCAAGATACATGTGTCCGTTCTCCCCACCCCTCCATATGGACAGCCTGTCAAGGGAGGAAGTCGGCCTGCCACAGTCTTTGTGTGCCCAAGTGGTTGCGTCTATCCACTGCTACCCAGTGTGAGGCCCAGGTAAATTATGTAACGTATTGTGTACGGAGGTGATAATAACCACGTGGTCCAGCTTAGTGTCGTCATGGACTACAATGATGGGCCCACCTGCCTTAATGAGCGCCCTAATTTAATTAAACTGGCTTTGTGAGTTTCACGATTATCTCCAACAGTCTGTCAGCTCAAGTTTCCTTTAATTCACTGGTTCAGTGGAAAACAAGAGGCTGACTTCACAGGCAAAATTCAGCACATTGGCAGGCTTGGTGACAATTTTTTGAATTTTAACATTCCTGTTATTTTATGGCAAAATCTCCCTGTTTCTGGTCTTGTTGCCAAAGATATTATTTTGAATTCATAAATGTTATATGTACTGCAGTCCCTGCTATAAAGACCAACTCTAGTGAGACATTAGCAATAATACACTTCTTAAGATCACTTTCTGAACCTTACTTCTGAATTAAAATACCTGTATTTTAAGACCACCACAACTATACTGAATATCATAAACTCCCCTACCTCTACACATCATTCAGGGAGTAACTAGCCATTTATTTGTTTTTTTTTTTAAACCAAAGGGAGTAACTAGCCATTTGAAGCACAGAGTCTTAAATAGCTACAACTGTATTGAACATGAAGCACAGGGTCTTAAACTGTCACAACTATACTGAATATCATAAACTCCCCTACCTCTACACATCATTTTTTGACCACTTCTTTATACGATCATTCCTCAGAGGTTCATCCTGGGCTTGGTACACTAATGTCTTGTTTGTCCCGGGCTTTGTACACTAACGTCTTACTTGCACTTATTTATTTGTTTTTTTTTTTAAACCGGGAATAGAGTCAGCACGGCTTAACACTTTAACCGAGCCAGTAACCTTCAAGTTACACTGTACTCTGCATCAAGATAAAATTCCAACATTCAGGTTCAATGGCTTGTTGTCCACTCGGACAGCAGCAACTTACTCATGTCAAGAGACATCGATCAAAGGTAGTGCTACAAACATTAATCAGCCCTGGGGCCTGAAATACAGTTAAAGAATTCAAGTCAACATAATTTGAACCCAGAATCTCATTTTCTAGGGTGGGAAGTGGCTAATTATTTCAGTCTGCAGTCATTAGATTGGATTGTGGCTGGTTCTCTACTCAGACTGTGAAATTGGAATTTCAAGGGCTCGGTTCATTTCATGCTTTATTCAACGCTGCTGTAACGAAAGCCTTTATCACAACATTGGTCATTGGATTAAAGCCGGCAAAACAAATTGATAACAACTTTATCTGTCACCCTCCCTTTGCCCGCCACATTGAATTAGGAAAGAGAAAAAAAAGTCTCTTTTAAACGGGAAATATAATCTGTTCGCCACCAGAGGCAGGTACACTTTACCTGCCCCTGTCAGGCCAGGACTCTGCAGAGTTGAGGATGTCTACATGGGGTTGGCATATCAAAAACCTCCATGGCTATCATGCAATCATTGCAGCAAAAGTGGATACATTTCAATACAATGTTGCTACTTTGTAACAATGCTCTGTTGCAGTTTTCAACCCCTGGCAGTGTCACTTTTTTTTTTCAGTTTTGGCAGACATGAATTGTCTATCAGTTGTCCAAATTTGGTAGTTCTAGTCCCAACACAATCTGAAGAAACTAAGAAAACACTTTTAAAGCTAACATGGCAGTCAATGGAGCGTGTTAACTTTTGAATCTTGATCACAGACAATAGGTACTTGCACCAAAATATCTAAGTTATCAGGGCTTTTCTAAGAAATGAACAGCTCTTTTTCAAATGTGTGTGAAAAATGAAGGGTCCATCAACTTGATCAATTTTGACCAAATCAGCCATTTTGCAATTTTTGTACATGTATCATCACTGTAAAAAAAAAAAAAAAAAAAAAAAAAAAAAATACAGATGCAGTTATGAAACATCCCTGATCAGTTTTGTAGATATGCGTATTGAGATCATAACAGCACCAATTTTACCATTTTGTCTTCAATATTTTTCAAGAAATATCCATAATTTCACAAAAAAGGCCCCACATTTTTGCCCAAAATGCATGTTTTGTATGCAACAAATTTTGAATGTGGAATTCTATCTTCAGTGCAGACAGATTCTGCAAAGCCTTGTGCTCAATTAAATATACAGGTTTATCATATATGAACGCTTATTTCTGTGATATTTGGCCCAGAAGTGAAGTTACTTTACCAGCTTGGACATTACCCTAAAATGCTTTTTTCAAACTGCCTCCGATCTGATTGTCTTATCTTTAAACAATCAACCAGACCGTAAATGATTTAGGGAGGGAAACACTTGATGAATAGCGGTAAGCTGTTTGTACAAGAACAGATTACTTGCCTTGATCTGTTGGATAAACAATTTGTATAGTCAGACTCTGATTTTGAAAGGTGAATGCATAATGTCTGGGCAATGAAAACAAGAGGTTTGGTCGGTAGTCACCAGTGGGAGAGCAGCAGCCACTTCAGGTCCCCGGTCTCACCTGCATCCTGCACTGGCTTTTATTGTATTTCATCGACCATTACCAGATTACAAATAACCGTAACATCTCAAGTTTTCTCCCCAGCTTGCGGAATCACTTTCCAACATGGACTTTCCCTCTTGTTCCCTTTGTTTGCTCCACATTAACAGAAAGACAAGCCTTACAGCCATATGATACCGGATAATGATACCCGTTGATAATCCTCTCATTTGTACTGTTAATTGAGGATCCCTGTGCAGCAGTCAGCAGATGGACACTCAGCTGGCTGTGTTAATAGATGATCCCCGCATCTGGATTGATGGCAGATGGATACTCACCTGTCCACATACAATTAAGACTTGACAAAAATTCTTGCATTTAACTTTTCATCCAAATTTTCTCTTTTCATTTTTTTTCTGCATGGAACTAAATACAATGTGACGATGCCCATAGGAAAGCTGCCAGAAAGTCCCACTATTTTGTTTCCTGATATTTTTGGACTACACATACATTACAGAGGCGAACGGTGCATGTGATGAAGAGAGTAAATTTGCACTTACCTAATGAGGTGAAACTTGAGTACTTTGTCCTGTGTCTAGTAGCATGCAGTCCATGGTGCCTTCTGCAGAATCTTACTGTGATCCATTGTGCAATATATAGCTTAAACCTGCAAGGTAAACACGTCAATTGATGTTAATAAAATACTGAACTGTTAAACCCACAACTTAAGAAGACACCACAATGAATAAAATTAATTGCAGCCTGTCACACCTGTAAAATAAACACCATGGCACTGAGAGATAAATTTAACACCAACACATGTGAAATGAACAATGTGACACATATATATGCATATGATGAACACTGTCACACCTATAAAGAGAACCAGGGTTTCCCTTATGATTTTTTTTTCTCAGGGTCTTCCATACTTGAGATCATTCTGGGAGGTCTCCAGTAATCTGAGAGGGTTGAAGGGACATGAAATTCCAATAAACCTATTTAATAAACACTCAGAGTCCTCTTTCTTCTACGACTTCCATGGGTCTCTTGTACACTCGAAGTTTAAAATCGCGGATCCCGAGTGAATTTCTATGCATCATACATCCACATTTTTGCTTAAATGGAAACAATGAAAACATTGTAGCATCAAAAAAAAAAAAAAAAAAAATGAACACAATGTCACTGATAAAATGAACCGTCACACCCATCTGATGAACACTTTCCCATGGATAATGAACACATCAACACAAATCGACTTGAATGTGATCAGCCAGACTTGTATCATGATAGCTGGGTGGAGAATAAAATTGAAACTGTCTTATAACACACAATATAAGCAGGTTGACCTCAAGGATGTGTCCTCCTATGTTACATGTACCTGTGTGGTCACAGGTTATTACCGTACCAGGTACACCCTTCTCAGCCCACTATTAAATGTACCCTAGCCCCAACGCTGTCAAATTTGAAGACTTGAAGATCTTGTCATGAGGGTAATGAGAGAAAAAAATGGCTTAAAGTGTTTTACTTACATGTAGCTGGGTTCGACATAAACACTGATCAGTTGCTGGGGACTGGCAAAGACGATTGCGAGTGCACAGAACAGACCATCAGTGATTACACCCTCAAGGCTAAATCATATTTTTTTTTTTATTGC
The DNA here is from genome assembly GCA_964020975.1 of Hermodice carunculata. Classification (NCBI taxonomy): domain Eukaryota; kingdom Metazoa; phylum Annelida; class Polychaeta; order Eunicida; family Amphinomidae; genus Hermodice; species Hermodice carunculata. The sequence continues at coordinate 12,395,968 of OZ026625.1, read as the reverse complement.
AACAATTAATTCAAATCAAACTGACATTGCATGAGACCTATGGTCGAGTACTTTGTGAAACATATGAGTTCTAGGCATCCAGCAGTTGATGTAAAAACATTCCCGATTAACCCTTCCCTGGTTACATACCTATTAACCTCATCCTGGTTACATCCCTATTAACCTTTTGCTGGTTTGAATGAGTCCTTGTCCAGCATTGGGCACTTAGTCAGACATTCATCACAGACAACTGTTCATCTGGGGCATGTTCTCCCGGGTGGTCTTGTGGGCAGTTTTCATAGAGAATATTTTCCATTATTAACCCTTTCCCCCTTGAATTAAGACTGAGTCAACAGCTTTCCTCGGCATGGGTTGTGCACTAAGTGCCCCACCCATGCCAAGGAAAGCTGTTGACCTGGGTCATGTTGTCTTGACAGGTCTCATCTTCAATTCTCAGTCAAATTGTTTTTCATTGCTGTTGAAATCAGTTGAAAATGCTGAAGCAGACGACATTTGACCACCAGCTGGTTTTGGCCAGTTTAAGGGGGAAAGGGTTAAGGAGATGTGAGAAAACCCACATAGACCATGTGCTAAGTCAGTGCCAAGGCAAGTTATTGGCCTGACACATTTTTTTGCGGATACATATTTAACGACTCACCAAAAGGATGACATGCCCATTGTGCTTTAAACCTTTTTTCCCCCTTGAATAAAAACTTGGTCAAAAGCTTTCCTTGAGGTGGGTTGGACACTGAGGACCACACTGTCCAAAGGAAAGTTGTTGACCCGGGGACATGATATAGGTCACACAAGCAATTCTCCTTCACAGAGGACATTATACCTCGGCCACTTTTGGCCGTTTTAAGTAGAATGGTTTAATTCTTCAAAAAATAAAAAAGACAATAAAAATAAAACAAACAAATAAATAAAATAAGTTACAACCCCCCCCAAAAAAAATCAAAACAAAACAAGACAAATTAAAAAATAAGCCCCCCCCCCCTTTCAAAAAAACCAAAAAAAACCCTGTCCATATTCTGACATAATTGGTATATTTCCAGCAGTCTGCCACAATCAGTCAAAGCCTCTGGGTATGTAATGCTACATTTATATGCAGTTTGTCAGGTTAAGGCGGTGTTTTACTTGTCATAAAAGACAAACTCCCACTTGTAATAATTTTTGTGTCATATGGAGTGGCCTCAAGCTTCTGGCACAAGCATGCATCCACAATTCTTCTTATAAGGTTGTTGTCTTTGTATTATAATGTCATGTCGATCCACCTGAATTTCCGAGTGAAGCTGCATTGACAGTGTGATCTATCATGTGAAGTCAATTTTATTCTATCGTATCATTATTTTAATGCCAGGTATAAATGCTTGTACAATATATATCACTTTCTAACAAGTTACGGCCATTAAACATGCCAATTTTTCAAATCAGGAAAATAATGCAACGTAGTGTTTGAGAGAATAACAATACATGTAGACAATACTAGCTCATGGCTAGAACATTTTTCAACACTGTGCCCTCCAGGGCCACACTAGCCTCAACATTTATTTCCGACATTTTTTATTTCGTGGCATGTGTGCTGGTGGGGGTTAACGACAAAGTGTCTCACACAAACACCAGAGTCTGCAAGTGGAGTTATTTGTGAGCAGAAACCTGTTGATCCACGTGGCGCAGCTGCATAAAATAACCTGCATTAGTTCCCTCTTCAGCCACTAGATGACAGCACCAACATGGGCGTGGCCATCTCAGCCAGAACAGATGGTGCACAGCAAGAAACAGAGCACAGCAATGGGCGAGTGCACCTCAACCCTACAGGTGTACATGCACACAGTAGTTAGAGGGGGGTGGGGGTGGGGGTGGGTGTGGTGGTCCCAGTGCGCTGGTAAAAGAAATAATTTTGCTCCAGTACACAACAAAGAAAATAAGAATATCCAAACTAATGACCAGTACGAAGTACAGCAAATAAGAGGGCTTCAAGTGTGCTGGTACAGGAAATAAAAGGCCCCAGCAGGCCGATATGGAAATACCCTTTACCCCCTCTTAGCTATACAGAAGTACCACAGGCTGGTGCTTGGCTCCTAAGCTGATTAGCATTTTAAATACCATAATGGCAATGATCTGTCTTACTGGAACTGTAAGACTAAGTCCAGAGTTGAAACACCAGAGGAGATAGTGTTAGCTGATTTCATGGACACATGGACTGAACGAACATCTTGCCCATGTCTTGTTGGATTTGTGCATAGTTTTTGGCCAGTTCCAAAGGTTTCAAACCATGTTAGGGGATGGGGGGTGGGGGGTGGGGACATAGTTCTCTGAAAAAAATGGAGTCTTGGCTTCATTAGCTGCTATCCATATACATTTTTAGCCCCCCCCCCTTTTTTTTTATAACTTTTTCAGCATAATAATATCAGGGACCATGGAGCTCAATTGCAAGTGATGACTCAGTTGCGCTGTACAAGCAGGCAAGCTATGGAATAGATTACAGCTTTAGTGATGAGCCTTTTCATGATTAATATGATTGTGTGTGTAATGCAGTTCTGAGGATGTGAACACAGCCAGGGCCACCCTTTGGTCTTAGAGAGGCTATTGCAACACCTCATATGCCAAGTGGCATCATGAACCGGACCCAGGGACAGCTTGGGAGCACTGACAAAGGAGGGAGAACACGGACCCAGGGACAGCTTGGGAGCACTGACAAAGGAGGGAGAACACGGACCCAGGGACAGCTTGGGGGCACTGACAAAGGAGGGAGAACACGTTCAGTGTAAACTAAAGTAAACCATGACAACTTGACTCCCTCTTTGGTCAGTGTCCCCAAACTGTCCCAGCAGCTAGGCCAGGGTCATTACATGCCACTTGGCACACCAGGTGGTGCAGTGGCCTCTTTTATGGAAGAACTAAGACCAAGAAGTTCCAGCATGCTGTCTATGAAAAAACAATGGCCACTTTTTTTTCTGCAATTACCTATAAATAAACTCCACTGCCAGGTGCACCACCCCCTCCCCCCAAATTGCAGAAAGAGAAATTTGGTTTAAACTTTTTTTTCCTTTTCATTCAACAGATGAGCTTGGTCCGCACTACACTCATCTGTGACAGAGTTGACTTGTGCTACTAAGGCTTTTACATGATTAATAATGATTGGGAAGCAGAGTAGGTGCCACTCCAGGGCTGTTGGACTCTTAGAATCCTGTCTGACCTGCAGGACTTAACCTCACTGTTATGATGTCTGTCATGGTATTGATTAAGTTTTTGCCATTGCTTTGACCATGTCACTTGGATTATTTCCTATTATGATGTTGCTTGCAATGATACTGTGCATTATTCACATAATCTGAGATCAAGACACTGACAGTCTTAATCTCGGGTATAATATAGCATGGGGGGGGGAGGGTTTTCTGTACCAGTATACTGGGTATTTTTATGTGCTGTACTTAAGTGCTGGAAACCCTTTTAATTTCCGTACTTAGTACCAACCATTATTTTTACATTTTCTCATTTTCCACACCTTGTAACAGGGAAAGTTTATTACTTGTATCAGTGTTCTAGCTTAAACATGCACAATTCCCGCCATGACACAAGTCTAGCCGGCCCATCTACAAAAGCTTCATGGCTCCGAGTGTGAATAGCCACAGACAGCTCACAAAAAGTCTAAAGATTCCTGAGAAAATTTTATAAAGCTGTCATAATCAGCTTTTAAAGCATCCTCATAAGGCTGTCATGTTTCTATCCGTTTTGGTCCCCTGTCCCCTCGAGCAGACCTCCCCTTCAAAAAACAAAAATGATTATACAATACAAATATTAAAAAATTTTGCTTACGAATAATGCAACACATAGTGTGGCTACACGCTAAAATAGACACAAGATTGTTTGAGTCAGGCTTGAAAACTTGTAAAGACTAAAGCTTGGGTTGTCTTCCTTTACTCTGCTGGTATTTCACATTTTTGTCAATACAGTAGTCCCTCTTTTGGGAAGACCACCTGCCTTACGTGACTATTTTCACTGCGCAAAAGTACCTTCTAATGATAATTTACGTCTTTTGGGAAACCACCTGCAGAATCTGACCAGTGACCACCCGAAATGACCCCAACAGAACAATTATCCATCCAGAAATTCCCCATTTCAGTCAAATAAAACTCAGCTCTTTTTGTACGAGATTGGTAAAATAATTTGTCAAGACCACTTTACAGATCCAAAATATGTTTATAGTACACCAATAAAATGAGTCAACACATCACTGCAAAATTGAATATGGCATAGTAAGTATACATCAATCATGTTTGAATCTAAAGTATGGATAGTAATTCAAAGTACAGTGCCCCCCCCCCCCCTTTTATAAGGCCACCGTAAGTGCACCAGAAATATGGCCCTATGAAACGTGTGGCTTCTCTTGGGGGGGGGGGGGGGCAATCAAATGAAAATACCATACTTGATGCATGGAGAATTGGCCTCTTGTCAGGGGAGCCTTACAAGAGGGGGACCACTGTAATGGCTGGTTGTTAAGTATGTGGTGCAAGAGTCAAACCTCCTTTGAAAGACCACCTGCTCTATGTGACCACTTCCTGGATGGCACTAGGGATGGTCTCTCAAAGCAGGGACTACTATATTTAGAAGAAAAAAATTCAAATATGAGAAAAAAATTCTCTCAATAACCTACACACATAATTTACTTGCTGAACACGTCAAGTTCTATGCATTCCTCATTCCACAACATACAGCATTTAACTCTTTCTCCCTCAAACCGGCCAAAACCGGCTGTTGGTCAAATGTCATCTGGTTCAGTGTTTTCAACTAATTTCAACAGTTATAAAAGACAATTTGACTGAGAAATGTACATGAGACTTATCAAGATCACATGCCCCAGGTCAACAGCTTTCCTTGGCATGGGTTGGGCACTTAGTGCCCAACCCATGCCAAGGAAAGCTGTTGACTCAGTCTTAATTCAAGGGGGAAAGGGTTAAACAGAATCACAAACTTGAGTTTCCTCAGGGGAGCAACACATGTAATAATGAAGCCTATGACAGCACGGTGGTCCCTGCAACTTGGTGCCAATGAATTTTATTGGATAGCTTGCCATTTTTGCACAAATGTTAGCTTGAGGAGTCCATATTTTTTAAGGCAGATACATTTCTGGGAATAGTATTCTTGGTTTTGATTCAAATGGGAGTCTGAGTGATCTAATTTCATCTTTGTTGTAATTGCTGTGCTAGTATCATCTAATTTCAATGGCCCGATAGTACCAATCCCACTGGCTAATGCTCCTTTGCGTTAAAAACTGACTGGATTTCCTCCAGTCCATGGTGTTGTGTGGTATTAATGACTTTCTGTTACACTGCATTATATATACAATTTTCTATGTCCTTCCCCTGTAGGTGTAGATACAGTGAACCCTTGTTATAATGACACCATTTGTTCCCTGCAAAATGTGTCCAATATTTGAGTATATCCGGAGCCCCTACACTAGCCTATGTTAAAAGTGATTTTATGGGATCAAGTACAGTGTACAGCCATTTCATCCGTCACACTTGTATCACACAGAGGTGCCAAGTTTTCCGATTTGGTGGGAGATCCCATTTTTCTAATGATATAAATCACCTAAATTTGTCCATCTCCCGCTTTTTTACCTGTCTCCTCCATTATAGTAAAACAGGACTCGTTTTTTTTGCAACATTTTCAGCTTGAGCACCTGTTTTATATGTTGGGCAATGTGGTACCTCTGATCACAGTCCATTCATGTTTGTATGATGCAAGAATTTGAGATCGGAATTCATTCAGTGGTTATAAAAACTGGTGAAGTCAGCTGTCTAGCATGCTTTTAAGGTGACTCCACAACCTACAAATTACATATAAATTACCAACAGTAACAAAAAGCAGGACATCTGTGAACAAATTAATCACCATGACCTAATTACAGGTCCATCTACATCTGTTCAACAATGACAGTCATGTCCAGAGGAAATATCTCCGTTTACCCATCTTCCTGTGTCTTCTGTAGCTTGTGTGCCCTCCCAATCCATCGCATATCCATATCACTGGGGTACAACAATCCAAAATCGCTCTACTTGTCCCGATAACGGTAAAAATATCCATAAAATATCCATGAAGATCCTTCGGTAGAAGCCTGTAACGTGTACCAGTGAGGACTAAAAGTAAAAGTATTTAAATCCCCCCAAAATATGCAATGATACTCAGTATAACGGGTCACCCACCCACTGTGGAGATAATCTCCTTCATCTGTCCTGTTGTTTCTGACGGTTTCACTGGCTGAATGAAGCATTGTTCTGCAAACAGACTTCCCATTTTCTACATCCTGGGAGGTATGTGTAGTACCTAATGCACACAATAGACGCGATAATGGGAGGGTTGGAAAAGTCATAGTACTCGAGTGATAATAGGGCAAAACAATAGGTGTCAACTGCCATGTACAACCAGCACATTGAGGCTCCTACTCAACTGTCTGACAATGCACGACACAAAGCTGGGCTGGGTTTACATCGCTATATCCATCACTTTCTCCTACAACACGTTTTGCAGGCCCAGTATTATCTACACATGTATGTACAAAAGCATGACTGTCCGATGTACCTTGGTAATGTGTGGTTTCATTTGTGTCACAGACTCTGGGTCTGCCTCCTCAACACCCTTCCTTGTTTTGTTTTGATCGTGCAAAATCCTCATGCCCTGCCTTAAATCATTCCATACCAGTCCCTGACTTGTTCGTATATTTACCTGGATCTAAGATGACAATTTCATAAAAATTTTAATTCTTCATGAAAAGAGCTTTCATTCAGGTACCAACATGCCTGTAGTCTGAAGTCAGTGGTTCTGGCAATGCGTGGCAAGTCATGCTGTAGCTGCAGCAAGGGCAGCTGCAGCATGACTTGCCAGGCAGTGCCAGAACCACCGACCAAGGCCTGTGACCATAGTATGGAATGAGTTAATTCGGTCAATACTCCCTTCTCCCTCAAGCTGGACAGACAAACATGGATAGGGCATAATACCATGTGCTTGTTTACATGATATTCCCCTCAAACAGAACAAAACTGGCCATAAAAGAACCTGTTTATAAGCACATTAGAAATGCATCACCTCTGTATTATACTGCCATATCTACTTCCATTTTTGTGTACATACATGTATGTCACAGCATCATACTGTCATATCTTACATTTTCATGTACAGACATCATGGTATCAAACCGTCGTTGCTACTTACATACTTACATTTTATACTACGAAAATCCCAGCATGATACTGTCAAATCTACTTACATTGTCAAGTACATGTACATAAATCCCAGTATCATACTGCCATATCAGTATATCATATAAGTATAGACATCACAGTACTAATACTGTCATATGTACTTATATAAGATACAAATATCCGTGTATCCTATTGTCATATGTAATATATCTGTATCTACGTGGTATTTAGCATATGTATTATCCTCTCTTATAAACATCATTAGTCTTTCCATTAGGATTTTTTTCAGGGGGTCACAAGATGTGAAATTCAGGGGAGAAGACTGGATTTTTACCAATTTTACATGTAAATAAATAGGACTTGTGACCCTTTAGAATTTTCTCTGAGGGTATTTGAGGTTTTGAAAGGGTAATTTACCCCAATTTGGGGGTTAACGGAAACACTGTTATTAGCATGTCTATGTCAACATAACGGGCATTTATATGATGAGTTACCATGTATGTAGGACAAATAGGTCAGCATTGACCTCTAGTATTGTCAATAAAATTTTTACTTACTTATTTACTTACTTTGTACAAGCACCTTATGGTTATGCTATCATATCTGTTTACAGCTTCAAAATAGACACCTAAAGTCATAATGTCACATTTCCTTATGCTTTACAGACCAGATATCATGTGCAATATCATAATGCCATATCTACATGTACTTAGAGTATAGATATCACAGTATTATACTGTTATATCGACTTCATTACACAGTACATGTCCAGATATCACAGTATCATATCTACTTCCATTTTTCTGTACAAATATCACAATACCACACTGTCACTTACATTTTACAGTACAGATGTCACAGTGTAACACATCTACTAACATTTTACAGTATCATAACATCCTACTCCTTTATCCACCTACATTTTCAAGTACAGACATCTCAGTATCACACTGTCCTATCAGCTTCATTTTACAGGACAGGTATCACAGTATAATACTTTCACATTAACTTCATTTTACAGTACAGATATCACAGGATCATGCTGTCATATCCACTTACATTTTGAAGTACAGATATTACAGTAACATACTCTCATATTATCTTATATTTTCAAGTACAGATATCACAGCATCATCATAGTGTCATATCTATGTACACTCCTGGCAAAAAGGGGGGGGGGGGGCTACTTCCCAAATTTTTTGGTTGGGGTCTGCAGCTTGACCTTTGTAAAACCCACACTTTGTTAGGGTGCTTTTTCACAATAATGATATCTTTGTTAGGGAATTTTTGGCCAAAATAGCAGAAAATTTGGTCCCAAATTGGAGTAAAGAGTGCTACAAGAAGAAAATTTTGACCTTATGGAAATTGTCTCCAATTTTGGGCCATAAAAGAGAAAAAATTACTTTTTTTGAGTGAATTTTTGGCAAAATACTGAACCTTTGTTCAGGAAATTTTGCTGAAAAGCGGGGCCTTCAGAGCTGCACATACCCAGTACATGTATCAACACAAATGGGAGTACCCCCCCCCCCGCCAAGCTTACATTTCACAGTAGAGAAATCACAGTATCATATTGTCATATCTACTTATATTTTCAAGTACAGACACCACAGCACAGCGCTGACGTGGCCATGCATTTGGTCACTTTTCTAGGGGGCAGCTGGATGAAACCACAGCGCAAACCCAAGGAGTCGAAAGTTACAAACTATCCAGGCAGTGAGTGGCCTGTTTGAGTCAAGCTGTGACAGTATACTGGTGTTGGCACTATGTAGTCAGGCTACCACTAGCAGATGTCATAATGTTTGTCTACCATCACTTATCCCCAGGACAGAATCCTGCCAGTCTCCAAGTGTTCTACTGCTGTTATCCCTCTTACCCCTTAAACCAGCCAATTTAACTGGAGATGGTGCTCCAATGTTGCCTGCTTTTGTGTTTTCAACTAATCTCAACAGTAATGAACAATGCTTTGACTGAGGATTGTAGATGGGACCTATCAAGATCACGTGCCCCAGGTGAAAAAGCTTTCCTTGGCACTCAATGTGGCCTTAGTCTTAATTCATGGGGGAAAGGTTAATACCCCTATCTTCTTGAGGCCCCCCCCCCCTCCACAATTCTGACCCAGAAAATGCTGAAATAATGCATACATGTATTCCATATATATATATATATATATATATATATATATATATATATATATATATATATATATATATATATATATATATATATACACACACACACATATATATATACATATACATACATATATATACACATATATATATACATATATACACACACACACACACACACACACACATATATATATATACATACATACATACATACATACATATATATATATATATATACATACAAAGAATTATATAAAAAAGAACTATTCACAACATAGGTCTGAAGTTCAGTCCAACATTCTGACAGTTTCTTATGTTATGCATGTAAATGGTGGAAAATTTTTGCCTGTTGGGTCAGACACAGTGATGCTACATGTACTGTTTACTGGGAGGCAAGGTCTGTTTCAGACACAGAGGTCACTACTGAAGCAACTTGATGAGCCACACACGTACAGCTAAGCAGGCAGATGAATTCATACCTAACCACGCTATACACATCCAGACAAACATCATTTTGAAATGATAAAAAGATTAATTATATCGAAAAAAATTTTAAAGCACAATGTACTTTCAGAATGTGCTTGTATCATGATTTTCAGTTAAAAACCAAAAAAAAAAAACAAAATAACAAAAAAAAAAAACTACTTAGTAACCCAACCAAGAACCTCACTGGCAATGAAAATGTTGATTACCAAATCTTCAATTTTCCATGATCTTGCATGTTTTTTTAAACATTTTTTCCTCTACATATCATCTCTGAATTGGTCATGAGCCTTTCACTGAGACAGTGTGAGATTGAGGTACATGTATACAGACTGGGTAGATGCACACACCCCTGTGTTATGTGTGTACATATAAGACCAAAGAACACAAAAAGATAATGCAAATCTACAATATTTGTCATTATATTGATGATACATTTCTCATAAAACAGTATCTGTGCTAAATTTTATACTGTTTAAGTCTGCATTTAGGGTGTGTGTGCATCACATCCTTTTCACTTTGCAAAATGAAATGTGATTACCTGTGATTTGCAGGCAGACTGTGTTCCTTCCTGAATTTCTTTTTCTCTTCTAACTAATGCGCTTCTGCACAGAAGTAAAACGTGTCAATATTTTCACATCATTCCCAAGGGGGAAGAAAATGCTTTGAAACAGGAATGGAGAGAGGGAGTCGTAAAATTTTTTTCTTTTACTTTTGATATTTTTCCGATGTTCCCTGAGGCCTTCCCAGACAGGACGACACACAATGAATGTGGCTTGCTATTGTGTGCGGTACCTTTCACATCTCACCACTGTTTTATACGCTCAATTGCCCAACTAACGCTACACCACTGGGACTTGCACGTGTTTCGTCCTGAGACGGTCCACCCTTGGATGTCTTTATCAGTCGTACCCTAGAGTGTTAAACAACATGGGGCCGTGGTGTCACTGGTCCTATTACCAAGGGGCACATGTATGTATCCACTCTGTAAAACGTGTGGTCTGGGTGCCCTTTTAGGACAATACTTGGCCTTAAATCATTTCCCTTTGCCTCCAAAGCAGACCAAGTTCCCACATAGGCTACAACACTTGGTCTTTCATAGGACTACAATGACGATTTCATTCATACATCAGGGAAATAAAAGTACACTGTTACCATTCCCATGGGATGAAGATGCAACCAATCAGGGAGTTCATCATTATCACCAAGGCCATTGGCAGTACTGTAAACTGCTTTAATGTCGCTGTACTCTTATATTGGCTTATTTCGCTGATTGCACAAAACGGTGAAACTAAAAACACAGTAAAATAGTACTTTAACATTGTTTGAATAGGAATTATGTCAAAAACAGTGAAATTAAAACAACAGTGAAATGTCAAAAATACAAAAACCATAAAAATTTATACACACAAAAATAAAGCAATTTACAGTATGTATACCCAGTTGCACTCTGTTACTAGAGTAACAAAAGTGGACCAATTAAAACTGAGTCACTTTGTCAGTGTTAAAACAGTGATCACGATGCCGAAGGGCATCCCAGCTGGAGTGGAGGAAATGCAGAGACTGGTCAGTTCAGCAGGCAACTTTTTCCTGTCTATACAGCCAAGGAGGCTACACTCCTGTCGCCTCCTTGATACAGCAAACAATATTTATGGCGTAGACTAGGTACTGCTGAGATTATAAACCTACTATGATACGGATGCTCCGAAAAAGAACGTCAGGTTGTGACGGAGTGCAGCTGATACATGGTCAAAGGATCCAGAAATTTCTAAAGCATCAGTTCTCACGTATGATAAAGCACATGTAAATTCCTCCCAGTGTCTCTGTCCATATACTGTTCACTGTCCATAAGATGACAAGCTTCGTTATCATGGTACTGATGTGTAACATGTTCGTGTGATGAGTTTCAGAGTGTGAGGATAAAAGGACATTCAATTTATGTACAGTTTACTTTCTTAGTAATCTTGAACGTTTGAGGTTAATTAAATGAAATAATCTGAATCATTTCAGTTATACATCTAGATTCACCTTGACTGGTTTGGTGCTTCTACATGTAGTGATATTCCAGTTATGAAGTCGCAAATTACAATGGAAAGTGATGGAAATACAGAAATCTGACCTTCTTGTATAAAGCGCCCTCGACAGGATGAATACGAAACCTTCAAATCTTGCTCTTCCCTATTCTGAACTAAAATTAAACATGAGGCCCATGGACCTAATACTCTGCTGACATAAAATCTGATGACCATCACCAAAAATTATCTTTGTCATTGATGTCAAAGCTACATCCTGCCATTACAAAATCACCTCTTTCAACTTTACAGGCCTGGTGACCTACAAAAAATAGGTCAAGGTCACTGATATTACATAAAATATTAGCATTGTACATGATCAATACATCCTAGATACATTTTGCATATCTAATGCAATTATTTTTTGAGGTATGGAATTTTATATCTTTCAGCACATTTTGGCTCATAATTTCTGTCAAGTTTCAGGTTGCACAACTTGTATCATAGGCAACTGAGATTTGGACCTTCTCCACAATTACAATTCCACTAAGTTTCACCAGGGACCTGCAATATAGCAGGTCCCTGGTTTCATGAAGATCTATCAAAGATTAAGGTTGCTAAGAGTGCTCACAAGATTTTTACATTTTGACCCATATACTAGTATTACATAATACTTTAGGTGGTGCCAACAAAATTAATATTGCACTCAAACTAAATTTACTTGACAAGACCTGAAAGTTACAAGGGGCTTTCTTGAAAACTGTGGACTGAACTGTGCTCACAAGCAAAAAGTTATGGATGGATGGACGGAGAAAAGAATCATTCAAAGACCATCATTCCTAGTTGAAAGTCCACAGTTTTCTCAATGTGGCAAGCCAAAAAATCACTGATGCAACTTGAAAATAGCAATTGTCCAATATCCTAAGGCAAGTTGAATTGTTGGAAGGCAAGTTATGTTCAGCATGGACTCAATATGGGGCTTGGTTGCCAGTACACTGTATTTGTTCAAGTTTACAATGTGTGACTGACAACTGCAAACTGCTGTCAGAGAAGCATTCACGGGGTCTCTCTGTATTCCAACGATGACTGTTATACCAGGAAAAAAATTAAAAGAACAATATATGGAAAAAAAAAATGCATAGAAGAAGAGTAAGTGTTTATTTTGGCTTTCTGGCAGAGGAAAACCATAAGAACTATGTCTGACTGTGGTCGCATATCAGGCTTCAATTTCCCCTTCGTTGATATGTTTATGCAGAATATTAGTCTGATTTAATTGGACTTAGATCTTCGCCAAATACATGTACGGCCCACTTAAAGCAACAACATAGTGGTGTCCAATATTGTACCATGATTAAAACAAAAATCAAAGTTGCCCATTTTTTAAATGCATCCATGTGACATTGACCTTTGACTCAGATAAAACGACCTGCATCATTACAGAAAATGTCTTGCCAGGTTCAAGGGTTCCAGAAGTGGTCTGTTTGACAAGAGTGAATGTTGTTCCATGTTATTTGGGAAAAATAAAATTTGACACGCATGACAGACTTCAGATTTTGCATTCAGTCAACATGACGCACAGAGTAGGTAACAAGTTTGAGTCTGGTACATTTGCCTGCACCCTGAGGTCAAATTTTGGCCTGGCCCAGACAATCTTTGACTTACAGTCATTCCTGAAATCATGAAAAGGAATAAAAATTCTCAAGGTTGGTTTTGGATTTCATAGGGCCAGAGTAGTTCAATGGCATAGGTCTTTCAGAGAAAAAAACTTCCCACTCCCCCATCCCCCATGAGGGAGGCTTCAATAGATGGGCTCTCAGTCCTATGGTGGGCGGTGGAACAGAGGGAAGGAGGGGGGAAGGGGGGGAAGAGAGGAAGAGAGAGAGAGAGAGAGAGAGAGAGAGAGAGAGAGAGAGAGAGAGAGAGAGAGAGAGAGAGAGAGAGAGAGAGAGAGAGAGAGAGAGAGAGAGAGAGAGAGAGAGAGAGAGAGAGAGAGAGAGAGAGAGAGAGAGAGAGAGAGAGAGAGAGAGAGAGAGAGAGAGAGAGAGAGAGAGTAAAACAGTTTTTGTTTTTGTGTTTTTTGGGGGGTTTTATTTTGGTTTTACAATTCTTTGCCCAATATTTTATCCACTGTCAATACATGGTTTCTTTCTTTTCAAAAGTCATTCAGGCATTTTGTGCAAACATAAAACTAATGTTGGTAAGAATAGTACAGATCAACCTTTAATATGCAATTTGCTTGTCAGCTGAACAGATTAAATTCATACTATCACTGTGATCACTGAGAAGGGAAGATGTCATGTAATAGCCATTTTCCAGAATGAATCATTCCTGTTCCTCACACAATGAGGTTTGCCCTCTGACTACATTAACACTGTCCCTTGTGTGACCATGGCAAACACACAGCCCCCATGGGACCCCCATAGTGTCCCACTCAATGTAAGCTTTACAGGGAACAAGTAGATAGCTGCCTATCCCCCTTTGCCCTCGGGTAAAACAATGACACATCCCTTGTTCTACCAGCAGAGGATAATAGGAATCTTTTGCATACAAACATTGGGTAACTGGGAGTCTTTAGTTTCCTTTCTTGTTCACATGTACATGTATAGAATACTACTATATACTTAACCACCAGATGTACTGTACAAAAAGTTATGCCCCCCCCCCCCCATAGCACTATGGTATAACTGGCAACAAAATTCTCCTATTCACATGCAACTTAGTTCAGTTGATTTTAACTTCATTCCCAGGTGGCAGAAGTACACACTTGTCTAGGAAGACCTACTCTAAGTGCCTGTTACATCTTGCCAGAGCAAGAGCACAGCCAACTCAGCAGGCAAAATGCTCTGCATGATATTCATGGCAACTTGGTGTTTGAATAGTAGCTCTTTTGCAGACAAACATGTATCTAACTCAAACATAAAACTCTTATAGTGCCACGTTTCAAGGTCATCAACAGCTTTACTTGGCATACTTTGGGTGCAATGTGACCAAAGCACACCCAGGAAAGCTGTTGACCTGGACCATTCTTAAGGGCTCTGCAACTGTAGGCAAGCCGGTGCTAGAATGAAAGGACAGTTTGCAAAAAGTATGATCTTGGGGGGTTTCCGTACTGGTGTACTGGGCATTTTTATTTTCTGTACTTTGGTACTTGAATCCCTTTCAATTTCCGTACTTCGTACCAACAATTATTTGTACATTATCTTATTTTCCATACCTTGTACTTAGGGCAAAATTATTATGTGTACTAGCATACCAGGGACCCCCATTACCCTCCCCCCCCCCCCAATATTGTCATTATGTCAATTCACAGAACATCAACTTTTGTGTAAATTGGAAATGAAGGAGGTAGCTTAAGGTGTAGATTGAGTTATGTATGAGTAATGATAAGCACGTGTGAAGATGAGAAAAAACTATGTTGACATTGTTTATCTCAATGACTATTTACCAATGTATATAACTCAATTTATGATGACTGGTGATTCAGCTATCTCTAATTATCTTCACACCACCTGATTGGTTGCCATAGCAACTGATAGCTTGTGAAATGAAAACAGTAAAGCCCTCTGGGTGATTCTGATGTGCTCAGTTTGAGTGTGTGAAATATGATGCTTGTTTTTTGTTTTCTTTTAAATATATCTACTTGTATATATTTTGGGTTTTCATTTGCACATGCCTGTGTACATGAAGACACCTGCATGATTTCTTTACATAATGTATTTTCAAGCCAAATGTTAAATTACATTTTTATTGCAATGTGGAAGAATGAAACTGAAAATATCTGATTTAATATAATTTCATCTATTATTTCTTAAAACCTGTTCAAAAAATTTAGGGCAAAAAGTCAGTGCCCTCTAAATGTGGCCACCTTTACTGCACTAGACAAGGGGTCACATAAGAGATATGGGGTGGGGTGGGGACGACGACATTGGGGTACAACAAAACACAATGACCCTTTCTGCAAGAAGACAGTGGGCTTATAGGACGGGTGGCCTTTCTTGACAGGGGCCTTATGGGGGCACGCTCTATATTGAGTGCCAGGTACATGTACCTTACATACGGCATGATGGCAGCCACATTCAAGTTGTTATCTGTTCAGCATGATCAGGGCCATGACAGGCTACTCAGTCACATTAAGGCTCTTACACTAAGAGGGTTATGTCAATCTTTCATTCTATTTACTTTGTGGAAGATTAACCCACAGCTTGCCTATGACCACAGATGCACCACCCAGAGTCAGGACAATTATGTGCACAAACTCAGATCTCCTGAAAGGTTTTCGCAAGCTAATGAAGGTACTATTGAAAACCTGCATGATGTATATCAGATCAGCTTGAAAGAAAAGATACAACGTTTCTGTCCATTTAAGACTGAGTCAACAGCTTTCCTTTGGGCACACAAAGTGCCCCAAGAAAAGCTGTAGACTAAGATTTCTTTTTCCTTTAGACTAAGCTTGCTGGTATTTGAATGAAAGGTATCTTCATGAGGAAGTTGAATCTTTTAACCATTATATGTTTAACGGTAATGAGAAAACAACTATAGCTGTGATTTAGAAACATCAAGAGATCAAAGTGAGTCATGCCACAGCTGGTCAGGCCATGACTTCTCCACACACTGATCTCTCCCATCTGATCTTTCATGTAATAAGAGTCAGTCGTGTCTTGGGTAGTGAACAGTACAAACGCTTCCTCTCTCATTCCTTCACAAGTGAATATATGTGAAATTCAACAGCAACGACTCGGTACTAGATCTCGGTAGCTGACTGGTCATGTATATACAAGTGTTTGACTGCACCTGCAGTTAGTTTTGTTGTATTTTGTATTTCATGTATATTTCTATTGTCATGCTGACCATATCTTGTATCCAAGATGAATGTCAATAAAGCTGCAAAAAGCTTATGTGTGTGTATAGCTTGTATTCCCTAGCAAAAGACCCCCCCCCACCCCACCCCCAACATTGATTCTGTGACTTCAGGATGCGGGAGCTTAACAGTGCCAAGCTACAAGAACTGCGTACAGGCAGCAGGTAGAGAAACTCAAAAACTTTGATGACAGATGGCAAAGAGACAGGACATTTAATAGACCTTAGTCACCTACTCGTGTCGGCCATTGAGAAGTTCTGCAATCAAAACCGAAACTTCTGGCAGCAGCAAGTTTTCTCATTGACCACGTTTTTAGAAGAACTGTATTCTTTTCAAATTTTGGTTCCATGAGATTTGACAAACACGAGTTTCCACTTAAGCTTTCCAGTTCACTGCTGAAAAAAAAGGGAACATAAAAACTAAACCAAACAAATGACATTCCGTACATTTGAGATGAGGATCAACATTTAAGGAAAAGTGTTGGAAACACATTCATCTCTAATGAAATTTCCTTGGAGGTACATGTATAGTTACAATAAGGGCAAAGAGTTATTCATCAATATCCTGACCCCAGTTTTGACGTATTTTAAATCCTTACAACCTGAAGAATCTGAAAACATGTAGCTTCACACAGCTCTGTTGAAAAGTAAAGGCACAGTGGTGGTTTTAGTGATATACCAGTGCATATACCCAGCTGATGGTCACAGACCACAGTTGTGATTGGCTGGTTGCGCATCCCAACGGAGATAGTCTGTAATTGTGAAAATACTGTGTTTTCAGCATGCTGTAGCTTCTGTTTAATAAAGTTAGCTAAGTCAGGTTTGCTGTATCACAGAGTTGCTTCATTGGTGGTCATATAGATGCACTGTCTTCCAAGCCAGGTGGGAACTTTATGGTGGGGAAGGACAATGATGTGACCCTGGCAAGAGCACAGTTCATATGCCTGTATAAAGCTGACATCCAGGTGTTGTTTCGTATTTCAATTATCACAAATTAACGAGCTGGGAATTGTATGACAAAAATCCATCCACATTTTTCTGACATTTTTATCTGTTAAATGCCGTTCACGGAATTTTAAAATACCAAAATGCTGATTTTTTAGACTGAAAAATGCTAATATGAAAAATAGAAGGACTTATAACTGTGGTCTGTGGCCTGATGACAGGGGCCCAGAAGGAACCATGTTAAATCTCTAATGTGGGACCAGGAATAGAGTATATCTAATCCCAGCTCTGATGTATAGTCAGTAAGTTTTGTATTAGGATTATGGAGAAGATGGCATAGGTATTGCGACAAGGGCAGGTATTGGGAATTGTAAGCCTCAGTTGCATGGGTGTGTTAGGTGTGTTAGGTGTGTTAGGTGTGTTAGGTGTGTTAGGTGTGTTAGGTGTGTTAGGTGTGTTAGGTGTGTTAGGTGTGTTAGGTGTGTTGTTTAACACCCTGCACACCAAGAGCTGTACGAGTTATCATACATGCCACAAGCTACTCTTAACTTGTCATGACTGTGTGCTCACCCACCCCAGCTGATATATATATGTATGTATGTATGTATGTATGTATGTATGTATGTATGTATGTATGCATGTATGTATGCATGTATGTATACACACACACACACACATATTTGTGTGTGTATACATACTGTAAATTGCTTTATTTTTGGGCAAAGGAATTTTCACAGTTTTTGTATTTTTGAAATTTCACTGTCATTTTAATTTCACTGTTTTGGACATAATTCCTGTTCAAACAATGTTAAAAATACTCAATCACTGTGTTTTTATTTTCACGGTTTTTTACCATCAGCGAAATAAGAGAAAATAAGAGTACTGTAAAAATAAAGCAAATCACGGTATATATATATAGTGATTCCCCTCTTATAAGGCCCCTATAACCAGAGGACACCTCTCGTAAAAGACCACCATTTCAATGCAGAAAGGTCACACTTCCATTATATTGTATCCCTCTCATAAGGCTACCTTTGGGCTGCATTTGGAGTGGCCTTATAAGAGGGGGACCACCGCATACATGTATATGAGTATATATGTATATTCACCAATTTTCATTTCTTACCTTACCACAACAGGTTAAGTGCTCATGCATCCTTCCTGATAAAGTAAATCATATCCAGTAAATCATATCCATTCGATTTTGATGTAGTTTGTCATGAGTAAATCCTGCTGACTCAAACATCCATAGGACAACGTCAGAGTTGACCACTTGTAATTGGTATCCAACACAGTCTGTAGAACCACAAGTTTCTTGCCCAGCTTTGACACCCTAGCTGTGTACTCTCATGCGTGCTTTTTGCTGTTTAACAGGTGAAGTGGAGGCCAGTGAGTCGACAACACCTGCCTTGTTTTACTCTCAAACTTTTCCTTTCAATGTCCTATCATCCCCGCTGCTTGACAAAACACACCCAAACACTCCATTTTCTGATTTGTCTTACTTCCAATCACAATTCCGTCATTCCTCTGCCGGCAAAATATTTTTTGTTCTAAGTTGGCCCACACCGATTCTGGTAGCAAAAATTACAACAAAAGGTTGACAATAAGGAGGCACACATCAAAGACAGCCAGGCCTCTTCAAAGGGCAGCCTCTCTCTGTAGCTCTGCCTGTCAGCTGCGACACAATGAGCAAGGGTCAGTCCTTGACACCTGCTGCTTGCAGACTTAATCCTTTAATGACCAGACAAAACAGAGGAGACCACTGGCAAAACACAATGAGTGCTCCCTTCTGAGTTTTTAGTCTTTGACCATGTATCTCATGCAGCTCTGTAATTCAGTGCTAATTTTGTGCTGGATTACACACCAAAAACTGACTTGAACCACAAATTTAAGGAGCCACTTTTACCATCTATTGTGGTATTAGATGGCTTTGAAAAGAACCTTTATGTCTGGTTCTGTACAAATGCAGGACTACTGGGACAGCTCGAAGATGGTTCAATGGGAATGCAAAATGGACTACATGAGGTAATTAGCCTGCTACATGTATATATGACATTCCTCAATGTAAAATGTGCCAATTGGTCCTCACTGGGGCAAGATAGCCACACCTGAGACCATTGCGACTTTTGCTGGTCTCGGAGACTTGCCAGTCGGACTGCATCTTGCAGACATATACTAGCATCAGTCAATATCCTTTGATTAACAGGGAAAGCTGCTCGAATATGTACATGAAAATGCAGTTTCTGCAGTACAAAGAGGTGGAAAGTGCCTAGAGTACCCTTCTAAATCCACTTATCAATTTCTGCTGAAAAGTCTAAAAACTTGGAAAACGGGAGACATCCATAGAACTACCCAAGACAAGTTTTGCAGTTGAGCATCTTAATCCTTTCCTCCTTAGCTCCTCCAAAAGCCCCCAGATATAACATTGTTGTCTGCCTTTAAGTTTTTACTTCCAATTTCTCCTTGCTAAAAACATTTTTGCTGAGATTTGTATGTGAGACCATTCATGACGGCATGCTCTAGGTCAACATTTCTCCTTGGCATGGGCTGAATGCAATGTGGCCAACCGACACTGAAGAAAGTTATCGCCTGTTGTACTCTGACCAGGAGAGGGTTCATGGTAGCCTGCTAAACAGACCAATCTGTGTTTTCTTCAGAGTAGCAGAGGTTATACAGAGCTTGGTTTGCTTTACAGAAAAACTTAGATGGTTTTGGGACTTTTTTTCAGTTTTGCTAACAATAATATATAAAAAAAAATTGTCCTTCAAAGTACAGCAAGTGCTCATTTTGATTACTGCAACCTGGTAAAATTAAGGTTCCAATTTTGCAATTTATTTGTATATTTCTCGTGGTGATTTTCACCAGAACCCTGAATTCACTTTATGAAAGTAACTAGAGCCTATCTATAAACTAATTACTATCACAGAATTTGTGACCAGTTTCTGAAATTCACCAGAGCACATTTTCCTACACAGTATCACATTCGGGGTCACTCATGATACCTGAAGATGGTTTTCAGTTGCACAGAAGTTGTGTTATTAAAATGTTGTTCTGTTTTAGTCTCTTTCCTTTTGGTTTTTAAATACCAAGGGACTGAAAACAATACATGTAAGTGCACCTGTACAAGTAAGTGATCATCCAAACTCTCTGGACCAGGACCACAAGAACATCAAAAGTGGGCATAAAAATTAAAACGTTGTGGCAGCATAATATTTTCATGAGAACCAGTGAACCACAGTGACATTCCTCTCAATGAGGCCCCTGCTCTTGCCTTCATAGGATACCCCAAGATCGCTGTATGTTTCTGACGTGCTCTTGGCGATCAACCACATCAGTGAACGCAATAGCCAGTCTGAGGGATGCTTTGGAGGCAACCCCTACTCTAATAAGCTCAATCCTGTTTGAATACAATTTGGTCCTGACTGTATCGTCTTTTTGTCTGAACCACACAAAGTCTGACAACTGACTTCAAATAACACAGTGAAAACTTGCTATAATGACACCTTTTGTTCTCGTACAAATCTGTCGGATAAATAAATCAAAGAAGATGAACTTTTGCCAATCAAAACTTGTGTCATTATAATGAATATGTTGGATATCTCATTGTTGTTATAATGAGGTTTCACAGCACATATTGATGTCGCTAATGCATGGTTGGCCCTTTATTCATTTCCTTACTTTTTCACAGTCGTCAGTGTTTCTACATCTGAGCAGTTATATGCTTTGTAACATCGCTCCCACTACTTTCCATTCCAAACCTGCGACTGGGAAATTAAATCTGGGCAAACACTTGTGCATGGTATCCAATGCTTTGATGTCATCTGCCCTCTATATTTTGGACAACCACTTACATATACTGAATGCTCTATGTAGTTTATCATATTATTGTACTGATAAAATCTCTCGAAAGCACACTGATATAATTTTGTCCCCCCCCCCCAAAAATGTCATCTGCCTTTAAAGTTTTTAGCTAGTTTTTTTAGTTAAAAATGATTGTTGTTAACCGTTAAAGCGCTGATATAAGATTGAGTCAACAGCTTTCCTCGGGAGACTTTGTGCCCATTGCACACAAAGTACCCCGAGGAAAGCTGTTGACTAAGACTACTTTTTGCTTTAGACTAGGCTTGCTGGTATTTGAATGACAGATATCTTCATGAGGAATTTGAATCTTTTAACCATTTTATGTTTAACAGTAATGAGAAAACGACTATAGCTGTGATAAGCACTTTGAGGGTTAAGACTGATCATGAAAATAAGCCCCAGGTCAAGAGCTTTCCCCAGTGAAGCTTCAGCAGATTGTACCCAAACCAGAACAAGATGAGCTGTTGACTCAAGTCTATTTCTCACAAGGAAAGGACCAAAGTGTATGGTTTTCTGCAACATGTGGCGCCAGCGGTGTCATACAACAGCTGAGTTTACATCAAGGACCCAGAGTTAAGTTAAATGTGACATGTTTACTCACAACTGGGGAGAACCTGCTGACCTTTTCAAACACTTTCAGCCGACTTTCACCTTTCAGTGGCCACTGACACTCGATAATGACGCTGTTTAGGTACATACATAGGTGTGAAATTACTATTTGTTGGGATCGATTCATGTTACACTAAGCTAGACCTGTAATTATGGCATAGTTGTGAAGGCTTTTAGGAATGATGCAATTTCAACCAAACCCCGTCTTATCCATATGCACAGACAGGGGAAAATGAATCATACCCAGCCCCCTCCCTTTCCATGGGGGTATCATATCCCCCAAAACATTTAAACTGCAAGGTATCTTCAGTAATTATTGGTCATTTGAGACAACAAAATGTTCACCTCGTTCTTCATGGCAATTTTGGTCTCACTGCACAGGTATTTTTTAATTTCCAATATTTACATTCAGAGTTTTTGTTAACATTGAAAGAATAGGGACAAATTTTGTTTTCATCAGTCGATGGTAACATCATGTACAGCATGGCACGTGCCAGTGCCTACTTTGCTACGTAACAAGCCGCTGGCCACACCCATAGCTCCTCCCACTGATAAACAAAAGGTCCTTCGCAGTGGCTATCAAAACTTTTACGCACAAATATTCATTACAAATTTAATTCTAGTATTAATGTTAATATGAATATAAATATAAAAAATGAAGTCTGTCTCTGTTGTTGTCATTGGCATGTAACAGCGCGGTTGCTGGTAGGCAACAGCCGCCAATGACAACAACAGAGACAGACTTCATTTTTATATTAAACAATACATCTCTTCCTCCCCACAGACCCTTATCAAATGACAGCCTACTTCATATTTATCAACATTTTGCCCAAAAGAATTATACCATACATATCACATGTATATATCTCGGAAAGATATTGGGTAGGATTTTCATCGAGAATTCTCATGTGTAACAGAGTATGGTGGTGTCCAAGTGTGACATACATGAAGATGCCAGACTTTCATAACAACTTTTCATTTTTTTTGGGGGGGTGGGTGGGGGGTGGTGGTGGCCATTTTAAACAAAACCATGTTTTTTCCTGAAAATTGTACATTATGTACCAGCTCCTACACTATTAATATGTCATGCGATGTCCACATGACTAGAGTATATTTCCCATGTAATTTTACTTAATATTTCATTTGACATGCCATGATTCATACTTGCATGCCACCAGTAATTTCATTCAGAAAAAGAACTTCATCAGTAGCAGATTTTTTTACATCCTATTTTGGTCATACTTTATGTCCATATGTAAAAAACCTCCATATCTGAATGCCCTCTGGTACCATGAAAGTAAATATATGGGCCCTTCTTTCAAACCATCTTTCAACATGGTTACCACAGGAATCATTTAATTCCAGAATAAACATTGATAAGCATGTATCCTAAAATATCCCATAATCCCCAGACTGATCCCGCCCAGGTGCAGCTGCATGACCTCTGTGTACTTAGGTGACGCTTTCATGGCTAATCACGGTACCACAATCGTGCTTGCTGAAAGCTCTGTCATAGTTCCCAATTAAATTTCTTGAAATTGACCTTTTATTTAAGCACCAACATTACATTTCCTGAGGAAAAAATTTTGTCTTGGTCAACAGTTTTCCTCAGAGTGCTTTGGAAACATTGGGCCAAAAGCACACTGCAGACAGCTGTTGACTCAGCCGTCAACTCAGCAATGAAAGAGTTAACCTTTGGTCCCTTAAACCGCTAAAACTGCCTTCTGGTCAAATATGTGTGCTTCACTGTTTTCAGCTAATATCAGCAGTAATGAAAAACAATTTGACTGATAATTGTAGAATAAACCCGTCAAGATCACATGCTAAGGCAAGATGTTGACTCAGTCTTAATTCAAGGGGAACAGGGTTATCCAATTTTGCAATTCTACGTACAATTTTTTCTGGACTTGATCTCATAAAGACTGCATTCTGCATTCTCCTGAAGTATTTTCATGTTTGTCTGTCTTTTAGTGGCATAGGTACCAGGCAGTGCAAACAATCATTCCTTCACCTCTTGGGAAATTACTGGTATTCATCACTAGTGATTTACAAGATATGAAAAAAAAGATATATCTATCCATATACATGCATAAAGCAATTACCAACATAGTTTTGATGATATAAAGTAATGGGAAGATATGTCTGGAATGTATGACACATGGAAAATATGCATAGCAAAACATAAACTACACTTCAGTAGAATGTACCAATGTTTTCAATGTTGCAAGACTGTAGCAAATATACCATATCATATTGGAGCTACTGTAGCTATGTCACCTAGTTAAAGTGGCCACATATACTACCAGTTATAGGATAAAATTGACATTTCGCCTTTTTTTCTTTGGTTCACTTTTTAACTGTTTTAGGTTTAAGAGTAGTTAACCCCCCCAAACCTCTTTTAGGGTGTTTATAAACTTTTTACTGCACGTCACTGTCGACTAGCAACAGCATAGTCTCATGGAACCCTTGTTCCAGCTGATGTCCTTACAAAGTTGGACATTGTTTTTGTATTATGTTGCCTCCAAAGCAGACCCAAGTAACGTAATTTGTCTACTCCGCTGGGCAGTAACATGGAACTTGGTCTGCTTGGCAGACAATGTACAATGTACAAATACAACTGGGCAGGACCAAATGAAGACAATGATTCAATCTACAAAGGCGTAAAAAAAAAAAAAATGTATCATGTACCTTTGAATGGCATTCGACATGTGAATGGGTGTATTTATGCAATATAGAATTCTGTTGCTATTGAATTTTTTCAATGTCTAGTGTTATTTTTATTTTCACAGAGAATACTGTGCATTAACAGCTGACTATTTCTATAGGGTACCGCATGGAGAGATTGACTGAATGTGAGGATTTCTTGAATGTCTCCAAATATCCTGAATGTTGAAAAAATTTGTTGATGTCAAAGCATTTCAACAGCTTTTGTTTGTCAAGAATTGTCAGTCATCTTGGTAAGTGTCCAATCTGTCATTTGTGTCACTGTGTCCTTGTCCATACCTCTCTGATACTAGTAGGATCAGTCTTACCTGTCATGCTTGTTTCTTGCAGTACATCTGGCCTAGTAGTGCATGTAGTAAAATACATTAGGTATTATTCCACAGTATTTAACCACAATCATATGCTGAAGGTACAATATGCACTGAGTGGTATCCACAAAGCATACACTGGGTGTTGCTATGACAGCTTAAAAGTGACTTATGAGACCATCAGGTCCATATACCCTCTCCATGAGAGTCATAAAACTGCCTCCATGCTCTTCAGTGACCACTCTGAGAGTTCCCAGCATGCACCTGTGTGCCCTCTTATCAGCCCCAATGGGTCTGAACCCTGAGGGTGGTCTCTACATCCTTACAGTAGATGGCAGCCTGGGACTAACAGGAAGGCCATGGACACAGTCTGCCTGTTTCCTGCCCAGGTTTACACTGTCCACTATGAACCAGGCTCAATGGTCTTCTCTACATAATACATGCACTTTTTCACCTGTATCATATTTTCATGGCATTTTCACATTTCAGGCTTTTAACTGATATTTATATTTCATCACTTTGGACATAGTTCCTATTAACCCTTGAAGTGCTAACCATAGCTATAGTCGCTTTCTCATTACCACTGAACATATAATGGTTAAAAGATTCAAATTCCTCATGAAGATACCTTTCATTCAAATACCAGCAAGCCTAGTCTGAAGGAAAATGTAGTCTCAGTCCACAGCTTTCCTCTAGGCACTTTGTGCGCAAAGTGCCCTGAGGAAAGCTGTTGACTTAGTCTTAAATCAGTGCTTTAAGGGTTAACTGAAGTTGATATTTCATCAATTTGAATATATTTCCTATTAAACATAATTTAACATACAATTTCATCATTTTGAAGTTTGTGGATGCTTTGATTTCCAGTTTTGTCATCAACAAAATAACTAAAAAAATAAAAAATAAAAAAAAAAAAAACCCTTTCCCCCTTAAACTGGCTAAAACTGGCTGGTGGTCAAATGTCGTCTGCTTCAGCATTTTCAACTGATTTCAACAGCAATGAAAAACAATTTGACTGAGAATTGCAGCTGAGACCTTTCAAGAAAACATGACCCAGGTCAACAGCTTTCCTCGGCATTTTAGTGCCCAACCCATGCCCAGGAAAGCTGTTGACTCAGTCTTAATTCAAGGCAGAAAGGGTTAAAGTGCAATGAATTTATGGTAAACACAATGTTGCAAGAGGCTCTATATCATGAATATACCTCCTTGTTAATTGAAACATCCTTTTTTCACGTGATGCTACTCTTGCACAAGTTTTACTGAAAGTATCCAGATGTCAAATTTGCTTGAGTCTTCTGAACTTTAAATTTCTCACTCACTGGAACCAGTTTGTTTCATGAGCTTATTGTTTGTGAGCTGTATCAACGCAGTATGCCCTCGGTCAACAACTTTCCTTGGTATGGGCTTCACACTTCGCTTGTATAACTGTTTTGATGCCTTAGTCCCTCACTTTCAAGAGGAAGTTCTCATGGGCCAAGCCTTAATTGATGAAGTGTCAGAATAATTAACATATTTGATATATAAAGTTATAATAGGAAGGTGCAATATCTTCATAGTTTTTTAATTAGTAATTGGACCACCCATGGAAAGGGGGAGGGGAAGGGTAGGTCCATCCATAGGCTTGTTTATTTTATGATTCTGGACAATGCTGCACTTCTCTTATTACACAAGTTGAGTGGTATTGAGAGGATAATGGCCACAGGACTGTACTTATCTTGTGCATTAAATCATATAATCATTAAATGTGATCGCGCCTCCACAAACATTTGTAGCCTTGCGATTTTGGAGTTTTTAGATTTGTTACAAAGTATGACTTCCTATAGCAAAAATAAGCTCTTTAAGGGACTTATTTTCATGCAATAAGTTTGAACCCAAGACCCAGTCAAGTGACATGACATGATTCCAGTGTAGAAGCATTATAAAAATCAAAATTATACACAACTGTAAATTAGATTATTTTCGTGTTTAAATTTTCCCAGTTTTTGTATTGTTGATTCTTCACTATTCTTGGCAATTTTTCCAATTCAAACAATGTTAAAATACTATTTAAACTCTCTCTCTCTCTCTCTCTCTCTCTCTCTCTCTCTCTCTCTCTCTCTCTCCTTTATCAGTGAATTTGTCTGACACTTTTCTTTGACATTATTGTACATAGAAACTCCAACTTGGTTTGATTGTACCCCCATACAAGGAGTTGGGCCTTTTTATACAGAGGAAGGAAGATGTTTAAAATTATGCAAATTAGGGGCAGTTGAAATTTGAAATTTTAAACCTTTAATATCTTCAAAGTATAATAGAGATGTCATTTCATCTTCTACTAGGTGGTTATTGACCATTGCGCATGTAATGAATCTAACGCAAAAGTTGTAGCAATATAAATTATGCTAATTAGCAGCATTTGAAATTTTAAAACTTGAATATCGTCAAAATTATTGTAGATAGAGATGTCATTTCAACTTCTATTAGGGGGGTGTTGACCTTTGCGCACCTAATAAATTAAAAATATAAGTTGTAGCAATTTAAATTATGCTAAATAGCACCATTAGAAATTTTAAATCTTGAATAACTTCAAAGATATGATAGATAGAGATGCCATTCCAACTTCTACTCCTGTGTTATGGAATAGTTGTACATTGCCATACCAATATGCTTTGGAGACACACACACATTTACTATGCAGCAAATCATCTTTCTTAGTTCTCATTTTTTTCTTTCATTTTCACACTACATTGTAACAAAGACTCACGGCACATGACAGTGTCTCTCAGGTATCAAAGTACACCAGTGGTTCCCATAAGCTCTCCTCTGCAAGCAGCTTAATATCATGCTATCTCAATTGATAGCTGATCTTTAATTAAGTACTGAATCCAGAAAATTATTTTTCAGGTATTGATTTTGGGGAAGGAGGCACAGGCTTACATTATTTTGTTCTCAAAGTGCTAATGAACAAGAGGGTTAGGCCAAGGAAAATAAATAGTGTGTTTGAGGTTACATGCCAAAAATAAATAGGGTAGGTAGGCAGGCTTTTTTTTTTTTTTTTTTTTAATTTTTGCTCTGAAAACAGAAGAAAAGTGACTTAAAATGGAAATATTGTGCATTTCATGAAGAAAATTTTTGTTTGAAAATCAATAAAAAGTTTTAGGGCAGGGGGGTTTGGGCAAGGATCGGTAGGGAAACCCCAAACACAGACTTTTTTTTTTGGCCTTATGTGAATGGCACATCCTCAGCTGACTGTGATACACTCAACCTACAGTAAGTCCCAACCTGAGCCACAATGCCTGAGCCCAGTAGAACTGAGCTCAGCTGAGCAGAGCTGAGCGTACCTTAAGTTTGAACTGGTACATGTATACAGACAGGAGTGACTCATATACTATACTTTAATTCATGTATAGTGATCTGGTTTTACTAAGAACCTGCCAAAGTACATCCCATCCAGTTTGAGGTGGATTTGGCTTACGTCAGTGGATTAAGTTACATCAACATACATGTACACTAGTTTTTCAACAGTAATTATGCTTACATTTATTCTAATTGGTCATTACATAATTTCATCAAGGGGATCATGATTATCCTGTGCTCTGCTGACTGGAAGCTGCGGCTTTTGCAGGTGCAGAATTTATGGCTATATACATGTACTGTACTAGTTCTTGCCAATATTTTAACATCCCCTGCCAGAGGATACATGATAATTACATCATCATCTCCTTCAGAATTTTATGAAGGTCCACCTGGGCAACATCTACATGCAAAAGCAAATGACTCCACAGAACAGTTTTCACAATATTGCAATACATGAAGCACTACTATAAATTGCTTTAAATTCACTGTATTCTTGTGTTCAC
This sequence comes from Hermodice carunculata, assembly GCA_964020975.1. NCBI lineage: Eukaryota > Metazoa > Annelida > Polychaeta > Eunicida > Amphinomidae > Hermodice > Hermodice carunculata. The sequence goes on along the minus strand of OZ026625.1, from coordinate 12,367,017 downwards.
TTATTTTGCTGATGGCACAAAACTGAAAATAGAAACACAGTGAAATAGTATTTTAACATTGTTTGAATAGCAATTATGTCCAAAATAGTGGAATTAAAATAACAGTGAAATGTCAGAAATACAAAAGACAGTGAAAATTTAAACATGCAAAAATATTTTGATACAAAAGTTCACTGGAGGACCCCCCAAAATGCAGTGCCACCTGGTGGTCAAAATGTGAACTATACCACATCAGGGGACCCTGTCTGCAATATCAAAAGAACTGACCCAGTAGTTCTTGAGATGAAAGTTTTCATTTTTTTTAAATTAACAAATACAAATGTACATAAAAAACAAAACAAGAGGACTGTGACAGTCCTGTGCTTAGCTGACCCTATATGCACAGACTGAATTGGTCCAATGAGCATGGTGAACTATGTTATTAAGGTCACCTCTGTTTGAGACCATGATCACTGTTGCTAACATGTACATATCCCCTTGCTGATCATAAAAAAATAGGGTAAAATGGTAATACTACTTGTTGAAAAAATTAAGGTCTAGGGGTCTCCAGAAGTGTCCCTATGCAAGTTGATGCAATTGGCTGGGCAGTTTCCGAGAAGACTTTTTAACATATTCCAAAAAAAATCATTAAAAATCCATAATTCACTGGACCGTGACCATTAGAAGAAATCTGGTAGAGACCCAACCATGGTACAACCCCACCAAGTTTCAAATGAATCTGTATGATGGTTTTTGAGAAGGAGTCAAAAATATGAATTTCAATTGCAATACCCACTCACTTACATAAATAAAATCAACCAAGAAGCACCCGAATTAAAAAATAAAAAATCATTAACAAGAGGACTGTAACAGTCCTGTGCTCAGCTGACCCAAAATGCACAGACTGAAGTGGTCCAGTGAACTATGATATCAAGGTCACCTCTGTTTCAGACCATGGTCACTGTTGCCAACATGTACATATTCCCTTGCCGATCAAAAAAAAAAAAAAAGAAAAAAAAAAAAGAGTAAAATCGTAGACCACCTGTTGAGCAAATTAAAAGGTCTGGGGGGTTCCCACAAGTGTCCCTATACAATTTGAAGCAATTGGCTGGGTTGTTTCCGAGAAGATTTTTCAACATTTTGCAAAAAAACCCCACAAAATTTATTGAAAATCCAAAATTCACTGGACCATGACCATTTAAACAAACCTGGTAGAGACTCACCCAAGGTACATCTCCACCAAGTTTCAAGTGAATTTGCTTAACGGTTTTGGAGACAAAGTCAAACATGTGAATTTCCATTGCAATCCCCATTCACTTGCATAAATAGAATGGATGCATCAACCAGCAAGCTCCTGAATTGAAAAAAATTGTTGAAAATCAGGGATCAAGAACAAACTAAGAACAAGGAGTCCCTAGGAGTGTTCCTGTGTGATATCGAAGCAGTTGGAAATTTGGTTGGGACCACCCAAGGTACGTTGCCATTAAGTTTGAAGTGAATCTGGTAGACGGTTTCTGAGAAGAAGTCGAAAATGTGAATTAGCAATAGAATGCCCTTGACTTACATAATGATCAATAGGAAAGGCACATTTACCTACAAGTACCCCAACTGAAAAATTGTTAAACATCAGGAATCCACAGCAGTGCAACCTACTGAATAATTTTGTTTGACTGTTTCACAAGGAACACATCCACAGTTTCAGCTTATCTGACTGACGGTTCTGCATGGAGAAGTTGAAAATAGTGAAAACACACACACACACAAAACAATCATCAAAAAAAAAAAAAAAAAAAAAAACAGAAAAAAATTGCAGTGCCACCTGGTAAACTAGGAGTCCCTAGGAGTGTTCTTTTGTGATATCAAAGCAATTGGGTGAGTGGTTTCAGAGAATATTTTCTAATATTTGCCCCCAAAAAGACACCCCCCCCAAAAAAAAAAAACAAAAAAACAACTCATAACAAATCCCAAATTCAGTAAAGTACGACCATTCGAAGAAACTTGGTAGAGACCCATCCAAGGTATATTGCCTCCAAGTTTTAAGTGTATCTGCCCAGTGGTTTTGGAGAAGAAGTCGAAAAATTTGAATTGTGGGCACCAACAGATGACAGATGGCAGATGAATGGGCGGACGATGGATGCCTAACCACCACATAAGCTCAGCTGACTGACAAATCAGCCGAGCTAAAAATTACTGCATCATCATTTCCTTTGCAAATATCTTGGAAGTCCACCTGAGCAACATCTGTGTATAAAATAAAAGCATTCCAATAAACCATTTTGGCAATATTGCAATACATGCATTGTGCTATTAGATGCATGTCCAATGAAAGCAGTAGTTATCAACACCTGGTCCTGATGTTTGATATCCCATAGCTTTGTCAAAAATTAACATACTGTCATCACTTTGGAAAACTTTTATCATCTTTTGTCAGATATTCTGATAAAATTTAAGTAGCCATTCTATAAAAGTGGAAAATAGCACCTAACAATTTGTTAAACAAGAGGCCCATGGGCCTAGTGCTCTGCTGACTCAAGGTCATCCATATTATGTGATATTCTACTTTAGTTATGGTACATATATCTGATAAATTTGGTATGAACAGCTGCATTCTTTGCTGGAATAATTATTTTACGTAAGTTTCAATACATTTTGACTCACAACTTCCATACACCTATAGGTGCTGCCACTGGTATCATCCTTGATCAAGATTTTGACCTCCACTATCATCCAACAAACTTTTATCAAGATCCATCAAAAATTAAAACTGCTACAACATTCAGAAGATTTTCACATTTTGACCCCTGTATTACATAATATTGCAGATGGTATCATAACTCGACTTAGTTTTTCTATCTACTTTTAGTTCTGAAAGTTATATGTGTCTACATGGAAAATTACAACTAATTTTTATGTATGTGTGCTGCCCAGTGACCTTGAAAAATACGTCAAGGTCATTCATTTTTACACAAATTATGAGCCTTGATCCAAGGTATCTTTCCTGTAAATTTTATAATGTAAAATAAGGGCACTATGAAAATAATGAGTTAAATGGGGTTACCATCTGTGTGGCAAATTCTCCATAAAGTACAAAAGGTGGCGCCACCCTTACTTCACTCACAACAGGGATTTGTCTCTGTAATAAACATGCAATGTCTTTTTGACATCATAACCACAATTAAATTTACAAGGCCCACCACTAGCTACTCACCTCTATCAACTTTATGGCCCCAATGACCCTGAACAAGTAGGTCATCAACAGTGACATCACACATCACAAAAGCCAGATGGTCTCTCATGGCAGTGGTCTTAAATTGAGGCACTACTGTACTGGGACAATAGTGTTACTGTAGAGGTAACACTTTTGCCCCAGTACTAGGTTGTGGAAAGTAGGAAAATTCTGAAATAACAGCAGGTATCAAGTATGTAAAATAAAGGGGCCACCAGTATGCAAGTACCTTCGATTAAAATACCCAGTATGCCAGTATGGAAAACTCATTTACATGTACCTCCCTCACATTGTGATAACAGCGACCAGGCCCGTTCAAGTTCATTGCGCCACTTTCCACTGAACAATGATCAAATGTAGTGAATGTCGTTACTGCCCTGGATTTTTTCTTTTTTTTGCACCTTGAAATGTCTACTTTTCACTACTGCAAACTGCTTTCTTTTCATGTGATTAAATTTTCACTTTTTTTGGGGGGGGGGGGAGGAGATTTTTTCATTTCACTGTACTTTTAATTTCACTCTTTTGGACATAATGCCTATCCAAACAATGTTAAAGAACTATTTAACTGCATTGTGCCATCAGCGAAATAGTGAAACTAAGAATATGGCGAAATTAAAAAGCAATTTACAGTATTAGTGTGTTCAGGCAGGGATAAATGTAGATGACAGCAATAAATTTCATTTGAATTTTGGTTTTGAGAATTTAGCATTCCGGTGTTGATAGACATTTTGGCCATAAAGCACTGCCTGTCAGCACCAGAATGCAAAATCTGCACAACACTGAAATGTGAGCGAAATTCATTCCCATAGCAAGGACCTCATACGAGGTTTCTGAAGGCACAGAATTTTGAAAGTGCCGAGGCAATATACTAGAGAAGTGGTAACAACTGTTTTGGCCGCCTCTGCAAATTTGAAGGTCAGTTCTTTGGTACCACAGTGTTACAAACTCACAGGTAGATCTGTTCAGCAGGCAAGACCAAGGTGTTCAATGCACTGCGTAATGCACCGGCAGCTGGGAATGGTATGTCTTTGTCAACATACTCACCCTAGCAAAGGGTTCCAATGACAAGATTACTTGTAAACTTAATTGGTAATCTTGTTAGCTGTTTGACCCCTGAGCCATAGTTCTCCACCCTGCGGCATTGTTATGCAAGTACACCTCCCTAGGCCCCCAGGGCCATTTCAGTATTCATGATCAAATTTATATTCACTTGCAGCTGACCACTTGGTATCTGTCGTCACGTTACTGACTACACTGTAAACTTATTGACATGTACTTCAACTGGTCCAGTTCCTTTCTTTTTTTTTTTTTTTTTTAATAGTTTTACGCCTAATAATATCCATTGAAACTTTCCTTTCACAATTTTGACATGCATGCATGGGGATGTCTATTAAAGCTCAGCTTATGTTCTTCTCATGGTATTGTTATGGACCTGTGCAAGTGGTGAAATAATTAGGACAAAATAAATAAATAAACACACACCAAAATAAGATCATCATATAATAAGATACAGAGAGAGGTGACGGACCCATTCCCGGACAATTACAACTCTTATCAGTGAACGCTGTCTACTGTTCCAATGACTCCTGCTGACCAGGAATTACCACATTAATCTACCAGAAAATTATCAGATGTTTATCAGGGCTCAGTGATTTACATACAGGTCCCTGGGGTTCCATTGTACACCTCTTGTGCCAGTCAACTTTTCTCATTAGTGTTGTATCTAAGGTATGGGAATCTTGAAAAAAAATATTACTTTTGCATCTGAAAAGATCAAGTTTTCACAACAATACAACCTAGATTTAATGAAAACCTTTTGCACGTCTACATACATTTTTCCCATGAAAACAGCGCCCTCTACAGAATAGGCACAAGAACCTTGCATTCTTGTGCTTTTCCACCATTGTAAGTAAGTGTACTTATTTTCACTAGTATAAATTTTGACAGTTTTGTAAATTTCAGGTATTTACCCGAACTATTGGTTTCCCTATTTTGGGCATCGTTCTGTATACCAATGTTAAAATAGTATTCCATTGTGTTTTTATTTGTATGGTTTTTGTGCCTTCAGCCAAATAAGCAAAAATAAAAATTGGGGGTAGAAATTATTAAGTATTTTTTTTCAAGTTTCCCCTGGGCAACCACAGCGTTTTTACAAGTTGCCCAGGCCTCCAGAAAGTTGTCCAGTGTCCTACCACATGAGAATTGTAGATACTAGTTAGCTTGTTAAAAGACACTGATATTTAAAATGTTGCAAACATAGGTGAGCAAAAGCTATATTTGTCACACTATGAAAACAGTGTTTCTGCACAAAAAAAGAAGATTTTAGGAACTGTATTTCATGTTCCCCCTGTTGTTAGAAATGATATGCTCTGCTGAAGATAGAAAGTTGCCCCATGGGAAAGCAGCCAAGGAAATAAAGTTGCCGGACACCAATGAAAGATGCCAGGGGCACTTAGACACCCGCTAATTTAAAACCCTGAAAGTGCAGCTAAATTAAGTGCATTTAAAGTATATAGATCTGGTATGACCTCCTTATATATCCATGATGTGACTAAATGCAACTTTCTCAAGAAACACTTAGTTCCACCTCTTCAGCAGATATATAGCAGACACTCCTTTACCTGAGGCAAAAAATATTCCTTATCAGGCAAAAACTACAGTGGTCCCTGTCTTGACAGACCACACCAATGACACTACCTGCCTTAAAAAGCCACACTTAGAGGATACTTTTGCATGGTACCTTTTATGTTCATACCTCCAACAAAAGACCACCTGTCTTGAGAGACCACAATTTGGTCATCCCTAGGGGTGGTCTTTGAAGATAGTCTTCACTGTTTATCATTTTGCACTGATAATCCTCTATATTACCACACATTTCAACACCACGGAAGGGGTATACAAGGGGTATACAAAGGGTATACAAGGGGTACACCGTCGTAATTCCTGAGAGAGGAAACATATACATGCATGTATTTATCATCAGAAGTTTTCAAATGACAAAGTGACAAGGCAAAGATTTATGTTATTTCTAAAGAAAACACATTTGACCTTCCCATAAATCTGCAATTTTAACAATGACCAACCAGCATGATGAGTAGAAGCAAGATACTTATCAATTTGCCGTAAGGCAGTAAAATTTATGATAGGAGCATACCCCCACCCCATCCACTTACAGGTAGTCAACCCCCATCCTTGATCAACGTTGTTTAAGCAAATCCTACCCTGAAGACCATCCGTAGGTAGGACAAAATTGTGGTCTCTCAAGACAGGTGGTCTCTCACAGGAGGCATTAATAACAAAAACTACTGCACATGGTATCATGAAAATATGGTCTTTAACGGGGAGTGGTCTCAAGACGGGGACCACTGTATTTCGATGGCCACAAACACCAGTCCAATACTACCACAGGGGCATTGGGTGCTGTAATCTATAACTGTCACCTGATAATTGGTGCCTCCATTAGACACTGTCACTGTTACATGCTCTGTGTGTACTTAAGTGCCTCGTCATTGTGTAATGCTTGTAATAGGGGACTTTATTAAAGGGCATCCATATCATGGGCCCCGGGGTGTTGGGGGCTGGACACATGGTATTGTTAACCCATTCCTGGTCACAGTACGACTGAGTCAATAGCTTTCCTTGGCGCGGGTTGGCTGCAGTGTTTCCAGCACATGTCAAGGAGGCTATTGACATAGGGCGTGCCGTCATGAATGATCTTTCATACAAATCTCACCAAAAAGTTTTTCTAGTAATGAGAAATTGAAGGAAAAACGTTAAGGCAGACAGTTCACATCCAGGTGCTTTTGGGTGATTTGTGCAGGGTGTGTGTGTGTGTGTGGCTAACATCTTAATGCGTCCCTTTTTTAATGTTATAATCTTATTTCCTTTTTATTTAACATCTTTATTTTTTTCCCTTTTCGTTAATGTCTTTATTTTTCTCCTTTTCTGTTAATATCTTCATTTTCTGTATTTGTATTCAATCAAAAAACTTCATTTTTCCCTTTTTGCATTTCAGTCAGGAAATGTCTTCATCTTTCCGCTTTTGTATTCATTCACCAAATTCCTATCAAACCTGTGTACATATACTGTTTCATTCTATTTTCTTTTCCCATGTCATGGATCTGTGCACCAGATAACATATGTTTTCTGGTGCACAGATCCATTACATGGGAAAAGAAAATAGACTGTTACTCAATTTTGAACTACATGTGAAAATAAATACAGGATATATTAAATATCAATGTATGCAATTTACAAGGGTATCACCTGATGAAAAAGTGACGCAGGGTGTGTATTGGTGGATGTTTACGATTATGTACAGCTGTTGACAGTTCTGGTCATTCTTTACTGTACTTCTGGACCTAATATGAGAACTGCACATTTCACTGACACACAGGAACAAAAGTAAGTACCAATACATCTACCTCACAAGTCTTACCATCACCTGGTAGTCAAATCCAGGGCACCTTATCGGTGAAAAGAGAGAGAGAAAAAAAAAATAAAAAAAAAAAAATTAAAAGGCAGTCAGAGATTGAAGGATCCATGCCCCCCTCACCTCATTTATAACCTTGCTAATCACAGGACACATTTTGGAATGATTATAGTCAATAAAAATACGCTATCACTGCGACCCAGATACTTGACCTAGTGATATACTTTTACGCATGACAGACTCTTGTGTCCAGATACACAGGTGTGTAAATTTTCATGCTTTTAAGTTGAAGGACAACCGAATTACAGCCCGGGAAAGAAGTGTAATGTAGTTTAACATCAATGTATCACCGTGATCCAGATAGTCAACCTAGTGACCTACGTTTGTTTCATGACACACCTTTAGCTCAAGATAAATGTGTGTCAAGTTTCATGAAACTAAGTTACATAGTAAAGGAATAATAGCCCGGACAAGATTTTAAAGAATAGGTCACTGTGACCCAGATACTAAAGTTAAAGGAAAAGGGAATTAAAGTGAGACACAAAAAGCGGACAGACAGACCGACAAATGGGAAAAGTGATTACTAAATGCCCTTCCTCTGGTAAAAGGGGGCATAAAAACAAAAATAAAAAACAAAAACAAAAACAAAAAACAAACAAACAAAAAACAAAAAAAACAAAAAACAAAAAAAAACAAACAAAAAACAAAGACAAAAACAGACACAGACTAAAGCCTTTACTTCCTTGTGAGGATTGAGTTCATTTTAAAATGACTTTCATTTGCAGGTAAGTCAGGCATGCAAAGGAAGACGTTGGTCACCACAAATTTTCTGACATTTTTGTCTGCTGTAAATCTCACTTATGGAAACATGACCTTTTATCCTGGGATCTGAAACATGTTCTGATGGTTACCTGCTGAAGACCTATTAATACCTTTCAGGCTGATATGGGCTTCTGTTTCCAAAAATTATCTATTGAAAGTGTTTTGGTAAAAATAAACATATAAAAAGATACGATAAATTCTTCAATCTTCTTTTGTACTTGAATTCATTCACATTGTGTAATTTTACAGTGTTTTTATTTTCACTTATTTCACTGATGCTTCAAAACCACCAAATAAGAACCCAGTGAAATTTTTTAACATGGCATGGATAAGAATTATAACAAAAATAATAAATTCAAAGTTTCGGTTACAGGTCCAAAATGCTTACTCTGAAGCAGACACAAGCTCTGTGTTATTTACTTTGCTGGGGTCTGCTCTAGTTTGGCAAGGTCACTTTTTAGATTTGGAAAAGTGGCTCAGTCTGCAATTGGCTGAGTATGGTTACCATGGTAACAGGCTGCAGTAAGAACCCATGATAACATTATATTCCTTGTATATTTTTGAGGTAGGAAGTGATGGGAACAAGACAAGGAGAGTATAGAAGTTGGCTAACTGATCTCAGGTATTGATGACATGGAAGTGTTGCAGGACATCTAACCTTTTGAGATAAAAAGCAAGTTTTAATGCAAGCACAGCAAATAGATCATACACAATTAACATTAAAACTCAGTTATTGGTTGCATAACACATGCAATCAAGGGATTTCATCTATAAGTTGACACCTGAAATTGGACAGGTGGCAAAGGAGAATAAAACAGCTACCCAGCTACCCTGTGTTGGTCCAGGGTGAGGTGACCTGGGCATCAGCAGTTGCCCATGGGGCACAAGGGGACAATCATAAAATGCCAGCGGCTGAGGGCAATGTTGGCCAGCTACTGCTTCATCTGAAGGGCCTCACCATTACTCACAACCCTTTAATTACAGTTAACTCACGGCACTAGGCACTGAAGCCCTCTTCGGCTGCAGGGCATCTCAATTTTATAATTGCAGGTGACCTGTCCTGGGAAAGTTGCTCTCTCCAATAGTTCTATTTCACACTCTGTTAACTCAGCATAATCATCTCATATGTCACACAAATACTCTGCCTAAACGATCAGACAATCAATTACAATAGACATTGTTCTTTCTGCACTTCATACTCTTTAACTTTTGATTAATTGTTGGGAGGGCATTCAGAAGAAATTACACATTGAGATTTATTGGACAACTATTTTTCCAAATACACTGCACTGGAATAAACATGCAATAAATTCTGAGCTTGTGTTTGTTGACTGCAATATGACAAGCTAACTGCCAATATGTCACGCACACATGCTCATACTCCATGTGCTCCATGTGTTGTTTCCAAAAGTTAAGACATGCAATTTTTTTTATTAAACAAAAAAAAAAGAAAAAAAATACAGATTCCAATTTCTCATTAAAAAAAAAAAAAAAAAAACACTTCATCATTCAAGCACAAACCAAAAGTATCAATGGAGGCATGTCACCTGTGACCATCCCCTGCTATCATCCTGTTGCTAGTGGAGACACCTGGGGGCTAAACAAAAACAGCTTCAATCATCGGTTGAAAGGTCATGTGACACGGCAGACAGGTGCTGCCACCAAGCAGAATACTATATCTGACATGTTCCATTAGACAGATGCCTGTCAAGCAATATTGTAAAAGCAAGTGCAGCAATGATTTAAAGACAATGCAAAAACCAATGGCTATACAACGTACAAGCATGTCATTACATGCAGCAAAGAATGAAATATATGTAAAACCAAAATTTCTGCATGTAATACCAAATGATGTGCTCACCCACAATGATATAACAGTGCCATTGCATAATTGTTTCTTATATCCACAAAAAAAAAAGACATAAATAAATAAAATCAGGGATCCAGAGTATCACCATATCCAATTGGCTTGGTGGTTTTGGAGAATATTTTTTGTTTAGGATTTTGCAAAAAAATTCACAAAATAGAAAAAAAAAATCATTAAAATATGCAAAAATTGTTGGAGCTGGACCTTTTGAACAAATTTCGTAGAGACCCACCTACATTGGCATAAAGTTAAAGTTTAAAATGAATCTGGTTGATGGTTTTGGAGAAGTTCAAAATGCCAATTTCCATTGCAATCGCCATTGACTTACATAGTAATCAATAATGGGAATGCATGAATTAACTTGCAGGAACACAAATTGAAAACTTCAATAAAAATCAGGGATTCAAAGCATCACCACATAGTAAACCACTTTGTTTAACCTTTCCACAGCCTATGTTTCCACCAAGTTTGAGAATAATCTGAGTGACATTTTGGAGAAGTCAAAAATAGCTTTAATACACAGAAATTCCTTTAAAAAAAAAAAAAAAAAAAAAAAAAAAATAGCAGTGCTGCCTGTTGAACAAATTAAGATCTGGAGATCCAAATTAAGTGTCCCTATACAATTTTGAAACAAATGACTTGGCAGTTTCGGAAAAGATTTTTCAAGATTTTGTCAAAAAATGAACAAAAATTCATTAAAAATTAAAAAATCACTGAAGCATCACCATTTGAACAAATTTGGTAGGGACCCACCCAAGGTACATTTCCACTGAGTTTGAAGTAAATCTTGCATATGGTTATGGAGAAAAAGCTGAAAATGTGAGTTGTAGACACCACCGTACAGATGGACGAGAGATGCCTTACCATCACATGGCTTCAGCTGACTGACAGGCCAGCCGAGGTAAAAAGTGGGAGAGTATCAGACTTTGTAAGAAAGTAAGAAAAAGTGGGAGATCTCCAGTGTTGCCAACTCTTACGGAATTCCCGTAAGTTGTACGGAATATCAGGCTTCTACATAGTGAGCTTACGTCACACGGATCAAGAACAAAACCTCACGGATTTTACAAAAGATGCTACGAGAAAAAATTATAATTTAGCATATAATTGAGATGATGGATATCACGTCTTAGTTATATACAATAAGATCACATCAAGTAATTATTATTGATAATTTGTTAATTTTGCTGTCTCGCTAAAATTTAAAAAAAATATGAAGGAAAAATTTATTTTATATTATGGTATGATTTTCAGATTCTGCACAAGAAATGACAAAGTTTCAACCTTAAAATAAACTGCAAAACTTAAATAATAATGCACCAAATGGCTACATTTCAGTTACATTTTTAAAAAATTCACATTTGACGGGGTGGAGGCCCTGCCCCCCTCCTGCACCCCCCCCCCCCCCCCCCCCGGCTCGGTAGCTGCGCTCCCTCGCTGAATCTTACTGATTTACAACACTCTAGGGTTGGCAACACTGGATCTCCCACTGAGGTGGGACACTAATGGACACTCAGGGGATAGCTGCAGGCTGCTTTGTTCCTTAGGCTTATTTTATTCTTGAATCTCGAGCAAAATTTAATCAGTACATGACAAAGTGACAAAGCAATTTAATAATGGAGACATAAAGATACTTTCAGAACAGTCATTCATGGTGAAAGCCTGCATGTTGACAAGCAACCTCTGGCAATATTGTAGTTCTCTCTTTCAACACTAGATGGCACCAACTTTTTCAAAATTTGATGTGTATTTTCACAAATATGTTACTATTGGCTCTACATTTGTTGATGAATGCATGATGTATGCTCCTGTAAACACACCACCCCAAACCCCAATACAAAATCAGGGAAAAAATTTACTCAGTTACATCGTTCACTGATTGATTGTTTCAATCATACAGACAGTGACAGTGACAAACTAACATGCTTGATTAAAGCACAGGCTATAGGGAGTTGGCCTAATTATTGTATGGTGTCAGATACCTGGTACGTTGCACAGTTAAATGGTCTGTGCCGGTTTATGTTGCCCACACCCTTCTAGTGAGCACATGGTGGTGACTGTCTTGTATATAGATACTTTGTGCACTATCTTTGTTTATACCTCAAACAAGACTCCTTCCTTTTGGGTGATCACAACGGATTGGTTTTTTTGTTTTTGTATTTTCCTTTTCATACACAGAATTCAATATATAAGTGTTAAAGTAGAAATATCTCACCAAACAACAGGCCAGTTAAGCCCAAGAATTCTCAAATTAATGTATTTGTTGATCTGATGATTCAATTTTCTTCAGCAGGAGCCCAAAGTGCCTATGCAGCCACCTGGTGGTCATGAGGACAATTAGTATCAACTAACTTCGACAACCCCACAAAGTATTTTTTTTTCACTCCACAACTGTCTTCTTTTTAAGAATTGCTTTTCATTTAAATAACAATGTCTTGAAAGTAACTATCTGAAAACTTGAACTTAAATGTTTATAACCTCAGGAACACTGTGCATTAAAGAGGCAAATACACTGATCTCAGTTGAGACCCCTTTTTTAAGACCACACTTGGGAGACCACCTTGCACTCTCCCAAATCCCATCCTCCCACCATTATCGGTCTTATTTAACTGAAACCATCTAAAACCAGCTGGTGGTCAAATGCCACTCTTTCATTATTTTTTACAAATTTCAACAGTAATGAAATGGAATTTGGTTAAAAATTGTGGATCAGACATATCAAGATAATATGCCTCAGGCCAACAGCTTTCCCTGGCCTGAGTTGGGTACTACTGTAAATAGTTTTATTTTCATGTGTATAAATTTTCACGTTTTTTTTGTATTTTTGATTACCCACGTTGAAAAACTCGTACATTAGGGACAAGGAGAATCATTACCCAGTAAAGAAGATTATTGGACCCTTCTACATGGTACATATCCACCAAGTTTCAGAACAATTTGTGGGACAGTTTTGGACAAGTTGAAAATAGCACAACAACACAAAAGTTTGTAAGTAAATTCCATATATAGATATATATATATATATAAATCACAGCACCACCTCTTGAACAAATTAAGGTCAAGGGGTCAACAGAATTGTCCCTGTAAAATTTTGAAGCAATAGGCCAATTAGATTTTTTTTTTTTAAATTTTGCCAAAAATAAAAAAGAAATCCTTACAAAATCCCAAAATCACAGGAGTATGCTCAATAGTGGAAATTGGGAAGACCCATCCAAGGTACATCCCTACAAAGTTTGAAATGGATCTGGCTGACAGTTTTGGAGAAGTTGAAAATGTGAATTGCGGACAGACAACAGCTGAAAGATGCCGGACCATCCTAAAACTACATATCATACTCAAAGGTGTTTAATTTTGTGCATTCTAAATTTTGAAAATTTGTCATTTACCTTCTTTTTTTTTTTGTATTCTCAAATTTTCCATCACACATGAATTCCTCACATACTCATGCGTATTAGTGAAAGTACCTTTCTAACACTTTATCATTCAAAATATCTCGTTTTCTGTGGTAGTTCTGGCTGATTTCTCCAATACATTTGCAGTTTGAAAACTTTCACCTGTGGTTCATTGTATTAATGGTTTTGAGGACAATCAGATTTGAGCATAAACAATTTAATGTGACCCACTTAATTGTCTTTGATGTCACAACTATTTTCTTGAAATATTTGACTATTTAACTGCTAAAACGGATATGAAATTAAGACCGCTTGGTGACTTTGTTCAATTGTCATGAATTAATTATTCCTCACTCCTAACTTACTTCACATGTTTTTTTTTTTTGGTATCTTTGCTACAGGACAACATGCAAGCTGTCACATGTAGCATAAACAGTACTCAGCCCAGGCAATTGTTCCGTCTGCTGACCTCCACTTAAATCCTTGTAATAAGCCAACAAGTGAAGACATTCCCAACTAGCCTGCAACGAGCTAGCGGTCAATTGACTGAACTGCTAACAATGTGTTGAGAAATAATTAACCATTTCTTTATCAGAATAAAGCTGAACACCGAAAAAACCTTTCCCTCTGACCCTATCCCCACCTCTAAGGCTCAGGAATTTCCCATGTCTTGTGCACACATTCATGGGAGCCCCGATAAGGGCTACCACCTTTCCCTTTCCATCCCGAAACCCGTCATTCTAATTAATTCTGTCCTCTTCTATTTCTAACATTCTGTTTCTTTTCTCCCAGCAGTCTACCAGGGAGTCCTGTACAGTTCTGACCCCTTCTTTCCTCCTGGTAAACCCTCTGACTATAATAAGCATAATGCATCAGAAGATGTCAGCTGGAACTGAACCTGGACCTGGTATTCTCATTCTGAATACATACAGTCAATAGATTTGACAACTTCAAGTTAGAATAAATACTAGTATATGTGACTTCAGTATGCTAAAACTAGCTGCTGTTCAAAAATTTGAATCATTTATTTTCAAACCGCGTAAACACATTAATATATGCTAGATACTGTCAGAAAGAAACAGCGGATCTTTGAAGCATCGCTTACGCAAGCATTTCCTCACCGCTAGGCTCCGTCCAATGATTCAATGCTGGAGTGTGAAAAACATCTTATCAACCCCCATTCAAATGCATGATACGTGAAATACTGCTAATGTGCTCCAGTACTTGCTGTTAGTAGCTTAAGTCTATCACCTGAGTGGGAGAAATGTCGCTCATCTGCTCAGGTGCTTGATGCGAGGAGCTTAAGTCTATCATCTGAGAAAGTGAACGTCACTAACAAGTAGCAGAAATGCCAGATTTCTTTTTTAAGTGAATGGTTTGGAAAACACGATCTGTTACAAATATGAGAGGTAGATTTACAAGAGGGATAACGACACGCTAATGCTGACAATTATACATATAAAAAAGTCATTATCAAAGTCTTGCTCTAAGGTCACCGAGCAAGATTGTGTTAACAATTTTCCTATAACTTCAGGAACCAAGGAAACATATCAAATATGCATTTGTTCTTGTTACTGGTATTTTCTGGCCTAAATCTTATGCAAACTGTATTTTACATGTTAGGCATGTATTATCTAGTTGTGTTTTTCTCTGCATGGGCATGTCTTGAAAACAAATCTATAGATTGTATCACCATGGACGTTGTTAATGTTGGCATGTAGAATAATTTTGGAAATCCCAATTTTGTATATTTTACCAGTCAGAGAGATGAATTTCCTTTGAATAATGCTTACCACATTGAGAACATGTTTTCCCTGATTTATAACATATCGGTATACTGCACTCACATACTGTAGGCTGGGGGTGGTGGTGACCTGGCCCATATACTTATTTACATTGACCGTGATTTATTTTTCTTCTGTATTATCTCATTCTTTAACAAAAGTTCTAAAATCACCATGAATGAGGCAATATAGTAATGTTTTGAAGCCCGGAATGTCTACATTATATACATTAATAAAGCTTTTATTATCATCCTTGGAAAACATCGTAAAGAGACTGGGTAAGCACATTTTATCATAATGAGCCTGGGTTATGTTGATCTGGCACAATGATGACAGACATTCTGGTCTGGACAAATTCAGTTATTTTTCCAGTCACACGTAAGAATGTAAATTCTTCTTTAGATAGAAGAAATATTTTAGTAAGTGCTATGAAAAAAATTGGTGTTAGAGCTTCTTCGTCGGTTGAAAATTCATAAAATAAATATACTTTGTCCCAGGCAGTATTATGAAAACACCCTGGCACATAACACGTAAAACTTGGCATTTTACAGGGGATTTTATGCAAGCCTAAGTCAGGTTGTGTCATATACATGTAGTTTTATATGCGCTGACTGTAAATATGGCGGTCGAGAACTACCACGATCCCATAAGCCCTCATTCAATGTGGCGGCTGGTGAAAACGCTCTATTGGGCAAGGAGCCAGGCCATGGTTCCTGCCGTAATAAACCCTTAGTCACTACCTTCCATGGCATCATTTGGGTGCTAGGACCCAAATTGATGACAAAGAAACTTGCTGACCTGGAGATTCAATGAATATATCTAACTGTTGACTCTCATTCAAGATATTTTGCTTTCACCACAAAACATCGAAGATGGTATTTAA
Organism: Hermodice carunculata; assembly: GCA_964020975.1. Taxonomy (NCBI): domain Eukaryota; kingdom Metazoa; phylum Annelida; class Polychaeta; order Eunicida; family Amphinomidae; genus Hermodice; species Hermodice carunculata. The sequence continues at coordinate 12,350,635 of OZ026625.1, read as the reverse complement.
CATTCCTGATCCTTGTGCCTTTGGCCAATTTGCCCAGCAAAATGAAAGCTGTCAGGAAATGTGGAAGGCCTTAAAATATTCTCCTTCTTGGCATGTGAACAGATGTTGCAATGTCACCTGGAAGGGATTTTTATGCATTTCACTTGTTTCTTTTTATTCTATTTTTTTTTTTTACATCAGCCCATAGACATAGGCTTTTCAAAACTTTCATGTCAACTACCTCTTCCCTGCATAGAAATTTGCCATATTATTATAATATTATTGTTTTTTGTTTTTTTTTGTTTTAGCAAATTAAGAGTAAGGGTATTTAATGTAACAGGACACAGAAAGAAACCAAACCAAAACAACAAAATATAATCTCATCTTCAGATTTTAAATACATGTTATTCCTGATAAAAACAAAATTAAAATGGGATTTGGAAATTTTTTTGCAGTTTCATGTGACAATAAAGAACCAGCAGAAGCAAATATATTTTGAAAGCTAGTTAAGTTTTCTGTCTGATGATTTACTGCATTATAATTTTTTACAAGTGGAATATAAAGTGAGGTACTCCAAGCTTCTCTCTATCTCTGCAACTTGTTACACCAGTCACTTTACTTGATTAGCCACAAAATGAACTTATATGATATTGTACACATGTGCCTCAGATCAAACATTTAAGCCACTTGTGCGAAATAATGTTTGTCACATCAGGATCTACAAACCTTCCTAAATATATAAACCAGCATTACAAGTGTATTTGTTTGCATGGGACAAGTGAATATATCTTGTGGACAAGTTATTTTGACACTGGGCTCAACCAAACTTATAGTGTAGTCCAGTAACTGGAAGTTCCTAACTTGCTTGCTTGCTTACAAGTAGAAATTTTTTCTTACCTCTTACACTACAAACCTTTTATTTATGTTGTGCCTTAATCTTGTGAAATGAACCTGCAAACGAAAGTTTCAATTTACACCAATCAAAGCAACAGTAGCTTGTGCTCTGTGCACAAATGGACTATAAAGTGTCAGGTTCTCGGCGTTTCATTTCATTTTACATCTTGCATCAGCCACTTCTTGACGACAGAAAAAATTTGTATGCCTTACCTGCTTGCACTAGAATTGCTGAGTAGGTGTTGAAGTTCTGCATTCTGAAAAAGCAAAATGAAAAACAATTATACGGTATCAGTTTGGTAAGAAAAAGTTTTTGTTTTTTTTTTTTCAATGAAAAAATACAATTTACTTGAAATACAGAATGTTGCTGACCCTTTCAAAACAAGGAAACGAAATGCGTTCTATCGAGATTATAGCCTGGTGGACTTGAGTAGGGGAGAATGCAGCAGTGAACACCCACCAAGTTGAACACCTACGTACCGACAATTCTCACATGAAAATTACATTTATTGTGAATAAGAAGTCCATGTTTATTAGTGGCAATCTCTGACATAAATGGTCTCCCCTACTGTCACGAATTAGAGATAAATGTCTGACCTGTCAGCCTGTGAAATGAGCAATATGGATTGACCAGTGTCGGACACTGGTATTCCTTTACATATTGAAAACAGAACAAGAGCCAACATAGATAATTAGAGCAAGCATGCAATCAGACTGACTTACACGGACAAACTGGACCACACCTTTCAATAGCCTCATGCTACAGAAAGTTTTTCTCACCCACCAGGTTGGATCATCTTCCTTGCAGGTAACAGATAACACTGTCTCCCTGGTGTTATGCATCATGGACTACGACCAGGCGGTTACAATGCATTAGGGGAACATTCTCAGGCTCACCAATCACTGTAAAATGAGGAAAGTGGGAGACTGGCTTAATTACTCTTGACAATCTCCAGGTCTCCCTCTGTTGTTGTAAGATGTCTTCTGTATAATAGTCTGTGTAAGCTCACTTATTGAAGTACACATGTAGTCCTATTTTTAAACAGAGTGAAGAATATATATATATTTCAATGCACATATCTGGAGTCCTACATTTACCACTAGCGAAATACATGAAATAAACAATCAACAACAACCATGAAACATAAATATTTCAAAATACACATGACTGCTAGACTGCACTAGAGAGTGTCATTTTCCCTTATATTGTACAAGCAGTTCATCCCTCCTCCCATACCTTCTCCCCACTTGTTCACATTGTGACCTCATGATATCAATCATGGTCTCAAAACCCCTACTAATCCTCAATCTGCCCAAAGTAATGTGTAAAATGGTAGCACTTGTGAGAAAATTAAGGCCACCATTCACAGGATTATGAATGAAGTTAAAATTTTGACCTCATGTAAGGGATATAAAGTATTAAAACACAAGATATATGCAAATTGTGTATGTTTGTGCCACCAAAGTTTGGTACATTTATTGTCTGTAATCATGGGTACTCAGTTTCTGTGCATCTAACTATAGACAGTCTTATTATTGTCACTTAAGTGTTGGCATGCATCATCAATTTCAGTAACAGGTAATTCTTCCCTAATTGGTTCTAGTTTGCTCTACAAAAATGCACATAGGAGCTAATTCAAATCATGGCAGATCTGGATATTACAATCACAATGATTACTGGGGAGGGAGGAGGGAGAGAGAGGGAGAGAGAGAGAGAGAGGAGAGAGAGAGAGAGAGAGAGAGAGAGAGAGAGAGAGAGAGAGAGAGAAGAGAGAGAGAGAGAGAGAGGAGAGGAGAGAGAGAGAGAGAGAGAGAGAGGAGAGAGAGAGGAGAGAGAGAGAGAGAGAGAGAGAGAGAGAGAGAGAGAGAGAGAGAGAGAGAGAGAGAGGAGAGAGAGAGAGGAGAGGAGAGAGAGAGAGAGAGAGAGAGAGAGAGAGAGAGAGAGAGAGATGAGAGAGAGAGAGGAGAGAGAGAGAGAGAGAGAGCACCCAAAACGACTCCCAAAAGACCACTTATCCATCCAGAAATCCATGTTAAAAACTACCTATTTAGCACAAGGCTGGAAGAATAATTTGTCAAACAGGTTTTCAATTCAAAATATCTTATTTACAATAAAAGAGTAAACACAAGATTGCAAGATGGTATGGGGTCTAAGAAGTGTACATTAATCATATTTGAGTCAAGCTCATGTATGGGAATTCAAAATAGTGGTTACATGTACATGTAGTTGCTGGGTAGATGATGCACAAGTAGAACCTCCTTTGGGAGATCGCCTGAATTTATGTGACCACTTGGAACCAGGGGTTGTCTCTCAAATAAAAGGAGGGACAGTGTATGTGTGTAGTGTGCTGTGGTTGACTGGTGCACCCAACTTTCACAATCTATAAAGCCACTGGCCACTGATCACTTCATCAAACCCAGTAGCAGTAGTAATGTTACTAATTTAGCCCTTTCCCCTTCAACTGGCCAAAACTGGCTGGTGGTCAAATGCCATCTGCTTCAGTGTTCTCAACTAAATTCAACAACAATGAAAAGCACTTAAAAAAAAAAAAACAATTTGACTGAGGATTGTAGAGCAGACCTGTCAATATCACATGCCCCAGGTCAACAGCTTTGCTTGGCATGGGATGGGCACTTAGTGTCCAACCATGACAAGGAAAGCTGTTGACTCAGTCTTAATGCAAGGCGGAAAGCAATAACTCTTTCAGTGCTGGGTTTTGTACTGAAACAGCTTTCTTCAGCATGCTTTGGCATCATCAAACCATGCCATGAAAACTGCGGGAGTGGGGGGTGGCAGGGTAAAAGGGTTTTCTGTACTGGTGTATGGGTCATCTTTATTGATCAAGTTGAAATGTAAAAACCAAAACAGCATGCTACTTATTTGTTCCCTGATGAAAGAGAACCTCAAATGCTTGCAGCACTTCATAGCTTCTTCAAAATTTAAAAAAAAAAAAAAATCATGCTTTCAGAGGCAAAAAAATACATATGGTGATAAAGTATATTTGGTTTACCACATCTTCATTGTTTTGGACAAATTAATCAAATAGTCAAATTCAAAAGTTTATTGTCTGTCATCCTTGCTAATTTTAGATCAAACATTATGAGAACTTGTCAGTAGATACTCTAGTTTCCATATTAAATATTTAAACTGGAGCATGTGCAAAGTAGACAAGTGTTGTTGTTGTTTGCAACCCCTAGGAAGCTATACAGGGCATCCCTTTTGATAACCCTAGGGATTCTCAGAACTGATGTTAAAAGGTCCCTGGGACTCTTAAAAAATCCTAGTGGAACCACTGGTACAACTTTCGTCATTATTAACACTGAAACAATTGAATTGACTTCTAATAAATGTATTCTTGGTAATGAAAGAAAGATTGATACTGACACAGTCTGTCTTTCAATTGATGACAGACTTGCCTCATCTTTACACTTTCTGCTGGTAACGTTTCCTGGAGGTCACTGGGCCACTTTGATGATTTTAACATTCACTTGATACCTCAGGAACTATTTGAACTTTGACTTTAATACTGCTCCTCAGATGGTTCTCTGTAAGAGCCATATAGAGCAGGGCTCTTCAAATTTTTTTCCTTTGGTGCTCAGAAATACATGTAGTATGTGTGAGCACCAGGCAAGCACCACAGGGGTGCAGCCCTTTTTAGGGGTTCGGGGGCATGCTCCTCTGGAAAATTTTAAAAATTCACAATGCAAAAGAGTATATTTCCTACAATCTGAGTAACATTTTCTTAATTGACATGATCATTTTCTTACATAAAATGATGGTCGAAATCAACTGACTGAGTCTGTTGGCATTTTTTTCCTGTCACTCAGATTTGACAGTGTAGCAAAATAGATGTTTGTGTCGCTACGATTTGTGACATAGCGACAAGTGACAAGCCCTGTTGAGCCTATGCAGTTGCACTTCATCTTATTTCCAATGTCACATGCATATCATTTCATAGTTAAATTTACATCTTGAGAGTGCTTTGAGTTTGAGCTAACAAAGTGGGGATTTTCATGTTGCAGATAATCGTAATAACATTGTAGTTTATGCACAATAATGTTGGGGGCATCTACATTGGCCAGATTGCGCTGCAAGCACTCAAACTTCAAGCTTTCTGTGTTTGCTGATGGACAACAAAGTTGTCAACATCTAACACTGACAGCCATGAGAATAGTTCTTGATACCTCAAGAATTGAGCTTTGACTTTTATACTTCTCCTAATACTGGTCCTGTATAAGGGCCAGGTAGCGCCTGTACACAGTTGCAATTCCCCTAAACCTTCGACGACCAACAAAAAATAATAATGCAACTTTTGCGGTCAATTGCCTGCTCACCCCTATCATTTTTGGCTTCAAGTTCAACTTCAAATACCAGGGAGGTGTATGAGAGGGAGAGGGCACTTGCCCACTTCAAAGGTTCCAGGCGAGTAGACATGAAAGTCTCATACACCTCCCTGCAAATACATACTCATGGAGGAATAAAATAGATGGCGGTACAACGATAGGGCCCGATTCCTAAGATGTGAGTTCGAACTCAAACCCTGAGTACGTACTCAATTCTGAGTTTGAACTCAGGTGAGTCAAACTCAGACACCGAGTATGAACTCAGGGTTTGAGTTTAAACTTGCGTCTTAGGAATCAGGCCCTGCAGGACTTAAAACAAGTACCCCCATGGTATATACTATAATTTGGGTCCAGGATGAACATCCATACACAGGTGGCGGTCTCGATTCTGAGTGATACGTATCTGTGTGTGGCTACTGTGAGGGTCGGAAAGGGGTTGCTCGCACTCCATACTGGGGCTTTTTTTATTTTTCGTATAGCATAAAGAGACAAAATTATTCACCGTGTGTAGCTATATAACTGACAGCAAACCATGTACTCCGTACTGGTCAAAATTTATTATGTGTGAAGCATACCAGCAACACATGTAATATTCATACCCTTACTGAAAAAAATGAAAAATGAAAAATGAAAAAAAAAAAAAAGTCAACTCACAGCAAAGTCAAAATTATTCACAGTTTGCCTCACTGGCTTTACAGGTTAAAATATGTAAAAGTCTGTGGCATCCTTGTTCTTACAGGTTGTATAACCATCTCAAATTTGAAAATGTATATTGCGGATGTCTTATTTTCTGCACTGTGCACTGGGGAAAAATTATCTCCTGTACTCTGTAATGGTAAATTTTATTTTCTGACCAGGGTATCAAGACCCTGCTCCTCCCCCCCCCCACCCCCACTGTCAGTGAAGGGGCATCAGCCATCACTCGGAATGGAGCAGGCCACCCGTGATTTGTTATAGCAGCGACCTGCTTGCAACGGCTTTGTACAGTGAAAAATACATAAAATTGGTAATTCGCCTCTCCGTGAGACTGGGGCTTGAATTTGACCCTTTCGTTTGTTTTGGACACTTCTCTTGATTTTGGGTTTTGCTAGAATTTTACTGGAAAAATTGATTCCCGCCTTACATTCTGCACGTCACCATGTTGGTTCCAAGGCGGTCACGTGCTGCACTACGACTCACGAATAGAACTGCATCTGTGTGTATGAATAAATCTGTTCACTGTTGCGTTAACTGCCCCCTGTTGGGCAGTATAACTAAAGGATGGCCTTAATTCCCGCCAAACATGCGTCTTCATTGTGTTCTATGTTCCATTCAAAACTTGAAGATGCGGTTAACAGCATTGTGCATTTAATTACAAACCAGCCTGTGGCTCACCATCATCTGACATCCACATTGGCCTTTTTCTGTCGCTGTGGGACACATCATATGAACGCGTCGTCCGCCAAGCGGTAAATCTTTGTACTAAAAATTTGAAATAATGACCGCTCCCGAGAGTTGTCTGCTGCAATGGCGGAGGAAATCAACATCGCCGCTTTGATTGATCGTTTACCCAACAGTAATGACCACTACGCAGCTTTAAGTGAGCTGAAGACCATATTGGTATCAGTCCATCCGTCAGCTCTGAAGGATGTTGTACCGAATATCTCATTTAATGTCGTTTTCGAGTGTCTGAACACAAATGACAGGTAGGATGAGCCAGCAAAACCGCTAATATCGCTCACTCCCTCGTGAATTCAGGGCAGGCTAAAAAATGTCCAGTCACGCCTGAATTTTGAACTTGAAATGTTTAATTGAACGGTCCATAGGCCAGTGTTGCTCACCAATCAATTATTTGTTAACAGCGTTTTAGTGGAAATTTCCGACGAGCCCACCTTCCATCCGACTCTTTTTCTCGTGATCATGAAATTGTTTAGTCTTTAGAACGACTTTTGACTTCTTGGAAGTTTGATCTTCTGAAGTTCTATGGAGCAATGGTTCCTGCATGCATCCGTAGATAATGCTGCACATTCTCTCTATTTGTTTGTGATGAGTGGAATGATGCACACCATGTTCATATTTTTGCTGCGCTTTCCATGGAGTGAGTGTTATCTGTTGAGTGGCAAGTCCAGCGTCCCCCGCTTTTCTGTGGCCATTCTACTAAGCCTAAGGGGCGGTTATGGAATAAAGGGAATAAACAGGGGGTGAAGAGATACTGGGCATTTTGGATCACTAGGGTGCTTCTATATGGAATGAGGATATGCAGTTCATGGAGTGAAACACACGGAAATACTAAGCTTTCATGCATGTAGCCCCGTCAGAAGTGCAGACTCAGACGGAAACTTTGGTTTATCTTTTTTAAAATGTGGCCACAGTGGCCAGAAATGTGGCCACAAACTTGGAGCAATCTCTGAAGTATCTTGGATAATGTATTGTTAATATTGTAGCATGTGTGTGGCCACCTTTGCACTCTACCCATATAATACAGTATCCCCATTGGAAGAATGTGCTGCACCATCCATTGATGTGTGCGCGAACCATAGATCCATAGAATGCGCTGCACGATCTGTGGATCGTGCATGTTGAGGGCCAGAATTTCGGCAAGAATCCGAGAATCGATTCTCATAAAGATTCCCCTAAACTTGCCTTTCTTTAAAAAGAAAACTAATTGACAAAAATCCAAATAGATTCTTGTAAAATTTTTGCAAAATTCTGGCCCTGAAGTCAGTAAAATGTGCACAACGTACAATAACATTATTGCAAGTCGTTCAACAGAAATTATTGTCAGGCCCAGATCCAGTGCAAACAACACCATTGGTATCATAATACTTTAACAAGGGAAATGCAAATGAACAGTTCCCTGCTGTAACAATACATGTCATGATTTAAGGACAAGAAATTTTCAGACAGTTCACTATTTTACTGAACACTACAGTTAATCTTTGTGTTCACAAAAGTAATAACTGAGTGTTGACTGTTATTTTCTCCTTTGTTCAATGTAAATCCCCTGAACACTACAGTTTTTATGTGCAATTTTAAGAAATAAATTTTCAAAATAATCTTTACCTTTGATTTTTTCCCAAGTGGACTGTGTTGGTAAATAATTTTGTATCCCTAAGGCTAAAACTTTTGTAACCAATTTACAACCGATGTTTAACAGTGATATAGGTCTCATGTTCTTCAAGTAAAGTGCAGTCAATAGAAAACAATGCCCAGTGCTAACTGTTTCACTAGTGAAAAGATTAACACTTGTCTCGGGCCTGTAGCTGGATTAGTGCCTGTCTGCCCACAGTATGACCAGAGATTCTTGCTCACAAGTCAAGGCTCTCCTGTCATCACAAATTCTGCATAGGTACTCTAGTATGCTACAGCATGGTTACTAAAAGGAACTCTTGACCCTTGAGGAGAAATAGGCCCTCTTAAAGAACTCAGATGCTGGAATGAGCCATATGTGTGAAGATTGAATGAATATTTTTGTTTACACAACCATATATATACATATAATTGTTCATATTACATGTTGAGGCTGGTTACCCCCCACCCCACCCCCATCCCCCAACTCCTGACCCTCTGTACATCGAACACCTCTGAATACCGAACACTTTGACTCAGTCCCTGGGGGTGTTCCGTATTGAGAGGTTTTACTGTACACAGTTTAAGCCATGTGGGCACATTCAAGCAGTTTTATGCAAGGTAGGACGAGGCAAATAAGAATTAGAGATAAAATTTTGTATGTAGAACAAATCTATTACAAGTGCATGAAGAAATATTTGAGTTGCCTTTTCTTTTATGCTGTAGGCTTCAGTTCAGAAATTTCCCCAGAGTAATGACAGAAATACACCTTTGCATCCTTTCCTATATATGAAAGGCTATAGTACATGCTTAAACATAACAAATTACTAAAACTTTACTCTGAATGATTGTGATGATATGTCCATGAAATTCTCAGATGGTGCTTATATTAGTCCACGTGTGGCAATGCATAGCAAATACATGTGCTTTGTTCTCAGATGTAAACTTTCACAAAATCACGGGTAATCACTCGCTGGAATCACCCAAAGTACTTGAAAACTCTGAATTAAAAATAAGAAAATTGAGTCTTTTGGTCATATTCTCAGCATTGATGTTTGCCAAACATTAAAGACCATGGTATAAGAGACCTGCCATTTGATAGTCTTGAAAAACACTATGAAAATATGTTTCCAGAGTCTTGCTGTATTTCAGGAAAGCTATCAGAGATGAGAGGCAACCGTATGCAAGGCTTCAAGGAGTGCGGCAAGGTCTGAACCATGATGTGATGCTTTCTGTGGCATTTATCTACTCAAGATCATATGTTTAGTCAAGAAGTATAGTCCACAAGGGTGTATGTGTCCTGAAAAAATCCACCTGCTGCTCTTTTGCCACTTACTGGCCCAGTTGAATGCTGGGTGTGGCTGTCTGAGTATGAACCATGCTCTGCCAGTCACTGTGTTACATTCACATTCTTTTGACCTGATTGATAAAATTGGGTTTTGTGAAGTTTTCCCATTGATATACTTGGTTACCATATATTGTAAGATACTGTTCTTATTAATTTTGCATGGCAGGTTAATTCAGTTGCATAAAAAGACACAAATACAATGCACAAATGATATTGTGTGGATGCAGGGACGTTGATATCTGAAAGATGACTTTAGTTTGTACTGATGGATGCTAGGCATGTGCCATCACCTCAGCGTCGTACTATCTTATCTGCTGTAATTTTCAGGTACAGGTATGACAGTATAACACTGAGGTAATGGTGTGGCCTGGTTTTCTGCCACCTCAAATTCACCAGGTGGCGCTGTGAATGCAGGGTTGGCCCAGCAGCCCATATCTCCATAGACCACCGTCAAACCTTGATGGTAGAACATGCTGGTGTACTTTGAGCATTGTACTTCTCATCTTACTAATTGCAATCATTTGTGTGAGCCCAGTGACCTGGCTGAAGCTTTATTTTTTCTTCTAAAGCACCTTTATGTTACTTTGCTGTGCACAATTTTGTGAAAAGATTATGCAGACCTGCATGTGCTCACTTGTTAATTATGCTATCCTTTGTGTCATGATATGTTTCAGCTTGAATTTTGATTACAGCAATACTTTGAGTATTTTCAACCATACAGAGTAGTCCTACTTTTGACTGACAACTTTCTATGGACGTCCAAAAACACCTGTATTTTGTGTGTGTTGTGACATACACTGTGCATTTCATTTTGCAGGGAACAGATCAAAGTATGCTGTGAAGTACTGGATCGCTTGCTGGCTGTTGTGGATAGCTCGGTAGTGATGCAGCATTTCGCCACAGAACTTCTGCAGGGACTGACTCATCATACTGAGGCTGTTCAAAAGTTATCACTCTCCCAGGTATGCAGTGATATGACCAAAAAAAAAAAAACAGGCATGCATGTACAGTGAAACCTCAGAATCGTGACACAATCTGTTCCCTTTAAAATGTATCCTGACATTTGAATATGTCAGATACACGAGTCAATACAATGGAGTACGACTCCTTCTATTTGTACCAATGCTCACGCATCACTTCTTTTCCCTTCCGTTTTCATATTTGTGGTCCTGTGCGTGACCTATCTGTGAATTGGTGTTTACAATATCTATGTAGTCTTGTCTTCTTTGTACAAGAGGCCCTCATATAGGCTGGTGAGCCTGTCGGCCAATTGTGTTAATAAAATATGTTTAAACCAATACAATGGCAATAGCAAGAAATCTGACTTTTGAGTCCCTTGACATGCTCAAAACTTGTTTTGTTAAGTGAATATGTGGGATATCTGAGTTTCATTATAATTAGCAAATAAAACTGGGCAAGACAAATGCGGTAACCCACTATACCAATAGATTGCCAAATTGTAGTTGACCGGTTTCATTGCTGGTGTAACTCATCAAGATTGAGCTAACAGACAGATGCTTGTCTTTTATAAACTGGGCATCAACATGCACCTGGCTAATGTTGACATTTGTGATGTTACACAACATGCAACATTGGTGATGTTGTGTAATGTCACAAATGTCAACATAGGCAGCTGTGTGTAGTCAAAATTGACGTGAATGTCACGGCCAGGCCCATGTCATTATAATTAGCTTTCAGTAAATTTGTTGATGCCATAATCTCAGGTTGACCCGCAGTGAAATTGTTGCGTGTCAAAACTGTTGGTAAGGTTGTGGTTTGTTGGTGCATGTCACAGTATTTTTCCCTCATCTAAATGTGAAACACTTGCATGGAGCAAAAGAATTTACGCACATTAGGGAAGCGACATAAGTCTGAGCAATACTTGGTTTAGTGTTTTGGTTGATGTGGCAGCCTATACTGATACAGTGTTTCATGTTGCAGATACAGAGGGCTGCGGAGAGCAGTCCCCAGCAGGTTTCTGTTCATGTTGAGGCAGTGGTTCAGCTGATCAGGATGATAGGTGTAGACAGTCTGGAAATATCAAAGTCTGCCAGTCACATAGTTGTCAAACTAGGTACACCTTTACTTTGCTTTGCCAAAACTAGATCATTAGCTCGTTCTCTTGTGTCGTGGCAGTGTGACTCAGTGTGTGCTAGTTATCAGTTTGTTTAAAAGAAATCCCGCGAACTAATTTTTTAAAACCTTCCCTGAATGAAAATGTATTAAAAATGTCACAAGCTTTATCTGTCTTACGATTTTGTAAAATTAATGTTCACATAGCCATTGGGTCGCTATGATAGCATTTGCTAAAATGGAGCTTGATTCAGGAAGGCATGGAGTTGTAAGTTCTGATAAACTGCCGATTTGCTTTATTTCCACAGAACAAAGGCAAAAATTTTTGTCCAAATGCAAAAGCCAAAATACCTTTTCATGCATGGAACATCCATGAAATGGTATGTGTTTAGCGATGGCACCTTGTCAAGAGGGAATTCAGGTAGACTGGTAATCTCTGTAACTATGTTTCCAGGGAGTACAAGTGAAGGCCTGGACATTCTGTTCCAAGGGCCAGGATTTGAGCAGTTAGAGGCTTATGCAGAGAAATCCGACACCATCAGATACAGGTTTTATGATGTAAGTACATGTACACCTGTACATACAGACCACACTGTCATCCTTGTACAGGTATTGTAGTCATCCATACGTTATACTGTATTTTGTACATACATACATACATACGTTAACACTTACATGCACACATGCTGCAGTGTTGCCAACCTGCCAAACTTCAAATCCGGGAGATAAAAAGTAAAATTATGGGAGGTTGATAAATTAATATGAAATATAGAAGGGAAATATTGATAAAATTCCGGGAGGTGACTCAAAATTGTTTAAAATCCACACTTTTTCAAGTATTTTCAGCATAAAATTCCGGGAGTCTCCCGAGGAATCCGGAAGGGTTGGCAACACTGATGCTGTCACATACACACACATACATACAGGTTGTACTGCTATACATAGGCATGTACGCAAGGATTACACTGTCATGCATACATACAGATGGTATATCATCTGTACATTGTATTATACATACATGTAAGTTAAACTGTTACCCGTTAACATGTATATGGGTTACATTAAAATCAAAAACAGAAATCCATACATGCAATCCTGTGGTGTTGTCTGCGTCTGTGCCTGTCACTGTCATCACTAACAGAAAAGTAAAGGAATTTTGGTCAATTTGAAATATTACAATACCATTTTCAGAGGGTATTATTTTGAAGTCAGACTGTATCAATCTATAAAATGGTGAAGATAAATTGAATCATTAGTTTTCAGTAATTAAGTATAGGATAAATTTCAAAACCTTTCCCAGATAACATGTAATTCTTTTTTTTTTTCCAGACTCTAGTCAACATAGCTAAGTTGTCACCCGAGGCTTTACAGTGCTGTGACAGGTCTGGGCTTCTGCAGAAAATGGCCAATGAGATATACAAAGATGATGTTCTCATTCAACTGAACTGTCTAGAAGTGCTCAAGGACCTCGCCATGTGTGAACATGGTCTAGCGTACCTGGACCAGCAGGGAATTGTGGGTAAACTGGAGTCCATGTTTGGAAACATTGAGAGTGATCCACTGCTGGGTTTCCTTATGCCAGGTGGGTAATGGGAAGGGTAGGGCACAGTGGTTAGACTGTGGCATGCTATGTAAACTTGGAAGCCATGTTTGTTAGAGTAAATAGCTGACATTTTTTCCATACCAGGAAGGTAAATACAGTATCTTGCACAGCACTGAGGAGAATCTTGATCCTGTGTCCCAAAGACAGAAAGTCTGTCTCGCATTGCTCGCAGTGACTATTCAAGTTTTGTCTCAAAAGAGGGTATCACAGTTTCCTAGTACAGATAAGAAAAAGTGGGAGATTGCTTACGGGTGCTGAAGGTACCCAGAGATAATATTAGGGGAACCACAGGCCTGTTCCTGTTGGAGCATTCTTGAACTGACACTGTATTTACTGCAATCTGGGCAATTACAGATGTATAGGGCACCATATAGGAGAAAAATGCTCAGAAGAAATGGGTATAAACATAACTAAAGCATTTAAATATAGATATATTTTTATGTTCTGAACGAGCAGGACTCGAACCTGCAACCTTTAGCACCAGTCGCTTTGCTGAAATGGGAAACGCACATATCCACTCGACCAAATTTATTTACACATGTGCACGTGACATACAATAAACCAGCAACAGGTGATTATTATTATTAGCAATCCTACTGTCAGGAAATGCCTTTATTAACCAGTTTGGTGATGTACTCCCCAACTGTAAATGACAAGTTCTGTTCCATTGTGACCCATGCAAATAACACTGCAGCATGCCTTTCTTAATCATTGTCTTTCTGGAATTCTGCTGTGCTAATCTTTGTTTGTTCAAATGTTGCTGTCACTCATTTTGACTGCTGTACTGCATCCAGTGGCATATTGCCTGCAAAGCAGACCAAGTGCCGTGTTACTATGGTTGCCTAGCGGAGTAGACAAAATAGACAGCTTGAGTCTGCTTTGGAGGCAAAGTAGCATATAGCATATAGCCAAATTTAACATTGTACAAACACGGGTTTTGAATGAAGCAGTTATCACAAAATACAGCACCATTGAGAAATTATGTTTAGTGGTTCAGATGCATCCAGCCGTTTCATGCTGTGTAAAATACGTAGTGGTGTGCTTAAAAAGATACCACTTTTTACTTTATTTTTAGGGTGGAGACTGAGAAATAATCACAAAAAAAGGGAATGAAAGGTGGGAGCTTCCCTGCCAAATTGATGCATCTGGAGCCTCTTGGATATAGAAATATTTCCTGGAAGCAGACATAACGATTATGTTTATTGTGGTATTAAAATGATTAACATATTATTTACTCTTGAAATGGTCAGAGAACAGATGAAAACACAATCCCAAGATCCATGTAGCTGATTAGTTGATACCTTCTGTGACCTCTCCCTTTGACTTGACCTCAGCAGGATGCATTTAAGCCTTGAAAACCATTTTTATTTCTGTAAACACAGATTGTGAGAAATTGACAGGCTTTTACATCATGTTTCCAGCATTGTGGTTTTGTATCTTTCCTTTAAATAATAAAACTACAATTAAGTAAAGGTTAAATATGACTGAGCATAATCAGTCGCAGATCTCTGCTGCATGCTAATCTGGAAGAGTTTGGATGTGCTCTAAAATGTGAACTTCAAGGTTCAGTTCACCGTGATTGGCTTGGGAAAAATGTCTTCCCAGTGGCTGTGTTGTTACTTTGTTACCAATGTAACAAAAGTGCTCTCACAATCTGTCTCTCGGGGTGTAGGGTTTGCCTGATGTATTTTTTGTTTGTGACAAACTTTGCAGGTCAGGAGGTAAATGAGATTGGAGCTCTCACAACATCCTCCAAATGGGACACTATACGTCCTTTTAGTATGAGTGCTTGTGGGCTGCCCAGTAGTGTTAACCCGTGAAGTGCTGATTTAAGACTTGAGTCAACAGCTTTCCGTGGAGCACTTTGCGTGCAATACACACAAAGTGCCATGAGGGAAGCTGTTGACTAAGACTACGTTTTGCTTTTGACTAGGCTTGCTGGTATTTGAATGAAAGGTATCCTAATGAGGAATTTGAATCTTTTAACCATTATATGTTTAAGGGTAATGAGAAAATGACTGTAACACCTTAACATTGATTAGAACTTTAAGGGTCAAGACAGGTGCAATATAATTTGCAATTGTGTCACTTGCAGACATTAACATACAATTAAGTAAAATTAGTTTACAATACGGACAGTTTGGTCATAAGCACTTGATTGGGCCACGGACATGGATGCATTTGAGATCACAGGCAAATGGGTTGTCCTTATATTGATGGACTCCAAAATTTGTTGCATGTATTTTTGCCATGTTCACATTCACTGTTTCAGGACTGGTGAAGTTCTTTGGCAGTATGGCCAGGTTACACCCCAAAGAAGTGTGCGAGCGCTTTCCACATTTTATCAACACTGTGTTCCAGCTTCTGGATGAAGCAGATTTAACTCTGAGAACAATTGCTGCTGAAACCATTGGTTTTATAGGAGGCACAGTGGAGGGAAAACTGGCTCTAGACAAACAAGGTAAAGACCTCTCCCCCCCCCCCCCAAAGACCAGTTCCCCATGCATCAAGTATGGCATTTTCATCAAGTTTCCTCCCTTGTGAGCGTCCACCTCTCTCATACAGTCACACTTTTTTGGTACATATTGGGATGATCTGGTGAGCAGGGGACAATTATACATCAAAGTGTTTGTGTTGAAAATAAAACCTTTTTGAGACTGCCCAAAGGACATGTTGCAGCCTAAAAGTGGTCCTTCATTAGTCCCCCAGCAGGGACTATAGTTTTGCACCTTGTCCTGCCTTCCGTCCTTGTGTCCTGACAAAGCTTATCTGGGCCATAATTATATCATGTATCATAACACCTACACCTGCCAAATGTGGTGTGTGGACACTTCATAGGGCTCGTTTGTGTCATGCACCAGAATTGGGCCAATGTGACTTTGACCTTTGACCCACCATAAAATTTGAGCTTGTCCAGGCCATATGTGCTGTACAGTAACACGAACAGCTACCAAATAAGGATCCACCATTACCTACAGATCCAATCTGTTACTGATTTCACATAAGTAACCGTGCAACTTTGAAATTAGGTCAGGGTGATCCAGATAATATCCTAACCTAGGTATTGCCCAAATATATTATCCTATCATGATTTGCTAAGTTTTGGTAAGTTCTTTTATTAGATATTGTATGTAAACCAATTCCATAATAGTACAGTCAACTTTGCCATCTATTCTCTGATGGGGGATTATGCCGTGTAACACTTGGTTTTGCTGTACTGTGAAACCTGCCTTGAAAGACCACCTCTAGGGATGACCAAGTTGTGGTCTCTCAAGACAGGTGGTCTCTCATAGGAGGTACAAATAACAAGAAAAGTACTAAGCAAAGTGTGTTGAAAAGGTGGTCTTACAAGGCAGGTGGTCTCTCATTGGAGTGGCCTCTCAAGACAGGGACCACTGTATATAAAATGTCTAAAATATAGATAGGATCTGCACATCTTACATAATCACTACAGCACTAGGGATTAATTTTTACCTTGAAGGCTTTCCCTGGATAGTTTTGATTAACTCTTTCCTGCCCAAAAACACCTGGAAGTAAATCGCCATTTTTACTTAGATTTCTCTTTACTAGAAAATATTTTTGCTCAGATTTGTATGTAAGACCATTCATGATGGCACACCCTAGGTCAATAGCTTACCTTGCCAGGGGTCGGCTGCATTGCAAACCAATGAACCTATTGACTCTGTCATACTCTGACCAAGAATGGGTTAAAAGTAGGCCATACTCCTTGTGAATGAGACATACCCATCTAGAAGATAGAGGTGCTGCTGAATATTGTCATTGAAAGGTATCTGTGTTTTGGTTTATGTATTCATATTCTCCCTTGATCATAGTATAGACCCATATGTTTTACATGGATTGCGAAGCAGGCCAAGCCTATATTAATCACTCTCCATGGCACAGATGGTGGCATATACTTTCCTACCTACTTGTTTGGTGGAGGAAACCGAAGGACTCGGAGAAAACCACCGTGCACAGTCAGAGTGGTAGGAAATCTTTCCACTTGCTTCCCTGGCCATGAATCGAACCTGGGCCGCAGAGGTGAAAGGCGAGCGTGTTGCAGCTCCGCCAACCGTGCACCCTTTGATCATTTATGTGGTCATAGACATGAAAACAGTTTCAGATGCTAAAGAAGTTTGTTGCTGAATGAAGTGGTCACCCCTTGGCCATATTCACTTCTTCACATTTTGCAGGAAAAGTTTTTGGAACTACAGACTTTCAAATTGCTTCCACAATGAATCAAATATAGAATATTTCTCAGTTGGGTCTCTTGCTGGGTTTCTAATAATGCCCTACTTTTTTTTAATAGGTGTTTCAGGGAGAACTTCATTTCTGTATTCATTTCAGTGATTACAAGATATTATTAACTGTTAAAGCACTGATTTAAGACTGAGTCAACAGCTTTCCTTGGGACACTTTGTGTCCCAAGGAAAGCTGTTGACTAAGACTACTTTTTACTTCAGACTAAGCTTGTTGGTATTTGAATGAAAGGTATCATCATGAGGAATTTGAATCTTTTCACCAATATGTGTTTAACGGTAATGAAAAAAAAACAACTAAAGCATTGACTACCACTATAAGGGTTAATATTGTATCTGTTGACAGGAAACAAGATGCAGATTGCATGTAAAAGAATCGGTGGACTCATCACAAATTCTTCAGCAGAACTGAAGGTGAAGAACCTCACTGCAGTGGCATGTCTTCTTATGCTCAAGGTTTGTTAGATTGCTTCTTTATCATGTCATAGTGGATACCCAAATAGATGGTCACATGGTGTAATTTCAGCCTCGTGGCAACAGCGTACAGCGGTCTCACTCTCAATAAGTAGCTATCTGCCTTGAAAGACCTCCTTTTCAGCATAAGTTGCTTAGTACTTTCATTGTTATTAGTACCCTCTATGAGAGACCACTGTTCGGTTATCCCTAGGGGTGGTCTTTTAAGACGGGTTTCACTGTACCAAGCCAGTCTCTTTTCTTCACGTTTCGGCAGAGTTTATGTTTAGTGCACTGACATGATAATTGTGAAGAAAAAAATACCAGAGATTCAGTTTGAACAGGGACAGTACGTAAAAGGTTAAATCTGCATGTTAAACTTCCTTTTAAAATTGTAAAGCAGCTATTGTTCTTTTTGCAAACGAAAGAAAGTTTTTATTTCTGGAGGTCTTTTTGAAACAAAATTCATCATGTGACTCAAAGAAAATATATCATTAATTATTAGTTATCTACATGTACAAGGCTAAATAAAGGCAAACTGACAATCAAGATTTTCCCACATAAATTCCCCCAAAATTTCTCCAGACAAAAGTTGTTCAATTGTATTATGTACATATCATGACCCACTTCTGATAATTAAATGAAAACAAGGGTAAAGATTTACTTACTTGCACAAAAAGTAATCACTTTAAAGTAGTTAACTTGTGCTTCCATAGATTTCTGCTGTCGAGCAACTTCAGAATTAAACCTTACAACTCAGAGAAGTTTTACACTTGAGATTCATCCTTTCAGCGCTTTTTTGAGACCGAGTCAGCAGCATTCATCAGCACCCTCTGTGGCAAAATTAGTGCCCCAAGGAAAACTCCTTGACCCATGTTTCCTTGATAAGAAACAGGGAAATTATTTACCTGCCATTGATGAGATTTTGTATTTGAGAAAGAAGAAGGAAGAAGAAAATAGATTTCAGTTGGACAATTTTTCCCCCCAAAATAGGACAACTTTTTGAAATGTCCAAAAATATGAAAAAGTAGGTAAAACATTGGCTCCAAATGGGGGACGTGATACATATGTATGCAGCTGATTCTTTACAAAATGCAATGTGTAAGTAATGGTGAAGAAGGCTCAAGCCTATTTCCAAGAACATTATTTGGTGAGACTTGCTGCAGTTTAGGAACTCTGACTGGATATTCTCTGTGTTATGAAATGTTGAATTTAGCATACAATAAAATGCAACATTTAAATCTCAAAACTTGAAATTTTTGTTGGATTCTTATAAGTATTCGGTCATCTGACTTCGTTGTCTTGACCTATTCCTTGCAAGCTCCCGGGTAATCTCAATGTTTAAACTCGAAGCTTCGGAGTTTGAATGTGTGTAATCATCATCACCATGAGCAAAAAAAACATGACGATGAGATGCAGCATAAAGATTTGGTCAGTGTGACAAGCCTGGAAAAACCTAGATGTATTATGATCTTTTGAAAGATTATAAGGCAACATTCAACCCTTTCCTCCTTAAATGAAGACTGGGTTTAAGACTGAGTCAACAGCTTTCCTTGACATGTGCCAAGCAGCCAACCCATGGCAAGGGAAGCTGTTGACCTGAGGCGTGTGATCTTATTAGGTCTTGCATACAATTCTCATTCAAATTGTTTTTTGTTTGTGTTGAAATTAGTGAAAAACACTGAAGCGGACATTACACCATCAGCCTATTTTAATTGCTATAATAGGGAAATGGATGGTCATTTCTATTGTTTAACAAGAAAAATGGTGGGTATCAACGGTGATGGCCACATATGGCACACAATTTTCTGGTCTGATTACCCCGAGACTTTATTCAAAATGTTAGTTGTTCATAGGCCCAAGACAAGAAAAGATTTTCCATATTTTAAGACATTTAATTCATGAAGCTACTTTGTACTTGCAGGTGGATGACCAGACTACAGACTTGTTGAGCCTCATGCACACCTGGTTTTCAGCACTGACTTCAAAACCACTTGACTTGTTAATGACAATAGTGATGCAGCCTTTTACAGAACTGCGATGTGCTATCTTTGATATCTTTGTGGCCATGGCAATGCAGCCTTGGGGGCAACAAGAAATGAACAAATATCCTGGTTTCAATGAGTATTTGCTTGATCGTTCCACGGAGAACACCAAAGAGGGTAAGGAGGGTAAATACGAGATAGTACGAACACTAGTGGAGTCACCCACAGCAATGGAGATATATGGACGTCCCTATTTTGTGAGATTGAAAGAGTACCTTCGAGAAGGACCATTTTATGTGCGAGTGCAGTCTGAGGTGGCAATGGAGGGTGCCTCCTAATGGCTTTTTTTATAATAACTACAGAAGAAAAGATGCCACATAATTTCATCTTGATCAGCCACTGAAGCAGAAACCTTATGACATTGCTTCCTCCATGTCTGGTTCTGGAACAGTACTCTCTGATGTTAAACTTCTTGTGTGCAAGTCGCATATAAATAACACAGTGTGCCCATGGATCCCAACCTCATTGGGAATCTCAAGGTTGTAAGCAGTGAAAAAAAATAAGCTTGATTATGATAGCTCCTCATCTCTTACAATGAGTGTCTGTTGCTGCTGTCTGAGTGCTGCCTCGCCTTGTATCCTTTAACCATCTCCCCATTAAGTTGACCAAAAGTAACCAGAGCTAAAGTAGCCTAAACTGTTGTGTGTTTCAATGATCCCCCCCCCCCCCCTAATTTTAGTGTTAAATGTAAAAAAGATTGAATGAGATTGTGGACAAGCCCTATCTGTTTTGCATGCTGCCGGCCAACAGCTTTCCTCAGGGTGAGTTGAGCACTTACTGGGAAAGTGCCTAACTTGTCCTTAGTAAAGCTGTTTACCTGCCCTAATTCAAGGGAGAAAAGGTTAATGACAGACTGCTGTCATTTGTTTCTTGGGCCGCAGTCGTACATCATTAAACTTAAGGTAAAAATCTAGTCTTCTGATTGGCTAATTGGGCAGTTAGTTTTTCCTGTTGGCCACAAATGTTTGTACTGTTAAATGCTGAGCATTTTGCACCACCAGGGATTCCTGCATATCTGACTTGACTGTGATCCAAGTGGATGAACCACACACTTTAGCACGCTGGCACACCCAGCAAGATTGGCAGAGCAGGTGTGTCATCGATTTTTGGTTCTGTGGTATAATAAAGATAATGGTGTCCTTGTCTGTGTGGGACAGGCAGAAGTGTGTACCTTTGGGATGGCCTTGTCTGTATGGAACTGGAAGTAGTTTGAACCTTTGGGATGGGCTTGTTTGTTTGTAACTGGCAGAAGTGTGTACCTTTGGGATGGGCTTGCCTGTGTGGGACAGGCAGAAGTGTGTACCTTAGGGATGGGCTTGCCTGTGTGGGACTGGCAGAAGTGTGTACCTTAGGGATGGGCTTGTCAGTGTGGAACTGGCAGAAGTGTGTACCTTTGGGATGGGCTTGCCTGTGTGGGACTGGCAGAAGTGTGTACCTTTGGGATGGGCTTGCCTGTGTGGGACTGGCAGAAGTGTGTACCTTTGGGATGGCCTTGTCTGTATGGAACTGGAAGTAGTTTGAACCTTTGGGATGGACTTGTTTGTTTGTAACTGGCAGAAGTGTGTACCTTTGGGATGGGCTTGCCTGTGTGGGACAGGCAGAAGTGTGTACCTTAGGGATGGGCTTGCCTGTGTGGGACTGGCAGAAGTGTGTACCTTAGGGATGGGCTTGTCAGTGTGGAACTGGCAGAAGTGTGTACCTTTGGGATGGGCTTGCCTGTGTGGGACTGGCAGAAGTGTGTACCTTTGGGATGGGCTTGCCTGTGTGGGACAGGCAGAAGTGTGTACCTTTGGGATGGGCTTGCCTGTGTGGGACAGGCAGAAGTGTGTACCTTTGGGATGGGCTTGCCTGTGTGGGACTGGCAGATGTATGTACCTTTGGGATGGGCTTGCCTGTGTGGGACAGGCAGAAGTGTGTACCTTTGGGATGGGCTTGTCTGTTTGTAACTGGCAGAAGTGTGTACCTTTGGGATGGGCTTGCCTGTGTGGGACAGGCAGAAGTGTGTACCTTTGGGATGGGCTTGCCTGTGTGGGACTGGCAGAAGTGTGTACCTTGCGCCCTCAGCTCCACCATGGGTTGACTGACCATTCCTCAGGTGCCCACCTTTGACTGTTGCACGCAGGCAAGGGCACCATTTCAATATCATTTATGAGAAGCCTTTTTTGTCAAAGTGCATGTATGTTGGCATAGTACACATTTTTGTATGCAGCAAATTTTTGTCTTGCCAGCATAAGCTGTTGGCAAAACTAAACACTCACTTTCTGTCTATCAGTCCTTCCGTCCGTCAACAAAAAACTTCGGAGTGGCATTATTTCACGAACTACACTTGGTAGGGCTTTCACACTTGGGTAAATGGTTGATAGTGATGGTCACTACAGATTTGTACCATCACTGTCACACTTCATTGGTTACATCATGCTTGAATGAGCATTCTTGAAAAACTTTGGAATGGTTAGAATTATGCTGGCGAGACATTCATGCCCCCCCCCCCCCCCCGCACGATAGGTCTGTTTTTGTTTTTGTTTTTTTGTTTTTTCAGTTAAGAATCATCTTGCCAGGTACTTTCTCACTGTGTAACATTCCTGATTAGGGACTGCACTGAAAGTTTGACCCAGTTATATGGGTTGCTGTGAAGTTCATGGAAAAATATTGGCACATTGACATTGGGTGTTGTTCACTTACTTGGAAGTGATGGTATAGTTTCAGTACATGAATGTGAATCGTAAGATCTTCCTTCACTTTTGTTCATGCAAAGACTCCATTTGAAAAAAAAAGTTATGATGGGCATATTTAACAATTTCCCAAGAGATCATTAAAAATGATTATGAAGAATGAAACAGACTTATTGTGACTACTAAGTGAATATATATATATATATATATATATATATATATATATATATATATATAATATATGTATATTGAAGTCAAACATGCAATGCCAAGTAAATGACCCTGAGCTGTCTTAACATACACCACTTTCAGTTAATATAAGCTTGTTAATCAATTCAATTTGTACTGGATAACTATGAAAAAAAAGGCTAAAAGATACAAATGTAATTTTCCCAATTGTTAATATTTGCTGTTCCCACTCTGATAAAAACAGAGTCATTGGGGGGATGGGTGCTAAGCCAAGAGTCACTCCATTAACATCCCCTCAAGACCAGGATGTGCATCTCCTGGTCTGTTCATGCAGGCAAGGTTTGGCCAGATTGATGGGGAAAAAGACTAGTTGGCTACTAAAATGTATCAAATTGTGGAGTGGGTTGTCTTCCCTCAGACCTGCACACTGTCCTATGCAATGTAACCAAACACAGGCATCGTATGGGGTTAAGGTTCACAGGTATAATTCTGTACGCAATTTGAATGTCACATATTAACAGTGAAAGTAAGAATTTAGATTGGATATCTTGAGGAATTTTGTGGCGGAATTCATTATGAATTCAAATGAAAGTTTTTCTTTTGATATATTTCGAGAGGAATCTGACATTTTTTCAGACAATGTAGTCAGGGTTCATGTTTTGTTTTTTATCTGATGATATCGAAAACAGTAGGAATATATTTACATCCGAAAGCAAAAGATCAGACTTCACAAGAATAGAGAAATAAATATATTATCATATTACATGCGATTGTTTGTGTTCCTCCTTCATTATACAGTGAAACCTCGTAAAAAATGACACCATCTGTTTCCTGCAAAATGTGTCAGATATCTGAACATGTTAACAACTCAAAGTGCTTATCATGGCTATAGGGGTTTGCTCATTGCAGTTAAACATATTATGGTTAAAAGATTCAATTCCCTCATGAAGACACCCTTCATTCAAAAACAGCAAGCCTAGTCTCCAGCAAAAAATAGTCTCAGTCAACAGCTTTCCTCAGGACACTGCATGCATCGTGCAAAGTGTCACAAGGAAAGCTTTTGACTCGGTCTTAAATCAGCGCTTTAAGGGTTAAATTGGTCAAACAAGTGGTTAAGTGAATATGTCCAATATCTGAGTGTTCTTATAATGATTTTCATTATATAACAAAAACTTTTTTCCCATCAACACCTATACTAATGTGCATGGTTACTTGAGAAAACCAGTCTTTGCATACATAAAGCCATTGTTCTGTAACACATACACACTTTAGCCCAAACCAAAAGACAGAGCAGCCTGATTTTGCAGTGCAAAATTGTACATCTCGGATTACTTGTAATCCCCTGCCCAAGTTTTTGTCTACCCGCCCCCCCCCCCCCCCCCCAACATCCTGGGTTATAACAGAAACCAGTTTATTTTAGATAACCCCAGGGAATAGAAAATTACCTGCAATCTTGAGCAGTTCGAGATGTCATTTTTACTTCACCTGAGCTTATATTAAAGGATGTTCAGTCATCTGTTGTCTCTACATCTACAATTCACATTTTTGACTTCTCCAGAACCATTTGCCAGCTCCACTTCAAACTTGATGGGGATATACCCTGGGTGGGTCTCAACCAAGTTTATGCAAATGATTACCCACTATTTATTTTTGTATGTTTTTAAAAAAAAATTGTTCATTTTTTACAAGAACTCAAAAATCTCCAAAACTGTTTGGCCAATTGTTTTGAAATTATATACAGACATTTCTGAGGACCCATAAACCTTAACTTGTCCACCAGGTGTCCCAGCAAGGTTTAGCTCGGCTGGCTTGTCAGGTGAGTTTGTAGGATGGTCAGTCCCTTGTCCATCCATCTGTCGACAATTCACATTCTCGACTGGTCCAAAAATATCAGCTGGATTCAATTGGTGGGTATGTACCTTGGGTGGGTCTCTACCAAATTTGTTCAAATGATCATTTTTCATTGATTTTTGGATTTTTTATGAACTCTTTTGTTCCTTTCTTGGCAAATCTTAAAAATTTCTCCAAATCTGCGAAGGCAATTGCATACGGGCACTTATGGGGATCCCCAGATCTTGATTTGTTTGTCAGGTGGTGCTGTAAGTTTTTTCTTCTTTTTTTTCATTGTTTACTAATTTTTGTGTTTTACAGCTTTTTTTGACTTCTACGAAACTGTCACCTAGATTCTTCTGAAACTCAGTGGAAGTGTAGCTTGTAGAAGGGTCAAGCAAAGTTGTTAACTTGGAGATGATATTCCACATGTCTGATTTTTAATGAATTTTTCAACCTGGGTACTTATCAGTTAATGCTCGCATTCCCATTGATTAAAATGCAAGTCTATGGCGATTACAATGGTAAGTCATATTTTTTACTTCTCCAAAAATGTCAACCAGAGTCACTTCAAACTTGGCGGGGATGTACCTTGGTTTCGTCTTTTACAATTTTGTTCAAATGGCCATGCTACAGTGATTTTTGAAATCTCATCAACTTTTTGTTCATTTTTTGGCAAAATCGTAAAAAAATCATGTCCAAAAACACCAAGCCAATTGCTTTGAAATTGCATAGGGACACTTCTGGGGACCTCTAAATCTTAATATGTTCAACAAATGGCACTATGATTATTTTTCACTTTTTAAAGAATTTCAGTGTTCAGTTTTCTTGACTTTTTCTCAGAAGCTGTAAGTTGGATCCTGTGCAGATTTATTGGGGATGTAAGTGGGCGTGATTACCACCAAATGTTCACTTCATTGTGGTGCTGTCATTTTTTGATTTTTAACAAATTTTCAAAATTTGGAAATATCGATAAGGGTATACATTAATGTTTGCAATAGTGATGATGGTCTCAAACAAAGCTGACCTTTATATCATTTGGAAGTTCACAGGACAACTTCAGTCTGTGCATGTGAGGTCAGATGAGCACAGGACTGTCACAGTCCTTATGTTTCTATAACTTTAATGATTTAAAAAAATATTTTAGACTTTTCATCCAAAATCACCACTTGGGTAATGCTGACACTTGGTAGAAATGTACCTTGTGGACAGATCAAAAAGGTTCACTAGGTGTTGATGCTTTGGATCACTGATTTTGAATTTTTCAATCAGGTGCTTACAAGCTAATGTATACATTCCTATTGATTAGAATATAACTGATTTGGGATTGCCATGGTATATAACATTTTGATCTCTCCTCCAAAATGTCAGTCAGGTTCACTTGAAACTTTATGGGGATGTACTTAGGGTGGATCTCAACTGATTTTTATAGGACTTCACAATGCCAGTATTTTGCTTCACCCTGCAGGAAAACAATTCTCTATTTCATGAAAACAGTTCAAATCTGCTGAAAAAGGAAGGGGATGCATAAGTACTGGGTAAAATGGGCTCTGTCACATTTCAGGTAAAACTGGTAAAAGTGTATGACATCTCTGACCAAGGCCACAATAAATTAATGTTCAAGCAATACGTCACAAATCTCGCCCCATGCCTCAATTGTATATTTAATAGGTCTGTAATATTAGACTGTCGTCAAGGACTGGTGAAATGCCCAGATTACCCTGATCAAAAATTGAGTAGTGTAGTCCTAGTCAACTTAACTCTTTCACTGCCAATTGCGACTAAAGATGAACTTATCTGCATTATCAAAAGGATACTTCGTTAATATTCTTTATAAAAGGGCCTTTCATTCAAGTACCAGCATACCTGTGCTCCCATAGAGTATGATGGTCCAGGTCAACAGCTTTCCTCAGCGACCAAAGCGTGCCAAGAAAAGCTGTTGACTCAGTCCAAAACTTGGCACTAAAAGAGTTAAGATTAATATCCGTTGCATCAATTGGATGCGAAGTGCCAGAACATATGTGTAGCCACATAATGAAACGTGAAACCATAAAGGTGTTCCATGTGATGAACAACAGTGAGCTGTGGCAAAAGAGATTGTACATTGCACCTCATATTCATAGTTGACAAGACAGCAAAACATTTAGAGAAATGTAACCAGGTGACATGGTCATCATGGATTTTAGTAAGGCCTTCCATGAAGTTCTGCGCATTATGCTGTCAAATACACTGCAGTCCCTCCTTTAGGAGACCAAATGTTTTTTTTTAAAGCATACTACCATGTCCCAGGTGCTACAGTTTGCATGCAATATCCTCCCCATTGAGAGAACATTCACATAACATGAAAATGACGGTATTTTTCAGGGGCGTTTTTTGCCCAATAGGCTGCCGATTCAGAGGGAATGCGATGGCTTCATCACTCTGAAGTGATCTGTCGAGAAGAGATCGTCTTCTGTGGTATTTTCAATGGGGTTATTATCATACTGAGAAGAAACGATATGCTAACTATAAATTTTGTCGTCAAACTTACAAGTTAGGCTTACAGATATAAATGCTCGCTCCTTCGCGCCAATCACCATACAGGCACAGTACAATTACCCAGCCTGCACCGATTCACTTATTTAGCCATATCGCTAGAATTATTTCATTTTTCGACATCGCTAAATCATTTACGCATATCTCAAAATCAATTAGGGATATCTATGACAAGCCGTTTTAACATTTAGTCCTGTTTGGGGGCACCTCTAAACCATTTAGCGATATTGCTAAATGGTCTCATTTATTGATATCCCAAAATCATTTAGTGATATCCCTCAATGATTAATTAATGATGATATGTCAATTTTTGACGAACTTATGAGATATCAACCTTTTTCACTCTGTATGTAGCAGTATTTGCAGTCTTTTAAGGTTTGTTTGGGATGTATTGCCAAATATTTCGATGCCATAAGATATCATTGAGTTAGTAAATGCGTAATACAACATTTTTGCACAAATTTTTGGTATGTTGTATCTGATATTTTTGAAGTAATCTAGATATTTCAGTATATTTTTTATATATTTTCTACTTGTTCGTACCAATTAAGTTTTTCTTCAAGGATAATATGATGTATTGTGCCGATTCTACTCATTTAATTCCCCAAATATCACACTATTTTGATCAATACGTTTTGACCTGAAGGAGCGGATGCAGGATTTTTCAATATTCATGGTGAGCTTGTACATAGAAAACCATTTGTAAAGTTTAGAGGATTTGCTCGCCCTCCACTTTCAATCCATGGAGGTTTTTGGGGGTTATACACATATTGGTGTCATCTGCAAATGGACTTATACTGTCTTCCCTGTCATTTATATAGATTAGAAACAGGAAGGACCCTAAAACAGGCCCTTCGGGCACACCATATCAGCTCTCCAAAGTATTGGATTTTGCACCATTAGCTGTAACTTATTGATTCCTATTTTTAAGCAGCTACAAAACCACTCTTATACCTGTCCTTTAATACCATAATGCTCAAGCTTTTTTAATAGATATCACGGCCAACCGTGCTCAAAGCTGTGCCCAGGTCTATATAAATTCGGTGTACATTATCATTATCTGTAATTTCTAGGAATGCTAGAGATGTTGCGAAGTTTCCTTTAAAATCCAAACTGTTACTTTGACAGGATGTTGTGTCTATTTAAAAATAAGATAGTATTTTGTTAATTATTTTTCCTAATAACTAGCCAACACAACAGTGTAAACTCATGGGTCTGCATAGTTTGACAGGGAAGTCTTTTCTGATTTTGTAAGATGTGGGATTACCTCTGCTAATTTAAAATGATTGGGATATACAGAATTATTTAGGGAATCATTGAAGATAATTTCAACAGCTTGCACTATTGCATTTTTTTAATTATACAGGTGATTTAAAATTTTAACTTGGCCTGATTGGGATTTGACTTGTCCGGCTTCCTGGCTAGGAGACATGCAAATTAATGAACCCTGATGCTGCATGTGATATTGTCATCATGAAACAATAGCTAAAGAGGACAGTCATTGCACTTGCAGTGTAATGCATGCATTCATGGACATGAAAAAAAGTATGTGATTTACAGGGCTTGCCTTAACGCAAGCCCTATTGTCACACACACACACATATGTATATATGTTCCGAGCATTTTGAGAATCTGCGCGATTCCGGAAATGCGCTGCGCATTTTAGGAATCCCCAATATGCGCGCCATTTTAGGAATTCCTATATCGCGCTGCGCGATTTAAGAATCTGCACATTATGAGATTTTTTTTTTTTTTTTTTTTTTTTTTTTAAAGAGAATATGTATTTGTAGCCTTAATGTCCAAAAATATATCCTGTTAGGTGGACGGATGTTTAAACACTCACACTGGATGTATGTCTGATAAAACGTCGCTTAAACAGATGTTTAAACACATTATTCGGTTTATGTCTACTAAAACATCGATCCACCACATTCCACTTCTGGGAGTTCTTCTAATGACCACCATTTTGGGGGGGGGGGGGTGTGGAGGGGGCTGACCGACTTCACGGTGGAACCAACGAATATGTTGCCTTATTTCATGAATTTGATGTTTTGCCCGAATTTATTAAGATAAGTCTATTTCAATGTTAATGCCTGGCCGTTTGGCATTTATTATTCCGTTGACCGCAGTTTTATCCCTTTCAGCCTCGCGTAATATTGCTCTGAGCTAATTCATAGACCCGTAACTGGGTCCACGGCTTATTTTAAAATATGCACATGTATAATCAAATGAATATGAGTCTCCAACTCTCAATGTCTCCAATCCGTGCTTGTATCAATTAAATTGCCATTTAATGGTATAAATCGAGGTTTAAGTTCACATGCATGCATGCATTTTCATAAACAACAGTGAAACAATTTGGATCGAACCTTTGTAGACATGGACGGTGTTTCACTAAATCAGAACAGGTTGTCACACCAATACCAATACTTAAAAGATCGATATTTTTCGCGAAACTCACGTTTTCAGGCCGTTGAAAGATTTGTGACCCTCTTTTTCAAGATAAATGTTCCGGGAAATGTAAGTCATGTCTTGAATAAAATTTAATTGCACACGTGTGTTCCCATGTTTTCGATTATCTTATCTCTTTCGAAGAGCACTCCATAATTACTTTGTACCACAACAGGTGGTTTAATATTCATGTCATCAACTGCCAAACTTCTTTTTCAATTTCGGGGGGGGGGGGGGGGGCAGCCTGGGAAGAAGCTTCCTTCTCTTCCTGAATATCACTGTTATTTGTCACAAAATGAGCGCTTTTCTCATAGAATTGGCTAAATCATAATTAAACGAATAACCCCCCCCCACACACACACATTCTAAGCAAGTAAAAGGAAATTCGGGAACATGATATGATCTCAATAAAAGCACAAACTATATATAAATATAACGACAACATACACTCTCCAAGGTTACCTCTGTACCACAATCACTGTATGCTTGTCCAACATTATAATGCTTCCCCGAGATACAACTTTGACAGTTTACTTGAGAGGATGCTCCAAACGATATTCATTACATGCTTCTTTCCAAACCCACGGTGCTTGAGAACTTTGAAAGTTCTTCCATTTCACAAGGTAGCACCCTTTTTTCTCCCCCTTCCCTTTTCGATATTTTCTTTACCCCACAGAACTTGTCAGGTACCGTTTCATATGTCTGCACATCTGCCCCTGAGTTGTCATTTGTTTCACCTGAGACAGAAGCACCATCTAACTGTGGTGTTACATTGAAACACAGGGACAGGCACTAGATTGGGGGGGGGGGGGAGGAGGGAGGGGAGATTGCCAGTGCTAGCTTCAGGATCGGCCCCAAAAGTCAGGCCAACAATGATGCTTGGGGAAGTCATTTTCAACCTGTTACCTTGTCCCTTCTGCAGTTAATCGGCTACACTTGGCATGGTCTCAGACTCTCTTATTGACCTATGGTGTCCCTACTTGACACGATTTGCATGAACCAAGGTAGGGACAGGCTCACAGTCATGGACTTTTCTCCATTTAACCAACATTGATCTTTTTTCAACCACCATATATATGGCCCATGTCAATGATGTGATAGTTTCTTTGACAGTCGCACGTCATGTTTTAGGGTATCAACCCAAACGAAGTTACCCACCACAATTTTACATTTGTTGCCTTTTTGTCATAGATTGCTTTTATTTCAGCTCTCGTTCAAGTGAGCCTTTCTTTTACCAGTCTGTGGTAAGTTTCAAGCTTGCTTATCAATTGAGCCGAGTGATCTCTCACAGTGTTCGTGATCCCTGATGGTGGCGTCAAGCTGGTGTCGACAGCATGGCTTAAACTGAAAGAGCAGCAAACGCACACTATACCGACTGCTCTCAAGACAAGAGCAGAGTATCTACAAATGATTTTGTCAAGTAGGGGTCTAGCTATTGTTACACTTTGCATATTTGGTACAGCAAAACCTTCAACCTAGTGACCGACAGAAAGAACTATATATTCATTGCCCCTAAATGCTTGTGGCAATAGCCCTACACAGTCAATGCTGACTCTATCAAAGGATGCTTCCGGTCCTTCTGGAGGAATGAGTTGGGGGGTCTTGTGGGCCAGGTGGTCTCTCACGTCCTTCGCATGAATTACAAGATAATATATATTCCTTGATGGATTTTGCCTACCCCACCAATAATACTTAGCTCTAGTTGTGTTATATGTTTTTGTCATTCCCAGGTGATCTGTACATACATGGTCGCTAAAATTGTTGGTACAAGTGTTTCTGGAATGCACACGTGTTACACCATCCCTTTTTGTAACTAGTCCCTGGGAATGATCGAAATGGTAGAGAACTCTATCTAAGATTGCATAATTAAATCTCCAATCTCATTCAAAATACACCTAGCCACTTTTTCATCATTAGGAAGTTCCCTATGCTCTAAGTACTATTGACCAAAGAATGGACCAGTCCATTGAGCATTTATGAATTTATCTGTTGAGATGCTGCCTTCCCACGTTGTGTCCTCAGCCTGTCCTGAATCTGGTATACTGCCTTGGCATCCATCAACATGCTCCTCTGACCTGACTGAGGTCTCAGCAACAGGGGATATCTTATCATCCTGCTGTTCAGTGTCTGAACCACTTTTAAGCCTGGTACCACAAATTTGACCGGGCTCAAACAGTTCAAAAATGATTACATGTTCACCTTATTCTGCTTATTCCATCACAGTGAAGCAGTTTTTAACATGGAACATGTATTATCACCAAATTAGAATCCTAACTGCTAAATAACAATTTCCTAATTTTCCAGTTGGTTCAGGGCATGAAATAAATGGAAACTAGAGCAGTCACTTTTTAAAGTGAACTTGTTTCCTCATAAATATGGGACAAAGTGTTGAAACTCTACCACCACTGCAACGAGCTCCTTATCTGTTGTACTGGAGTTTCTATCAGCTCGATTCAATGTGCGTACCCCACATGCGATAGTCCTCTCAAGACCATTACTTTACTTTGTTAAAACAAATGAAAAGGACACAGAAGATGCATCCGTCCAAAGTGCCAAGGGTTGGAAAAAAATTAGGGAAAGGAACGACAGGTGCTTTTCTCAATCAGTTTCATTCGTCGAAAGCTTTCTGAGAGTCGAAAAGCTTTTACTTTCTGTGGATCTGGGGAAATTCCATGTTTGGACAGAACATTTAATATGACCCAAAATTTAATGTTTGTTTTTTTTTTCGTGTGTGTTTTTTTGTCAAATTCACACATTGATGGGTTCACCTTGAGATTGCTTCTCCGGAAGCACTCTAATACCTGTGCAATGTTCTCTTTACGACCCCTCCAAATTTGGATCCTAACTGCTAAGTAAGTGTTTGATAAAGGCACGCACGTTACCTTGCCCTTGTCTTCTGGCCACTGGCAGCACTTGTATGACAGTGATATTATCGGCTGGGTTTGATAGGTGGTCCTCCAGGTTCCTCATACCTGTTTTCATTTGTTCTTGAAATTTGCCAGCTTATCGTGCTTACTGTCATACACGTAATTATCACGAGATGAGATAAAAAAATTTAGTCCAGACATGCAAGAATGCCTGCAAAATAATAAATTGCTTTCAGTGGCTTGCACTCACAGTCACGACGGAGTTCTGACCACAGGTGTTAAGTTTTTCTGTGTAAAAGTTGTTAATTGTACACTGAATAAAACTGTCATGTAAGCAGAAGCATGATTTTCCACTTTTCTAAAACTGATTTGTTTTCGTATGTTTAGGAACACTAGTCACAAGAATTATCTTTAGTTGTCAATTAATCCAGGTTTCCTTTTTCGGTGATTTCAAATTAAGGTACAAGAATAAATTCTGGTGATCTCTCTTTAGTCATTAGAGTGTGAGCTAAACCAAACAGCAGATTCAAATCAGAATTGAGAAATAAATGAGAGGTTCGAAGTGAATATTGAAAGGAGTATACGTTTCAAAACTCGGATTCTGCACCACTTATGGCGAATTAGCATATTTCGCCTAATGATGATGATGATGATGATAATAATAATAATAATGACGATGATGATAATAATAATAATAATATTAATAATAATGATGATGATAATAATAAAAACAACAGCAACAACAATGTCAATGAGATTTACATGAGCAGCAAGTATGATGGAGCATCGCTTGGTGGCTAAGAAAAGTCAAATCAAATATAAAGCCCATTAATCCAGAATGTTTCATATTGAAAATTCACCAAAATTCATCAAAAGAAAATATGACAACGAAATTTACTCAAATGCCTTGAGAATTCATTGCTACAGGCCATTAAGTTTCTTTCTAATATTTTAAGAGTTGAAATAGAGGCGTAGCCTCATGCATGAGGTCCAAGTTTTTCAAAATATCCAAACAAAATTACACATGGGTGTGTTCTATTGATGAAACAGTCATACTAGAAGCACATGTAATTGATAACTCCCATTTACGTGCTTGATTTTGGTTCAGGATGATCTGGGATCGGGTTGTGCTTGTTAAATGTGACGATATCTGCGAGACTTGAAACACATACCCAGTACAAATCAGGTTTAAATTGTAGGCTTTCATACATAGTGATATGGACACAATAGGTCCATGGTTGAGAACAACAAGAACTTAGCACGTCCATTGAGTATATATTCTGCCATGCTTCAAAACACAAAGAAATATGCCATGCTCTTGTCATTCGATCAGCCAGTTGACACAATAGCAAGTAGGTCTGGTATCGCAAGGGTGTTGAAATATGGAAAAGTGAATGAAACCCAAGGAGAGGACGTGTCAGTATACAAGTACCTTGAGAGACAAAATCAAAAGCAGCGTCAAGGAAGGCGACTTTCTCAAGGAAGTCTTTTTAAGAAGACCGGCCAGGCACTAAAAGTTTCAAGAACAATGGTAAGAAAGATTGTTGTCCATTCAGCAGTTGAGGTTATAGGGATCGTGTCAAAACCCAGAAAGAACAAATATGGATAGTTTTGATAAAGAACTGATAAGACAAACTGTGTTTACAATTTCACAACAGGACTTAGCCACACTTATGGGATAAAAAGGAGTGGAACCTGATTAATGTATTTCAACTGTTCATTTACGGTTGGTCTTGAAGACGCCTGGGTGCTGCTGACGCAAAACAACGGACAACAGGCAAATAGTTGCGGAGAGGGCACATTTTTCTGCTGCATGTGCAGGATTTCTAAGAAACAAAAAGTTTAGGGGCAGAGGTCTCTCGGTAATGTACGCCAATAAAATATGGGTAAACCAAAATCATTGCCGTTGGTAATATATGTCTGCCAGTTCTCCAAAAGTGTGGAATTTTATCTGACAAAGAACACGGCGTTCTTAGTGATGTTTTGACATGTGTCAAAACTATCAAATATACCCTCTACCAAAGGACTGCTTGAAGGAAATAAGAATGAAGGTTCTATGTCCGACTGCGACCTTGTATTTGTGGGCAAACATAACAATACAAACTACCATAGTGACGAGAACACCAAAAATTTCATGGGATGGTTTGAAAACAAACTTATCCCTGCAATGAAAGTCAAAGTGTGATTTTCCTTGACAATGCAGTTTATCACAATAAGAGGACAGTACATCTCCCAACATGAGCCACAGAAAGGCTGTCATGCAGGGATGGCTTCAGTCAAGGAGTATTGAATATATCCGAAATTTACAAAACGAGAACTTTATCAAATACTAACCCTTCCCCCCTTGAATCAATACTAAGTCAACAGCTTTCCTTGGCATGGGTTGGGCACTTAGTGCCCAACCCATGCCAAGGAAAGCTGTTGACCTGGGGCATACGATCTTGATAATCTCACTGAAGCACACGACACTTGGCCACCAGCCGGTTTGGGCCAGTTTAAGGGGCAAAGGGTTAAAAGAAATAAGCCTCATCTAGTGAATGCAAAAGATGTCATTGCCAGCAACATTGATATGTGATACTCCGTACTAGCCCTGTCCAATAGTGTGAACTCAACGCCATTGAACTGATATGGGCCAAGATGAAGCATTTCATGGCTGATAGAAATAAAACTTCTAAGATTAAAGATGTCAAAGAGCTAGATACACTTGCCTTTGCAAGTGTGTCTAGGGGAGATTGTAGATAAGCTGTTGCACATTTTGAGAAAATAGAAAACTACTATTGGAAAACTAAAGAATTGATAGAGGAGATTGACCAGGTGATTATACATTTAGATAGTGATACTGATAGTTGTAGTGACAGCAGTTCATCTGAATATGATTGTAGCCGTGAGGACTGAAGCACAGAATGACCAGTTTTCACATGGTAAGTTTAAAGATGTTCCTGGTCAGTATTGCCAGTTACAGTATTCTGGGGTCGTGGGCTGGGTTAAATCCGTCTGGTCCTTTCGTTGTTGCTACTCCCGACCCCAAACAAACATGAACTGCTTTCAATATTACTCACTTTTCAACCGGATAACCCCCCTCCCAATTTTAATGCACTGTTCCCTATTAACTGTGGATGTGGCATTAACTTGCACATCACAAAATGTATCAGCTGTCCTGATATTTCCTATATGCGATTTTTAATGATTTTATTTCTTCGAAACATTCTAACTTTAGGGGTTTTAGCTGATACGTTCGAAAGGCGATCCTTTATTTACTCTCAGATTTTATCAGCTGCAATTCACGTCTCATCAGTTCCCTTTCCCATGCCTTATCGATTTCAATTTTCAATGAAAATTTTGTAAGGCACTCTGGATTACAAAACTAGTCACATTCTTTAGGAATGAAAGCTGTTAAATCTCTCAGATCTGAACCAGAACGCTTACACGCGTTATAAGCGCAAAAGTCCAGGGAATCAACGTCATTGAAACAAACTTTGCATTGATTTCAAATTTATGCTTTTAGAGCCACTCTGTCAAGTGTGAAAAATATGAATAAATACTTTCAAAAATAAAGAAGTCAAATTCCCTGCTCAATAACAATCTCGCTCACACACCCAAGGATGCACTCACCTGTCACACGAATACACGTATCGCCTTCAGATGGACGCTGGGTAGCATTGCCAATGGCAAATGACACAGAATTTTGGTTTAATCTCGCCAAAATCTATTTCATGAGACACAAAGAACTTACCAAGCGGCCGTGCTGACAAGAGCCACTGAGCAAACGTGCGTGTTGGTTTTATGCAAAACGTTGTCACAGTTGTTCATAAACTTGACCAACAGATTATTTAATACTTTTTTGACAGTTAAGAATGAAAAAGTTTAAAAACAGGCCAAATCCACGAATATGTCCATGATTGGCCGGAATCCGGATCGACGGCTTCATCGTAACGCATCACCCAGTGTTGAGCCATCGTTAACCTCGAAATTTTCACATTTACTACAAAATGTCATTAAAAGAATAGTTATTAAGACTGTTAACTAATTTGCCGTCAAAATGGTGTGATGTATTCGATGGATGTGAACTATTAGAAAGTAGAGTATAGGGACAAGTCCTTCAGATACAGTTTTGATAGTTGTAGTCAAAGGTTGTGTTGTTTTTGCTGGTCTGAATTGTCCTTTTTATCATTGCGGACACCTGCCACGATTGAATCCCCATGTATCATCTGCGATGGCTAGAAATACACCGTAAGCCGTTCTTCGACACAACAATTTCAAAATGCACATATATCCAAAGCATCAGTATATCTGCATTAATATGCTAAATTTGCCTTGCATAGAGTTTTAAAATATCATTAGGGAAAGTTTGTCAACAAGTACCTGTGTATTGTGGTACGTGTGTAGCTTCATGGCATCACTGAAATTCTGGTATACGTCGCAAAAAAATCGCCAACTTTTCCTTTAGTTTTGATAGGTCGATAAATGTTACGTTGTTTACAGTGGCAAAAAAGTCAGAATTCTGTAATGTTTTCGGATTTTAACCCAAATTATATGTCTGCTTTTCAAAGATGGCAAAATCAATGGACAGGGTCAAGCACTTGAAGAGAGAGAGAGAGAGAGAGAGAGAGAGAGAGAGAGAGAGAGAGAGAGAGAGAGAGAGAGAGAGAGAGAGAGAGAGAGAGAGAGAGAGAGAGAGAGAACTGTTGAACTTTGTTTAGGGCGACCAAGTTGGTTCCAAAGTGACCACTAGAACCTTTTCTTATTGAAACGTTAAGGACAGGACACCAATATTTTTTTCGGTTTGAAAAATTGTGATAGCATAGCCTTAGGAAAATACCCTCAAGCACTTTATGTGACAAGGATTAAAAAAAAAAGAAAATACTTCAGAAAAAAAGAACAAATTTTGATACACTAGAAAAGTATGACATACCTCCGTAAACTTTTGTCTAAAAGAGAAATATTGTTAACTAATTGGATAAAGAAAATAAATGCAGCTATTTTCGTAAAGGAATAATATTCAACTTTCCTTTAATAAGAGTTTAGAGACAAACAGATATACCATCTAAAATGCATATCCCATGTCAATATGATGCGATTAAGACATTTAGATAGACGTGACAACACATTTTCTCTTTGCTACAATTTTGTTGCATGTATTTTGACCTTGCCGATTGAAATGCCCTAAAACATCATCGAGATTATGATTGCAGCAACTTTCGTGCAACCAATAATATTCAAACGTTCACGTGTTCATCTGCTAAAATGTTGAAATGAGTTGAAAGATTTCGAATTCGTTTAATTCTTAAACATTGAAGCTATTTCTTTTACCTACAGTTCGGGTCTGTTACTGCACTTAATTTTGAATTAGAAATATAACCAAAAAAAAAAAAAAAAAAAAAGAAAGAAAGAAAAGAGGAGAAATCCTTGTAGCTATGAAAGGTGGCGCACATATAAAATATTTGACTTATTCTATCACAAACATGATATATGAGTTTGAGGGCGTGTTTTAACACAATATGTTGTTAACCCGCGTGACCGCCTTACGCGCAAGTTATCGTAAACTGAATTGCGTAATGTACCCGAGCAACCTTATCTCCGCCGATGCTAACATGTTCCAGAGATCAAAGGTCACCTGGATAACTTAGTCGACTGCGACTGCACTGTGAAAGCAGTACACATCATATTAAAGATTTGGGTGTGGCTACCACCTGAAACATCTGGAGTCAGACGGACAAAAGCGTAGAACATGGCCTGCACAGCTCGACAGGAGAGGGAACTCAAGATGAAATACGAAAAGGAGAAACGTAACGCGAAGACTCCGCTGGAGTTATTGCGGGCCTACTGTCTCGCGCGTGGTGTCAAAGGAATCAATGCATTAGCTAAGTACGTACGTTACCCTTCCATGTATTTGAAATACTGGATCATTTTTGCCGTCATTGTCTAACTCGGAGACACCATTTAACCACTATACAGTAGAGGAACGAAGAGTTTTAAGACTTTAAAACCAGCTGTGGTCGCTCATGAAAGGCCGTAAATTGTGTACATCTACTCGTTACCGCTATAATTTTGCTCTTTGTGTCGGATGCACTGACAGCAATGACGATTATTTATATAGCACCAATAACTATGAGTAGTACATACAGAAATCACATGTAAACAACCACTTTAAAATATGCAAAATGAAAGTAAGATCTGACATTCTCAATGTACGTTTACAAATGGAGCTACCCTGATTCTCCAAATGATTACAGAGAATATCGGACCAAACGACTACATGTCACCACTTATATATAAACCCGTCGGTACTTTCGGACCTGTATCCACTATCGGGGCAACCTTCTCCCCTGAGCTCCATCTTTCACTCAACCTCTGCCAACAACTGCTAATTGTACAGCGTTGTATTTACATTTTCATGTTATGCTCATTCTGGAAAAGTCCCATTTCATATCGTACCAGTACATTACATTCATTCAACAAATTAACCTTCCATGAAAAATAATCACACATACATTTTGGATACTACCTCTTCAAAATATCGAATCGGGACTAACCCATAATGGCTGCCATTTTGTAACTTGTGGATTATAATAAATGAGGATAGTATTGGGCATCTGGAGGAGGGGCTATAATATATACAACCAAAAGTATATATTTTGCAAATGTTTCAGATCATCAATAATGATATGACGTATGCTGTGGCTGCGATTCACTTTGATATCCAAATCAAATGTATTTTAGGATCACTGTCCCGCAATGGCAATGCAATGCATTGCACATTGTTCAAAATGGTGCTCACCACGTGCTGGCTCAAGGTCTATTATATATTGTGTCACATTTGGATTTGTAACTAACAATGGTAACTGCTCCAGACACAACCTAGCGGTCAGAATAAATTTAAGAAAGGAAGTCATGTTTTAAAAGTACTTTAACGACCGTTTGCCCTGGCAACTCAGAGAACGGCCACCTGAAACCAAGCAAAACATTACCATAACGAACACTGAACAACCGGGGTGCTATGGCCTATGCTGTTTCAATGAACAACCAGGCTATGTCTTATCATGTCTGGGTGCAAACCCAGACGTTATGTGTTTCCAAGAATTTTCTTTTTTTCTTCCTTTCTTTCTCTCCTCCTTCCTTCTTTCTTCCGATTCTCCTTTACCAGCAATTTTGTCTGACAATTTCTTGGATACTATTCCACTTAGAACCTCCAAACATGGTGCAATTATAAATCCACACATGAAGTTGAGTATTTTTGCAGAGGGGAGTAAACACTTTGAAAAGTATGCAAATTAGGGCAATTTCAATGTTTGCAATCCACAGACATGGGTCTAGTAGCTGGGGACATCTAATGGCAAAAAGTTCAGTTCAGTGTGTGTGACAAGCTTGTCAGGCAACACGTTATAGCCTTATCTTGTAGCTAGTGACATCTGGTGGCTGAAAAGAGCAATTTAAGGTATGAGAAGGCTGCTGGCCAACGAGTTCTCTGTAAGTGGAGAGCAAGCTGAGACTTGGAAGTCAACAGTTCTCTTTGAAGGAGACTTCACTTCTGTTTAAAGTGTTGACTTGAGCATGAAACTTTGTATGTACGAAAAGCAAAACATTCCACTGAAGGAGCAAATGCATGTTAATGTCTCTATACACCACAGCCTGTATGGTGGTTGGCAACAGGGAGCGGCCAGTCACAGATGTAGGCTGTAGTATGTCCTGCTGTGTGGATTTAAAGTCACTCTTAGAAATGTCTCCAGGGCATAAGTAAGCTCGTTACTCTTGAACATTGAAACCTAAATTTGTTTCCACATTTTGACAACAATGAAAGCAGTTCAAAAGACATGCCATCGCACAGAGAACTTCACACCCTGTGGTAAGCTAGAACAAGTGTTTACCACGTACACAGCAAACAACAAGATATTGGGGCCACACAGAGAAACGCAAGATGATTCCCAAGCTCCAAGACATCTTGAAGCCCGGGCACCAGTTTGACCACTGATTGGATGGTTGAATGGTTTTGATCAGGCCAGGAATAACTGAAGTACTACACACAGACACAGACACAGACACACAATTCACCGAACACATTGCAGACTTTGCTCAACACACAACCTTCCCACCCCCTTTCTGCGACATTTGACCTGCCTCCATGATGGAATACAACCATTCGGCGTTCATAATTAATTACCTTGAACAGTCAGAATCCCTGTCCTGGGCAATTTGCTATTGATGGTACGTGACTTGCTGAAGCATGTAGTGGTAGACTTTTGATGTTTTGTTTTCTTCTTGTAACCTGTAAAATAAAACCTGTTCTTCATAGGTACTGTAGTATCTGATCACTTCTTGTATTGTATTTTTTTTCTTGCCATGTGATAAAGGAACAAAGACAGTTATGTTTTACATGTAGGTAATTCTTCTTGGATTATAATATGCATACATTGTACATGTTCAAATAATGTTTATTTCTACCTGTACAGAACCATCTATACTTTAAAGGACTGACCCTGTCTGGAATGGGTACCTCACCACAGTGGGAATATTTTTAACAGTTTCCGGGAGGGAGGGGGGGGCGGCTCTATTGATTGGTTTCACCGTATAAGGAAGACTTGTTGTTGTTTGTATATATGATTATACCTCTGTGTGATATTCAAGTTTCAAAATGTGAAATGCCTCTGATTAACTTAATTTTAAATATTACAAGTTTATATCTTTCATCAGATGCACCATATGCTGCACATATGTAGCATCAGCAGTTGGGATTACGATTATCTCTGTTATAGGTTTGAAGATATTCAAAATTGAAAGATTGAAATACTCACGGTATTCAATGAAGTCCCAAGTATGATTAGTAGTAATATCTAAATTTTCGGGCACACATACTGATTTACTTATACATTTTAGAAATATTACAGATACAGGTGTCAATCCAACTTCAATTGTTAAGGTTTATCCTACAGGGGAATGCAATGGAATTAAAGTAAAAGATGTAAAGCTTGAATTCATGCTAATTAGACATACCTATGGAATTTACATGCTCAATGTCTTCAAATGTATTGTACTGCATAGAAGTAGCAGAATTTATTGGTTAGTGACATAGGTGCATCTAATGAAATGAAAATGAAAGTTGTACAATTTAAAATTGTGCTAATTGGGTACACTCATAAGATTTTAATGTTCACAATGTTTTAAGCCTTTCAATGCCGAAGGGGCAATTTCAATTTAAAAGATCGTGGTCAAGATACATTTGATTATCGTTTAAGAAACTTTCAAACCTTTTAAATTTGAGTAATCTTCAAGTCACACAGACAGATTGGCTCTATACCAAATCTGTTTTTCCTATTTTTTTTTAAAAACTTAGATTATGACTAACATGGAGACTTGTTAGGAAGACTGTCCCATTCTTTACGACACCTCTCAAACCAGGGATCTCTTCCCACCTCCCTGTTCAAACGTACATACGTACGACATACATTATATAATTTGTGCTCGTGTCGTTAAAGTGTATGTGTCGTCCACACACACTCTTTCTTTCTTTCTTTCTTTCTTTACTTACCAGCAAATTTGTCCGACATTTTTCTCGGACACTCTTATACATAGAAACTCCAAACTTGGCATGATTGTACCTCCATACAAGGAGTGTGAGAATTTTATACAAAGGAATGAATATGTTCAAAGTTATGCAAATTAGGGGCATTTGAAATTTTAAATCTTGAATATCTTAAAAAATATAACAGATACAGATGTCATTCCAACTTCTACTAGGGGTTATTGACCATTGCGCATCTAATGAATTTAAAACAAAAGATGTAGCAATTTAAATAAGGAAAATTAGCAGCATAGGAAATTTTAAAACTTGACTATCTTCAAAACTATTATAGATAGATATGTCATTTCAACTGCTACTAGGGGGTTGTTGACCATTGCGCATGTAATGAATCAAAAACAAAAGTTGCAGCAATTTAAATTACGCTAATTAGCGGTATTCGACATTTTTAATCTTGAATATCTCTAACATTATGATAGAAAGAGATGTTATTCCAACTTCTACTAAGGGGTTCTTGACCATTGCGTACCTAATGAATTAAAAATAAAAGTTGTAGCAATTTAAAATGTGCTAAATAGCACCATTAGAATGTATAAATCTTGAAGAACTTCAAAGCTATAATAGATAGAGATGCCATTCTAGCCTCTACTCCTGCGTTATGCAATAGTTGTACATTGCCATACCAATATGCTTTGAACACACACACACACACGCACACACACACACACACACACACACACACACACACACACACACACACACACATACACTGATTTGCTATTTAGCAAATCACGTTTCCTTGTTAACATTTGATTTCTATGAGGGCTAAAACAATACATCTTTTCGCAGGTATATTTTTTTATCCATTGGATAATCTGTAAAATGAACAGAATGTTTCTGAAGTAGTTCTCCATGACTGAAGTATTTGTACACCGTACAGGGCGTTCAAACGTGCTGACGAGGACAACAACCACAAGCTGGACATTCGGGAGTTCCGGCAGGCAATCCACTGCAGCGGCATTCAGCTGAGCAAGGAGAACGAGGAGCAACTGTTTAACGACATGGACAGGTCAGGAGACGGCTGGATTAACATGGACGAGTTCATTATTGCACTCAGGGTGGGTGCGGCAAATGTCAAATTAACATGTAGAGTAGAATCTCCAATTAAGACCACCTCCATAAAGAAACCATTTCTCTATTAAGACAACCACTTTACAGATCCGTTTTTGTTCATCCCTAATCAAATAATATCCCCTTCAAGATCACTCCCCTATTAATACATATTTTCAGTCACTTAAGTGGTCTTAACAGGGATATTCCACTGTTGTTTGAATTGTCACCCTAGTTGCCACAAAGACGACCGCTTTAACAGGGCTTTTTTGATTTGATTTATTTCACAAAATCAATACATATAAAAACGGTGTGATTTACATAACAATAAAAGCATTGATTTTGCTGGGGTAGCCCCTAAAACCTACTGGTTTATTTCCAAGGGGGCCCCATAAAAAGTCTGCCTTTACAGTACATGGCAAATAACACTGATGTAAACATAGTTTCACAATAAGTTAATATATATATATATATATATATATATATATAAGGTATGCGTAAAACTGCGTGTACATGTGACTAAATGAAATTAAACTAAAATAAACTAAAATACCTTAAAAACCGTAGCTATGCAGAATATATACATATACATGCATATACATATATATATATATATACATACATATACATACATACACATACATACACACATACATACATACATACACACATTCATACACACAGACACAGATACATGCATATATATATATATATATATATATATATATATATATATATATATATATATATATACATATAGATATAGATATCAATAAATTATGAAGATTTTGGACAAAAAAAAATAAAAAATACCATGTTGATGATCCAGATGGTAAGTATGCAATGGAATGGAGATGAGACTTGATGGTTCGGGTAAGCCCTTGAAATAAGTAGTTGTGATGAATGAGTTGAATAAGATGCTTATCCAGCTAGCTTCATTTAGCTTTAAATTGACAATTTAATGGGTAAATAAAGATAACTCGTCTGTGGTGCTTTTTTGCAGTAAGAATTTTTTCACTTTTTGTTAGAATGTGGCCAGATGAAGTGTTGTTTTAATGTCCAAAGGGAGCGAGTTCCACTGTTTGGCA
This sequence comes from Hermodice carunculata, assembly GCA_964020975.1. NCBI lineage: Eukaryota > Metazoa > Annelida > Polychaeta > Eunicida > Amphinomidae > Hermodice > Hermodice carunculata. The sequence goes on along the minus strand of OZ026625.1, from coordinate 12,306,333 downwards.
CTTACATTATAAAAAGAAGCTGATTGGACAGATTTTACCTGTGGGAGAAAGAAATTTCTTTGGTTATTGCGTGTATTATGAGTATGGATCTGTGAGGTTCTAGTAAAAAACTGGTTAAGATAAGAAGGACAATTGTCGTTATATACTTTGTGCATATGAGTAAGACCCAGCTGTTTTGCCCTGTTTTCAATGTTAAGTAGTCCTTCTGATGCCAGTTCAGATGCTCCCACATGTACCATTGGCCCCCATCCCTTTATGAAACGCAAGACTTTATTTTGTGTAATTTGAAGCTTTTTTTGTACTGTTGTGGTAGGCCGTGGTACCAAGAGGAGATAGAATAGTCAAAGTGACAGCTGATCAGAGCAGAACATAATGTTTTCTTTACATGCTTATTCAAATTTCCGGCCTGTCGGTACAAAAATTTTAAGCGAGAGTTTGCTTTGTTTATGATATTACTGGCAGTTTTACTACCACTCAGACATTGGTCTAAATATACACCTAAATAGGAGACCTCTGGGGAAGCATGGATGGTGATGCCTCTATGTGTTAATTTGAAATCCCTAATGGATTTCAATTTGCGCTTTGACCCAAAAAGAATTAACTCTGTCTTGCCCATATGTAGGGAAAGTTGATTTTCGATAAGCCAGTGATCGCATTGTTTCAGATTGGTTTCTAATATTTCTGATAGCTGTAAGGGATTGCTTCTAGATGCAAGCAAAGCGCTGTCATCAGCATACTGGATGAGGGCATGTAATTTGTAGCCAATACTACCCTACCTTCCTGTGACACCCAACTATTGCTGGCGGGGGCCACCTGGGGGGAATTATTAAAAGTCCACCTTCATCCATTGGTCAAAAAAGAAGACGTAGGTGCTGTCAGCATGCAGTTTAATATGTGCCTAATTTTTGTGACATCACTGTTAATGCTGGCAGGTCACTGTGATAATCTAAATCTTTACAAACAAACAAACAAACAAACAAACAAACAAACAAACAAACAAACAAACAAACAAACAAACAAACAAACAATCATGCCTGCTGGGGAGAACTGTCACAACATTAGATATTCACATTGGTTCATCAATGATTTTCGTCCCGCCGTTTTCCTTAAATTGTATTTGTGTCTTTTTGTCCAAAAACCACTTCCTAGTAGTCATTACCCTATTCCGCAGTCCGAACTCTTTACTCCCCAGCCAACCTGTCCCTGTCTAACTTATGTACATAGAAGTACTATTGTCCATATTGCACACGTTCCTCTGTAAAATTTTGACATAGGCTGTATTATCCCAAATAAATTAAAGGGTCTTCAGCGGGTAACTACTCAACATGTTTCGGAGCCTTTAATTTTTCATCAGATTCTTCGTTTACAAAAAAAAGGCATTTTAAAGTCAAACAGAGGCCACACGACACCTGCCTGCTGGCCCGTCTCTCTCTCTCTCTCTCTCTCTCTCTCTCTCTCTCTCTCTCTCTCTCTCTCTCTCTCTCTCTCTCTCTCTCTCTCTCTCTCTCTCTCTCTCTCTCTCTCTCTCTCTCTCTCTCTCTCTCTCTCTCTCTCTCTCTCTCTCTCTCCGTTACAGTCCTATTTTCTTGTAAATTTGCTGCGGAATTGGGTTTTTGACAAGGTGATGAATAATGCAACTTGCAGAACAGCAAAGAAGCAAAACTGTAACGCCAAAAAGGTTGTTATTGTACCTTGTGTCGCTTACTCATTCCACACCAGTCCCTGATTGTTCCGTATATTTACCTAGATTTAAGATGACAATTGCACATTTAAATTCTTCATGAAAAGAGCTTTCATTCAAGTACCAACACGCCTAAGTCCTAAGTCAGAGGTTCTGGCACTGCCTGGCAAGTCATGCTGCAGCTGCCGCAAGGACAGCTGCAACATGACTTGCCAGGCAGTGCCAGAACCACTAACCAAGGCCTGTGACCATGGTATGGAATGAGTTAAAATGCAAAAAATCTTTGTTCCATTTTTACGCCTGCCACGAGGGGGCGGGCTTGGGATTGTATAAGGATTCTCAGTACAATAGGTTGCTCAAACTTTTAAAAAAAATTTTCGAGTGTAGTAGGATCTTTTGACCACAATCAGCATTTTTCCGGTTTTTTTTTTTTTTTATTTCGGTCACGTTTAGGATTTTTGAAATGACCACACATCGAACATGGTTCGACGCTCCAGACGGTAATGTCACCTGAAGGGCGTGAATTTCAAATTCTAACTCATGATTGACATTTAGGATGACTTTGATGTTTTTTAAAGGGAACTAGGGCACGTGTCAAACATTTTGATTTGTTTTAGAGTAACTCGAAAATAAAACGAACAACACTGGGCAAAAGGACCACATACGTGTAACTACTCTGGGAGAATACATATTTCGTCTAAGGTATTTTTTGTGGGGTTTGTTTTAATTTAAGGTAAAACGGCGACATAAAAGGCATTTTGTAAATTTTTGAGTTGTGTTTGCACGGAACCTGTAACTTTTATAGGTTTGTACTGTTGTTGCATCCAACGAATCAAAGCTATTTTTTTTAGAATATTTATTTATGCTAATTAGGGACACTTTGAAAGTTTAAATGCTGAATAGCCTCAAAACTGTTATAGGTGGAGATACCATTCCAACTTCGGTTTATAGGTAGCTGTATGTGCAAGCAATGAACTACAATTGAAAGTTGTAGCATTTAAATAGATGCAAATTTTGGAGTAACACAAACAGATTTGCTTGTTTGCTGTGTTCCAAGAATCTGGAAGGCAAGACTTCCCACCTCGTTTATTCATGTTACATTCTAATTTTCCAACATATTGTTAATCCACATCATAAGATTTCATACTATGTTAATATCCCGGCCTCCTATATATATATATATATATATATATATATATACATATATATGTCGAATTGAGTTGATTTTAGCACCAAGGTTGCATAGAATATAAAATACATATTACAATGATAAAAAGGTGCCAGGATAGCTCACAGAGTCCTACGATTTATTTCCAGTGAGGTCCTTTAATAAAAATTACATAAATGATGATCTATACAATAAATATAAACATAAGGCCATTTTTTAAAGTAAAACTATGAAGAGAGAGAGAGAGAATTGTTGATGCACTGGGTATGTTTATATATATATATATATATATATATATATATATATATATATATAAAGAAAACATCAAAGTATATATTATTTTTTCAAAGCAAATGCATTGACCATGGGTATTTATCAGTCTCCACTCGACACATTAAAAAACAAAGCAGATTTTTGTATTATCTGAAGATATTAACAGAATATGACTTTGGACATTTTAAGCGTCCTCTGAGACAAGGGCTGGTTATTTTTCAGCCTCCTATGAACCAGAGACGCCTGGATTTGGTGATGGCGGCGTTTCGTAAACTAGACAAAACTGGTGACAATGTGATAACAGTGGAAGACCTGAAGGGAGTTTACAGCGGCAAGTGTCACCCCAAGTACCTGAGCGGGGAGTGGACAGAGGAACAGGTGCTGCAGGGCTTCATCGATACGTTTGATACCGAGGGAGACGGCGTGGTAAGTTAATGTCCCACCTGCTTTTTGCGGTCGGCCTTGGGGGAGGGGGGGGGACAGGTTACGGGAAAAGGGATTAGTTGTACATGAATATATGTATTTAACAAGAGGCAATAAAATCGTCGTGAATCAGTCATGATAGAATGTCAGAAAGTTATAAGGTATCTTAGTGAACAAGCCACATTGAAACATACCAGTGCATCAACACTGTCTCTCTCTCTCTCTCTCTCTCTCTCTCTCTCTCTCTCTCTCTCTCTCTCTCTCTCTCTCTCTCTCTCTCTCTCTCTCTCTCATATATTGCATTTTTATATAGAGCAGAAAACAAACATGAATTTCTTCCTTTCTCACTCTCTTATATATTGCATTATTATATAGAGCAGAAAACAAACATGATTTTCTTCCTCTCCCTCTCTCTCTCTCTCTCTCTCTCTCTCTCTCCATTTTTGCGGCTTACTAAAATGCCAAATACATAGACCGCTGTTGCTTCATAATGTGGCAATCAGGAGAGTAATTGAGCCTTCTAAATGGGACCACATTGAACCAGTTCTGAAAGCTACAGTGTCTTTCAGGATTAACTATAAAATCCTCTTATTTTGTTTTTAATCAACAACTGAGCCAACACAACATAAGTATGAAACTGATTTAGTAAAGCCACTTCAGCTTGTTAGATGACAACGCTCATCTGACACGACTTGCTGTTTCCAACTTCATTTTAAAAATATTTTTTTCAGCTTCATTGTTCATTTTTTTATCATTTTGTTTTACTTCCTATCACTTTTATAAGGTTTTTTTTCACTTCATTTTTTTATAAGCAAAACCTTACTTATTTATTCCAACTATTAACAAATGGACACTGCCTAGGAGTTGTTTTCTGTGCTGGAACCCCTTGTGGGCCTTGAACTGAATGAAGCTCAAATTGGATTGAGCAAATGCCTTTGCGGTTGCTTCCTGTAGGTATACCACTGTGCCAGTCAGAGTACCAATTGTGTCCTGTAGTCCGGCTGGACAGTTATGATGAAAACCAAAAACTTTCATCGATGAGTTGACTGCCTCCGTGTATCTGACATATGGCTTACCTGGAGTGAGAAGTTTCCAGAACCAACTCCTGTGTCTCAGATGTACAGCGTCTCACCCTCACATGCTATAGCTGTGGGCTGCTCAAATACAGAGCTTAACTCGCATCCATCTACTGAAATCAATAAGTCCTCAGTCTGTCTTCCACAGACATCAACAATATGGTTATTTTTTGGCACACATTTTGACCTTCCTTTGAATATTGTCAGTGAAGTAAAAAGAGCAAGCTCTATCACAGATGCTGCTACAGCCTTGTGTTTCAGATAATTTCAGCTTTCTGATACTGTTTGTCCTAGTGTCCTAGTGCAGCAGACCACCTCAGCCGAGTTGTCTGCCAGAAAGAGACCTTTATGATTTTGACTGAAGTGTAGGCCATATATACATGTGATGTGGTCTAGAGAGCCCAAACGCAGAAGTGGATTCACGTAACGTTTTAACTTGGCTCCAGTTGATTGAACTGCAACCATATATACATTGTTGTCACTCAGTGTACTGACACCTACTCTCCACCGCTTGATTTGTGAATCATACCTGGCATCTATAGACCTTGGTTTGTCTATTCTCAGATCAAGTTTTACTTGTTGCCAGGTATGTGACAAGCCAACTCCATTGTCTGTCAGCCATCCCGGAATGCCTTGCCACATTTGCTTCACAGTTTTGCCTTCAAAGGCAATCTGTCTTTTTGTAAGCAAATGCTTGAGTTGAGCTTTACTAAGCTTTTAGGTTTGAGTTCAACCTCCCAAGATACATTAAAGTACTTCAAGGCATTTCCTCCACACAAAGAGCACACCACCAGCAAAAGCAAGTCCCATGGGCTTGCATTATCCAGTATAACCCCGACAGTTGCGACAGTGGGTGGACACAGCTTCACACTTACAACACAACTATCGGTGTAATCAGCGACGTACAATTTTCCATCAGGCTCAGTGGGTGCGTAAGAACACCAACCTTGTTGTCTTCTGACAATTGAAATGGTTCTGCAACCAGAGTGTGATTACATTGCTTAATTTGTGACAGCACTTTTTGCAAGGACTGAGAAGTGGACTCGAAAACATGTCCAGTGTCTATTCTGTCCTTCCTCTGCAGTGCCTTGTCTGTTACATAGTTCTTCAGTTCTTCACTGACAGAGGTTTCCCTATTTCTTAGAGTTCTGAGGAATGCCCTGTTGAACCTCTTTCCTTGAATGAAAAGGAACAAGTTTGCAGATGATTTATCCCAGTTTTTGGCCGGGGGGGGGGGGGGAGAGGATCGGGAATTTCCTCTACAACGATCAGAGATGCTTTTGGGGTAGGGGATATATTTAGAGTGCTATTGGCACGCCAAGTCGTATCATTCAATATTTTTATGCTTTGCAGGTACACTTGTGCGCACAGACATGCAAAATACTTCGATAAAAATTACCTGATTATAGTGAAAATATGTGTATCTAAAATGTAAGACAAGGAATGCAGATACATTGTCTCAACTATTAACTTTCAGGTAAAAACCCTGAAAAGTGGCATGTCTGTACAGGTCCGTAGCCAGCCTTCTAAAATAGAGGAGGCAAAGGGTACTGGTGGGGGTGGGTTTGGGAGGGGGGGGGGCGTGCCCTCCCAAGATTGAAAACTTTTGAAAAATGTCACATAAAATAGTGTAATTTAGTTGGTTTTGAACGAAAAAAGACTTTATACATATATAAATTCTCAAAATTTTACTTCAATGTGACTATTTTTGATCTTTTTATATGGAATTTGGTCCTACAACTACTAGGGCAAGGATACAAGTAATCATTGAAAAAAGTTAAGTACGCCTCCTGTGATGCTCTTATCTTGTATCACTATGAGTGACTCAAAGTCTTAGTTAGAATAGGGTCTTTTTGTTGTTGTTGTGTATGATAACTTAAACTTAACAAGTCTTGTTGAGGGTAAATAAACTATTTCCGTGGTAACTCCTAACATCATCAGCCAAAATTCAGAGGAGGCAGGCGCCTCCTCTGCCTCAGCCTGGCTACGGCACTGCTGTACATACTTTACCCTCTCCCCCCCCCCCCCCACATACAAGCTCTGTGTCCATTTTTCTGCCAAATGCTGTCTGAAGAAAAAAAATGTGTATTTCAATTCATACCAAACACCAAATCACCATATCAAAAACTTGAAGAATATTTATAAGATAACAAGTGCCTCCGGCTGTGCCCAGGCAACAAATTAAACTGATGTCAAGAGGTAATGTGTAAAAGGGGAAAGAACATCCATTTTAAACGTGTTTCAATAAATAAATTCCAAGTTACCTAAGGCCTGACAGAAATATATGTGTGCTTCCGATAACTTGACAGACCCTACTAAAAAGGGGCCCAACACTAAAATTAATAGAAAAAAAAGTACTTTCAAGCCACCCTTCCCTAATAATAATTGATCGACCCAGGCCAATGCTAGAAACTCAGTCAGAGACCCAAAAAAGTACATTTTTTTTTCAGTAGCCCAGAGGGCCAAAGCGAGAGCCCGAAAGCATGCTGGGTGTGGGGGCATGCCCCCACCCCCGAAAATGTCTAATTAGAGCATGCAAAATGGTGAATTCTTGTGAGTTTCACGTGGGAAATCTTGCCTTGGCATGGTTGACGAAATCACAACATTTTAGTCATTATTGTACTGGTTTGGCTGTTTTCCCTCATATTGTACAAACATCTGATGGAAATTACCGAAAAAATAAGTTTAAAAAAAGAACATCGCCATGTTATCAATTAAGATAAGACAATTTTGGTATTTATACATGTAACACCTTCGAGACGTTTTGCACACATATTCATCATGTTTATTAATTCGGGGAAAATTAAGAGACAAATTATCCTGCAATTAGTCAGTTGTGCATTGTCTCCACAAAATCGAGAGGAAAAAAATAGATTAAGATAATGACCAGGCCTAAATGTACTCAACTTTTATCACTGAATGGTGATTGATTGATATTTAACTAATGTGCATGAAAAGAGTGTACAATTGACATACTAAAATACATAAAATCTATAAAACACATGCTTTTGGACACATGTGCCAGCATGGTGCAATATAATTGTTGAAAACTCACTAAACTATGATGCATGAAATGGAAGCACCAAAAGCCTAGGGAATCTTGCTTTGGTGTATTTTCATGGTGGACCACAACATGAAAACAGAAAGTAATAAGTCAGAAAAATATTAATTTGTTTTGCACAGGTTTGTGGCTGAAATGCTTTCATTATTTATGAATTACAAGTGCCTTGGGCGATTCATAAGGGATGTTGTACTCCCAATGGCAGGGTCTTTCATGGGGAAAGGAAAACTTGAAAATACCCAGTGCACGTCTCCCTCTTTTATTGGGACCTGCTGACCGTATAGCCAGGGCCGAGGACGAGCTGTGTCGCCAGTAATATTCAGTCGCCGTTTCCTGTTTGAGTGTCTGTGGAAATCTAGCAGTCATCTGGTTGCTCCAATGCGAGACGAGAGCTCCTGATGGGCTTTGTTTACATATGCGCTTTGAATGTCGATCAGCACCAATGAGTCATGCATAGAAAGGTCAAAATTCTTATAACCTCAAGTTAAAGACTAGTAAAAGTTGACCATCAATGTTTTTTTAAATCACATTTATACGATTCAGTTATCACAGAAACGTCCTTGCTTGCCAGGGCCTAATTCCAAAACCCCTATCGAGTCTCGCTTGGTAATTTTTCGGAGAAATGACTGGTTCACATTGTGATTGGCTGAAAATACGATGGCTGCCACATGACAGCCCGCTAACGCACGACTTTCTGTGTTCAAATTTAAGTTTCTATCACTTTTTATCACGCTCTCCACCTTTTGTGGATGACTAATACAATAAAATTAACGTATCTGTGCATATTGCATTTACAGTTGCGAAAATTCGTGAATCACCACAGTGTGTGTGCGGCCGTCACACTGTTTACAAAGCTATCCTGCTGATCGGAAGTTCAATGATTGATAGGCGGCCGGCTAAAGGAATGTTACGAAAAGCGATAAAAAAATGATATAAATTTGTCTTTAAAGCCAGTTTCACGAATATAGTCTAATAGATTAGCCATTTCGCTATTTGGTAGGATGGTCACTTGGTTATGGGAAATTTTCATTTGCTGCCCTCAATGTCAAGTCACTTCAGTATTTGAAGAATGTGGGTTGTCGTCAGACGTGACGTGTGTGTATAAAAAATGGTCGATTTTGGGTAGATTTGAAACCTTAAAATATGAAAAACACGCATAGTCAGTTATGTTAGGGGCGTGGCGTTATGGATTTTGTCATATATAGATAGCAAAGAGTGTTTGGGGGCCGGAATATGGGTCCAAGTTTCAGGGGGCGTGGCTTCATATTTTCGGGAGATTTTTAAATATGGTGTAAAAAGATAGATCTAAATTTTCAATAAATTTATATAAATTGAATAAATATAAGCACCAAAGGCATGATTTTTATAACACTAAGATACTGAAATTATAAATGTATAAAGCGGTCCCTCTCCAGTACTCCCGTCTCATGCATCAAGAATGATTTCACCTTATTTTTGAGGATGCTCTTACATTCACTCTCTTTGATATACCCTGGCAGGTTTTGCGTACTATAATCATGGTGCAGTAGTACCTGCAATTACCGCCCCGAGTCCCCAGGGCTGGACGACCACCTGGTCAAAACGATCAGTTTTCCTTGGCACGGCGCTTTTGCAATGTTAAATGACGTAACGCAAACAACCACAGTGCTGTCCAACTGGAAATCTCAGTAGCAAAATTTAGATTCCATGGAGCATTTTTTCAACTTCTTCACATGAGAAATATCTATTTTGGATGAATTCTGTAGCATTTTTCAAGAGATGTGCGGCAAATATTTTACTACAATGCTCCAGTTGGACAGCCCTGTACCACCTGCAACACGCGACCAGCGACCAACAAAGCATCCCCCAAAATGACCACCCGTAAAAAAGTGGTCGTCCTAATCAACTGTAAACAATTACGTCGTAAGTGAATAGAAAAGCTGGCCAATGTGTGCCGTTATTTTGCAATAAAATCAACTCAAACACAACATTTTATTTCAACTTGTCTGGACGGTTAACTTGGGCTGGGGAAAAAGCATAGCTTCTGCATATAGCTACGATGGTGTGGGGATCCGTATCTAGTATTTCGCTAGGTTTCAGGTGTCTGTTCTCCAAGTTACCAGGAGAAACGGTCGTCAACGTATTTTCAAAAGATGACTTTCTATCTTAACTTTAATCTGCCCGCTCGGTTGTGTCTAAAGCAGATACCATCGTCAGTTACAAATCCAAATGAGACAGACACCATCACGCCTTGTGGCGAGCGCCATTTTGAACATTGGGTAATTAATGCATTGATTGCGGGACAGTCACACAAACATACATTTGATTTGGATATCAAAATGAATCGCGATCACAGCATATATCATATCATTATTGATGCTTTGAAATATTTACAAAATATATACTTTTGGTTCCATATATTATAACCTGCTTCCCACCCATATTCACTAGATCGTCCCAAAGGCTCAATTACACACCATTGGGTGCATAATTCACAATTTTCAAAAGGGCAGCCAAGTCGATTGGATGTTTTGAAGAGGTAGTATCCAAAATATATGTGTGATTAGTGTTAAGGGAAGTTAATTTGTCGAATTAATGTAATGTACAAAATATAATGGAGTTTTTCCAGAGTGAGCATTACCTGAAAATGTAAATACAATGACAAACAGTTACCAGTTGTATTGGCCCTAGAATAGGGATTTTGTATCAGACATTGAAGTCGGTCCCAGGCTAAGAATTTAGTGGCAGCAATAGGTTGAGTGCCAAGCGCCCCATTGCGTCAGAGACGGAGCTTACTGGAGAAGGTTGCCCCGATAGTGGATGCAGGTCGGAAAATACCAGCGGGTTTTTATATAAGTATTACCTACTTCATTTCGATATTTTATTAAAGACCTGCTTCGTTATTCATATTTTATAATGTAAACGCTTGTTTTTTTGTTTTTTTTACATTACTTATAATTTTTTCATTTCACTTCGTTCACCTTTTCAAAAGTGCAACTTCGGAGTTTACAACCTTTAAAACGGCCACTTTGCACTTCGTTTTTACCCATGTATAGGCATAAACTGGTTGGTCAACATGCCTTTTAATGGTCTCAGGTCCACACTGGTAATAACAGTCCGGAATAGATCACCCTTTCAGTCCTGTAAAATTGCCTTAAAATCTTAATCCGACTGTACACCCTGACTTAAAGTTCATAATATACTCTTGCCCCACCAAAAAATTTGATCAAACTTATCCGTGAACAGGGCAGTCCTTAATACCACTGTTATATATGAGCACTTTAAAATTTCGTGTATTTATGGAAAAACAAATAATTCGCTGTGAGCCTTTGCAGTAATTTTATATGTATGGCACTCTTGAAGGCATTGAGTGGAAATCTTCGTCTTATAAATAAATAAATATATTATTATTAGTAGTAGTATTGTTATTATTATTAATTGTGGACGAAACACATTTGTATGAACAGAGACAATTTAATGTTCAGGAATCTTTTCATGTTAGAACGGTTAAAATGAAGAAGAGTGGACATCATTGTTTAAAATGAGGTAAGGTTGACCAGTGCATAGCAGTATATGAGTAAGTGGCCTTAACTTGAACTCTGTACCATGATATATGAATAACCGACGTCGACTTGAACTCTGGACATCGGTGTATGAATAATTAATATTAATTGATTTCTATGCAGCAGCGTATGAATAACTTTAGTATTAACCTGAACTCTGGACTGGGCGATGGATGCATAACAATGTCTAACTTGAACTTTGTTCCACAATGTGTAAATAAATAATTTAGACAATCACTGCATCATCATGGTCGCCCAATTTTGTCATGTCAAATCCAACAAAAGGCAACAGGCCTAACTTTGTAAATATGCAATTCAAATCAGGAACCTTAAATAACGAAATACCTTGCAGGGTACGTTCGACACTTGTTGCCCGAACAAAGACATTTGAAAGCCTTTGAGTTTTTAATAATGGTGTTGCATGATGGAACTTTCGAAAGAGAGTAGGCCTAAGATAAATGATAAGCTAGGGTGCATTCGCTTCGAGTAATGCTCTCGCTGTGCCCCGACATTAGGCCTATCGGACGCAAAGACACCCAAGGTTCGCCAATTAAGAAATGGTGACCAATTGACGACGCTCAAGGTGTACAGTGATGTGGCACAGTGGCCAGCGGCACTGAACAGCGTCAGGTGGATAAATACAAAAAACATTAACCCTTAAAGTGCTAGTCACTGTTATAGTTGTTTTTTCACTACCGTTAGACATATAATGGTTAAAAGATTCAAATTTCTCATGAAGATATATATATCTTTCATTCAAATACCAGCAAGCCTAGTCTAAAGCACAAAGTAGTCTCAGTCAACAGCTTTCCACTGGACACTTTGCCCGCAATGCACGCAGTGTCCCGAGGAAAGTTGTTGACTCAATTTTAAATCAGCGCTTTAAGGATTAACATCCAATGTACAGTGGTATGGGGCAACCGTACAACGACACGGTATACAGAGACGTGTGGACAAAAGAGAGATTGACGACTCGTGTACAGATAACTGACAGATCGACGGCAGTGTAGAGTAATGTGCGCACAAGAGATCAGAGCCTACCTGCTGGTCACAAAAGCATAGTACATAAAAACATGAAACAAACAAACATACAAACACACGCAGAAAAAATGGGGCTCAGGTGGTACAGTCAAAAGAATTCTTAATTTTCTAGACTAGTGGCAGTTGTTCAATTTGACTAATTCTATCGTTTGCGAAGAATGGTAAATTGTTTACATGGATAAACCTGACCATTTTAATTATCTGCTTTTGATTTTTTGTATGGTACATCCACAATAGATAAAGTTATCTAAAGACTTATTCACAACTGCTCCAACACAGACCTCATTGAATATATAGAATGGAAATGTAAATGAATGGTAATAAATGCAAATATGTAATGATCAATATAAATCAATAGTAAATAGTAATCAACTCCAATAAAAGATCAATGTGAATACATAGTGATCAACTTAAATCAAAGATCAGTATAAATAAATACTGGTCAGTATAAATAAATTAATGACCAATATAGCCAAGATTAGTAAAGTAAGCATTAACATACCAATCACAAGCGCTGACATCCATCCAGTCAAAGCACCGTCGTATCTTTTCTTAGCTTTCCTTTATCACGTCTGTTTTATTCCGACAATTTCATGTAGACATACACTGTCTGTGCATATATATTTGCAGATCTCTGAGCTGGAGTTCGAGAACTATTATGTGGGAGTGAGTGCTGCTATAGACAATGACGCCTACTTTGATCTGATGATGAGGCAAGCATGGAAATTATAACTTCGAGACAGCATTACATCTACGCAAACTATTTTTTAACGGAATGGGACTGTTCTTAACTGCCAAATCATGACGTTGGTGAACGGCGTCACCCGGAAAGTGTAGTCTACCTGTGTCTGATAAAAGATGCTTAAGTACGGACAAAAGCAAATGTGGGAGTTCTTTCTACACATGTTCGCTTGCTGATCACCTTGTGTCTGGTCTGACATACTGACTCTCCGTGGCTGCCGGCCATACTGGCGAAGACCAGGTGCCTTAATCTGATAAACTCACAATAACCTATCTATAAAAAGACGGGATGAGGTATCGGCAATCATTTTGTTCCCTGCAATGTTTACAAAGTATACACTTGAAAGTACACAATTGGCAAGATTAGATTTTTTTTATATATTTCACACTTTATTCACATGGAATTATGATTTGGAAAGTCACTATATTATTATGAAGCATACAACGCCAGAATATTATCAAAACACCTCAAAGTTTACTTATTTGAACTTTATGCCTGGTGATAAAACAAAATATATTATACAAAGGTTATCTAAGAGAGAGATTTAGCAGATCAAAGTATGAGGAAAATGTCAACAGAATATCTTATAAATTAGCGAGCTACCGCAAGTGGCATTTTGACTTGGCCTGGCAGTGAGATGGCTGTGCAGTTACAGGTAAGATTTGGTATGGCAGCTTATACTATAGCACAGATCAATTAATTCTTTCATTGCCAGCAGCTTATACTATAGCTCAGATCAATTAACTATTTCATTGCCAGCAGCTTATACTATAGCTCAGATCAATTAACTCTTTCATTGCCAGCAGCTTATACTATAGCTCAGATCAATTAACTCTTTCATCGCCAGCAGCTTATACTATAGCTCAGATCAATTAACTCTTTCATTGCCAGCAGCTTATACTATAGCACAGATAAATTAACTCTTTCAGTGTCATCTTCCACCAAGGTCGATCTGCTTTAAATTAACAACGAAACCAGATGCATATTCCTTGCAAACCGATCTTTCATGCAAGTAACAGCGTGCCTATAGTTGCAGCGCGACCAAGAATGGCCCAGATCAACAGATTTCCTCTGCGCACTTTGGACCAAAGCTGGCCGAAGAAAGCTGTTGACGCAGTCATAACATGACACTGAAAGAGTTAAAACCATGTTGAAGGAGAGTTTGTGTTTATTTGTTTCTTCTTGATGATACAATTCCAAATATATGAGTGTGTTACATATTGGCAGATGTTATTATTATAAATAAAAGCAATTATTAGAAGGTTTTGAAATGACAAATCGAGTGCACGTGTTAACAGTGGAGAGCATATAGCGGCAATAAGAAGACATTAAGACATGCTCATATAGCAGGCTTATTATTGGCCTTTGTAACATAAAAGTGCTAGAGACTAGGCCAAAAAGATAATTTAATTTGTAAGGGGGGGGGGGTTAAAGATTCTCAAAACTACAAATTGAATGGAAAGTAAGGGTAAATTTACACGAGTCAAATAAATAAAAAAAAATATTGGGAAGGTACTAAAATAGCATGTATTTGTTCTTACATCAAGCTGTGGAGTATCTTTCCTGAAGTCCACTTGTCTACACTGAAGATTTTGCCTAGTTTATATTTAACTCTTTCAGTGTAGGGTTTTTAATGAGTCAACGGCTTTCCTCGGCTTATTTTGCTTGCATTACGCCCAAGTTGCGCCGATGAAAGCTGTTGACGTGGCCCGTCCTTATGGTCTCTGCAGGTAGGAGAATGAAACTAATAACGACACCAGACCGGTTTAGTGTCGTTATGTCAAATCAGAGCACGTCGACGCTTGTCGAAATCGGCGATGAAAGGGTTAACCAAATAACATTATATATCTCAGTGGAAGCATCAGTTTTCAGCTTTTGCCCAGTTCGTATTACGATTGCTATGGGTGTGGGGAAGCACGATCAAGGTTCAAATATAAAGAGATCTAAGTTACAGATTATTTCAATGAATTGAGAGAGTTTGCTGCATGTATAATGAAATAAAATAAAGGCTGTTTTTCTTACATTTATAAGTCTGTATGCCCAAAGGTATTCTCTTTGATACTTGGGTAAACTCTGTCTACATTATTTTAAAATATCTTAATTTTTATCTCGTAAAGTGCATTTGTGTCATCATCAAGATTTTTTAAAAAAAGGAATAAAAAAGTTGAGAGTTTGGCATATTTTTCAATTATGAAAAATACAATGATATGAATAGAGAAGTTGGGAGTCTGGCATTGAGAGAAGTGTTCAGGAACAACTTGATCTGCCAAAGAAAAACAAGAAACGCCTCACGTAGCTTACTTAAGACAGCAACTAAGGGAGACAAGTAACAAGACGGCCGCAAGACATTGAGAGATTCAAAGTTAATTTCCGGTTTCAAATTCAGAGCAAACCACCGGTGACCTTGTGAATGATTTTGAAATGATGCTTCAAGTAAGTTGTGATTACTTTGCTGCGTTGTTAGCATTAGTTTTCTGTTCATATTTTGTACTTTAAAATATTCCGTTGCAAACAACACTGTCTTCGGACATACAATTACGCGAGACAAACCATGTATTGGCAGAGCGATAGGAATGTTTGTTTGATAAACAAGTACTAATCGTAACCGTACAATTTCATGAGGCAGACTATGCTTTGGCAGAGCGATGAGAAAGTTTTTTTGGTTAACTTTTACTAATGGTAATCGAGATTTTGGACATATTAGACGACGGAAATAATTTTATTAGTTTTAAAAAACAGGAAATAAGTGAAATTCGTTGTCAGTGGTTGAAGTAAACATACAGCATGGTAGTTCTTGTGATCAAGTTTTGATACATTTCGGTATTGTCTTATGGTTTCTCCTTCTTCTTCTTCTTCTTCTTCTTCTTCTTCTTCTTCTTCTTCTTCTTCTTCTTCTTCTTCTTCTTCTTCTTCTTCTTCTTCTTCTTCTTCTTCTTCTTCTTCTTCTTCTTCTTCTTCCTCTTCTTCCTCTTCTTCCTTTTCTTCTGCTGCTGCTACTACTACTATTACCACTACTACTACTACTACTACTACTACTACTACTACTACTACTACTACTACTACTACTACTACTACTACACCAACGTTGTAACAGCATAGTTTACCTCATGGAAAATAAATAAAACATGCTGACAGATAAAACTAAATACTTAGTTTTTAAAAATCTTTATGGCATGTTTCGTTTCTACCATTTATTCTTTCGGTGTCAGAATAAGACAATCAACAAATTTTCTTGGCGCAGAATTTTGTCAATGTGCGCTACCCGTGCCACAAATTTGACCCAACACACACCATTAAGGAAAGTCTTACGCAAAATTCTCACCAAAGTGTTTTATACTAACATGAATTTTGAATTAAAAAAGAAAAAAATAGGACGAGGATTCACACCCGGGCGCTTTTAGGCGATTTTGGTGGAAAGGGCTAAGACAACGTTATGATTCCTATTTTCTGGTGGCTCGAAATGCAGGTGAAACTGAACTTGCATGCTCGTTTGTGATGAAACTTGCATCATGCTCTGTTCCCGTTTTTGACCTTTCTGAAATTTGGTAATATTTTTTTTACCACGTGGAGGATAATTACCCCTTGTTAAGCGAATTTGGGCAAACTGCTGGACCACTGTGTGCCCATTATTACAGAAAATACCGACTGTGGTCACCCATGGAAAGTTGCACACCTCTGTTTTTTTTCACGAGTTGTTTTTGTTTTTGGTGTATTTTTTTCCCTCACAGCGTTATGTTGTATAGCAAACGCGCAAAAGCACCGTGATAATTGCCTTCTTACCACAGTCAGGACCTTGTTGTATTTGTCAGGTCAGTTGACTACACGCACTTGGTGATCTGTCTTCCTCTTTAAGGAAGTACGCCACTGAAATGACAGGAGCCTGTTACGATACCAACATACTTATGATACGATTACTTATGGTCGTCTTTGTGAATTTGACAAAGGGGATTTACCGCCAGCATTTACACTGAAAAAGTTAGAGAGTTCTTTTGTGTCTTTGTCAATGGTTGATAACAGAAGGCTTTCTAAGAACCAGTGTTCTTTCGCAGATCAGGTTACTGTTTGTCTTTTTAGACTTTAATATTTTGACCGATTAGGTAACATGCTGCTTCTAGGTCGTGTCAAAGCGTGCAAAATCATTGACCAATTGTAACAAATTAACGCATACTTCGTGACGTTTTCACTGCCTGGTGACCATCACGGAACCCCCGTCCGATATTATTATCGGGGAAACTCTGGGACCAGAAACAATTATGAATTATGATTCCATCTGCACTGGAATAAACAATACACTCCACTTTGATTCTGATGTGAAGAATCATCTTGTCACAAATAATTTTAGCTCTGAGCGGTGTTTTATTACCAAATTTCAATCTGCGCCAATCAGGACACGCTCCCAGCCAAACCGGCTCTCAGCAACCAGTAATTTCAAAACTAGTTTGCTTCAAACATTTTATAAAATATTTTCTTTTTTCAAACTATTTTCAATGAAAGCTGCTGGAAAGAGTGACTGGGAATATTCTCGAGTCTGTAAATTATATGACCTTTTCAGGGCTAACTTAAAGAACTTTTCTGGCTATCTGTGCTATACCTCTCGCGTCCCTCGTGTAAACCTCTTTTTACGATGCAATCAACACTGTATGTTCTTATTTCCGTTTTTCTTTTTTATTTTCCGTTTTTTGGTTGTATATTTCTACAAACCAACAAAATCCTTGCTATTTAAAAAAAAAAAAAAAAAAAAAAAAAAAAAAAAAAAAAAAACCCATTGTTTTCAACTATTAGGAAGTTGCTGTTAGTGAGTCCATGTTAAACCCGGTTGACAAAGTTTTATCCGCAGCAAGCAGCTATTTTAGCTTGGCATTAGCATAAAGTGTGGTCCCTATGATCTTCACGGCTTGTCATCCATATCAAGACATACAGCGCGAAGAATTGAGCCACTTGAATACTGGGCATGTATATTAATTATTGAAATACCTGGCCCCGTCGCTCGGCAAGGGTGATCATCAACGGCTATGATACGGGCACACGGACGGAAAACTAAAAATGCTACTAAAATTTGTGGGAATAAAGAATACTTGTTCCAATCATATGGCGACTCCGTCTTATATCAAACTTAGTCTGTGTTTGAAGAGTATGACTGGCTTTTTAAAAACTTTATCAAAGTTCCAAGTTTGGTAAGAGAAAAATATTTTTGCCATGTTTGAAGCAAGGATCTGTTCGAAGAAACGGGTACTTCTTTTTTAAACGTTACAAGCGATAGCAGCATTGCAGCTTATATGAATGTTACCTATCATGACATTCCTTCTCCTGTCTGGGGCTTAGCAATCACACTCTAAACATTGAAACAGACGATACATAAAAGAACCAGGACCTTAATATAAAACTAGGCCTGTATTGTGTGATTAATGCTACATGGGAGAAGAGCGATACATGTGGTAATCTGTTGTCCGCTCTGTACTCAAACTTCTTGCGAAACACCACACAGTATTTAAAACTCAATTCGTGCAATAAAGCTGATGAGACACACTGCTCAATATGCTAATGTATGTACATCAGCGTATTAAATTCAGACAAGAAGGAGCTATGCACTTTAGTCTATATTGACAAACAACATCTTCGGACTAACACACCAACACCAAGCTACTAAACTCACATGGAATAACGGCTCCTCCTTATTGTGAAAAAAGACCCACTCCTTTCTATTATATATATATATATATATAGATGGACAGATGGACAGACAGACAGACAGATAGACAGACAGACAGATAGACAGACAGACAGACAGATAGACAGACAGACAGATAGACAGATAGATAGATAGATAGATAGATAGATAGATAGATAGATAGATAGATAGATAGATAGATAGATAGATAGATAGATAGATAGATAGATAGATAGATAGATAGATAGATAGATAGATAGATAGATAGATAGATAGATAGATAGATAGATAGATAGATAGATAGATAGATAGATAGATAGATAGATAGATAGATAGATAGATAGATTCACCGAAAATGAAACAAAATGAACTTCTGTGATGTCTGACAGAAAACTTTCTGAGTGCAAAAACGCAATTTTATTCCCGCTGCGCACATTTGTCTTTTTTTTTGTGCACGTGAAAGAATATTGTATCAGCCACAGATTAAAGAAAACAAGGTTGAAGTACGGCAGAAGAGTTTGCCCCAGGTCAAATAGAAAGATGTGTCAAACATCACATCTGTCCCATACCCATAAACAACAGTTACTATGTGCCACCCTGCATACAATACGACACAATCCTATTAGTTGCGGGACTGCTCTAGCCAGTATAGCGCAACAAGGGAGTAAGGGATTGTGCGGGCAGATCCCCATTTTAACAGAGCAAAATATCTTGCTCTTGCATATATAACCACCTTTTTGGGATAAAATTGATACTGATATTTTTTTAATACCCACTGAGCTTGAAATAATCATTATGTTTTCAATAACTTATTTATTTCCAGAAATGTTAGCGCCACCACTGGAATATCCAGCAGTAAATCAGGATTATGACGGATGTTTATCACTGTTGCCTAGCGACAGGACAAGCGATTTTAACGGGAAATTAATGATGACTGTGTCGTATTGTGCATGGCTTTTTTTCTTTCCTATTTTTGCAGGACTAGATGGACGCTCACCTTATTGTTGAGATCCATAAAACCTTTTGTGGTTCAGAGGCGGGACGCACGTTATATCAATACCGAATGTAAATATTTATCAGCAGGGAGTTGTTAGATAAAATTATTTTGCTCAGACCCACGATTTCCAGGTCAGGTGTTCAGAGTTGTTCTTTTGGGCGGGGGGGGGGGGGAGCGGAGGGTCAATCGCGACAATTTAATTCGGAATATCTGTGACGAAACTTACCATTAATGACAATTTCCATCTGTATGCACATATCAGCGAGGGCATAGTCTGCCATCAATAAAGCTGCACACTGGATGAACTTTGATCGAGTAACTTCGGGTGGTTTTTTTTTCTTCATATACATGTGTTGATCTGATTGTATTCAATAGGAAACAACAGCATATGAGACATAACGTATTGTATTTTTTCAATGGTAAACAGATTGTCAATGCAGATAGAATTTATTTGTGGTTTGGGGTAAGGGGCAGCCATTTACTAATACTCTTAATATAATGCTATGATAAAGAGATGTGAAGTATTGGACTATACGCCCATTATTGATGTGGTTCCGCCAGGACAGACTGGTATAGTCAAAGGCTACTTTATGAACTATGATCCATGCAATTAGCCAACGTTGAATGCTATTGGACTGAAGCACCTGACTATGAGATGGTTCAATGATGTTTTACCCAACAAAAATTTCCATAAGGATAGCGTGGCATATATGGTAAAATGAACCAATATCTGTTACCTGCAAAAATAATGAATATCTGCTTGTATACAGTCTCAGCTTGTATTTTAAAGGGGAAAAAAGATCCACACACTCAAATCCAACCACTCCCACTTGAAGAAAATTAAGTGCAAAAAGAAAAGTTGTTTGATTACATCGGTACAAGATCAATTTCAGCACATTTGTCTAGTGAGGTCCATGTTGTATTTCTTCATGTCTCAGAATCCGCATAATGCTTCGGTGGTGCAGGGTCTAAAGCAAAAGCGTAAGTGCTCAAATTAAAACATGGCATGGATTTTTTTAAAAAATGTCATTCGAAACATGAAAGAATAGCCCATCATCATGGAAATATTGAACAAGCAAACTTTCAAATAACTCTCAGAAAACGTTTGAGAAGCTACCAGAAATAGTTACTGTGCAAGCTCATAAGGCCAACCAAATCTTGAAACTGAAGAATACATACATTGTGATACTCCAAGATAATAACAGATTTCTCCTGAAATACACCAACAACTGTCATGCTAATTTTGACAACGGCAACGCATCTTTATGTGTGCAATTTTGTTGATACACTTCCGCTGAATGGGGAGGCTTATTGGATCTACTCAGTGACCCCCTGAAGTAATTCGTTACCCTCATATGTGACACTGTGCAAGCTTGATGGGACTCCAGGATAAAAAAAATCTTACAGGGACGAAATTCTTTCTTTCTTTCTTTCTTTCTTTCTTTCTTTCTTTCTTTCTTTCTTTCTTTCTTTCTTTCTTTCTTTCTTTCTTTCTTTCTTTCTTTCTTTCTTTCTTTCTTTCTTTCTTTCACTCTTTCTTTCTCTTTCCTGTTTCTTTTATTTTTCTTTCATTTTGCTTTCTTTCCTTTTACATTCTTTTATTTTTCTTTCATTCTTGCTATCTTTCTCTCTCTCTTTTCGCTTCTAATGCAAAATTTGACACACGGTGCAAATTTCCATTTGTCTAAAGAACTAAAAAACCAATCAAGAAAAAGAATCCCCCTGTATGGTAGCTGTTTTAACATCTAATCAAAATTTAAGTTTTCTAAAATTGATTTATAGACATCTATAATTCATTTTTAGGCATCTATAAATTATTTTTAGATATCTGACATTGGTTTTCTAACAGGTATATAATACGCCATCTTTTTAGATATCTAAAATTTATGTATAGATATCTATTATTCGAATTATAGATATCTGTAAATCGATTTTAGATATCTAAGTATGGCCGTCGTTGCAAAGCAAAACTGGATGCTTCCTAGATTTTCCGCCATCTTTATAGATATCTTTAATAATGGTCGAGGTTTTGCATTGTAAAATAATGTATTGAAGCTGGATCTTCCTCTTATTTGTGGCGCGAATGTGAGATTGTGGATGTGAGACCTATTGTGGTCCTATATATGCTTTTGATCGGAGTATGTGAACAATTAGGCAACTGATTTGGTCACGGAGCCAATTCTCTCTGTCATAGTGTATGTAGATTCAGTGCGCGTCAAGATTTGATTCCAAGAGTGTATGTAAGAAGCGAGCATGAGTTATTTTTAGGGTTTTCACATTCGGTCATATTTAAAGATATGTATAAATCAATTTTAGATATCCTTTAACATAACCGAATTATAAATTTTTGCTGGATATCAGACTCTGGCACTCACATTAACACTAATCTTGGCCATCTGAATAACTGGGGCAGACTCTGGCGTGTTACCTTTAATGCTCTCAAATCCCTTTCCCTCCTGTTCACGTGTAAGCGCAACAAAGCAGATCATCCAAGGTTATATCTTGGTAACTTCGCAATACCCAAGACTGTAACTCGCACTCATTTAGGTGTAACACTATCCCACAAGCTAACATGGCACTCGCATATCAACCGCATTGTCACTAAAGCCAGCAAACGCCTCTCACTCCTAAAACGACTTAAATTTAAACTCTCCAGGAAAACTCTCGAAAAACTTTATCTCACTATGATTTGCCCTGTTGTTGAGTATGGCTGCGTTCTTTTTGACAACTATGCCCGAGAACTGTCTGACCTGCTAGAAGGGTTACAGTATGAAGCAGCCAGAATTTGTACTGGAGCTATTAAATTCACTTCCCGCGCTAGTCTATTGGCAGAAGTTTGGTGGGAGCCACTCCACACCCGGAGAAAAGTCTTTAAATTAGTACTTATATACAAAATACTTAACAAACTTTCTCCACAATATCTATATGACCTTATACCTAATTATGTTCTTGTACAAACTCGTCGTCCATGAAGAAATCCCACAGAACTCCAACAAATAAAATGTAGAACTGACCGCTTCTGCACATCTTTTCTCCCATCATCTATCTGACTTTGGATTGATCTCCTGCCTGCTATAAGAGAATCACCTTTACTCTCGAACTTCAATCTGAAATTTAAAAAAAAACCTCTATTTTTCCAGGAAGTGATTCCTTCATTTTTTTTCTCATGGGGACCGCTTTGTATATATTGTTCAGACCCAACTCTTGTAAATATTGTACCATCAGCAGCCTGTTCCTGTAGCCACCCAATCCAGGACACAATTCATTTCTTTTTTCATTGTCTCTCTGCAACCCTCAAAGGTACTCAGTAAACTCTTGAATGCTGTTGTCAACGCGCTTGCCCCATGTGTAAATCAAAACCTGTTGATTGATCTTGTTACAGACAGACTTTTGGAATAATGCTAAGTGGCAGTACGGATGTTTCATATGAACAGAATGTTGAATTTTTTTCTGCAGTACATACATTTATCATAGAGTTGAGGCGTTTCATTTATTGATATTGTTTTCTTAACTACTTCATGCTATTATTCTGTTGAAAAACAGCAGACTCCTTGTAATGTCCTTTCTGTCGTGTACACACTGTGTGTGTCAATGCATGTACTCGAGAACCTCCAGATTAGTTGCTTTGTAACTATTAGGCGATCCAGTTCTTTAAATGAATATGTTTACAATCCAATGGACATATAAAAATCATTTATAGATATCTAAAATGAGTTATAGATATCTAAAATTCGAAATATAGATATCTAAATTTGAAATATAGATATCTAAAAATCGATTTTCGATTATCTTTTAGAATGGCCAAATCTTTGATATCTTTGATTCGTTTTCTCTGGTCATGACGTATTTATTATAACCAAAGCTTTGCCGAGAATGAAAAACAAAACAAAACAAAAGCACCCACACACACACAAACAAAGACAAAAAAACAGCAACATTATCAACCAATTTATGTGTTTTTTTTTCAATAACCAAACATTTTTTTCTGACAGAACATGTGCGAAAGGTATAAATGGTTATCATGAGGCTTTTTTTCAGCGCTCACTCCTCATTCACACCCTCCTGTAGGCCAAGTTTGTAATCGCAGAAAATCAGAAAAAATATTTTTTGTTTCAGAACTACATGAGAGATGTGGTACTGCTACTCCTGTTTGTATATGTTCCGACATATTACATCAGAACAGTCGATCTGCACTGAAGATATGATGGAAGATGCATGTGATTTAGTGTGTTTGATATACTTTGGTCCGGCAACGACTCACGTATACAAACTGATGTCTCAACCTATGATTTTAATATAGTTTTCAGTGGATCTGCACCGTATTTAGCCCCGTTGATAGCCTAACCCATCCTAATTTATAGTGTATCCGACAAAAAGAGAGAGAGAGAGAGAGACAGAGAGAGAGAGAGAGAGAGAGAGAGAGATGCCGCATTGCCTTTAAAAAATCACTTTTGCTAATTGTTCGATATTGACCTTATTTCATATTTGACCAGTACGAACATTTGGTATTGCCTGCAAAGCAGACCAAGTTACGTGTTACTACACTTGGTCTGCCCTTCTTCGGCAGGATTTTATTTATAGTAAGGGAAACAGAACTATACTGTGACCCTACCCCTTGACTGAGACACCAATCAGGAAGTTCATCATTATTGCCTGAACCAGTAACAGCCTCTGGTCCCTAGAGTACTGAAGCCTGTTACCAAAGCAACCATACTCAGCCAATTAGAAACTGAGTCACTTTTCCAATGCAGATCAGTGACCTTGTCAAAGAAGGGCTGACCCCAGTAGAGTAGACAAAATACGCAGCTTGGGTCTGCTTTGGAGGCAACATTTGGTATGGCGTTGTGACGAACGGACGATTCCTATGCTGATATATATATATATATATATATATATATATATATATATATATATATATATATATATATATATATATATACATACATATATATATATATATATATATATATATATATATATATATATATAATTACAGCTGGATATCTCCTATTATATATATATATATATATAATAGGAGATATCCAGCTGTAATTAAGATTGAAGGGAAATGACAAACAGAAAGAGACTTCAAAATTCAGTGACAAAACAATCAAAAGGCTATTTGACCATATACCTATTATATGGCATGCTTTGGTTATGCAAAAAATCGACATTTTCACTATGGTAAGAACTTAAAACAAGCACAGATCTTGTGTGTACTTGAAACTGCTCAGTTCAGGAAATACACCACAGTAACTAGAAAAGATGATTTGCTGCATAGCAAATCACTGTGTGTGTGTCCTCAAAGCATATTGGTATGGCAATGTACAACTATTTCATAACACAGGAGTAGAAGTTGGAATGGCATCTCTATCTATCATAGCTTTGAAGTTATTCAAGATTTAAAATTTTTAATGGTGCTACTTAGCATGATTTAAATTGCTACAACTTTGGTTTTTAATTCACTAGGTGCGCAATGGTCAACAAACCCCAGGTAAAAGTTGGAATGACATCTCAATCTATTCTAGTGTTGAAGATATTCAAGATTGAAAATTTCGAATACTGCTTATTAGCATAATTTAAATTGCTACAGCTTTGGTTTAGATTCATTACATGCGCAATGGTCAATAACCCCTTTGTACAAGTTGAAATCACATCTCTGTCCATAATAGTTTTGAAAATATTCAAGTTTTAAAATTCCAAATTCTGCTAATTAGCATAATTTAAATAGCTAAGACTTGTTTTAAATTTGTTAGATGCGCAATGGTCAATAACTACCTAGTAGAAGTTGGAATGACATCTCTATTATACTTTTGAAGATATTCAAGATTTAAAATTTCAAATGCCCCTAATTTGCATAATTTTGAATACTTCATTCCTCTGTATAAAAAAGCAAAACTCCTTGTATCGAGGTACAATCGTGCCAAGTTTGGAGTTTCTATGTATAATAGTGTCAGAGTAACGTGTCGGACAAATTCACTGGTAAAGAAGAAAGAAGAAAGGTAGAAAGAAAGAAAGAAAGAAAGAAAGAGAGATTTTTAAGAAAAACAGAAAAGTGTGACACACACACTTTAAGTCTGAGTTTGTTACAAAGTACCTAGTAACACGGTTCATAGATTGAAACGTATGAATGCAAACATTTGAAAACTTCCATTTCAAGAGGGATTTGATACATAGATTTTTTTCGTACCAAGATTTGATTTTAAACATATCGTATTTCAAATGGGATCTGCGAACCTGTATGAACCCCTTCTGTGAGAAAAAAAATAATAATAAAAACAGAAGATGCAATGCAGTCCTGTGACGATAGAGAGTGTAGATACATCTACAACCAAACAGCATCTATACAAGGTCATATCTAAAAAAATGGACATCACAGTGTATGCTGAAACGGACAAATCAACAGTTGTTATAGGTTTGTGGCAATATACTTCCCTGAGCCTTCAGCTGAACCGACTTGTGTCTTTAACTCTTTCCGTGCAACATTTTAGACTGGGTCAACAGCTTTCCTTGGCACCTTTTGGGCGCATAGTGCCTAAAGCATGTCAAGGAAATCAGTTGACCTGGAGTATTATATTCTGTGTAACTGTAGGCATGCTGCTACTTGAATGGAAGGTGTTTTTACAAAGAACATGAATCTAGCATCCTTACTCTGATTCCGAGTAGTTCGTTTTAAGTAGTTCGACTTTTGTCAATTTTGGGAAGTAGTTGGGCCCCTATAGTAAAGTTTTATATGTAAATACGATGAGCAATAACAGCTTGTTGGATATTTCGTTGTTTGAAAGCTAACTGCATTAAAAAAGTACTTGCATATATAATCGGCTGCTAATACTTTTTTTTTTAACAAATCAGCGTTTAAGTCGCTGGTAGCCATTTATGATTTGGCTAGTGTAATCTTTTAACAAAAACATAAAATGCTTGTTTTTTTTCTTTTGGTACCAGTTTAGTTAATTCTTGCAGCGATGCATTTTCCCTCCTTTTGGCGACCCAGTTGTTCAAAAGTTAAGTCGACATATTTGAAACTTAATGTCGTTTTCTTATAGGCATACATAATTTGTAAATGTCTGTATTCCATACATGAGCCTTTTTCATCAGTTAGGTTCACTTAGTTACAACAACAACAGCAGCAACAACAACATTTGTGTGCCTCGTTTGTCGTCTATACAAGGGACAAGAAATAGGACTCAGACCTCTTCTCTGATTGTACTAATTTTCTGTCAAGCGGATATCGTGATGTTGTCGTAATTATGATGACTAATACATATTTGAACAAGCACAACACTGTAAGATTTTCAGGACAAATTTCTATGGAAAAGGTGCGTAATTGTGATGGTAATTTGTGGCATATTTTGAATGAAATGCAGGATTACTTGGTCACAAAGGTAAAATACATGCCACACCGTGCTGATATTTTATATATGTATTTTGCCTACATGGGAGCATGCCTATCAGTATACTTTTTAAAGTATTCACTAAAACCGGATGTCCTCGCCTCTAAAGCTAACTACTAGCGTTACCAGCATTGTTTCCGGAGATAAGTCAGAACTCTCCGCAGTTTTCATATTTTCTTGTGAAGGTGCACATGATACCATGATTTCTCAATATGTTCAATCTGAGGTGTTTGTTTTGAAATCAATATCTGAAGTTTGCTCAAGTGAAAATTTGCCATTGACGTCCAAGAACTGCCAGGCTTTCTTAAAAATTGCTTTGACATTCATTTTTGACGAGGGATGCCTGAGTTCACTCTGGGGAAAAACGTCATACTTTCACTTCAGGGACCTTGATAGGTCAGTTTAACACCTTAGCAAGCTTTTCTATGAATTAGTTTTTAAAAATTGAGTGAAAGAAAGAGTATATCTATAAGTGTGTTTTGCGCTATTGAACAATTGCATCCCAGGACGATGAATGTGACTAACTTTATTGATCACGCACCTTTGCGGACAATGCACATAACTAAATTTGCTTTCAGAAAAATGCACAATAGTAATTATTCAATGCGGGGATACCATGGCCTGCTGATGAAGAAAGCAGATCTCAATAAATACTGAGTTTTTTTTTACCAATGTACAAAATGTACAAGGGAATATGTCGTTTTAAACGAAATTAAGTGTATACCTGCATTCCACAGGTACATCTGGAAGAGAGAAGGTGTCAGACCAATTCCTATGCCGTCTTGCTATGTGGATCTGTATTGACTTCATGTTCACAGCCCCTCTCCGTTTGGGGTGGAGGATATATTGACTGTATACCCGTTGAGCACACACGCCTTTTCATGGACGCGGCGTACCTCTGTGCGGCACTGCACGTCGCATTCAATCCCACCGAAGAGAGGTGAATGACACAGATGCATACATAATGTTCACCCCGACCAGTCGGGGTCCATTAGACGAAGATTAACCTCTTTCTGTTTCCTCACTAAAGAGGAAACAAAAAAATATGCAAATAGTTCTTAATTGGGTGTGAGTATATAAAAGGACCCGTACGCCAGAGTTTCTCGCCTAAAGTAACACTTGTTCCGTTGACACGTTCGCATTCAGGGTGGAGTTGCGGTCGAAAATCTTTCTGTGAAATTCTCACAGTTCAAATCTGCGGAAGAAAGGATTGGCGCTGGACAATACGGCATCGTCAGTGACTCTTTAGAACTGTTTGAAACGGCAAGCAACCACAGGGAAAAAACTAAACAGGCGTAAATACTTCATTTGTATTTCTGATACTTGGACTTGTGAAGTACCTGAACGAGATGAATGGTCAATTCTATCTCCGTGTACTGTGTTTTTTCTGTATTTATTTTATTCAACATGAAGTTTATTGCCGACAAAAAACTGCCAAAATAGACATTGAAAGTGTTCGAATCAAACGCAATGCAATACTAGAAAGAGAAATGCCCGAGGACACGTCGGTGTCAAGTGGGGGCCGGCTGCTGAAACGGTCTGTGAGAAGTCAAGAGTACAATCGCCACCCCAGGCACCTGACGTCCCAAAGATTGCCCAATAAGTTTGGAACCGCCTTATACTTTTACGGGCATGAAAGGTTTCTACGGTACAAGATTTCTGGTGGAGCTGGACGGCCTGGCCTGCCGAGAGAAAGCTTTACTGTACAACTGTGGATGCGACCTCACGGAGGTCAAACCGACCCTGTTGCAATTGTGGGTAAGTCGAATTTCTGTGATGAAAAATTATTTCCTCATTTTGGATAAAGACTTTAATATGAAATATCCCCTTTGTCACACTTATTATGTTTTCTTTGTGATAAAAAAAAGACAAAAAGCTTAAAATAATCCGATGCTACTGAAATAATTTGGTCTGTATACTTTTGTAGTACTAAACGGAGACCATCTTACAATATTTATCACAATGCAAGTGCATGCTGTTAAAAAAAAGTGCATTGATTTTTTTTAACGCTCCTGTTGTCTAAAAGGTACTTTCTACACAAAAATTACAATTTTTATTATGGTATTTTCCACCAACTAAAAACAAAACAAAACAAAACAAAACAAAAAACACAAAAAAAAAAAAAACAAAAAAAAAAAAAAAAAAAAAAAAAAAACACACACAAAAAAAATCCCGCACAGTTGGTGGAGAGCAGATTACAGTGATCTGATGCCACACGTAAAGGAATTCAGTTGTGTTCAGTGACGCTTTTAATGAGCGGAATGTTACGGCAGTAGTATTTTTAAGCAGCTCCCAAAGACAGCACAAAATAAGAAAAAAAAAACAGTCTTTTGAAGTCTCACACTTCAGATTTATGTTTTTTTATGTCGGATATCTTCTTACATTCTGGTGTATATTAAGATGCAAATAATTTGGCGAATCTGTCGTCAGTCCTTAAACATTTGGTAGTTTGTACACATGAGTCCCAGGGGGTGGGGTGGGCGGGGGCGTGGGGATGCGGGTGTTTAGTATCTAGTGATAGATATGTATGCAAAGCGGGAATAACCCGTATTTAGCACCACCTGTAGAGTTTTGATCCTCCAGTTCACGTATTCAAACTTTAATATTGATCGCCTTTAGAACGAAGTGAGGAAAATTTCTTGAATTTTGACCCCCCCCCCTTGCAAAAATGGCAAATTAGACTGGATTTGCACTACATGAACTATGTGAACGGACAATGTACCATACGTGTAATGAAAATGCAGACTTTTCATCCACTCTTAAGAAGAATGTATACTTTTGATTCTATTTGAAAAAAAAAAAAAATAACGTGCATGTAGAATACAGGGGTCAAGGCGTTCAGGGAGCCTTCCTACCCCCCCTTTTTTTAGACCGAGTAGCTCCCACGGGCCATGAGTACACATCTTGGCAAATACGAATACAGATTAAATATAGGCATTGGTCCAAATGCCTCTATTGAATGAAACTCGTTCTGGGTCAAATGTCGCAATATTACAACACATGAGTAACCAATTCGTAATTGAATCAATACATGATTATTGTCGATTATGTGTCAAGGTTTATTTAGCTCCCCCTCGTGGAAGAGCGACCCCAAAAGCCAAAGAGTTAATTCTGTGTAGTCATAACACAAAACAATAAATATTTGCGATAATGAGTTTGTACTCAGCGTACCTAGCGCATATAAACAAATTCCTACGTTATGTTCGTCCTCTTTATCTTGGACTCTGTTTCTTTTCACTTTGTCGCCGACACTGCGGAAAACAGCGTGTTGTACCGATAACGCGTATGCTGGCCCACATCCTGCAGTAACTCTCTCTCTCTCTCTCTCTCTCTCTCTCTGTCTGTCTGGCCCACATACTGCAGTAACACTCTCTCTCTCTCTCTCTCTCTCTCTCTCTCTCTCTCTCTCTCTCTCTCTCTCTCTCTCTCCATAATGATACAAGCATCAAGACACAACTCAATACAATACACACACTTTCTTTGCAGGAGAAAAAGAACAAAACAAACATTGATTATATTTATACACATGTGTATGTATGTATGTATGTATGTATGTATGTATGTATGTATGTATGTATGTATGTAGGAAGGTAGGTAGGTAGGTAGGTAGGTAGGTGTCTATATATGTCAGTCATCAGTGAAAATAAAAATTGCAGTCCACAAATTCGATGGAAGCAATCAAGCCAGTTGGATGCGTCATTAATTGTTCAGTTTGTGTGCGTGTGTATGCAGCGTTACGTTAAATGAATTTTGCTGTAACATTGAAATGGAATTTGAACTTTGGAAGACACGAGCTATTACAGTGTAATGCTTGTATGTGAAGGCGTTTACATTAACTGTTGCAGCGCTAAGTTTTGACTGAGTCAACAGCTTTCTTCGGCGCGCTTTGGGCACAGCGACAAAAGTTGTTATGATATCTGGTATCGTTGCTTTAATTCAAAGCACGTCGACTTTGGCCGAAATTGACCACGAAAGACTTAACCTTTGCAGTAAACGGCGTCACTGGTGACTCAATGTAACCAGGACATACGCAAGTACACGTGATCGATCTAGAGGGAGAAACCACGTGGATCAGTCCTGTCCTCGTTCATAAATCTGAACATGTTCATGTATCATTTGCTGGTCACAATAGCAAAGACGCGCATTCAAAAGGTAAACATAACTCCATGTACCTGTTTCGTAATTATAGACCATAATATAAATCGACTATAACAAAACACATAATCCTCAACTGAAAAAAAAAGAAAAATAAATATCGATTGCGCTAAACTTGGCATAAAAACAGAAACAGGTACTCAAATGGGGAAAGAAAAATACACAATGTCAAATGGGTGAAAAATGAAGTTCAAAGGTCTTATGGTTAACAAACAAACAGACAATTCTGAGCAAAACCTCAAGAGGAAACGACAATAGGCAACATTACGATACATGTGCAACTGTGCCTCATCCTCCACGAGGTATACACGTGCTTTCGCGTATATTTCAGCTATAATATGTGGACAATTGTGTATATGAATTAGAGTTTCATATGTAATCTTTAATTGGCCATTCAAATACAGGATGGGAACACATTTGTCTTATTCGGTTGATTATTTTTTTTTCATACACATCAACACAGGTATCAATACGTCGCAAAACAACGCATTTTCATAAATGAGTATGATGGTAGTAGTAGTAGTAGTAGGAGTAGTAGTAGTAATAATAATAATAATAATAATAATAATAATAATAATAATAATAATAATAATAATAATAATAATAATAATAATAATAATAATAATAATTGTATTTCGAAGCCTATACATGATAAATATGGCAAATCGTTTTGACATTAAGTCCTATTTGGCGATATCACCTAATCATTTATCGATATCCCAGAACCATTTGACGATATTGCTAAATGGTCTCATTTACTGTTATTTCTAAATCAAAGATATCCCTAAATGATTTAGAGATATCGCTAATGATTTAGCAATATCGCAAATTCAGATATATGTTTAGCAATATCACTAAATGATTTAGCGATATCGCTGAATAAGTGAATCGGTGCACGCAGGGTAATTATACTATTCCTGTATAGTGCTTGGCGCGAAGGAGCGAGCATTGGACCGATAGGCCTAACTGGTAAGCTTGACAACAAAATTAATAGTCAGCATTCAATGTCTTCGCAGATTTGATCGTAAACCCAATGAAAATGCCGGAGTAGACGATCTATTTTCGACAAAACACTTTAGGGGCATGGAGGCATCGCACTTTCCTCCAAATGGGTAACCATATTGAACAAACATAGAACAGGAAGTGGGAACACATTTGGCGATATCGCTAAATTAAACACATTTAGGGATATAACTAAATGATTGAGCAATATCGTTAAATGATTTAGAGACATGGTTAAACAATAAACGATATCACTGAATGATGAGCGATATTGCTAAATGACTTGGAAATGTTGTCAGATGATTTGGCGATATCGCCAAATAGGACTAAATGTCAAAACGACTTGCCATAGATAAACAATATAGGTCTCTCTCTCTCTCGCTCCATATGTATGTATATATATATATATATATCCACCCACAGGAGACAGTCATGAATATTGTCAATTATCAAAAAGAAGAAAGAAAAGTAAAATGATCTTGTGTCATAAAGTAATGCAGGGTTACGCACTGCAATACCTACGAAATTTAGTTCCATGTACTGTCTCTGAACGTAATAGATATAACGTCCGATCGGGCCATAATCTTTCTAATATTTGCGCACGTACAAATCTATTCAATAATTCATACTTTCCTCCCGCGATTAGACTATGAAACGAACTGCCTCGGAGTACTCAAAAAGCTGAATCTGTCGATGAATTTAAAAACAAACTCATCTGTATTAGTAATGTTGACAAACCACACAGATTATATTATATAGGTGATCGTCAATTAGCCATAATTCACGCCCGATTAACGATACAATGCAGTGGCCTGCACGACGATCTTTAAAAAAAACGACTGGTTGACTCCACTGAGTGCGCCTTTGGTACTGCAAACGAAGATGCCTTTCACTATTTTGTGAGAATGATCCAGATACAGATTGCACTGAGAAAAATTACAAAGTGCCGTTATTAGCTTAGCCCCGTTTACAATTCACACTCTACTATATGGTTCTAAAAACTGTACGTTTATTCAAAATCAAACAATTTTCGAGACCGTTCAAGATTATATTAGAGACACAGGCAGACTCGGGCCCGTAACTTTCGCGGTATATAATCATTCATATTAAACTATGCATAGTAAAACCAAAAATATATCTGAGCAAATTTCAGGTTAAATATTACCCCCAGACTCTTTGTACTGTCTGTGGTGCACTGTCCTGGTCTGAATCTTTTTACTCGTGTGGTGTTACCACTATATCTGTTATGTCATGACTCATGTGTTGTTTATACCTCTTATTGAACATTGTCTTAATTGTTGTGCAACGTATTGATTTTTGTGTTGCAAGAGGGATTAATATAGGTCACTGCCCTGTTTCCCAATTGTATTTCTTCGAAATAAAGTATGTTCTAACCAAATATACACCGTCACTGTAAAGCCAAAGAACCTATGTGGCCTGGTATGAGGACGTATTTAGCCTAGTTCCAAGTCATAGACAGTTGTTCATGGGGGACATGTTCCGACTGCATTTCCCGTTTGAAAATTTCAGTCAAAACACATCTTGCCGATGCAAGATTAAACATAAAAACGAAGAGATGAAATTTGAAACTACCCTTGGCTGCCGATTGCTTTTTATAGGAGAAGGAAGCGAGGCGAACAGACAATGGGCCTTTCTTTCAGGCTCCAAAGCCAACTGCTTATGTATGGCAAAACCAGCCTCTGATTTGAGGTCAGAGGGTGAACAGTTGGGACTGTGGTTATTATGGTAACACCGGCCAAGGCTTGTTGTCAAACCGCGACCTGCTGGGGACACATTGAATACGTCTGCCGTCTCCATTGACTGTCTGACGGTTTTTAACAAAGTTTTCATGCAGAATTCTGTCATCTCATTCAAAGATGTATCCAAGGTGACGCGGAATGGTTTACAGCAATTTCACCTTGTCTGCTCCCACTAATAGAAATATTCCCGCCGAAAATGGACAAAAAAGACCGACACCATGTACCGTGAAAACTTGTCAGTGTCTGCATGTTGCGGAGGCCATCGAAATAACATGTGACTCCCTGCAGGTGTTCGGCCGCCAGACACTGATTCCCTTCAAAATTCGAAGCAAGTTTGAGAATGCAAAATTCCTGTCACTTATCAAAGATGCCCCTGCCACGAATATTGCAATTTACAACTCATAATTTGATATATAAATTTTCAACAGCAAGACAATCTAGCATATTTTTAATGACACTAGTAAGCTAGGTCAACAAGGTGAACTTTTACGGTTGACGGTTCTGTAGACGTCGCCCTTTTTGTACCCACTGACATTTATCCCTGTGGCAAGCCGTTTTAGCATTTATTCCAGAATTAAACATATAGCAAAAACCTTTTTCACGTATGCGTAATTACATTCACATATGTGCAAAAGAAATTCAAATATGTACAATAACTACATATACTTGAACATATGTGAAATAGTTGTAAAGTTGTGTGCAAAAGATTTACACGTGTTAAATGGTTTTACACATACGTATATCTATATATTTTTATTTCACATATGTGTAGAACTATTTCATATATGTGTAAATTTTTTACATATGTGAAATAATTTTCACATATTTGGAATAATAAGTTTTTCACACATGTAAAATAGTCATTTTTGCACACATGTAAAAAGATATGCACTTATGTAAAATTGTTTTAAACATATTTGAAATAGTTTTATACATACGTGAAATAAAAATGTAATTTAACATATGTGTAAAGCTATTTCACATATGTATACCTGAATTTCACATATTTCTGAATCTTTTCAAGATATGTGAATTAAATTATTTTACATATGTGAAAAAGATTTACACATATGTGAAATTCTTTAATACATATGTACAAAAGTTTTACACACACGTGAAATAAAATCGTAATAAAACATATGTAAAACTATTTCACGTTTTGTGTAATTCTTTTTCACATATGTAAAATAATTTAATTCACATATGTGAAAGAGATTTTCACATATGTAGACAAGATTTATATATATGTGAAATACTTCTGAAATGTGTGTAACCAACCTTTGTTTTACATAGGTGTAAAACTATTTCATATATGTATAAAATTGTAAGGATTTTTACCACTTCTAAAAACACCCGTCGATAATTTCGGATCCGTATCGACTATCGCAGCATCCTTTCACTAAGATTCAGCTTTGACTCAGCGGGGGGTCTTACTTCGTGTGCCCTGTGCTGCTTCCCAATTCATAGCGTGGGGGCTACTTCAGTGTCTGATACAAAATCCCTATTCTGGGGCACACCGCTGCCTACAACTGGTAACGTACGGCGTTGTATTTACATTTTCAGGTAATGCTCACTCTGGAAAAGTCATTACATATTGTACATTACATTCATTCGACAAGCTAACCTTCCCCTTCCCTTAACACTGATCACACATATATTTTGGATACTACCTCTTCAAAATATCCAATAGGGACTAACCCACACACTTGGCTGCCATTTTGAAAACTGCGGATTCCATACCCAATAGTTTGTAAATGAGGATATCATTGGGACGATCTTGGCGGGAGGTGGGGTGGGAGTGGGGTTATAAAATATGAAACCAAAAGTTTATATTTTGCAAATGTTTCAGAGCATCAATAATGATATGCTGTGGCCTTGGTACACTTTGATATCTAAATCAAATATATTTTGTGCGACGGTCCTGCAATCAATGCATTGCGCAATGTTAAACTACAAGATGGCTGTCACCACGTGCTCAAGGTCTCGGACCAGTAAATCAAACCTAATAAAGTTACATGTTTAATTGGCAATATTCGCGAGCTTGTCTCTGGTATTTTAAAGTTTCGTTGACACTGTACCTGTCATTTTGCTCAAAGGTTGCTTCAATGACAGTAATATTATCAATTGAAAATAGGGTCCAAGCCAATTAGCTTTTTTGCTACTCACGCATTTGTTTATGCTTACCTCCACAGTTACAGTTCCGAAGCAAACCTTAATAAAATAATAGCTCAACAAGATTTCTGGTTCATGGGTTAAATGTTGAAGTGACACCATTCCCAAACCCACAGATGATCAGACATATTTATTCCCTTTATATGACAAGAAATGGATAAGAGTTTCTCTGCTCCCTTTTTATTAGCCTGTCACTTAATAATAATAATAATAATAATAATAATAATAATAATAATAATAATAATAATAATAATAATAATAATAATAATAATAATAATATGCCTGCGGCCCTTAACTTGTGTGCCGTGGTCCTGTTAATAACAGGTGCCCCCCCCCAAAAAAAAAAGAAAAAAAAAAGAAAAAAAAAAAAACTCAGTAATTTTTGGGGTGTCGGGAAAGCCATGGTGTCTCTCCAGCTCATGCTGCCATGATTCCGGGGAACAGAGCGGAGTTGTAAGGGCCCCACATACTCTGTCACAGCAGTGGGAGCCCCCCCGCCCCCTGCTCCCGGTTATTTCCTCAACCGTGGAACGCTCCATTCTGTAAGCCCTGTCTTTTGTCCCTGTCCCAACCTTGAAGGCTCAGGCATTCCATGGCGTGCACCTGCAGCTAGCTGTAGTTACAGTCATCGCAGCCCTGAAAAGGCTACCACCCTTCCCGTCCATACCCAGTTTTCACCCATCAGTTTACCCTATTTTCTTCCACTTCCAACATTTCAGTCCTTATATCCCAGAACTCCACCAGGCAGTCTTGTACATTTTTAATACCTTATTTACACCTCGGAAAATCTCCTTTCTAACCCAGAAACCAAACAACAGAATCCTCCTCTTCTAGTTCCCTTATTTCCTCTAGGCCCTTACAGTTGTAGTCCTTATTCTGCCAACATCTGAATACATTTTCCCTCATTTCCCTGTAGGCACCACACTACAGTAGCCAGTGATCTACTGTCTCATGTGCCTCCTGCATACAAACCCTACATTTCCCATTACTATTGTGTCCAATTTGACGTCTCCTCTCCAGGTTGATAACCCCAGCTCTACTTTGGAACAAAAGTTTAGATTCCTTCCCTCCATCCAAACATGTGGTCCTTTTTGGTTCATGTAATATTTTATATGCTTTTAGTATACTTCTATCGTTCAATCCCTCTTTCTATTTTACTTTCCATCCCTCTACAACTGTTTCTTC
Organism: Hermodice carunculata; assembly: GCA_964020975.1. Taxonomy (NCBI): domain Eukaryota; kingdom Metazoa; phylum Annelida; class Polychaeta; order Eunicida; family Amphinomidae; genus Hermodice; species Hermodice carunculata. The sequence continues at coordinate 12,268,996 of OZ026625.1, read as the reverse complement.
ATGTATGATTTCCATTCATCAAATTCGTGTAACCCTTGCAAATAATATTTTCTGTTAATTTGTCTGTATTTTGTACCCTTTTGTTTGTGATTTTACAGCTTCCGTGTATATTTTTCTGCACCATCTGTCTTCACTTAATCTTTGTAAATATCCCCAGTGATTTTAACTTGGCGTTGGCGATCCTATTTGTAACAGTACTCCACCCGAACTCCCCCAGGACTGCTTTAGTTGCTGTACATGGTGCCGCCCACAGAATCCACCTAAACATCTCGTTCTATGTTTTTTCTCCATATTTTGAGTGCCCCCCCCTCCTTTACTGAAATTACATCCAAACCATACATCATTCCGGGTATTGCAACTCTATCCCCAAAAAACTCTGGCTGTAAATGCTCTATTGTAGCTGTCCAATGATGTAACTTTAATCATTCCCTTTGTTCGGTTCACCTTTTGCTGTATCCTCTCCAACTGTATCTGAACAAGCCTTTACCAGTTGCTTTTATTCGGATCCCTAAATACTCATGTTCATCAACCTCGCCTGTTTCGATCAACTGTTCCTGTCCTTGTGGAATTTGTCATCCCCTTGTCACAATCTGTTAACTGATCCCCAATTCCATAATGTACAGTGCAAACAAAATTGGGAAGAGTGCAAAACCCTGCTTTAAGCCAACATCTAATTGTTTGTTTTCCACGTCTATGTTCCCCATTGAAATAGTACAATATACATCCCTATACATTGCTTTCATGACCTGATGGAAATTTACACTAAAGCCAAGCCCGCGAAGTTTTATCTCAAAGTGCACTCCTCCACACTCTATCATAAGCCTGTCTTACCTACAAAAAGCCCATAAAGATTTTCTTGTGCCTTTGTCTTGCAAGTTCCAGAGCTTGCGTTAACGTGACTACATGGTCACCCACCCTTCTGTCTGGTCGAAATTCATTCTGAATCTCTCCCACGGGGCCAAGCCTTTCAACTATTCTGTTCAGCCTCCTGTATATGACTCTGCCAAAAAATTTCGCTACCTTTGGTGCCAGTGCGATACCCCTACATTGACCCAATTGCATACTGCTGCCCTTTTGGGGATATAAGATATTTTAAGTTTATTCCATTCCCTCGGTACTTGCTTCTTCTCAAGAACCTTGTTAAACAAAATCTGCAAACATCCTACCATTTTCTCTGACCCTTTCTTTGTAGATTCAGTCAAGACATTATCCGACCCTGGCGCCTTGCCCAGCCGGATCTTTCACATATGTGAAATAAAGGATTATTTCACAAATGTGAAGAATTACACATATCTCTTAAAAGTTTTACACATATGTCGAATTATTTTTAGAATATGTATAATATGTTTTATTTCAAGTCTGTGTAAATCTCACATACGTATGAAAGTATTTCACATATGTGTTAAAGATTTTCACATATGTATTTTTTTTTCATATGTGAATGTTTTCCACATATGTATAATTATGAAATAAATGCTAAAACGGCTTGTATATTCCCGAATATTTAAAGTCTGGTCGCCTTGGGAAATATTTGTTTATGTGTTTATGATTTGTGTCCACACATTTCTTGATTTTGTGCGTTAATCTTCAGAGATAATTTCAGGGATCGTCTCTTTTTATGTTCATACGCTTGTATTTATCCTTCAGGGATGTTTGACACCTGCTTGTCCTCGTCAGGACACAAAGGTTGGCAGATCGGTATCCGAACTTTGAACGGTGACGGGGAAAAACAGGCTCGGGTATACTTCTCTTTGAGAACAGACAGAGCGAAGAAGGCGACCATCATAACGTCACACAGAAATTATATACCAGACAGATGGGTGCACGTCACGGCGTCATATGATGGAAGACGTACGAAGTTGTATATTGACAGCGGCAAGGTCGCCGTGGGTCACGGACAAAGAGGACCACTCTTCAGTTCTGCCTCAGCCAAATGCAAAGAAATAAGACTCGGGGGGAGTGATTTCAAATATGGCTCTTTTCGGGGCACATTAGATGAATTACGAATATGGAACTATCCTCTTAAGCATGCTGATATTGTAAAGTACATGTTTGATGTCCGGTCAGCATCTCGAAAAACAGATGGAGTAATTTTAAGGGACACATTTAGGAGCTATGCACAATGGGAAGCCGCTGCAAGTACACTGCCTACAATTGTCAAATCAGATATTCCATCCCGACCACATGATATTTCACTCGTGGCGCCGCCTTGTGGCAGGACTGTATGCGATAATCCTGATGTTATCAGGAATTACATCAAATATACTCACTTCAAAAGCCACAAGACTATTAGATATCGCATACTCAATATTATGGAAAACAACGGTTCCAACGCCGTAGTTTCAAAAGAACAAATACGAATTCAACATGAGGCCCTCAATAAAGCTTTTAAACCTTACAACATTGCATGGCAGGTGGAATTTGTGGACATAAAAAACACTAGTTTACGAAGCAGAACGATTCTGATTGGATGCCAACCAGAGAAGATAGGAAATAACAAGTGCAACTTGGGATGCAAGCAACTCCAGACAGGAAACGATGGCGGCGACTGTGACGATGTAGAATTGTCATGTGACAAAACTAAACTTAATAACGGACAATGTGACTTTGAATGTAACAGAAAATACCATAACTGGGACGGAGGCGACTGTTGCGACCCAAAAATTACAGACACCTCAAAGAATTGCTTTGACCCCTTTTCTCCATTTAGGTAAGTGAAACGTGTTACCTTATGATTTTGTTTGTTTCCTCCAAATAAATGAAGATGGTTCTAGGAAGACGCGGACGACGATCTTGCACAAAGTTCAGTCCGTTTTTGTATGCCAGCTGTAATACATGAAACGCCCTACCACATTATGCAGAAATTTCGTACACATTCATACGTTGACCAGGTATGCAAAGTTACAACTTATTCCTCAATATTCTGATGATTGTGCCTTCTTAAATAGCTACGAATCAACAGAAAGTTAAAAAAAAAGCATTAATTAGTAATTGTTATCTACTGGATTTTCGGTTCACATCATTGTCATTATGTTTTCATATTGTCAAAATTATTCCAATGTAAGTGGCTGATAAAAATATTTTATCCCAAGATTGGGCTTACCGGTGAGAAATAACGGCATGATTTACGATCATGCGATCAGCTATTCTGTATCACACAGGACTATCTTATTTGAAAATGTATATTTGGACACGCATGATTTACTCTGAATAATAAGTTCATATCTTTTACACGTGTACTCGACATCAACAGAAACATTGCCGATCCGGTACTCTTGCTCTGAGACTTACAAAAGTGCTTCCCGAATGTCGTTTTGTTCCAAATCGAGGTAAAATTTGAACGTGTTTGTGTAATACGGATGCACCGCAGGCGCAGGGAATAGAGCAAGCAGACTGTTGGCGGGAAGGGAAGGCCTTGATTCTAGCCTGCAGCGCCTTCTGACGGTGCAGAAATTATTTACTCCTTTAGTCCCACCAAGTACCATCTCCCCTCCCCCCTCCCCCCCCCCAAACCCCGCTGATACAGGGTATCCCCTCGTCGTGAATTCGCCCTCAAAGAATCATGGCTGCTTTCCTCAAGAAGTGGACTTCATTTACGCCTGCATAGTAGGATTCACCAACTGAAGGTTTTGAATCACCGCAGTTCCATATCAGGCGTCTGGCGATAACTGTTCCGGACTTCAACCACAGTCCTCCCTTCTAGACCAACAGTCTTCTCGCGCTTTACCTCGATTTTGGGATAGAACATCATGAGAGAAGGGATTTCCAAAGGCTACGCTGCGTCGCTCTTTATCGGTGCAAATTTTAGGGCTTCGAACATAAAGTATTTACTCAGGCTATATACAGCACCAGGAATGATGTTTCTGGTCGCAACGTAATTGTCACATGATTGTGACACGAAAACCACAAGCTGTGAAACGACGAGTGGATTTCCAGCTTAGAATCATGTCAACTACCAACTAATTTAAACTGAGTTATTTTGTTTGATTGAAGGCAAATATCTAATGTAAAGTCATGGTTTGAATACAAACATTCATTCAATAATTGTTTCTAGTTGGAATTAAACTTGAATGATTCTGACGTGGGAACGTAGATGAACCTACTCGCCGTTTCGCGCCTCCTGGTTTCCGAGTCAGAATCATTTGTTCCAACTAGAAACACCGCCCATGATATTTTTATAAGTAACACTATCTAAAGGTAGCTTCAGCAAATGTAAATTCCTATGCTTGTCTGGATTTATCCTTGGATAGTTTACAGGTATTCATTTGAAACTGTACTTTTCAGATACATATAGGGTTGTCATAATAATTTGTCAGTTACATGACTATTTGTTCTTGTTTGTCTGATAATGCTGGTTTGAATTCTGAGTCTTGGTTATGCTGATACTCTTGTTTGCGGTAATAAAGACCACAATCAGGCTTATTGAATCCGAGCAATTACTCAATTACATTGAAAAACTATCCGAGCAGATGTTTTGCAATAACAAGAATACTAATGCAGATTTGTGTATGTATATGTGTATGTATTTATTTATGTGCACGCGCCTATATGTGCAGAGAGAGAGAGAGAGAGGAGAGAGAGAGAGAGAAAGAGAGAGAAAGAGAGAGAGAGAGAGAGAAGGAAATGTGTACTATAAAAAGGGAAGTTTCAACATGTCAAGCACAGCATTGATGTGGCTTTCCCCATTTGTTTCAATCATTTTGCACATTTGCATAGAACTAAAAGGAGTGCAACCATTTACTGTTCAGGTCGTATCTGAGCGTCAGTGAGTTTAAGAAGAGCCTCGGTTTCAGCAGCAGCTCCCATCTCAATGTATACTTTGCCCGTTGGGCCACAGAAAGCTTGTCAGGCGTAGCTACTTTCCCTTGGGAAAAAGATGTCTACTCATCGTTGGGTAAGTGTCACGGTATACACAGTATGCATATTAATTTCCCGCCACAAAGCACAGGTTTGACGCTTGGCGATCACGGGGGACGTGCGGGGCGCATCACTGTCACAGACAGGCAATATGCTCATTTCTCACAAAATTAACATTTTTTGAGAAATTTAAGTTCATAAATGCAAAACTGGTATTCTTCTAGTACTTCCCTAGCCATATATAAGAAAAAGTTTCCTTATGCCTTTAATAAGTATTCTGTATTTCCAAAATATAAGTAATAGTCCTCTCGTCCCCACAGGTGCCGACCTATATCTCGCTATATCTCGCCGAGCGAGACTAGGCAATCAGGTATGCTTTTGGGGCGGGAACTTAATATGCAAATATGTACAAGACCATAAGGATTAAAGGTGCGCTCGCTTTTTTTAACGCACCTAACCGTTTACATATTATGTAATATGCAAATTTGTCGCCATGCTGATTGTTGAGTTGGGCGGAGGCGTGGCGATCATGCTTTGCGCTGGGAACTCCGAAGCGCCTCTGAAGTTTGAATTAGGCCTACTTGTGTCTACCGAGGAATTTCAAACGTGTAGTGCAAAAATCCAAAACCCCTCCGTGAGTGATTTTTTTTCAGGTTCGTGATTGAAAACAAATAATCGTTTATCTTCGATAAGGCAAGATTATGGTCCTAAACGGCAAAAATGGCTGCGTACACGGTTTGTAATCTCGTATTCTCTTGCTCGCAAGATGGTGGCACTTGATTTGAGGACATCCCTTTACCCCTGGCCATTTTTGCTTTTGAGCATGCAACATATCAATAGTTTTGAAATTATCAGTGACATTAAATTCAAACATCTATGTATAAGGACCTTAATATTGATTTTTAATTGAAGGAAATAGAATCATAGTATTGCTATATACTCATTGTCTTAAATTGTACAAGTTTTTTTTTCTGATGAACCACTAGGGGGCACTCTGGTCCGGCCAGACAAGTACGGGAAGCCCGGCAAAACAGACACTTTGGTGCATGAGTTTGGACACAATCTGGGGTTACTGCATGTTCACCACGGTTTATCAGAGATGGATTGTACAGATCCATGCTTAGAGACCAAACCTTCCTTAGAGCTTGGAGATCTCTGCGAGGACACGAAACCAACGCCTGAGAATAATCAATGTAGGGATCCAGACGGCAGCACGCAGAAGTGTGGTTTACCTTTGTATAAGGGGACGCCATATAATAACTACATGGGTTATGCTGGTGAGGTCATATAAATATATTTTCCTGTAATCTCTTAAAGCTGGTGGACTTAAGTCCCCGGTTCTGGGAAATGGCTATGTGCAGCCAACCGTGTTGCTCATGGCATTTACACATATTTACCCCACTGAACTATTTTCTGTCAAGAATGGGGATTTGTCCAAATGGATATGTGCGTTTCCTATTTTCGGCCAGGTGATAAATGCCGAAGGTTGCTGGTTGAAGACCCGGCCATGCCGTGGTCAAAACCTAAATAAACATAACATCACAATGGTATGTTATAGGGAGAGACTAAAATTCTGTTCCTTGGTTCGAACGTCTTTGAAAATCCATAGATTATTCGGATAAAGTTAAAAATTGGTACATGAGTGTGGGAGTGTTAAATATACATACATACATGTATCAGATAGGGGATCAAAATAAGGCAAAAATGTTGGTTAATGAGATCTGTGAGTCTTGTTGATTAAACCAATCCCCTACCTCACAAATATGAGCTCCAGAGACACCGAGTTAGTCTGAGATTACATTTGCAAGTTTCACGTCAGAAGAACGTCATCAGTTTGGTATTTACTACGATTATCAAAATTTCAAAATTGGCTGCAGTCTCTGCCCCAACCCTCGGGTGCCTCCAAATAAGGAGGCGGTCACTCCATATTTATCTATCTATCTATCTATCTATCTATCTATCTATCTATCTATCTATCTATCTATCTATCTGTCTGTCTGTCTGTCTGTCTGTCTGTCTGTCTGTCTGTCTGTCTGTCTGTCTGTCTGTCTGTCTGTCTGTCTGTCCGTCCGTCCGTCCGTCTGTCTGTCAGTTTGTCTGTCTGTCTACCTGTCTGTCTGTCTGTCTGTCAGTGTATGTATCTAAAGAACACGAAGAAGCATTCATACTGGGTACTTGTGATCTCTTGTCAAAACCGAGTATGAGTTTATGTCTATACTAAACTTAGAATGAAAACTCTTCAACTTTCAGTGAACTTTTTGCTTCAGCCAACCACAAGAGCTTTATAAAAATACATACGCTGGGTCACATTTGCTACTAGATATGATTATTAAGGGCTGTATTTTTTATGATTTTAGGTACATTTTCAATACTCATAACACGCACGCATGATAAGTTTATGTTAGCGTGTTTAAGCGAATCTTTCAAAAGAAGTAGTGCCTTCCTTAAAAGATTACTTTCAGGAGATCGTTAGCACATTTAGCTTCAGTGCTTATGTCTACCTGAAAGGAGGTTGTATATCAGTGTTAAGCAAGTCACAGATAATATATCATTTAAACCTTTCCATTTTTTTTGTTTCCTTGTAAGGACAGTGTGTGTTTTTACAGTTGACTGATGAACCTATGTTGTACCATTTGTTGAAGATGATTCATGTGTGGACCATTTCACTGCCAACCAGGTGGCGCGCATGCACTGTTACCTCGATTTAAAGTATCATCCATGGCAGCGGGTTAAGCAACCCTCTCCCATACCGCTCTCCCCCAGGGTAGGTAACCATCATGAATATTGGCCCTTGATCTGTAAACATACTCCCTCAAACTGTGGTAAAATAGTAATAAGACTAAAATAAGAATTATAATATGGATCCACTAAAACACAATATTGTTTAATTAAGGTGGTTATAACCAAGCTTAACCTTACCTTTTTTAACTATTCCTACTATTTTACCTATTTTTTTAGCTCAGCTGAATCGTCAATCAGCTGAGCTTTTAGGAGGCTCAATCGTCCGTTGTCTCTCCGTCATCTGTGGTCCCTCCACAAGTCATGTTTCAACTTCTTCTCCAAAACCGGAAGACAGATCTTCTTCAAACTTGGTGGAGATCTACCTTGGGTGGGTCTCTACCAGCTTTGTTGAAATAGTCACGCTCCAGTGATTTTTGGATATTTTGTAAATTTTTTAAAAACAAATCTTAGAAAAACATGTTCTCCAAAGCTGCTCATCCAATTCCACAGAAACATTTCTGGGGACTCCTAGTTTTTAATTTCTTTACCAGGTGGCACTGTATTTTTTTCCGTTTTTTTGTGTGGTTTTTGTTTGTTTGCTTTTTTAGACTTCTTCTCCAGAACTGTCACTCAAATTAAGCTGAAACTTAGTGGGTGTTTTCCTTGTGAAAAGGTCAAACAAAGCTGGTCACCAGGTGGCACTGCTGTCTAATCCTGATTTTAAACGATTTTTTCAATTTGGATTCTTATCTGTCAATGCACCTTTCCTATTGATTGCTATGTAAGTCAATGGGTACTCTAATGCTCATTCACATTTTCGACTTCTTCTCTGAAACCGTCAGCCAAATTCACTTTAAACTTGGAAGCAATGTGCCTTGGGTGGGTCCTTAGCAAGTTGCTCAAATGGTCGTGGTCCAGTGGTATTATTATTATTATTATTATTATTATTATTATTATTATTATTATTATTTTTTTTTTTTTTTTTGGGGGGGGGGGCACTTAAAAAAATCCTTTTCTTCGAAACTGCTCACCCAATTGCTTTGATAAATAATGACACAGGAATACTCTTAGCGACTTTTATTTCTTAATTTGTACACCAACTGGCGGTGCAATTTAAAAAAAAAAAATCATGATTTTGGGGGGGGGGGTGTTTTTGTTTTTTTGCCTTCTTCTCCGGAACCGCCACTCAGATGAAGTTGAAACATGACGGAGATGTTTCTTGTGAAACGGTCCAGCAAATTGGTTCACTACGTGGCACTGTTGTGGATTCCTGATTTTGTACTACACTGTTGTGGATTCCTGATTTTTTACTATTTCTTTTATCCATTCGGGTACTATTGGTAAATGCACCTTACCATATCGATTACTATGTGAGATAAAATGGACATTTTAGTGCTCAATATCATGTATTTTTTCTTCCAAGTAGCAATGTTCTTTTTAAAGTTCTTTTTGAATATTCTTTAATTTCTCATGTTCCTGTAAAATTTATATAATTTAATGAATTGTTTTTAGTAAAATCTTAGAAATACTTTTAAATGTCATATGCACTCAGATAAAGCTCAACACAAGTCTATGCAGTGGCAACTTTGATTTTTTGAACAAGCGCAGCTCAGACGAGCATGTGCTGTTCACACAACCCTCTTGTTGGAAATATATAAATCGAGGCTTCCAACTTAAATTTGCATCAACGTAAACACCTAGGAATATAGGAGTGTCCAAACTTTGCAACTCTTTACTATTAATATCAATGAAAGGTCAATAATGTTTATCTGTGAATTCAGAGATTAATATATATATATGAAGTTTTTTACATATTGCCCCGTAATTTGTTGGTTTGAAACCATTTTCAGGACTAATTTAAAAACATAATTTGCTTTTGCCTAAGTCTATCCATGTCTTTATCACTTAAAAGTATGCACGTCTTCTGCAAATCGGACACAGAACATGTCATATGAAACAGAGCCTTATTCGTTTATATAACTATAAGGTGGCAAAGGACCAAGAATAGACCCTTGGCGAACTCCACATATTACCGGCAATACTTAATAGTTTCCTTCAAAACAATTGACATACTGTTCTCTACCACTGAGGTAACTTCGAAGCCAATGGTGAGGAATACCTCATATACCATAATATGACAATTTATCACCTAAAAGAATCATGGATGACGATGTCGGAAGCCTTGGAAAGGTCTAAAAACACACTTACAGTGGATTCTTTTCGATCTAAAGCCTCCGAAATTTTACATGCTATTATTATTAAAGTAATTTCAGCTACTCGGTACTTTATTTGGTTGTAAAACCGAACTGAAAGAGAAGAATTAATATAGGCTCTGTCTGTTTTCCAATCGCCTTTTGGAATAAAATATGTTCAAACCTACTGAAAGTTACAAATGATATTTGAACTTTTTAAATACTCAATGACTTAGTCATATTCCAACTTTTCCCAAATGTCTGACAGGGCATAGTCTATTTGTGTTGCCCGCAACTGTGACGGTAAATGTGATAACAGTTTGACTTCTGTAGGTGCTGCGTCTATGTTTCACATGCTTAAATGGTTTGGAAAATGGTCGCCATGATAAGCCCTTTTAATATGAAGCATCCTTTACAGCCTAAAATTACATAAAGATACGGTACGCTACTCATAACAATAAGTCAGTAATGTTTGTGGGGACGTCACACAAGATTCACACGGTCCTCATGTTTATTGATGCCCGGACAGGTGCTGTCTGCAACGCGAAATTCGGTGACGCTGTCATGGATTCCGCCACTTGGAACGGCCTACACGCCGCAGGACTTACTGTGCAGAGACTGTTCAGACGACCATTCTTTGGCGCAGCATGCAGACACGGCCTCCTCACCCAACTCTGCACACGATAATGGTCCATTCGCTCCCAAACATGCTACAGGTAAGTTCAATTACAGCTTGACAACCTTCTGATATGAGACTGGTTGACTCTTTTTCGTATATGAAATAAATTGCGCCTTAATGCACCTTTTTACCTAAGAATTTAATAAAAGTTTGAACTGGCATGTAATGTTTGATTCCATTTTGTTTCACTTTAGCTTCTTTTCACGTGGACCACTTCTCGTCGATTACTCATGAAAAGTAAAAAAATACTTAATGACGTTTACATATCAGAAATTGCACTCACCTTCGAAACATTCGGCGTGCTTGGACGCACTTCCAAATGCGAGGAATGCATATTAGTTTCCCGCCATAATTGCATACCTGGTTGTCTTAGTAACCATAGTCTCGCCTGGCGAGATACAGGCCGCTGCCTGTGCGTGGAAGCGGGATATTAATAACAGTTTGGAAACAAAGACTGCTTCGTACAGGCAGGTGTAAATTGATTCTTGTAGCCAAATTTAGGAAGCACTAAATAAACATGACTTTGGTATTTGTATAAACTTTAATTGCCCTAAAGGACTCGAGTTTTATGAAAAAAACAACTTTAATTTCACTGAAGGACTCTAGTTTTCAGAAAAGCGGTATCTAGCCCTGTCTGTGACAGTGATATGCCCGTATGTCCTCTGTGATTGACTGGCGTGAGCCCCGTGCTTTGTGGCGGGAAATTAATATGCATGTCTGGTATTAAAATAGGTATTTTATTTGACACAGGGCCCCCAGACGGCGATCCTTGCCATATAGATTTTAACAGAGCGTGGCTGCCGGACATAGACGGCAAGCAGGCCTGCAGCAAGAACTGCTTCCTGGAGTTGGCCTTAAAGTATGCCGTCGTTCCTAAAAGGTAAGAGTGATTACTTGAAAAATAGTTGTACCACAGTCACTAGACACTTGATAACCATGCTAAAGTAACACACTTATTAACCACCGAAAAGTGACACACTTAAACCACACGTACACGACAGGCTTAACGTGCAGAAGAGACTTGCTAATGTACCATGGAGACATATTTTTACCCGCATACAACTACCGAAGTGTTATCCTCATAGACGTGGCACCTAATTATGCTTACTCACTTTATTGAAAAAAAAAGCCGTAGTCTGTACCTGATAATGTGACAAAATAAACTTTCCCGCAAAGCTCAGATTAAACGAAATTAAACTATGATTGGACCAACTCTTGAATATGGTTATGTGCTCTTTGACAACTGTGGTCGAAACCTGCCTGTCCTCATTGAATCCATACAGTTTGAAGATGAAAACAATGCACAGATGCATTAAGGCACACATCACAGGCCAATCTCGTACGTGAGCTTGGTTGGTCAAAACCCGCCAGCAGAAGGAAGTACTTTTATTGTATTTTTTGTTTTTCCAGAACTACTTCCTAGTGGTCATTACCCTATTCCGCAGTCCGAACTCTTTACTCTCCATAAGCTAGCCTGTCACTGTCTAACCTATATACGGAAGTACTATTGTCCATATTACACACGTTTTTCTGTAGAATTTTGACATAGGCTGTATTTGCCCACATGAATTAAAGGGTCTTCAGCGGGTAACTACTAAGAACATGTTTCGGAGCCTATACCCGCACATGTCTCTCTGAGTAGCGGCTCCTTGTCTGAGCTAAATAGTCATCAAAGACAACCCACATAATAATGAAAAAAATGTGAACGTGGCCAATGATGAATTAACTTAAGGGGTGAAGTTTTGCTTATAAATGCAGAGCTTCATTATGAAAAAAGGAAACCTATGAAACAAAGCATAATTACTAAATTTGTATAATACAGGTTCAAATAAGAACAATTTGACTTACCCCTGAACCACTATGTACCATTTCTAGCTGGATAGCTTATCCTATTCAAACCACCTGCCAGTGTATAACTGAAGTAGGAAGAAACTGGGGCATTATATTCATGCAGCCCCAGTGATTGTCAAATAAACAGTTGCAGTTAGACAACCTGTACGAAGCAAGGAAAGTCCTGACAGGAACTGCAATAATGGACATCCTGCACCAGGAAGGTAAAACAAAACCCCATGATGACACCTACTCCTCACTTTGAAAATCTCCAAACAATTAAGCTCTATTTCACTGGCAACCCTGAGTCAATGTTTCAACGAAATGTGTCCGGTTTGTGACATTTGAGAAAATACAGTCAGTTTTGAGTAATTTTTTAATATTGAGTAAATGTGGGTTAAGGCATGTCATTAAAGAATGAAAGTCATTAGCATTTATGTCAAAAACATGTTATCAAAACATAATTTTTCTTGACACGATTTTAAGTTTAGTTGGGCAAACTTGTAACTGTCGTCGGTCGCTTCTTGCTAACGATAGCCCCCCCCCCCCGGGGGGGGGTTAAGTTACTTCTTCTTTACAAAATATATCGCAACTGAACTCCTTCCTATATCTCTCAACCAATTCCTCCAACTCTCAATGCTCGAAAGATTCGCCACACTAGCTCCACGTACACGTCCCGTAAATTGCAAAGCTAATCACTCAGACAATCCTTCCTTCCTGACAAGATTAAGCTATGGAAAAATCTTCCTTCTGATATAAAAGACCCCATGTCCTTCCAAATATTCAAATCAAAGCTGACAGCAACTCTACTTGCAGTGGGCAATGTTCCTGTTTACTATGTCCATGGACACTGATTTGCCAACATTTGTCATACCCAGGTGCGTCTAGGATTCTCGAGACTTAACTTTGATCTCTGTAAAGTCAACATCATTCCACACCTACATGTTCTTGTACCTATACCCAACTGAAGATCTACCACAGTTTCTGTTCTTTTGTCCAAAGTATTCAACTTACAGAATTAAACTTCTCAACTCCATCATTCCCAATTTAGCTCCTCCATCCGAGTCTGATTTTACACATAGCAAGTAACAGACTAGCTAATATTCTTCTGTTTAGTAGCGACGAATTGTCGCTACACGAATTGTCCATTCCCTTCAACATACGAATTTGTGATGACACCCATAAATGCATATCAGATACAAGACGCTTCGTGTTATAGTTCTGTTATGCCTAAGCAGTCAGTTGTAATTAGTCAGTCGCTGATTTACACAAACTTATTCTTAAGTGTCCTTTATTTTGGTCCTTGCAGTGTTTTGTATTTTTAGTGACTTTGACTGTTTTTGATTTGTGTATATGGAGTACATATCTGAATCATGTGTTCAGACTTTTTTTGGTAACTTTGTTTTGCCCTGTGTGTTTTGCAATATACATTTTGTGTGTCACTTCATGTTCTGGGGAACCCCCCGATAAGTGACATTTCGATGTACTATAGGGTGATCCAGTTGAAATATATATGTTTAAACTATATACCTTTGGGTTTGGGGACTCTTATTCAATCAGTCAAGATGTATGATCTAATTCAACTAGTCAGCATGAATGAAGATACTCAAGATTTTAATAAGTATTCACATAAGGCTTGTACACATTGTGTAATATTTCAAAGATAAATTACACGTTTCCTTTGCGTTGGATAATATTTAGGTACATATTTCAGAAAAACTCATCACCAAGAATGCGGTGTCTTGAAGTGTTTATGCATGCTTTATAGCTTCACAGTGTGCTACTGATCTTGTTGACTACAACCGTTAATAACTTAATAGCCGGCGACAGGACTTTATTGCAAAAACTATGGATAGCCTTCAATTACCATGCTGTATTTTTGCTCACTTTCAGATATAATGAAAATTTAAGAATGTGTCTTCCATAATAAGTAAAGGGAAATATCAAACGTGTCGGTATACTTGAAGGAAAAAAAAATACGAAACCATCCACGCAAAATGCAAAAATGAACTATTCCGGCATTACAGATAGGCTAAGACAAGCATGGTCAAAAAGTCATCAGAACGTCTGGTTGACCCGAGAAAAACTGGTCATTTACTTTGTCCATTGATCGCGTGTACTAAATACAACTACTGCAAAATTTATATTACATAGTCCGTTCTAGGCGAAACACTAGCTATACGTGTTTTACATATGTTTCACGCGACTTGATTAAGTTTTTAGAAGCCCGCTGCCGTGCAATACCGAGCCAGCAGCACGGACAGTCATCACGACGGACTCCATATTGCCACGGCAACGCATTCAGACTCCAGTTGCCATTTCTTAAAGTTCTTCATCATTCAAAGACTCTCAGCTTCGTTAATCTTTACTCTTTTACTGTCTGGTAATAACACATATTTAATTTTCGTAACATGCATAAACTCACTTTATGTTAATACTGGAAGTTTCACGTCAGAAAGTGGAAATTTAAAGTAGTTTCAGAGCAAGAATCGTGTCATCATGTAGGAGTGGCGTGCATGTATTAAGTTATGGCGTCAGCCTGCATCTTGCCATGGCGTGTAAAGTAATGGAGTGTGCTTGTTTGTGCTTTTAAAGTTTTCATAAATCACTGATTTCTCTTATTCCAAAATACATATTTGGAACTATACAGATGTGGTATTGCACGAAAACCAATTAAGCAGCAGGCTGAGCTTGATTTTTAGACTAGTTACTAAAACTTTTCAAAATTGGGAAAGTTATGCCTTTTTCACAGATTTCAAGCTACAAGAGGGCATTTTAATCAACTTTATTAAGAATCCATACTTTGTGAAGTTTGATATTTTGGATATAAAACAATTGCAAGATCTTTGAGAAGTAGCATCTTCGGCAAAAATCTCAACTACAATAGTCTTAGGTTTTAAAGAAACATTTAAATTTCTACGTCTATTAAAACACACACAATGGGCAGAGGTGAAGTTGACATCTTTTTGGGTGTCCTCATGAACGACCGCGCTCGTCATATATAAATATATATATATATATATATATATATATATATATATATATATATATATATATATATATATATATATATGACTGATCATGATTTTGTAAGGTGTGGAAGCTCAGAATAAAAGTCTGAAAGATCGGCGCTGGACTCATTTATGGAATGAAAGGAGATGGGTGGCATGGTGCGAGCAAGGTGGTTAGTGTCGGCATAGACACATTTAAGAGATTTCCCCCTAAGATCCCATACAACACATGCGTCGTCTACCTCAATCTCCAATCTATAAATTGACTGTTCCTATTATCGATGTACAGACCAGAAACACCAAGCAGAAAAAGACACACACATTTTTTTGAGGGGTTGCCGGATAATTTTGGTAAATTTCATCAGTAAGCATCACAAGTTTAATTGACGTGGTGGACATTTCATCTCCAATGTATAAATAATTCACCAAAGGTGTGCTTTGGTCACAGCATTTCAGTGTGGGTGGCATGGAATCAGAATAATGGGATCAAGGATGTGGAATTGCTGCATGAAGATGGAAGCAAAACTAGCCTGGGACCCATACTCGTCTTTTGCGACATGCCGTATACTTCCGAGCTGCAAGTCAGCAAAAAAGTGAAAAAGGTTAGAGTCTGTTGATATCCTAGCTTTGTAACTCATATGTGAATTTATTGTGTCACATTTATGTGACTCGTTGTCCATCAACTAACTGCGTGTTATAAAATGCGTATTAATATCTGTACGAACTGTTCACAGATAAAGGTGGAAAAGGAAACTCAAAGTTAAACTTTGTTCAATTCAAGCGAAACAGTATTAGGATTAGTTTTTTGTTTTAACCCAATTATAGGAATAAATCAGCATATATATACAAATATATATATATATATATATATATATATATATATATATATATATATATATATATATATATATATATAGAGAGAGAGAGAGAGAGAGAGAGATCAGTATACGGTATGTCATGGGGCCGATGTTTCATTAAAATATGATAACGTAGGTCAAAGTTACAAAAACTTTTTCTGCAACCGAGTTTAGAGATCAAGTTTAAACACAGAGTACGCAAGGTTATCTAATATATGCCCATTTAATGCGTTTGTTTCGTGTCCGAGGGGACATGCTTATGACAATCCATTTAGAAGGGCTTATTTTCAAACATTATGTAGATGTAATGAAAACAAAGATGAACTAGGAAAGATGATTTGCTGCATAGCAAATCAGTGTGTGTGTCTTAAAAACATATTGGTACATATGGCAATGTACAACTATTCCATAACACAGCAGCAGAAGTTGGAATGGCATCTCTATGTATTATAGTGTTGAAGATATTCAAGATTGAAAATTTCGAATACTGCTAGTTAGCATAATTTAAATTGCTAAAACTTTCGTTTTAGATTCATTGCATGCGCAATGATCAACAACCCCCTAGTAGAAGTTTAAGTGACATCTCTATCAAAAAAAGTTTTGAAGATATTCAAGTTTTAAAATTTCAAATACTGCTAATTAGCATAATTTAAATGGGTACAACTTTTGCTTTTGATTCATTACATGCTCGATGGTCAATAACCCCGCAGTAGAAGTTAAAATGACATCTCTGTCTATAATAGTTTTGAAGATATCAAAGTTTTAAAATTTCAAATGCTGCTAATTAGCATAATTTGAATTGCTACAACTTTTGTTTTAAATTCATTAGATGCGCACTGGTCAATAACCCCCAAGTAGAAGTTGGAATGACATCTCTATCTGTTATACTTTTGAAGATATGAATTCGCATAATTTTAAACACCTTCATCAGTTTGTATAAAACGGTCAAACTCCTTGTATGGAGGTACATTCATGCGAAGTTTGGAGTTTCTATGTATAACAGTGATCGAGAAAAGTGTCGGACAAATTTGCTGGTAAAGAAGAAAGAAGGAAGAAAGAAAGAAAGAAAGAAAGAAAGAAAGAAAGAAAGAAAGAAAGAAAGAAAGAAAGAAAGAAAGAAAGAAGACGGAATTTCAGGAAAAACAGAAAAGTGTGTGTTGACACACACACTTTAAATACTAAAAGATCGAAAATGGTTCAACAGACCAATATTATGATGCAACGTCATTCAGCGTCACTCGATGCCATGCAAATTATTTAAATCTATCGTCCGCACTTAAAAGTTTGGAATCAGTTATAAGAATCTATTTACTAAATCCATGCAATCTGAAACATTCCATACAATTTCGCCAGAACAAGTACTTTTGGTTTTTTGATATACTTATTGCCATTAAATCCCGGCGCACCACCTTAAATTTGACTTGAGTTACACCACCTGCGATGACTTGAAATGTCTTTAATCAGTGACCTTGCCTTTTATACGAGAACTGATCTATGTGAAAGAGAATATAATCTATATCTAAGCTGTTGATATTGTAACTGCATATAACCTGATTACAGATTCGGGTGCACGTGAAGGACCCGCGTGACGCACTGGTTGGAATAGATGCCGTGAAGCTGGAATCTCAGCCCAACCATCCCAAGTGTAAAAGCTGCAAAGCCGTTAAATACCATGTTCAGCGGCAACCCCCATTTTCCGGTCCTGATAAGGTCTTCACTGATGAGACAATGTACAAAGACAGGTATTGGTGTTTGGAAGTGTTTCCACTCTTTCAGGGCCAACTGCCACCAAAGTCGAGCTACTTAAAACAAACTCTGAATATAAGGGTGCTAGATTTATGTTCCTTGTAAAAGACCTTTTATTTTCAAGTGTCAGCATGCCTGCAGGATCGTCCAGTTCAACAGCTTTCCTCGGCGCGGGTTGGGCGCGATGCACCTAAAGTGCGCCGAGTAAAGCTGTTGACTCAGTCCAAAATGTGGCACTGAAAGAGTTAAACTCGACTTTGTGTACACAGTGTTTTGTAGGAGTCGAGGGTCCATTAAACAAAATCTTCTTATAGATAATAACTGATATTACCGACAACCCGCCTATACTGCGATGATTATTTTCAAGATCGTAAGTTACTGAGTAAAAGGCAACAGCCCTTAGAAATATGTAATTTCTGACACCAAAAATGACTCCCCTTTATGTGGATGGCAGAATAGCAAGTCCGAGCCGGCACGATAAACCAATTGTGCGCATGCGCTGGAACTTCTTGAGAAGTTTTAAAATGATGTGTTTGGAATTTGAGCAAACGATGTAACAAGTCATGATTTTACTATTGTGATGTGGAGAACAGAACGAAGTTTTCCCTTTTCCCCTTTTCATACTGTAGAACAAGCAGGTCGATGATGACCAATGTTTGTCGTATCTGTAGCGCAGTGGTTCGATGTCTTTTTTCATTTCGACAGTTGACAACCATAAAGCAATCATTAACGTCGACGATATTCGCGTGGAAGAAAATAGCGCCAAGTGCTTGTTTTTATTTTTTGTTTTTAAACATCCACATTCATCAGCGTCAGTATGCCTGAGAAAACGTACTGACACTACAGTGCCACCATCTACGCATGTTTGTGGTTACAGACTACAGTTGTGATTGGCTGGTTGCGCATCGGAGATAGTCCGTAATTGTGAAAATACTGTATTTTCAGCATGCTGTAGCTTCTGTTTAAATAAACTTAGCTAAGTCAGGTTTGCTGCATCGCAGAGCTGCTTCATTGGTGGTCATATAAGTGCACTGTCTTCCAGGCCAGGTGGGAACTTTATGGTGGGGAAGGACAATGATGTGACCCTGGCAAGAGCACAGTTCATACACCTGTATAAAGCTGACATCCAGGTGTTGTTTCATATTTCAATTATCACAAATTAACGAGCTGGGAATTGTATGACAAAAATCCGTCCATATTTTTCTGACATTTTTATCTGTTAAATGCTGTTCACGGAATTTCAAAATACCAAAATGCTGATTTTTTAGACTGAAAAATGCTAATATGAAAAATAGAAGGATTTATAACTGTAGTCTGTGGCCTTGTGCCGTTAAACTTGTTTATATCTCCTGCTATGACATTTGCTCGAGCGCAGATGAGTGCACGGCCGCGTTGTGAGAGGGAGGTGACCAAGACACCAGGGTAAGGAAAATATGGTTGTGACCAGCAACGTTGCAGAATTGCTGCTTAGTTGTGGTTGGAACATATTTATTTGGAAAATTTTCATCAACTTCAATCTGGTTTCTCTTTTAAAAGCTACTTGTTGAACAGTTTATTGGCATCTTCTGTCCAGCCTGTTCTCTTGCTCACGTACATGCACGGTGGGATAAAACAGAAAGGATTCATTCTGTACAAATGCACTGAATTTGTATTTCCGTTGCTGCAGTTCGGTACAAGTGGGTACTAACTACAAATATACCGTGAGTGCTGTGCTGGGCAGCGGTGTCAGTGGCCAGTCGCCCGCGTTAGTCTACACACACGGGGAATCCTTCTGCGGGGATGGCAAGGTTAACAGGTTTGCCTCAATTTCACTGCCGAACTTACCGTTTTCCCCTTGACACAGGAAGCAAATAATAAATACTGTAAATTGGTTTAATTTCGCTGTATTTTTATTTCAGCATATTGTGATGATGGCACAAAATCGTGAAAAAAATCCACAGTGAAATAGTATTTTAACATTTTTTGAAATAGAGTTATGTCCAAAATGTTGAACTTAAAAGTACAATGTAATATCAGAATTAAAAAACTGAAAATTTAAACACGCAAATATAAAGCAATTTACTGTATCAACCGATCTACTAGGCTGCCCAATTGAAAAGGTATGCAAGATAGTGTCCATGTGCAGTGATCAATAAATACATTGTCAACTCTTGCTTGTTGCTTATCGTTACTAAATCACAATTTTAAAGCAAAGGAAATATTATTCTTTTGTTTGTGAGTAACCCGTCATTGATAATTGTTTAAAAGTCTTTACTTAACGCATACTAAAATATAGTAATTAAATGAAGTAAATTAATTATCACAGGAGATCTGCTAAAAAATGAGTAAATGTATGTAGATGTCTTGTCAGTGGTAAGCTTTTCAAGTATTGAAATTATTCATACAATTAAAAAAGCGTTTAAATAACTGGATGTAAACAATATTTGTTACATGATCTGCATGTGGTATAATATTGTATTGTGTGTGTGATTCTTATCAGCAATATAAGGATGTTTGCATATTCACAGTGGTTTTGAAAAGCTGTTGATATTTAACACAATCTAATTTATTAGGAATAGCACAAAATTAAACTTTATGTCTGAGAAAGGACTTTCAGAATTGCTGGCACACATCCAGCATCTCAAGACTCTCAAAGCCGCGGTGATCAGATGCCGATGTATCGGCATGTAAATTTTTCCCAACAAAATTAATAACTTTCCTCAACGCATTTTAATGCACTGAGCCGACAGTGCGCCGGGGAATGATGTTGACTCATTCTGGAGAGAGTCCAGAATAAATAAATATTCCAGTGGTTATTTTTGATTCAAGGTGCTTTTTGCGAATCGTTATTTTCACCAACATATCAGCATTTTTCAGTGAGCAAAAATATAAAATGACGTCTTTGTAGGGTTAGTTTAGTGACACACGGAAACAGATTTAAGATCTGTTTCATCAGCTGGTCTACAAGCTTACAGAAGATACACCTCACGGATGTGAAGAATAGCAATGAAAGGACAACTTTCACGGATTAACACTTTAACTTTGGACTTCTAATCCTGACAATTGCATTCAGAATTACAATCAAGCCGAAGTTTCCCCGTGCCTATTTAAAGTTCGATGTTGCAGGTGGAAAGTTGAATAGAAGGAGCTTTCACAGAAAAAAAAAAACTAATCAAAACTGCGAAAATATCTGTATAAAAATGGTAAGGAAGGCAAGTAATTATGTTGTAGTTTCCTGATCTAAATATTTTTGTTTTTTGAAATCATTCAGTGTCAAGTTAGTTATGAGTTAGTTCGACGCAAATCAAGAATGAAATCATACAAGAGTGCATCTAAAATATGAAATGGTGAAAGGGCAGTCTAATGGAGTGGCATCATTACTTTTCAGCGGTGCGGGAGAGGAGTGCGATGACGGTAACGCAGTGAATGGAGACGGCTGTAGTCTCAATTGCCGCAAGGAAGAGTTTTTCCACTGTAAAGGTGGGAACCACGATCCTTTGACTCATTAGATAATGAAAACATTAGAACATTTTCGTCATCTGAATAAAGAGAGATAATTTCATTGGCACATATTTACGCTTATTGTACAGTAGTATAATATTTATATTACAGTTTCATCAAATGTAAAATTAAATACCGTACAACAAGAAGGTGGAACAAAATGGATCGTAATTTTTCTTTTTTAGAGCTTATGAAAGTATCTGTGTTGTTGGATTAAGTAAACAGATGTGAGGGGTTGATGACACTGTTTCTTACACCCGATGGAATCATTAAAATATGAAACAATCGTCGTTGACTAACAAGCAGAATCACTGGGAGTGGAATGTGTTACGGTATAAGGAACCATCAGCTGAATCAAGCAATGTGGTGTTGAAGGTAAATGATCAAAATTTATTTCAAGGAGCTTTTAACAAGCAAAACACTGAAGCATGGAGGCAAACATACAAAATTGAAAAACTTACATTTTTGGAATGCAAGAAACTTTTTGTTAACTCTGCGAAAACATAAATTACCCTTTTGGCATTTTCTGACGCTTCAGTTCCTTGCACGAAAGACACGCATATCGGCAATTCAAGCCATTTTCATTAGGAGACTACTCCTATATATTTATTTTGATTCACTTAGGAGAGCCCAGCCTGTGTTATCTGCACGACGGGGATGGGGTGTGTGAAGACTTTGAACGCAGGTCCAGTGTACACGACTGTGGGTTTTTCACACCCGAAGGTTTCATCGATCAATGGGCGCACAAGGCTCTTGCCTATCCCAAATACCAAGCTGCAAGATGCCCCGCAGATGTTGTTACTGGGCCACCAAACATTCCGCAGGTACACGTCTGTATCTGGAAAATATATGTAATTCACCATAAAACCATTAATATACACAGTTAAGAAAATAAGGGCAAAACGGTCGATTGCTTATTTGCAGAGTGTGTTTGTGATTATTTTCCAAATAATACACTGAACTTCAATTGCCTGGAAAACACGCGGGGATTTTGTAACATAGAATAAAGTTCAGTACTTCCTTCAGTTATTCATGGCTAAAAAGTTAAAGACTGGGGTGTTAACATTGCTGCAGCCATCAAGCATGTTATTCTTATGGTATATGTATATGATTGATGGCTAACACGAGATTGATCTTGGTAAGCTTACTCTAAAGGAAAATGTTGGTATGTACAGACGTGTCGGGCAGAACTGGACACTTCGACATCATGGTACCCCTGTGGATATCAGCATACTCTGCACGAAGACGTGTCATTTTGGCTCAAGGTATGGCTTGCATTTGGCCTTAGCCGATAAAATTTACTTGAGTTGAAATTTGTTACTAACTTAACGTATTCTCGCCAGGGTTACAACGGTTACCTGCGTCCGCTTTGCATGCAGGTTGCACCATAAAAATACCGGCAGAGGGCAACACTGGGAGGTAACCCAATCTACGGAGTAAACGCTTTAGTATTCTATGTGTGGTCAAAATTTTACTAGGATGTAAATATATTCAGCAATTCCAGAGCACACTCATGCATGGCATTTCAAAATCAAGTTATTGAACACATGTTCTAGCTTATTTATTTATTTGCAGAGTCGGAAAATTAGAGTCGCAAAAACCACTTTTGGGTGCGGAATTTAACATGAGTGTATCAGGGTGGTCTTGCTGACTCGGATCTTTGGGATATTTTATTTCTATTTAGGCATTTGGAATTTTGAAAAATCTTGTAAGTCAACAGAAAATAACAGCCTAACTTTCAGAAAACTAGTCCTTCTGGAGGATGTGACCTATGTTCTATTAGAAGTCAAAGTGAATTAGTAATTTGTAGTACCCTCTGCACACAGCTGACTAAAAAAGTGAGCTTTTTGTAGTAAATGACAATTCGACCATCACAATATAACGAGGTTGATTATCTCCGTATTCATACAAACGTGATCTCTGGAAGTACGATGACGCCACAGAGATATAAACATAGTAGTAATGGAGGGGAGGTAAGCTGATGCCCTTACATCAGTATCAAGAAGAACAAAGCAACAGCGATATCAATGTCAAAGTTTTTTTTTTTCTGGGCTGGTGCTGCCCATGAGTCAGTTGGCCATAGGAAAAGAGAAGTAGAATACGGCTAAAGATATTTCTTATCTTTTAGCCAAATTGCTTGCAGAAATTTCAGATTTAGCGTCTGCCAAGTATTTAGACTTCAATACATAACATCAGCCTACTGGTTAAGAAGTTGGTATGGCTGGAAAAAACGCAAGTTTGACAGGTATATCTTAGTCAGTTGATTCAAATAGGCTGTACTTGAAGAATTCCTGACGTTTTTGTTACTTTCTTACTACCAAAATTAATCACGAAACAGTGTCAAACTCTATATCAGCATCACCTTGCTGAAGAAAAGACATCGCGTAGACAGGAACTGATTTGTAAAATAGGAAAAAAGATCGGTTAACTTAACACGAAAATATACAGAGTGGAAGTTTCAACAGGAAGTTAATAACTAAGAGATAAGGCAGTAATATAGGGATTTCGATTTCATAAAGTCGCAATTCTTTATAGTTCATGAAATATGATATCAAAAAGAAAAGTTTCTGGTAAGAAAATATTTTATATCGAATATTTTTATCTATGTTACTAATATAAGGTATGGTTTTCGAAAGATGTCATTGCGACCAGAACTATAATTCAGAAACGCCAGCAATTAAGCCAATATGGCATTTATCTGTTCTAATTGTTACATTCCAGCGACTTAGAATGTATTTCACATAAAACAATGCGATGTTTGTATAATTTGTGTGGTTTTGTGTTCTGTATTCTAAAAAGGTATGGTTTCCAAAACCTGTCATCGCGACCAGCGTTATCATCCACCTGGCGGCGGATGGCATAACTGAGACGAGCAGCGACCCAAAGAACTTGACGGTGTTCCTGATTGATACGATGGATCAACTGAAGCCTGTCAGCAGTGTCGACGCCATGTTGAATTGCAAGGATAGCCCTATAAATGTCAATGTCATGCACGATCTCAGTAAACCTTTTTTTAGGACCAAAGGTACGGAGCATTAACAAAAAGTCCCACTTGATACGCCGCCAAAATTGACTATAACTCGTCCTTTTATGTGATATCTAATGTTGACATGCTACACCGATCATTGCTTAGAAATTAAGCGGATTGGCGTTTATTAAGGAAATGTAATAGTTGCATTATGAAGGAGGATCAAAGTTCATATTTATACGTAAGGCAGTAATATCTGTATTTGCATCGCAGCCCATAGTTAGTTGCATTTATACATACAGGCTTTGTACATAGCCTTTAGTAAAGCAAGCACCATATCTATCCTGTGGCTGCATCTATCTTTGACTAAACATGTCGTACATTTTACTCGCTTGTCATACATGATATTTGCAAGCCATACATCATACTCGCAGAGCTAGGTGAGAACATAATGTACGTGCTATATCAAACAAAGACAGCCCTTTTAATTTGAAAAAAGGTGTGACTCTATGATGATGTGTATTTAAAGAAAAGAACAACGACCCAACACTTTATGTCTTTTATACAGAAGTCAGAGGAGTACTTAGTTAAAGTAATTGGTATGTGCGTTGGTTTCAGGCGCCATGGTGAAATTTAATTCACACCAGGTGGCGATCGCAGCTATAGCTCTTCGGTCATCCCTTCACTTGGATCCTTTGGCGGTTAGCGCATGCGTAAAGGGCCAGCTGTACAACCCGCACACTGCACAATGTATGAATTACACTTGTCAGCGACCCGAGTGTGGGCAGTTCGTCATAAAACACGGATCAACCTCATGCACGGGCCAGCAGGAGGGGGAATCCTGCTCTGTGAGATGTGACGCAGGGTAACTGGAAATAATCAATATTAACAATTTTTCCTGTCTGCAGGTTGCAAGAAATCTTTGTAAAATTTCTGATATTCAAAAAATAAATGAAAAGACTATTACAAGTCATGAAAATCACGTGCCTCAAGTTGGATTTCATACACCAAGTTACGTGTACCATCACAGACGTTGAAGTAATTAAAATATCAGGTCTTCAAACTTGTGCAGCAGGTAAATTGATCTAAATTGTGTTTAAAAAGTTTGGATTGGAATGTCCGGAAATTGTTGGAGCATCCGCAACGGGTTACCATGAGGCAAACTAATTGATACGTAAGAGTGTATATACACCAGGTCTATGTTAGCAATATACGGGTTCTAAACACAGATACAT
Organism: Hermodice carunculata; assembly: GCA_964020975.1. Classification (NCBI taxonomy): domain Eukaryota; kingdom Metazoa; phylum Annelida; class Polychaeta; order Eunicida; family Amphinomidae; genus Hermodice; species Hermodice carunculata. The sequence goes on along the minus strand of OZ026625.1, from coordinate 12,243,420 downwards.
ACTGACTTCGTCACATTTACATGACGTCAAACCAGTTTAGGTCCCAGCCCAGGTCCAACAGCGAAGGCCTCAGAGTTTACCAATGATGGGCATGCTGGGAGCAGCTGGTGCACTTCCTTACATAATATTTATTTTACACATACAACAGATACTACCTGGAGAACCACTATAGTGTAGTGACGTGTGTGGGAGGTAAATGGCAAGGCCCCGGGGTCAAATGTAGGCCCGTCAATTGTAAGCAGCCACAGATCCCACATGCCAAGTTCGACTGCCCAGACGGTACTGTGTTCGGAAAACGATGCAAATTTGAATGCAAAAGTCCAGCAATAATGCAAGGTAATTTACTTACAGGTCGTCGTCAACATATTTGATTAAATGCTCAACCATTCTAAATGTTTCAGTTAATCAAGTAAGGAAGGCCCACTTTAGGTTTGACCCTAGGTGACCCGGAACTGTAAAACATTCACGCCTGTATACAAACGAGAGCGGTGCCGCCGTCACTTTGCAATGGTAAGCCAAAGCAAGTGAACTAGTCTTGGTGTTTATCAAAGGTCAATGTCGACACACGTGCGCTCGGGTAACACTCGGACAAAGGGCATATTGCTTACCTGCGTAAATGGTCGTTTGCATACGTGTCCGACGACAAAACTTATATTCAATGAAAAATTTTTGTTTATAACAAGACAAGGCTAGTAAATTAATCATCCAGGTGGCAGAGAATGACTCTGACACTTAATGAAAATTCCACATTTCTGAAAGAATTGCACAGCAACCCACATTTAATTTTTTTTTCAATTTAATGTTAGGAAATCAAAGGACTCGAAAAGGATTTTGTCATACATTTCTTATGAGAAAAACCAATTTTAAGAAAAATATGACTGATTCCAAACCTGTATTATTTACGTCAGATCTAAACGTCACATAAATGTGAATATTGTATTTGTGTCTTTTTGTCCAGAACCACTTCCTAGTGGTCATTACCCTATTCCGCAGTCGGAACTCTTTACTGTCCATAAGTTAACCTGTTGCTGTCTAACCTATATACAGATGGATGTATTATTTTCCATATTGCACACATTCCTCTGTAAAATTTTGACATAGGGTGTATTAGCCCAGATGAATTAAAGGGTCTTCAGCAGGTAACTAGTCAGAACATGTTTCGGAGCCCATATCCGTACATGTGTCTCTGAGTAGCGGGTCCTTGTCTAAGCTAAATATTCAGCAAAGACAACCCACATGATAATGAATAAATATGAACGTAGCGAATGATGAGTTAGCTAACTGCTGAATACGTGAAGTTTTGCTTATAAATGCTTATGTTTATTTTGAGGTCTCAGAACATGTTTCGGAGCCTATATCCGTACATGTGTCTCTGAGTAGCGGGTCCTTGTCTAAGCTTATGTTTATTTTGAGGTCAAAGAATCACCCATTTTGATTTATTTTGGAAGTGAAGGATTCTATAACGTGGTGATAGGAATCTTAGGTATTTTAGAAATATACTCTTGTGCAAAAATGTGAGCGGTCCCACTTGTTTTACATTGGGTATATTTTGAAGGATGTGGGCGAAAATTAGCATACAAACCTCACTCAAATTAAGATGTGTGTCACCAGTGATCCATACGCCAAGAATTGTTGACTGTCTCTGATATCTCGTGCTTGCAGCGGGCCACTAAAACCGCATGTGCACCTCAATACTAGATGCACTGCGTGACCATTTCTATGGCTTATCCCGGCCGTATCTCATTTCCAGGCCAGCGTTTTCTTACTCTTGCAATGGACCGTAAACTTGGCTTTCATGGCCATATTTATGCATCATGTATGCTATAGAAGTTCACGTTCTTAGCATCCCGTGTTAAACCAATGGAACCGCTCACTTTTTTTGGCTGGAGAGTTTATGCCCAGCAACTTCCATTTTTTTTCATCTTTTCTTTTTTGTATGATGGACTACTTGTAGAGCTAAATTAAGATGAAATGATTTTCATCGTCAAGTCTTCCAGCGTATCATCTTTAAGTTAATATTTTGGTTGAGCGCTGCCTCATATAAAAATTTTGTAAAAAAATACTTATTATCAGAATTGGGCTTTTTCTACGCCTTTTGTTGATGTTCTGACTTAATATTTTATTCATCACATTCATACCCACGGAATTTGCATTAGAGCAAAATAACATCAAAGACAATTGAGGTGGTCACCATAGTAAATATACAATAAACCAAATGAAAATAACACGACTTTCTTATCAGATTTATGTTAATTCATTTTACATATCTGAATTCAGGCTGAGTAGCAACATAGTGCAAGATGATATAACACTTAAGCTTACAACTTATTATTTATTACAAATACAAGACTTTTAAATAAACATTTCATCAGATATTGCGCGCTCACTATTTCAGGAAAGAATCACACCATAACGTGTGACGCGGACGGTCTGTGGTCGTTACCAGAAGCATACTGCCAGGTCGTGTGTAAGGGCCCGCCCTCAGTGCCAAATGGTCAGTTGCTCAGCCGGTCGTGCCGTCAAAGCAGCCTCAATGTGGGGACCAAGTGCAAGTTTAAGTGCAGCAAAGGTTATCACGTGGAACACCAGTCTGTCCGCAGGTATGAGTTACATTAATTGGGTCACATAAATCTAATGAGAAAAAAATATGCTGTTTTATGCCGGATTTTGGGACCAATTACCTAAAAAAATGGCATGTATTTAAGGTAATTCTTTGCTTGAAATCGCCATATCTGAGTCAGCAACCCCCTCCCCGAGATAAAAAAAAAAAAAAAAAATAAGAAGAAAAAAAAAAAAACACCAGCAAAAACAAAAACAACTTCCCCCCCCCAAAAAAAACCATACACACGTTCGCACGTTCATTATAGCAAACAAGTCTTAATGCTAATATGGACATGCATAGTGTTTTCATCCCCTAAACCGGTGTACTTGCAAATAATGGATTCGTGTTTAAAATAATTGGACAGGATGAAAAACAAACTGTACGAGGAAAATACAAAATAAAAGTCTCTGGTAGCTTTTATCAATGTGCTAATACACATGGTACAGCATTTTTGGTAAAAGGTGGGTCGCAGTAGAAACGGCAGTAAGACACAGTCTCTTTTTTTGGCTCAGCTGACAGACATAAAATGGGTGGTACATCTGCCCATCTGTTCTCGACTTTTGCTCCAAAACCGTCAACCAGATTCACTTGAAACCTGGTGGGTATGTATTTGGGTGGGTCAAATATTCATGCTTCAATGATTTTTATATTTTTGTGATTTTGTTTTATTTTTTGTCAAATTCTTCAAAAAAATTTTTTTCTCTCAAACCGCTATGTCAGTTGCTTCGAAATTGCATAGTGACCCCTAGATCTTAATTTTTTTTAATTTAAACAGGTGCTGCTGCAATTTTTTCATTTTCTTTTGCACGATTTTTTCGTGTGTTTAAGCTATTTGAGGTCCTCTCCAAAACTGTCGCTCAGATTCTTCTGAAACTTATTGGAAATGTAGCCTGTAGAAAGATCAAACTTGCTGGTTCACTAGGTGATAATTTTCTGCATCTCTGAATTTTAATGAAATTTTCAATTTGGGTACTTGTTGCATAGTACATATATTCCCATGGATTACAATGCAAGCCAATGGGGATTACAATAGTAAGTCACGTTTTTGACTTCTTCTCCAAAACCGTCAAGCAGATTGACTTCAAATTTGGGGCGGATGTACCTTGGGCAGGTCTTACCAATTTGGCTCAAATGGGCATGCTCCAACGCTTTTTGCAATTTTTATGATTTTTTTTCTTCATTTTTTGGCACAATAAAATAAAAAGTTCTTCTCCAACACCGCTTTGCTAATTGTTTTGAGAGTGCTTAGAGGCACTCCAAGGGACTCTAGACATTAATATATTCAACAGGTGGCATTATGATATTTTTTTACTTAAAAGATTTATGTTTTTTTCCCCTTTTCTTGACATTTGTTTTCAAACCGATAGTTGCATCGTCTTCATACTTATTGGAGATATACATGACTTGATCTCAGGGTTGTGTGTTATAACCGATTTTGTCTGCCATATACATGAGAGAACTGGGAACTGAACTGTTAGAGAGCAGTAAAGGAGTAACAATAGGAGGAGAAAAGATACCAGGGTTGTTCTTCGCTGATGACATTGTGTTAATGGCAGATGCAGGTAGAAAAGTGGAGATTAGAGTTTCGTGAGAAGAAAAGTCAGGTCATGGTCTTGGGGCAGAAGAGAAAACAGGAGGAGAAATGGATGGTAGAGACGTTTAGGATACCAGAGGGTCAAGAGAAAGTCATTAGAATTGGAGAGGGTGAGGAGTACGAATATTTAGGGGTGAACATTAAGGTCACATGACAGGGAATGTTTAAGTACCATGTTGAGAAAATCAGACAGAAGGTGAATAGAGCGAAAGGTATGATAAAGATCACGGCAGGGAACAGCCTCAATAGATCATTCACAGGAAGGGTGCTGTGGGAACATGTAGCCATACCTGGGATGTTATATGGGTTAGATGTGATAGCCATTAGTGAAAAGGATATTGAATGGATGGAAAGGCACAGAGGGAGATGGGGAAATGGGTGCTTGGGACACCACCGTGTGTAGCAACAGAGGCCGTGTTGGGAGAGTTGGGATGGTTACCAATAAGAGATAGAATAGCTGAGGCTAGGTTAGGCTATTGGGATATTTGCAACAGGTGAATGAAGAAAGATGGTGTAGGAAGGTGTACATGGAGGCTGTTAGTGAAAAGACAAAATGGGTTCAAGAAATAGACAAGTTAGCTGAGAAATAAGAGTTGAAAGGGCCAGATGAGATTGAAGTGGCGTGGAAATCGTACATAGGAAAGGTGATTCAAGAGAAACATGTGGAGCAGTGGAAAAGAGATGTTGAGGAGAAGAGCACACTGAAAGCATATAGAGCTGTAGACAAGCCAGTGAAGACTAAACGTTGGGATGGTAGCAAGGGTTTTAGACTGTTATTTCAGGGCAGAGCAGGAGTGATCAATCTGGAGAAGAGGAAACAGAAGTGGACGAATGGGAGTGATGGGAAGTGTAGGGTGTGTAGGGAGGATGTGGATGAGACCATTGATCATATGATGACATGCTGTACAGGTTATAGAGCACTTAGAAACCAGCTGTTTGTACAATGGAGAACAAGAGATGGGCAGTGTAAAAGCTTAGAGCAAGTAAGGGACATGGCAGAGAATGATAGGTTAGCATGGATACTAGGATTGAAGGGCGATTTTCCAGGAAGTAGAGTTGGTTTAAAGTCAGTGAAAGGCTTCTTAGTGCAGTGCTGGGAGAGTAGGAATAATATCTTAGGATTAGTCACTGAAGAGAATAGAGGGCAAACTTAGCAAGGGAAGGGAGAAGGTAGCTCTTATTAGGGCTCCCATGACCCTGCCAGGTGGCATCATCAGCAGGGGCTGTGGGCATGCCAAGCGCAAAGTTACAACAGTGGGATAGGGCTGAGTTTTTTTTTGTACCAAAGGCCACCTGACTAGCTACTAAGCTAGTCAGGACCGCGGCAGAGAAGCCGAGTGTCACAGAATATATATGATCTCTGCCAAGTTGTTCTCCACATGGTGGTGCTGTCATTTTCTGAAGTTCAGAAAATTATCAAAATTCGGCAAAATCGGTGAGGGGACATGTTCATACAAGCAACAGTGACCATGTCTCTTACACAAAGGTGACCTTGATATCATTCTGAAGTTCACAGGACTGCTACAGTCTGTGTATGTGAAGTCAGCCGAGCGCAGAACTGTCACAGTCCTCTTGTTTTATTATGTATCTTGTTCAGCAAAAAAGGTCCATTTGCATAAAACACCCGTTAAATTGGAAAAATGTTCTAAATTTGGAAGTAACTCGTGTGTTATTGCTGACAGTCAGGATAATAGGTTTTATAGGCCCCAAGCACACAGTCAAGAGTCATGATAAAACAATCACACATTTGGTGGTGATCTTCCCTTGGTTGGATTTCATATAACTTACTAATTGGAGTGTGCCAAGTGTTGAAAAATAATGATCAAAATTATTTGGTTCACACGTTCAAGGGAGCTTGATATTGATAAAGACGTAATTGCCGGCACGACAACACCATTACTCAAAGGTGTTCAACAGGTGACTGTCGCACGTAATTCTTTAATTGTATACACAACGGTGACAAATACGTACCAGATATTATCTTGAGATTTTGAGTCAATTTATTATCTGAACTAAACAACCCGCCAATGCTTCATCAGAGAAGCAGGTGATACCAGACAATATTAAAAAAAACCTCAACGCATCATATGTTCTAATCTTACGCCACACTGATAAGGAAATAAAGCTAATGCGCTCAGAGCATGCATAGGCATAGGATGAGGTGATAGATGAATACAGTACCGGTATAACATTTAATTCATCTTCACCATCCCTTGATATGTTGACATGTTTGAGGCAAGGTCTGTACTATAGTGTGCTTCATATATTGTTTTTCATCGAAATTTGAGCAACATGTCTGAATGCTAATATGAAATTGCATAGTATACATTAACCTAATGATGGTTTCATCGGTGTCGTTTTCTTTTCATAGTTGATCCATGAAGTTGTCAGAGCAATGTATTCTTGCTTTATTATCTGTATCCAACCATTAAAGCGTCACAGTTTTACACTCCTGTGCCACGTGACATCTATTCTTTTACTTGTCTTAGGCGCGTGTCTCGTCGTGAGTGTGCAGACGATGGAAAATGGCAAGGACCCAAATGTGACAAAGTTGAGTGTCCATCATTAAATCCCATATACACAGGCCTTTATGCTTGCTCCAATGGGCTAAATGCTGGGAGTCGGTGTACAGTCAAGTGCCCAGGAGCAAGTGGGGTATGTATATTAAGCATTGCCAATTTGTCACTTTTGTGAAAAAGTTTACAAGCTTTCCCTGATCTGTCCACCATTCCACTGGAGTCACTTTTAATTATAGAAAAAAGTTCAGTTGCACAAGCTGGCTGTACTGTTTCCCAATTAAAACACAAAGGCGAGCAAACAACCCTTTATATCCAAGTAGTTCTTGATTCAAGGACCAAATATTTTATTAGTGACATAGATCAAATGGCAAACGCTTTGACTTAAGGATTAGGTCAATTTCTTTTGTCTTTAGTGACACTCAGTCTGCTTTTCAAACTTTACGTTTTTTCAGAGTTAATATTTTGCATACTAGCTCCTCGAAGTACATTACCACACACCCCCAAATTTTGTTGGTTGCGAAGCGTTTTTCTTGTACAGTTAAAAAAAGGCATGCATAATTACTTTTTCGCGGCAACTGTATACCTGGTTGTTTTAGTTATCATAATCTCGCCTGGCGAGATACGGGCAGCTGCCTGTGCGGGAGGTGGTAAATTTGCTGGTGTTTTTAAAAACAAAGGATACTTAGTAGAGGCAGATGGAAATTTATTCTTGTAACCAATTTATAAAGCAGTAAATGAACATGACTTTGGTCTTTGTAAACTTATATTTCTCTAAAAGACACTAACTTTGTGAAAGAGGGGTATCTCGGCCTGTCTTTGGCAGTAATATGCCTTGTGTCCTCCGTGATTGACAGCGTGGACCCCGCGCTTTGTGGTGGGAAACTAATATGCAAGTCTCGTATTGACTTGTGCTGCCATCTGATGACCGGAAAACTGTAACCGAAATAGAGATACAGTATAGAAGTATTTTGTGGTACGCAGTTTTGCGGATTCTGCCGAAAGAACATAAACACTAAAGTGAATTCATTCCCAATAATTCAATATTTGGAACGCTCAGACTATGTGTTTGGAAGCATTCTCAACCCTCAACAGACACTTAGGAATGTTGTCGACAAATTGCCTATATGTTCACATATTTAATTTAAAAAAAAGGACGACATTTGCCACCCTTCACAGTTTCTACTACCTTTGGTGGGAAAAAGTTACACTAGGATACATCGGCCTTAGGTCTCTAAGGGTTATTGCATACCATATTATTTGGTTTGTTTTGACCTGTCATCTTTCGACAAAAAGCTTGCAATCACCATTACAATGGGACGTGTGGATGATGGTACTGTTCCCGCTAAAGTAATCAGTACCATATTTATGTTTGGAACAAAAGTCATGATTGCTAGCCTTTTGTCGTCTATGCGCAGTGCACTTTATTTGAGATTGGTGACAAGGTGATTCGACAATGTTCTCAGTGTTCTGCTGAGGCCAGACATCGTTATTAAACTCGTGCAACCTCGGTGTTGTTATTGTCTGCCTTCTCATGCTTTCCTTCGGTATTTATATTTCCTGAGCAACTGGTGCTCCATATGAATTTATGAATAATGTCTGTGCGCTTGTGTGCCTTCCGTACGTGTGCACTTATCCGTTATGTACCACTGCTAAACATGGACACAGGCCTCATGACCCAAAAGAGACAGGAGACAAAAAACAGTTCTTTGAATACATCCACCTCCTAGCTAATGCTTTTAGGTGCTACATAAGTGGGTGCTTCAGAATATAACTTTGGTTTAAACATATTTTTTATTGCAACCCCCCCCCCAAAAAAAACCATTGGCCAACAGGCTCACTAGCCTATATGAAGGCCTCTTGTACATACAAAACGAGACAATGTAGAGATTTCGAACGCCAATTCACCAGAGGACTTACAGGACAACAATGTAGGGGATACGGAAGAAAGATGGTACGATGTGTGAGCATAATAGTGTATACAATTATAATGTTTGTATGGTTACCAGCTACCAAATACAAATTTAGATTTTAATTCTTCCACTAAGCTTTATGTAAATATGAACTGCTCCAAAGATTTCTTCGTTTTGATTTTTAGTAATTCCTTTCTTTTCAACGCCAAAGAGCACAGATTTCAAGTTAAAGTTACCAAAGGGTACTAATTTGGTTTGCAGCTCATTCCTCAAAGGAAGATAATATTTACATTAAAAAAAGAAGTGATAAACACTTTCGGTGTGCGCTCCACATGAACAAGATGGCGACTCCAGAACTCCAATTTTTTATATAACTTTGTGTTTGGTTATTGAACTACACCCTGGACATACATATATGGGTAAACATCTAACATGACTTTTTTTCCCGAACAGACTTCATTGAAGATCTTGTCGTACTTTATATATTTTATTGCTGTGATAATCAAACTTAGTATATCATGTCTGGATTCTCTGGCAATGTTTCCATAGGGAATTTTCTAAAGGGGTCACAAGCAGGGGAGTCCAGGGGAAAAGACTAGAATTTTACCAATGTTGCATACAAATAAACAAGACTAGTGACCCTTCACAATTGTCTCAGGGGGCATTATAGGTTTTGAAAGGGTAATATACCCTCATTCGGGGGTTAACGGAAACAATATCTTGATCAGAAGCAATACTTCACTGTATTATATTTTAGTAAATGAATGCAGTCCGACTTTTGGTTGGTTTCAGGTGACGTCAGTGTTGACGTGCCAGGCATCCGGTAACTGGGATAAAAAAATCACTGCATGCAATTTTCCGCCAGGCTCTTGTCCTGCACTTCCAGATAACAACGTCATGAAGTTTAACTGTCCCGGCCGTAATATAGGTAAGATACAGGAATTAAGTGTATTCTGATTGTCAAATTGCTGTATGAATAAATTGTTGTGACATTGTTAAATTGAAATAATTCCGTTGTGAACAGGCAATTGTAGACCGTACATGTAAGAGGCGTCATAAGTTTACATTTCATGAGCTGACATTGCATAAATTATAAATATGCTACTGAAATGTGTAATTGGGCGTTCCATGAAAGTTGCATGAACTTGAACAGCTGGCTAAGGTGTTTGCTTGTAAAAAGTATTCATGCTGGAAAACCCACCGCTGTATTCCTGTTCAAAGGAGAATCGTCTGCGTTCACCAGAGGGCGCTGGGCTGTTTTATCCACTATTTTACGAGAAGCTAGTACATGTATGATAAAATACCATATATTAATCACTTCTTTTTTCTTTCAAGCAACCATGTTCATGGATGTCCTGAATAAATGTTCTGGTAAAAAGATTATAAATGCCATTAGTCTCTTAGCCATGACCTGGCTTAAATTATTCCGACATTGTGGTGTTATGTGCAAAGCGATCGTTGAAGCAGAGAACGTGTCTGGCGTTTTGATATCACCGCCCATATGACATCACAGTTTTAGGCTATGGCGTCATTGGAAACCCCACGAGAGCATCTAATTAATCCATTACCAATCATATTGGACCTATAAAATAGACACGTTTGAATAAACACTTAGTCGTGTGCTTGGCTTTTTCACACACAAGTGTTGGAAAAGCCCGGGGGATGGGCTTGGGTGGGAGGGTACTTGAACTGGCGAAGGATAAGTAGGTGCCCTGGAAGGCTTGAACCCTATATTTTACATGCAATTTTTTGCCAAACATAGGGGCGAAATTTCTACATTTCGAAAACATAGGGGCTCAAAATGCTACATTTTCATTTTAAAAATAATGCTTTTCACACATACAGTGCCAAAAGGTAGAACTTGTCATTTGCAAAGTTTTGCAAGAAAAAAATATTAAATTTTTCTCCCATTTTAGAAAAAAAGGGTGAGTGTGTCAGTTTTCATACCTTGGTGCATCAAACAGGGGGTCAAAATTCAACACGGGGTGGAAAATTGGGGGCCATTCCCGCAGCGCCTATATACATACCTCCACAATTGGAGTCACGCCCCCCCCCCCCCCGTGGAAAAGTCCTACCCGCAGGTGGTTTTGTCAAAAATTCGCGGGGCAAATAGAATGTAATCGTAATATGGAGGCAATGTTGGTACAGAGTTGGTTGAAGACGGGCTGTATTTTGAATCATGCCTTTAAATATGGGCCTGGATATATACCTCCATCGCTGTTAGGGTTGCGGCAGGCCAGTTTGGCACCCGCTCTGATGCGTCAGCTTTGACCATGGAACTCCGTATCGCCACAGAATATAGTAGCTCCCTGCTTTGTGCAGTACTGTGTTGATTTCTTGATACTGTGGGAAACAGTTCACATGTTGGTCCCATTACAATAATCTCGCTGTATATTTATTAAAGCACTGATACATTTGTGCACGCATATTTTGATCCTTTCGGATACACGCCTACACTACTTCATGTTTAAAGTATCTGTCAAGAGAACACGTGTTATTTGCGCACGAGCCAGTCTCACACCAGTCAAGAAACACGATTGAGATTTGTAAAATAAATCTGAATTCTATGAACATTCTTCCGTGGTTAAATCTGAAACAACTTCACACAGATTGCAGATTGTAAGAAGTTAGTAATTTGTATTGACAGAGATAAGTCAATCGTGACTCATCAATCATACAAAAAAGTGTACAAGAATAAAATATGTCATACAAAACCTACCAGTCATATGCCCAACGACAGTAGCACATTGAAAGCAATTTGGTATGCAATACACGAGACACAAAGGTTCACTACACAGATAAGTGAGCTATGGTACCAGAATGGAGTTATATTGCTATATATATACATAACTAAGTGGGGGTAATGCTTTACTACACAATCTTGGACAAACTGTTAAGACTACTGAAAAACAAGTAATGAGAAAACTAAACAGAACCTTGTGTACACGCAGTTAAATGCAGTCACATGTAAGGTTACAAAGGCATTAAAATACACAAAAATAGTCACGAACCAGTTTGGGTCACAAACGTACTTACAAGCACACTAATGGTAAAAGACTGGCAAGTCATTCCCAGGAGTTAAATAATGTAAAACTTGAACCTGTTAATAACTTCAGCCAAATAGACACCAGATTCTTTGACTTCCAACAATCAATTTATGACCACAAACATTGGAGGATGCGGGGGGGGGGGGATAAATTGCATGTGGCACCACTTCCTGTTGAATTAAAATACATGTGACTTCATTTCCGGTGGACAGGCAGTGGATAATTAGTGAGGCTGATATGTTTACTCACCAGGTGGTTCTACTTGTAAGAAGCTAGATACCAAGCCTGAGTTACCAGTGGCGCCATCTGCAACACGCATCCTCCATTGCCAGAAATGGCTTAAACTTAAGGTTCATGTGATGATGAGCCTCAACAATATGCATATGTCAGATTATTACACATGAAGGCCATGCACTCAAGCACCTGTGTGGATAACTAGCTAAGTATGTGAATTCAATTAGACGGAACTGTGCATCATTTTTGCCCCATATAAATTTCGATTGACGGAACTGCACATCAATTTGTACCACATACGGCACCATGTTCAGCGTAGTCCAACTGGACGGAATTTTGTGCATCAAAGGGCACAAAATTAGAAGTGTAATTTGACTAGCCTGAATTCCATGCAGAATAACACTGGGAATAGCGAGATCATGGACTATCCCACACAGCTATTTTGGGAAGCATTTATGTAAAAATTTCCAGAATTTTGACTTTACTCGGCTTCTTGGAATTTACTTGGCAAAATAGAAGAAAATATACTCAGGGTATCAAGATGAACAAATCTCCGTATGTGGCTTCCAGCAGCTGAAAAGAGAGCAAGTCAGTGTTAAGGACCGAATACTATATGCTATATTAACACAGGAGCATACAGGAACATACAGGAACAATATATCAAAGTAGGTATATCTGATGAGGAAGAGCTGCCATAGTATAGGAGCTCTAAAAATTACTCGTTAAGCTCAGGGGGTTTCTTTACTAGACGTAAACAGCCGACATATGATACATGCCATGGATGAAGATCCGTACTTTATTTGCCAGGAATTCTATATTGGTACTATTGATGCTACTGTACATCCCAAATCCCTCCATTACGACATCGGGCATTTGGCAGCCCAAGTTTTAAAACGCCACAAAGGCTGTTAAAGGCAGCTATTCTTCACACAGTTTGCGACTTGGTGTTATCCTCCCAAATACCATGGTAGGGTATGATAGTTGTAAGTGTGTTTGAATAGTGATTTATGCATAGATCGAACAGCCGACCCTTTTTTAACCATACCCATTGGCTTTGTGAATTTGTTTTTTGGTCCCCAGCACCAAAGGCTCACTTCACCAAGAAAACAAGGACTGCTAACAATCCTCAATTCCTCACCGGGTCAAAGCTGGACACCAGGGACCTGTTAAAGGTCACAATGAAGATTGGTCGAATTTCTAAGTTTCCAAAAAGCAAAGTACGGAAAGCTTTCTTTAACAATAACTTAAATCAACATCTTAGCAGAGCATGCGCAAGGAGGTTTCTCCTGCATGTGGGCCACAGGTAACATGAAACAGCTTTCTTTATGTAACAATAAATACATGTACGTACTTTGGTCAAATTCAAAAGTCAAACAAACTCATCAGGGTGATAACCAAGTCCGCATCGTTTATTGTCAATAGAAGTTGTATATTTTGGGATGAAATTAATAAAACAAGTCCACAAAATAGAGTGTTTTGATGGTGGTTAGCAAGACAACATATTGAGATGAAGGGCAAAGGTCATGAAAATAGAAAACGGTAGTGTTTCGTGACAAATACAGCAGGCATAGTCGCTTTACATTAAATTACATTTGGTCGCAACACTCTTCGTCACTGCATGTAAGTGAATGAAGACATTCTTTGGTGGAAAGTGTGCTCCGGCTATCACTGAACATAATACCATTATTTTCGTTGTGTCCAAATTATTGAACTGTATACTTAATGGGCATCTAGCAAAAAATGGACAACTTTATATGGAAATGCAGGACGTCATCAATATTTGGCAACATCTCCAGCAAATCTTTGGTTCCTGTCTGACAACATAATCCCTTCATAATTCTCATGTCGCGACTTATGAAAATTGGTTGCAAATAGTTCATTATTCAGTGGCAGAAGCTTCCTAAGAGTCTTTCATCGTACAGTAAAAACCTCCCTGTACCGAACACCCTTCATACCGGAAAAAGTGTTCGGTAAAGGGAGGTTTGCTTACATTGGAAGTATATATTTGGGACCGAGAAATGGTGTTCAGTATAGAGGGGTGTTCGGTATACGGAGGTGTTCGGTTAGAGAGGTTTTACTGTATTAATAGTGCTGTTGAATCTTTTTGTTTACATATTCAGCTTAGCATATTATATTTAAAGTGTGTGTGTCAACACACACTTTCCTGTTCTTTCTTTCTTTCTTTCTTTCTTTCTTTCTTTCTTTCTTTCTTTCTTTCTTTCTTTAAAGTGTGTGTGTCAACGCACACTTTTCTGTTTTTCTAGGAATTCTTTCTTTCTTTCTTTCTTTCTTTCTTTCTTTCTTTCTTTCTTTCTTTCTTTCTTTCTTTCTGTCTTTCTTTCTTTCTTTCTTTCTTTCTTTCTTTCTTTCTTTCTTTCTTCTTTCTTTCTTTCTTTACCGGCAAATTTGTCCGACATTTCATTTGAAAAGTATTACACGTAGAAACTCCAAACTTTGCACAATTATACTTCTATGGATAAAGTCTGGCCTTTTTATAATGAGAGGTCATGCTTTTGAAAATTATGCAAATGAGAGCTAATTAAAGTTTTAAATCTTCAATATCTTGTATACTATAGTAGATGTGGTCCCGAGTGTATGGGAGTTCAATCATTGCAAGGTAAAGGTCATCTCAAATGTCAAGGTCATGTCAAGGTCAAAGGTCATGTCAAGGTCAAAGGTCAATTTTAAGCCAAAATCTCATTTTTGAGGTCAAGGTTCACTTCAGGTAGAGGTCATCTCAAGGTTAAAGGTCATTTCAAGGTCAAAGGCCACTTTCCTTGGTGGCCTTCTTCTAGCCATAACTTGGTCAATTTTTATCTAATTTTAATCATGTTGGGCTCATATTATAGCTATTGTAACCCTGCATATCTTAAAATTTATGTGTGACCTCTAATGGTCAAAGGTCAAGGTCATTTGAACCTTTGAAAGTTTCATCCAGTCACAACTTGGCTATTTTCCATCCAATTCTAATCATGTTAGACTCAAATTGTAGGTATTGCAACACTGCACATTTTTATATGAACACGTGACCTCGAAAGGGCAAAGGTCAAGGTCATTTGGCGCTTTGAAAGTTTCATCTTGCCATAACTTGGTAAACTTTCATCCGATTTGGTTCATGTTCATGTCAGTTTAACTTCTACTAGGGGGTTCCTGACCATTGCGCATGTAATGAATCTAAAACAAAAGTTGTAGCAATTTGAATTATGCTAAATAGCACCATTAGAAATTTTAAATCTTAAATAACTTCAAAGCTGTAATAGATAGAGATGCCATTCCAACTTCTACTCCTGTGTTATGGCATAGTTGTACATTGCCACACCAATATCATTTGAAGACACACACACTGATTTGCTATGCAGCAAATCATTTCTTTCTTTCTTTCTTTCTTTCTTTCTTTCTTCTTTCTTTCTTTCTTTCTTTCTTTCTTTCTTTCTTTCTTTCTTTCTTTCTTTCTTTCTTTCTTTACCGGCAAATTTGTCCGACATTTCATTTGAAAAGGATTACAGGTAGAAACTCCAAACTTTGCACAATTATACTTCTATGGATAAAGTCTGGCCTTTTTATAGTGAGAGGTCATGCTTTTGAAAATTATGCAAATGAGGGCTGATTAAAGTTTTAAATCTTCAATATCTTATATACTATAGTAGATGTGGTCCCGAGTGTATAGGAGTTCGATCATAGCAAAGTAAAGGTCATCTCAAATGTCAAGGTCATGTCAAGGTCAAAGGTCATGTCAAGGTCAAAGGTCAATTTTAAGCCAAAATCTCATTTTTGAGGTCAAGGTTCACTTCAGGTAGAGGTCATCTCAAGGTCAAAGGTCATTTCAAGGTCAAAGGCCACTTTCCTTGGTGGCCTTCTTCTAGCCATAACTTGGTCAATTTTTATCTTATTTTGATCATGTTGGGCTCAAATTGTAGCTATTGTAACCCTGCATATTTTAAAATTTATGTGTGACCTCTAAAGGTCAAAGGTCAAGGTCATTTGAACCTTTGAAAGTTTCATCCAGTCACAACTTGGCTATTTTCCATCCAATTCTAATCATGTTAGTCTCAATATGTAGGTATTGCAACATTGCACATTTTTATAAGAACACGTGACCTTGAAAGGGCAAAGATCAAGGTCATTTGGCCCTTTAAAAGTTTCATCTTGCCATAACTTGGTAAATTTTCATCCGATTTGGTTCATGTTCATGTCAGTTTAACTTCTACTAGGGGGTTCCTGGCCATTGCGCATGTAATGAATCTAAAACCAAAGATGTAGCAATTTGAATTGTGCTAAATAGCACCATGAGAAATTTTAAATCTTGAATAACTTCAAAGCTGTAATAGATAGAGATGCCATTCCAACTTCTACTCCTGTGTTATGGAATAGTTGTACATTGCCATACCAATATGCTTTGAAGACACACACACTGATTTGCTATGCAGCAAATCATCTTTTCTAGTTCTTTCTTTCTTTCTTTCTTTCTTTCTTTCTTTCTTTCTTTCTTTCTTTCTTTCTTTCTTTCTTTCTTTCTTTCTTTCTTTCTTTCTTTCTTTCTTTCTTTCTTTCTTTCTTTCTTTCTTTCTTTCTTTCTTTCTTTCTTTCTTTCTTTCTTTCTTTCTTTCTTTCTTTCTTTCTTTCTTTCTTTCTTTCTTTCTTTCTTTCTTTCTTTACCAACAAAGTTGTCCGACAGTTTTCTCGAACACTATTATACATAGAAACTCCAAACTTGGCCTGATTGTACCTCCATACAAGGAGTTTGACCGATTTATACAGAGGAATGAAGATGTTTAAAATTATGCAAATTAGGGACATTTGAAATTTTAAATCTTGAATATCTTCAAAAGTATAACGGATAGAGATGTCATTCTCACTTCTACTAGGGGGTTATTGACCTTTGCGCATCTAATGAATTTAAAACCAAAGTTGTGACAATTTAAATTATGCTTTACATAACTTTACATAACTTTATTGCATTTTATGCCCAAATGGGCTTACAGCATTATATACAAAATACAGTTTAAAATATACTCACATATAATAGAGAAGACTAAAATATTGACAAGCGACTGCTATTCAGTAGAATTTCTGTGTACAAAAAGTCTATATACATATTTACAGATGGGCACTACCACATCGACCTCAGGAGAGAACACGTAGTTCATGTTTAATGATTCAAGCGCCAAGGAGGATATGAGATCCCTTCTCAACTCCTCGTACGCCGGGCATTGAATTAGGAAGTGATCCTCGTCCTCAATACTATTTCTTGTGCATCGAGTACAGATTCTATTGACTAAACTTTCATTTTGATATCTGCCTCGTTCGATACGTAAACAATGATTACTAAAATGTAACTTTGACATAGCATTCCGAAATTTGAATTGTTTTACGGCCGATAAATAACTTTCCATCTTATATTCATTTTAAAAATTGCGATATGTACGTAATTTTGTGGAGAAGTTTGAGGACTCGTCATCTGAAAAGAGGGAAGAATAAAAAACCTGACAATATTGGTCACGCAAACGGGTTTGCAAATGGTCGAGAAATCTAGACTTATCTACAAAGAGTCGTTTATTCAGCCAGACGTTTCCAAATCCATTGTATTCTAATATTTTTCTCACTGCAGACACCCAAACAGTTTCTCCTTTCAGGTCTAAATTTACAACATCACTCAAAGACCGCTTCAGAATGTGTTCATCTGGAAGCTCTATTAGGCGTAACCAATATTTTACAATTTTCATCTTTATATCTATCTGGATTGGGTACCTTCCCAGTTCTACAAGAGAGGCTTTATTATGACATTTGCTAGTAACTCCTAGGGTGAACTTACAAAAATCGCCATGAACTTTTTCAGCATTGTTAATATTGAGAATATTTTGTGTGTGGGGGTCGGAAAATTGTTTCCCTTTTTTTGAATTGCGGCTGGTTGCAACGGGCCAAACTTCGGATCCAAATAAAAGGATTGGTTTTACATAAATGTCAAATAAATCAAGGGCCACTTTCGGAGAAATAGCATTATCTTTGTCAGCAATAATCCCCCTTTTCAGAAGAAAACATGACTTTTTAGCTTTTTCACAAAGCTTTTGTTCTGCAAGTGAAAAGACTCCACTTGCTTTGATCGTTATAACTAAATATTCAACATCTCTTACCATTTTTAAACTATTGCCACCATAAGTAAATTTATACTGGTCCTCAAGGGACTTTCCTTGTCTATTAAAAACAATGACAGATGATTTGCAAGTATTCACTTCAAGACCCCATGTATAACTGTACAGAGACAGTTTCTGAAGCAAAACACTGCAAATGACCAGCAGAATGCTAGTCAGCAGCATTTGAAATTTTAAAACTTGAATATCTTCAAAACTATTGAAGATATAGATGTCATTTTAACTTTTACTAGGGGGTTGTTGACCATTACGCATGTAATGAATCTAAAACAAAAGTTGTAGCAATTTAAATTATGCTAATTAGCATTATTAGAAATTTTCAATCTTGAATATCTTTAACACTATGATAGATAGAGATGTCATTCCAACCTCTCGTAGGGGGTTATTGACCATTGCGTACCTAATGAATTGCAAATAAAAGTTGTAGCAATTTAAATTATGCTAAAATTTTAGAAATTTTAAATCTGAAATAACTTCAAAGCAATAAAAGATAGAGACGCCATTCCAACTTCTACCCCTGTGTTATGGAATAGTTGTACATTGCCATACCCATATGCTTTGAAGACACACACACAGATTTGCTATGCAGCAAACCATCTTTCCTAGTTTGTGACTGCATTCTTGATACTATGGGCAGGCGATACCACCAAGTCACCGAGTTAAGTTTGTCACTGCTAACATTTTATATTATGTTAGCATTATTTGGCACTCACTATGTTGGGTACTTATGTATTGAAATGCAATGTACATGTGCTTGCAGATAGTACAGTATGGCAAGGAAACTTGATATGCCACTCTATACCAAGTGGAACATAGAATTACGCAGGTTATCCGATGTAAAACTGAATCTGCATTAACTGAATCCAATATCTTGTTCAGAATGATGATGCTACCGAGTCACTTACTTAAGTTTGTCACTATTAAAATTTCACGTTAAATTATTATTATTTGGCACTAAAATAGGGGCTCACGTATTGAAATACAATATACATAACTTGCATTTGCGGATAGTACAGTATGGCAACAAAACTTGCCATGTTACTCTGTACCAAATGGAGCATAGAACCGGACAGGTACTTCGATATGAAAGTTTATCTTCATCAGCTGAATCCCATGTCTTCTTCAGAATGATGATGCTAACGAGTCACTTAATTCTGTTTGTCACGATTGACATTTCTTGTTAAATTAGTAGCATTTGGCACCAAGGTACGCGCTCATGTGTTGAAATACAATATACATGTGCTTGCGGATAGTACAGTGTAGAAAGAATGCTTGCCATTGAACTCAATGTTAAGTGGAACATAGAATTGCGAAGGAACTCCGATGTGACCTAAATCTGCATCACCTGTTCACAGTGATAGTGTCTTTTTATTGGCCAAGCTAGGTTTCACAGCATTCCCATTATTTGAGCGATATCATAGCATATGACACTGTTTGAAAAGGATTTTATAAAGTGAAACTGGAGACTGACGGCATCTATTTCGGTTGTGGTGAAAATTTTTATACTTTAATGCCTTGCGTTTCTGAGAACTGATATCAAGAAATTTGATTGAGGTGCTTTGTGTCACGACTTAGCCTTACAGTCGTTCCCACAATCTTTATATGCTATTTGTGTTCTGTCTCATACTTCACCGAAACGCATTGTTTATGACGCCAAAGGAAAAGTGATTCTCACCGACTTTCTGTTTAATATTCGAGAAGCTGCGGAACTTAAATCACAGCGCAAGATGTGCCTCAGCACAAAAAGAACAGTAGGGACCGCAAAATAAATCACTACAGTAACTAAAATGCAGACAGGGCATGGAGGGCAAGTTAAATCAAACCATTCGTTTTAGAAAAGGACGTATTTACGTCTATAATTCAGCTCTTAGTGTGAAGAATCACAAAATGCGATTATCATTTAAATGCCACTTTTGTATACAGTATGGATAATAAATTAGGCAAATACGTTCTTGGTATATATATATATATATATATATATATATATATATATATATATATATATATATATATATATATAGTGTAGCTAAGTCTGTATTGTAAATCTGCAGGGAAATGGGTCGATGTGAATGTGATCGTGAAATATAAGCGCCACACTGACATTTCCATTTAGGTTGAACGATTTTCATTTGATGAAAACCACTGTAAAGCAAATAAGCAATTAATCCCAAAACATTGAAAATATTCTTCTCCGTATCTCTGATAATTTTCACATTTATGTGTCGAGAAATGTGACAATGTTTTCAAAGTACCCCAATTTCATAAAGATAAGCTTTTTGCAGGGTATTGAAATAAACAACTTTTCAATCGTCTGCCAATTTGATCAACAGAGGCTTATACGTCACTTAGTATAATTGTGTTTAATTCGAAAGGAAATTGCAATAATGAGTTACACTGGTCTTATTTGAGCTTTTGTTGCACGTAGTGTCTGTTTATTTTTAACACAAAAAGAGAAGAAACCACCGAAGGAGGGTGCTAAAAAGAGACAATAATGAAGGATCATTTAACTGTTTTTGTGTTTTCTCCTAAGAGATATAGATTGAGTTAGGATGGGCACTTCCATATACTATATGCAGATGGTTCTCGTGTACAACCCGTTATTGATAATTTCGCGAATATTGTTTAAATGGCTTGGCAGTTGCCGAAAGTGCTGGGATGGCCCTCGTATGTGTCGGAATATTTTACACACGACGTCACACTATATGTTTGCATGTTTTATAGTCTGTTCAACAATCCACGCATATGCATGCCATTGTCTGCCCAAGTATACATCTCGGAATATTTTGGTCACTGGCCTACAATATTTAATATTATCTATTTAAAACTTGTGGTATACATAATCCTTGCGCTTTTCCTTGTCACAATACCTATATATTTGTACACTGTAACGGATATTTAATTTATGTTCTTGTCCTTCATTTACCCTTGTGGGCTCATAGTTCCACACAGACATGTACACGCACACGCACACACACATGTACGGACACGAACGCACCTACACATGAGCATGCGCTTGAATAATGTAATATGAAACATATACTTTTGAACATATATATATTATAATATATATATATATATATATATATATATATATATATATATATATATATATATATATATATATATATATATATATATATATTTCACATTGTAATATGTATAGAAAACTTCTTTAATTTCTCCCTTGTCATCTAGTAACGTGTTTGCATGCTACCTTGGTCCTTGTGTCAAATAGCATGAGGCATAATGAAAAATCACTTTCTTCTGTCGTTCGGAGGCTGATGGATGCCCAGGCGTACGGTTACCGCGACTGCTTTCATTACAATCGTGATAAGCGGCTGAGTCGTGATAATGGAGATTTGCTGAATAGGCAATCGCCACAGCCTGCTCGTTGATTGTCCTGCAATAAGCCCTGCCACCTTTGGGAGCACTGCACATATCGACGGGCACCGTTCGGCGGGTTCTGGCCATTGAGGTTGGCCCTCAATGTTTTCTCCCATAAATCCAAAAGTAAGAAAACGCTAAAAGATTGCCCAATTTCCCCAAGGACCGATGTTGTGGTTTCAATCATGAGGTGTACATTAATGAGGCATGAGGACGAAAGTAGATGTTGAGTGATGTACTTGTTACGAGAAACTTCCATGAATCCAAACATTGCACAGAACATTTTTGTATTGCAGTGGACTGCCTACAGTAGCAGGGGTGCAGTGATCACCGTTGTCTTCATGGACGCACCATAAACACATTATAACGCATGATTTGAAAGGAAAACTTCTTACCATTGCCATGGTAACTACCAATATTTAGATGCAAGTCAGCTTTGCCAGTATGAATTGGAATCACTTAATGATCATTTTAGCGGCCATGACTTGATCAATCTTGATATAAAGGACACATCCATGTTTCAATTAAGTAGTGTAACATACTTGGTGGTTTAACTGTTATGATCCTTCCAATGCAGATCCGGAACACGAAAAGGAATAGAACTTGGCCATTTTAGTTGAGATTTTTCAGTCCTTTCATGAATAGTGCCGAGATTTAGGAAACAAAGTCAGTCATATTGTCCAGGTAAAAGTTACCCGTAAAAGTGTTTGTAGTGCTTGTGCCTTTAAGTGAATATGTCGGTTATTTGAGTGTCATTATAATGATGATTTACTTTATTTGTGGTAATTCTAATCAATAGTTTTACTTGCATATATTTGTATTCATATATTTATATGTGAATTGCGAATGTTATGCTTGTAAGTACTGTAATGCAAAACATGGATGCTATTTTGTTACTTTATTACATACGAAAATATGTGTGATGTACATGTCTTGACGCTTTCCGGAGTTTTGTACCAGTGAGTGGTTTATCTGTAGCTTTAGTGCTGGGGTGGGGGTGGGGTGTGGAGGATTGGGTGAGAAACTTCTGAAATATGACCGTTTTTGCCATTCATACATCGAAACTGCTATCAAATATTCACCTTTTATCAGGTGTTCATTCTCCTACAACAACTTGAATACAATAACACAGACGTTGTAGTTTCCCGTTTAAGAATTCATGACGACACTTAACTTTTGAAAATTCAGACCAGTTAATTTAACTTTTATTGAGCCTGAGCTGCCTGACCCCTTTAACAGTTATGTACTCGTTTTAATAATCTAAGTGGCTTTAAACCGTCACATGACACTTCCTAATTCGGTATAGGTGTCAACTATTATAACATGAAGGCCGTATCGCAAAAAATGAAATAAAATATGAAAAACGTGACACACAGATTCGCAATAAAAAAATCACACATTCGACGAACGACAAACAAGAGACAGAAAGGTGGCAGCAACGGAGAATGGCAAGCCAAGTATGCAAATATTGACAAAAAGAGATATCAATATGTATAGTACAGATATCTGTAAAAACCTGATCAAATACAGATGCTGTATTTCTGATTCAGACGTCTGTGCTTCTCATAAAGTATCTCCATTTCAGCGACACAAGCAAGAGAGCAATGGAATTGCGGAATTGTTATAGATACCTTTGTTCCGTTGACGCCGCAATTGGCCTCTTCTCTGTTGGTTTGTGGACCAAACCTGCCACACCAGCCCTAAAATCATCTGGAGGCGTAGGGAAACTGGCCACCAATTCTCTTCTTGCGCGCTGTACCATGTTCATAGCGTTAGAACCCGAACCTTCCAGGTCGAGAAGGGTTTCGAAACCCAAGGACTCGTCCATCATATCCAGATCTTCCCGCGTAGTTTTTAGCTCAGCTGAGTTGCCAGAGAGGCTGACCTTTTAGGAGGCCGAGTCGTTCGTCGTCCGTCCGTTCACAATTACAATTTCTACTTCTCCAAAACCGTCAGCCAGATTCACTTCAAACTTGGTAGCAATGTACCTTGGGTTGGTCTCTGCTAAGTTTGTTCAAATGTTCATGCTTTTTATGAATTTTTGTTTTCCATTTTGGGGAAAAATCTTAACAAATCAGTTGCTTTGGTATCACACAGGGACACGGTGGTGCAGGTGGCGGTGGTGGTGGGGGGATCCTAGTTTTTTTATTTGTTCAAAAAGTGGCGCTGCATTTTTGTTCTATATTTTAATGATTTTTTGTGCGCTATTTTCAACTTCAACTCAAGAATCGTCACTCAGATTAAGCTGAAACTTGGTGGATATGTTTCTTGTGAAAGGGTCAAACAGATGGCTCACTAAGTGGCACTACTGCGGATTCCTGACTTTTAACAATTTTTTTCAATTTGCGTACTTATCGGTAAATGCACCTTTTCGATTGACTACTATGTAAGTCCATGGGCATTCCAAAGCTAATTCACATTTTCGACTTCTTCTCCAGAACCGCCAGCAATGTAGCTTGGGTGGGTCTGTACCAGTTTGTTCGAATGGTCACGCTCCAGTAATTTTGGGATTTTTTTATGATCTTTTTCTGGTTAATTTTTTGGGGGCAAATCTTAAAAAAATCATCTTCTAAACCACTCACCCAATTGCTTTGATATTACACAGGCAAACTCCTAGGCACTCCAAGTTCATAATTTGTTCACCAAGTGGCGCTGAATTTTTCCTGTTTTTATGATTTTTTTGTGTGTTTTCGCTATTTGTGACTTTTCCAGACGAACATTCACTCGGATTATGCTGAAAGTTGTCGGATGTGTTCCTCTCGAAAGGTCCAAAGTTGTTCACTAGGCGGCACTGCTGTGGATTTCTGATTTTGAACGATTTTTTTTTTCAATTCGGGTACTTTTATGTTAAGGCACCTTCCCTATTCATCACTATGTAAGTCAATGGGCATTCTAATGCTTATTCACATTTTCGACTTTTTCTCTGAAACCGTCATCCAGATTGACTTCAAACATGGTGGCAATGTACTTTGGGTGGGTCTTTACCAACTTTGTTTAAGTGGTCACGCTTCAATGATTCTGGGATTTTGTATATTTTTGTTTGTTTGTTAATTTTTTGGGGGCAAATATTAAAAAGCTTCTCCGAAACCGCTCACCCAATTACTTTGATATCACACAGAAACACTCCTAGGGACCCCTAGTTCGTAATCTGTTCACCATGTGGCAATGAAATTTATAGCTCACCTGACTTACTAGTCAGCCTGAGCTTTCAGGGGGCTCAGTTGTCCGTCTTGGAAATTCTTTTAAATGTCATATGCACTCAGCTAAAGCTCAACAAAGATTTATTCAGTTGTAACCTTGATTTTCTTGGACAGGCTTGGATCAGCAGAGCACGGGCGGTTCACGCAGCCATCTAGGTAAAGTGTGTGTGTCAACACACACTTTTCTGTTTTTTCTTTTTCTTTCTTTCTTTCTTTCTTTCTTTCTTTCTTTCTTTCTTTCTTTCTTTCTTTCTTTCTTTCTTTCTTTCTTTCTTTCTTTCTTTCTTTCTTTCTTTCTTTCTTTCTTTCTTTCTTTCTTTCTTTCTTTCTTTCTTTCTTTCTTTCTTTCTTTCTTTCTTTCTTTCTTTCTTTCTTTCTTTCTTTCTTTCTTTCTTTCTTTCTTTCTTTCTTTACCAGTGAAATTGTCCGACACTTTTCTCTGACACTATTATACATAGAAACTCCAAACTTGGCATGCTTGTACTTCCATGCAAGGAGTTTGGCATTTTTATGCAGAGGTATGAAGATGTTTAAAAATATGCAACTTAGGGGCATTTGAAATTTTTAATCTTGAATACCTTCAAAAGTATAATAGATAGAGATGTCATTCCAACTTCTAATTGAGGGTTATTGGCCATTGCGCATCTAATGAATTTAAACCAAAAGTTGTAGCAATTTAAATAATGCTAATTAGCAGCATTTGAAACTTTAAATCTTAACATTTTCAAAACTGTAATAGATAGAGATGTCATTCTATATTGTACTAGGGGTTTACTGATCATTGCGCATGTAATGAATCTAAAACAAAAGTTGTAGCAATTTAAATTATGCTTATTAGCAGTATTCGAAATTTTCAATCCTGAATATCTTCAGAACTATAATAGATTGAGATGTCATTCCAACTTCTACTAGGGGGTTATTGACCATTGCGCACGTTATGCATTAAAAACAAAAGTTGTAACAATTTAAATTATGCTGAGTTGCGTCATTGGAAATTTTAGATCTTGAATAACTTCAAAGCTTTAGTTGATAGAGATGCCTTTCCAACTTCTACTCCTATGTTATGGACTATCTCGTGCGCAATAAGGTTCACACATACTGATTTGCTATGCAGCAAATTATCTTTTCTAGTTTTTTGTTTGTTTTGTACGAACCTGCTTGCAACACTACTCCACCTTGCCACATCAGCCCTAAAATCATTTGGAGGCATAACGGAACTGGCCACCACTACTCTTCTTGTGCGCTGTACCACGTTCATAGCATTGGAACATGAACCTTTTAGGTCCGGGAGGGTTCCCAAACCCAAGGACTCGTCCATCATGCCAGATCGTCTAGCGCAGTTTTTGTTTGTTTGTTTTGTACTAGCCTGCTTGTAACAGTACTCTAACTTTATGAAAATCTCTTTAAGATGCCACAAACTTGATGATAATCTCGGAGGAAAAAAGAATGCACTTGCAGGCCGAAAATTACACAATGAGGATAGAAAAAGTGCATAGACATCTGTCCTTTAACTGTATTTGCAGCACGTAGTTAACAAAAGAGATATTTGTCTTCTAATTCATATGTTTGAATTAGAAAAGAAAATATCTAAATTAAACAGGAAATACAAATATTTGTAGTAGAAATACTGATATCTGCATTTTTAATTCAGATAGACTAATGGCAAATACAGATATCCATATTTGTTGGTCAGACAGATATCTGTATTACAGATACAGATATCTGTATTACAGATATCGGTATGAATGAGGCCCCCTTTTGCTTTTTATCCAGTAGTTTTTAATATCAAAGAGTCTTCTTCTTGATGTCAAAAAGTACATTTTGATATCAAGAAATAGACTTTTTCATATCAAAAAGTGGACTTCTTGATATCAAGACGTCACTGTATTTCTTAATATCAAGAAATCAATTTATGACCTCAAAAAGTAGATTTTTTTTATATCAAAAGATAACTTTTTGATATCAAGAATTTATACGAAATTCCTGATATCTAAAATTCGACTTTTAGAGATCAAGAAGGTAGAAAAACATCATCTCGAGTGCGACATAGTCATGCTATCTTCCTGCTAAAATATATGAGTCTATCGTGTCGCCCATGCGAAAAATATTCCCGCATGATTCAATAAGCCTGTCATAAGCTTTGTCCGCCTCGTCATCAGCACATGCATGGTTAAACGTAACCCATTTCAGGTTGAACGCCCGTCATTTTGCAAGAAGAGATGTACATAACATTTCCAGGAAACCGTTATCATACCACTTCGACTTCATGACATCATAAACTCAAATTCTTGATATCAGGAATTCACTGACAATTCTTTATACCAAGAAGTAACTTCTTGATATAAAAAAGTGGACTTCTTGATATCAAGAATTCAATTCTCGATATCAAAAAAGCAAATTCTTGATATAAAATTTTTTAAACAATTCTTGACATCAACAGGTCCATTTTTTGATATCAAAACTCCACTTTTTGACATCAAGAAGTCAATTTCTAGATATCAAAAAGTGGTTCTACTTGATATCGAGAATTCGAATTCTTGATATAGAAAAGTAACGGTGACATCCGAAATACTTTTTAATATCAAGACGTAACTTTTTTTATATCAAAGAGCGTACTTCTTGATATTTTTTGATAACAAGAAGTACATTTTTTGATATCAAGTGACTTACTGATTTTTAAAAGTACTGGGTAAGTAGCAAAAGGGCGCTCCATAGATAGCTGTATTTAAATGCAGATATATATTTATTCCGAAAAAAATTGGCATCTCTATTTGTGAATATATATAGCTTTGGCTTGCCGTAACGGGGAGCCGGACTGTCTCTCCTAGCCAGATGAGATAACGAGTCTTTTATACCATTTCGTTGGTAGCCACGGGCACGTGGACTTTTCTTTCTCCACGTTGCATGATTGGTTTAAATTCCCCAGTGAAAACTTGTTAACGTGTAACTGACAGGTGGATGAACTGTTAGTTACTTTTGAAGCGGTATTAAGCATGACTTGTTTTAGATACCCGGCTTCTAAGTAGTCTTTTCACTTCGTGTTTCACCCCCGATATTCGTTTTTCAGCGAATCTCTTATTTTTCTTGCTATTATTAAAGCTGCATACCGTTAACTAGATCCAGACCCCTGAGATAATTCGCTGGTAACTTGACTCAACGATTTATCGTATCACGTAGAATGTATTTTAGCGTGTTTCTGTGATAATAAAGCGATTTTTTTTTAGAAATTCCAGCACTTTCCAAGGAGAGTACAGGCACAGCACAGTAACAACATACTGGAAATAATAAGAGATCATCACCACATTTGTTGAATGTTTGATGCCACCAAAAGGCTTCACGTAATTCTTCTCTTAAATACATAATACTTGCATTACAGGAAGTAAGTGTCACGTTTTCTGCCGAAATCCCAACCAGGACGTGCTGGCAAAGGCAACTCTGACAAACGGAAGGGGAATGAAGCGGGCTATTGAAATGCTGGATGCTGTGGTATGCACGGGTCTGTTTGCATGGGAGCCCAAGCCCAGTACGTTACGCTGTGTGGAGAGATGTGACACCGTAAGTAAAGTGCACATACGAGTTGTTATATTTTACTGGCACGTCCGCTCCGGATACGACCGTCAGAGAGTATACTCCATAACGCCACCAACTGGCGGCAAGTCCCAATTATCTATTGCCAGTAATATTAGCGCGAGGTTATACAGTTCTCAAACTTTTCATTCTTACAAATGCAGATTGCATGGGTTTCTACTGCAGTTTTACTGCAGTATTACAATAACTTTTCGTCAAAATTGCTGTCAGTAAAGTACCGTATTATAGCTAAAATACTTTTTTCTGAAGCTTTGTAGGGAGATGCTGTACATTTTGGCAGTAAAACACCCAGTGGAATATATTACTTCCACTAATCTTTTAACATTGACTTATGAAGTGCATTACACGTTTAACTCTGCTGTTCTCAAGCTTCATTGCAACTGTTTAGCTACATTTAACACCCGAGAGCTCTTCTGACGAGACAAACACACGTGATGTACTTTATCGTGTATTAGAACTTTGTCGATCAAAGTCATAAACTGTTTTGAGGTATACGTTTGTGTCATGACAGCACGTCATAACGGCAATAAGCAGTGAATGATACGTTTTCACGCGCCAGGGTTACTAATAACTTCGACTCTGTGCCAATTGTGTTTGCCAAAAATATCATATTGTGGATACAAAGCAAGTGAAAACACTGTATCTGTGGGACATCAGACGCAAATAAACATTCAGTATTCGGTTTCCTGTTCATTATGGAATTGATATGAAACCTGCAGGAACAGCAATGCCACACCGCCATCAGGAGACACGGGTCCCACTGCACACGTTTGCAACTGGTTCTCAAATTACGATATATGGAAAACCAAAAGAAAATGAATTGAAATTTATTTGCAATGTTACCCGTCCGCCCCTGCCCCTCTAATCCAGACCGGGCCGAGTGGCTTAATATATATATATATATATATATATATATATATATATATATATATATATATATATATATATATATATATATACTATACACGTGTAGTCCATCAATGCATAGGTATTAATATATTATCTTAAAACGCATGGTTCTGTTGAAATTTTACATTGGCGTCCTTAGTGTCCGTGACTGTGAACTGTTCAAGATACTTTGTCTTCCACGCACCATTGCATCCGGACATGTATTGCCGCATTTCACAACTTTACCCAAGGGTGCCGAAGTGTCGATGAGTTTCATCTGTGGAATGATTTTTATGAGTGAACTTCATTCTCCATGGAAAGACTGTCAGAAAAATGCAGAAATAACACATCCGTGCGGCACGATACCCCGATTAACAAGGGCTGATTGCTACCGCTCCTTCGGGATGATACAGGCTGGGTGAGCATAAGATCTATTGAGAGGTAGCACGTCAAATGGGTTGTGCTCATTTCACCATCAGCAGGCTGGTTGCCCCTCATCGGGAAACAGGGTCCATAGACGACAGGCCACATCCAGGGCATGAGGAAGTGACCACATTGGGCACAAATTAGGCAGATACAACTCCTCCGCCCGCGAGGCAGATTTCGGGCAGCAAGGCATACTGCCAGAGAAACACCCTGAAGACGCAACCCTCGCATAAGCAGTGTGCCAGTAGGCGACGTGTGCGCGAGAAACATCTGAACACCAGAAGACCTTTTAGGGCATATCAGTCAAACCCTTCTCGCCGTTACACACGCCTAGTATAGTCTCGCCAACATAACCGCTGGAACGGGCACGGTGGCGAGGAATCCAGTTCTGCGACGAATTACGCTTTTGCTTAGGAAGCGCTGACGGCCAGCAACATGTTTGGCGCATATGTGGTAAGACGTATGCCGACTGCTGCGTGCATCAAGCCAACTGATGGGGAGGTGCCAACGTCATGATTTGGGCTGGGGGTTTCCACGCGTCACAAAACTCCCCCGGTGGTGGAGGATGGCAATTTGACCGTTCAGCGCCAGCGGTGGATCGACAAAATTCATCAGCCACATCTCCTGCCCTTTCTCCAGAACCACTCGGACATTGACTTGTTCCAGCGAGACAACGTACGTCCGCACACGGCTGGTGTGACTATGGCGTTTCTGGGCGCCAAAAATGTTTGTGTTTCGCCTTGGCCTGCATTTTCCCTGGGCATGATTCCAATACGCAGTATGCATATTAATTTCCCGCCACAAAGCACGGGTTTGAAGCCTGGCGATCACGGCGGACGCGCGGGTTGCATCACTGCTCATTTCTCACAAAATTAGCATTTTTTGAGAAATTCAAGTTCACAAATGCCAAACTGGTATTCTTCAAATACTTCCCGAGCCACATATAAGAAATATTTCCATATGCCTTTAATGAGTATTCTGCATTTCAAAAATATTAGAAATATCCAAATTGTCCCCCACAGGTAACGACCTGTATCTCGCCATATCTCACCAAGTGAGACTATACAATTAGGTATGCAGTTGGAGCGGGAACTTAATACGCATATCCCCTGTTGAGCACCTGTGGGACCAACCTGGCCAGCGACATTCTAGAAGGAAGCCCTACCCGACCAGCCGACCATAACTGATCCAAACCTTCAGGTCTTGGACCAGTAACCCCTCAAGGTCGGGTCAACTGATCCACAACTTTTGATCGAGTACTGAATACTGTTGCTGTGTCTATTGGATGGTAATGTCACAGGAGCAGAGCATCCCAAATTAAGTCCCATCATAATTTTGGATAGGAAAATACTTATCAACTGTGAGTTGTAGAAAGGCACTGCCACTCTAGAAATATTTTAAATTATTTGATAACTTTGTGTATCTTTGGAGACATATTTGGCGCGGAACGGTCAATCATGGAGGTAAGGTACACAAAAGCACCGGTAAACAAAATCAAATCACATGACCCCCCATTTTCTTGGTTTTAACTTGCTGCTACCGGTGTAAACCTGAAGTAGAATGCAAAGGAAGGTGTGGTTTTATGTTTGAAATAGGAGAAATAAGCCAGCGAATGTCGCTATTTTAACATGAAAATGCATTAGGCCTAGGTTACTGGTCCAAGACCTTTAGGGAAGAATGGGACGGCATCCCACAACACAGAATACAACGTCTAACCCAAAGCATGCGCCGCAGCTGCAATGCCTGTGTAGCTGTCGGTGATGGTCACACACGCTACCATGTAAAATGTGACATTTTAAAATTAGAGGACACTGAGAAAACGTTACGCAACAGGCACTCTATGTCACGCCTCAATGTATTTTAACATTGCAGTTCCTAGTAAAATGTTGAAAATTTTTGTTTATGTGATAGGAGGGGTTATTTATGCACACATAAAAAAAGTTAAGGTATGCTGTGCGTTCTTATCGACTGTAAGTATACAAACATACATACATACATATATATATATATATATATATATATATATATATATATATATATATATATATATGTATATATATATATATGTACGTACCTATGTGCGTTTGTACATACATTATAGGCAGGCATACATACATTATAGTCATACATACGTACATACATGCATACATACAAACATACATGCGTACATCATACATACATACATACATACATACATACATACATACTATATGATTGTGTAAAACTCCAACACTGGTGCAATGGCATGCGCCATCATTTTACCTGCAGATAACCAGTGGCCACATCAGATATAATCAATGAACCTTAACTTTGAAAGTTTGCACAATTCATGTGCATAAAATACCATTGACTTGTACACAATATTTTTACTTTAAAAGTGTTGCTTTTTACATTGAGTAAATGAGTTTTGTCCATGGCATCAACCACAGGAACGGAAAGTTTGAGGCATGCTCGTTAGAAATTGTTAGGCTGGCATGGCGGCAAATTGACCTATGATATGCTTCGCAGGTGAAATACACGTGGGAAGGTTTTTTACTCAAGATAAAGCTAACCATTTAAATTGTCTAAAATAAGCTAGCATTCGTTGTTTTTGGGCAAGGACTTCGATCGGTAAAAGCAAACCAATTACAGAATAAAATGTGAGAAATGGTCAATAATCATTTTTTTGTTGGGTTCATATGAATCTGCACTTTCTTAGTTTATTGACTTTTGGTTATTTTGAAAGTTCTGTATTATTAACTGCAGCTTGCCCCATGTATATTAATACTACTTCAATACCATTTTCAGATTTTTAATGTGTACAATAACCACCTGGGTTCTTTTACATTTAACTGACTAAAAGAGCCACTTGCACTACGATATACGTCCGAGCGATGCCTTAAAATGATCATGTAGGTTGTGTTAGTGTTTACTACTGGTAAAATGCCTTTGCATGTGCAAACACAATATACCTGCCTTTATTCAACAGTTTTCGATAAAGGATGGATATTGTGACGCCATCAACAACCGACAGCACTGTGGCTGGGACGGGGGAGACTGCTGCGCATCGACTGCAGAGGGTGGAGTAGTGCAACCGTATCCACCTTCCTGTGTCGCCCCCTGTGCCTGTAAGGACCCGGATGCTCGTGAGAACACAACGAAGCAACGCGAGACCAACGCTGACATGCAAAGACAGCAACGCTCCCACAGTTCCAACCGTTCCCCAGCTGCTCGTTATTTGCAGCGACTGTTGCAAAAATGGCACATGAACCGTTGAACAGCAAAAGAATCCAAACTGCTACAAAACAGTTCTAAATTAATGCAATTAAAGAAAAGAATACATTGAAGAATTTAGTTGCAATAAGTACTTCAGATGTTTGGTCAATGACATCCTGGCCGTTTACAAGTGCATCTTAGTACCATATAACGCCACGAGGAGGCTCGCCTGAAAAAACGATAGATTCTGCCGGGCAGGCGTAGGAGGAAATTTGACAAATGTAAAGGATCCAAGATTCACCAATCTACGCCTTAATACGATACACGGCATGACTGACTTATCTGTTTTGAAGTGTTATTCATTCCAAGAATGGGATTGATTGCATATGGAGCTATAACAACCAACGATATTGATATCTTTTGAGTATACACTAGGTACATGTATAATGATTTATAACCATACTCCAGTCCCTCAGACTAAAGACTCCAATTTTGGCTGTTTGTTTTGGATATTTGTGTGATGTCGTTCAAGTCCAATATTGTAGAGAGGTTTCTTTATCACAAAATTATATGTCTAAAAGTTTGACAAGAAATTCATGTCATGGATTAAAAACGTCCGCTGGAAAAGTGTCAAGGGGACAATCGATATGTTCTAGGAACTACTCAATGGTTGGGTTGTCGATACCGCTGTCAGTGAATCAAGTTATTAATTCACAAGCAGCCACTTGTCGAAAGGGCTTCTACATCAATTACAAATATGGTAGATGTTTATGCCCTCTGTATTTTGAAGTGAAAATCCTGTAAATTATGGTAATAGTTTTAATGGTCTACGAAACATTTGCTCACAATTGAGTTTTATGTGCTCTATGTAAAAATAACCCCGAGAGAGATGTTACCTTTTAAATATGCCTCGTTCTTCCAGGCTGCAAAGTGCTTCGTATATGTGAATTTATATCTGTGTTCATACCCTATATTTATGTTTTATTTCATCTTGAAATTTAGCTGAATGCCGGCCAGTTTATATATACAGGAAATTGGCCTATAAATGAAAAGGTAAAATCATGTAACATACTGACAAGGGTTAATCTGAACAGCTACAGATCTTCCTGTGGAATTATATTATTGTAAGGTGAAAATTCTCGTACAGTGGCAAGTTTTATTTTCTATTTATATCAAGAGCTATAGCACATAGTCATGTTGAACGTTACAGGTCGACTTGCAAGAGTGGCATTATAAGATTTTATGAGATTGCTTGCAGTTTTTTCAAACGCTATTGCGTTCATAGATTATATTTATAGTTTTTGTATCTGAATAATTGATATGATGTCAAGCTGTCGTACGTCTTGGTATACAGAAGTCTCAACAATACCCACATTTGTGACCAGAGACAAGTATCCATTTCTGAAGAAAAAAAAAAGATTATTAAGGAGATAAAAACCCATGAACAATTGTTTATTTTTCAGAATATTCAGCACTGTATTGAGGTAACTGGCATGTTTAGTTTTTCACTTCAAACGACAAACAACTTTCCTGAATATTTGAAATCACATCTAAATATTTTCAAATGTGCAATTTTGATGAATTTAAAAAAATTATCTAGGACAAAATGTGATGAGCATAAAATAAACAAGATGCTGGTTATTATAACAAAGCCCTGGAATGCAGCTGTTCTTTGTTCCGCGCACGGAACATCCCAGGGAGAGTTGCTGACAGAGTCGATTTGTGCCCGGCTAACAAGTTAGACATATTCAGGCTGTTAAAATATATATTATAAAGGTATTGGTTCCGTACGTTGGCAGATATTTTTAATCGCACATGGCGATGTCATCTTAACTGGATGTAGAAACAGCATCATGGCGCATGTTTAATGATAATCCTAAGCAGATAGCGTAATTACTGCCTTTTGTTTCCATGGAAACTGTTTTAAATTGGTTTCCCGCAATGGATATTCAGGAATCTTTTATGATTGAAGTTTTCATCTATTTTATAAATACCTTTATCGTTTAACATATTTTTGTGATCTTAAATGATGATATTTAAGTGACAGTATATTTGAAGACATATCGCATTAAACTGATTCTGGTGCTGTGTATAGCCCTCCATCAAGTTCAAAAGATACAGAATAAAAGCTGCTTTAAATACATAACACGTGTTGGAGGATGTCTTATTAATATTTGTTGTTCTACTGGCTTTTGACCGGCAAGTCAGCAGTGTTTAGGAAGTCTGTTTACGTCCATCATGTATCCCTTATGTTTTGGAAAGCTGTGATTTGAATTTTTATCGCCTCGTTGGTATTCCATATTTCCGAGGTACACATCCGCCAATTTAGCAAAGGAAATTTGCAATGTTTCAGAAATCATTGAAAAACCTGGCCAATTGCTTTGACATTGCAGCTGACACCTAGATTCACATTGTTTTAATTTTACGCTGTCATTAAATTTTTTCTTTTCATGCGTTTTTTTCGTTCGATATCTTTGGTCACTGACGTCAACTTGCCAACTTACGTCCGTGCTATAGCTTACTTCTTTGACAAAGAATGCAGTTTTGTGTATACATAGCGACACCCTCCCCCCCCCCCCAAACCCCCAAACACACACCCCAAGCTTGGCGAAATAACTTAAATGATCAGGTACTTTAATCTAACTTACGATACATGATCACCAAAGTGAATGTGGTCACCTTTTTAGTGACAGAAAGCGCCCAAAGTAGTTTTTGGTGAAGTAGTCGAGACGCCAAGCTGGTAGTATGAGAATTTATAAACACACAGACACACAGACACACAGACACACACACACACACACACACACACATATACATTAGCTTACGAAATGACCTACGAGAGTCCGAATGTGACACACGAGTCTCTGGCAAAAGGGCTTAGCAGTTAGGTTGCCAACATTTACTAGGCGACGCACGAAGCCAGCCTTGGGTCCCAAGGATGTAATATATCTGTGAAAAACGTCACTTTTTCGTGTGCTGTGTTGTTTGATACGGGCTACTACGATGTTTTGGGATAGATACAAGTTATTTCTGACAATTCAAAGCGCGGCTTGCGCCGGAGAGGCACATGTGGCATGGTCATATGTGGCGTCACGTGCTAGTGTGTCTACCGCACACAGTCATTACGTTGCATGAGACGGTCAACGCATTTAACCAGCCATGTCCGATAATTATATTTCACATAATAGGAAAGGTCAGAATTAGATCTAAGCTGTGCATTCGCCCCAATACGCAACTGAATACACAAACATTTGCAGGCCTAGAGCTGTGTTTTCCCATTAGTTTGTATGTTAAAGCAACCTTCAATAAACTAGTCACTTATGTAGCTGTGCTTATATGATTTTTGTGATGTATTTAGTTATGTATCTAAATTTACTGTCTGAAATTTGGTGTTTCTATGTGCAGTAGTTTTCAAGTTATTAAGTTGCAAATTACAATGTAAAGTAATGGGAATACGCAACCCCAGCCCTCTACTGACTGCAATGCCCTCTATTAGGCAGTTCTTGAACCTTCTGTTCTTGCCCATAGCTATTATATACACATACATTTTATATTCAAAGGATGGACTAGCTATCGTGTGAAAGGTAATTTACTTCAAAGACTGGAAATCCTAGCGTTGTTGAAGGAATAATTGAGATACCATTTCAGCTCCTGACAATGGTGTATGTCATGCTTTTAGTTACTGTAATTCTGTATCCAGGTTTCTTTGATCCCCGATTGTGTTTTCTTATTCAGCAGACACCCAATTGTTCTTGACACTTTATATCCACATTGGTGTTACCTTCTATCGGCGTTTCTGCGAGGGCCGGCATCAGCTTTCAGTGTATATATAATTCGTCTTTGGGTGTCCTGGTCAGACAATCAACAGGTTTAGTTATGAAAAGAGTTTGCTGGGTCGTCAATCTTTCATCAACATAAAATAACAGGACTATCGAAATTTAACAACTGGATATCAGGCCAAGGCAGTCAAAACTTTTAACATTGACGAACATGCGCATCTTTTATCTGTAAAATATGACATTCTACATCAAAGAAGGACAGCAAGCAAATTTACGAAATAGATGATAAGCATTTTATATTAGCATCGCTGACCCAGTTTTAAAATAGCCCCCCCCCCCGCCACGCTATCATCGAAATTGATGTTTCATAGCAGAAGCCATTTGACGATATGACTTCCCTAAACAATGTTTTTTCCCTCAATGTTGTACCTCTAACACTGAGATTTTTTACACCTTGTGTGGTTTTGGTGTACTAAATGCACACCATAATTGAATAAAAGCATACTTTGGTCTTGCATCGTGTTATGCAATTTAACGTTGGAAGAATGATAATGTCTGAACTGATATAGCTTGCATGAAACATAATGTCGTTATATAGCCGTAGTAATTTCTAAGTCTTCAATGGTATTTCAGAATTTGTGCTTACCTATCTGATAATTGGAATCAAAGCACGGTGGTTTTTCCTCTGTAGGGTCACACACTTATCCTACCCTCCCCCATCCCCCGACGAATTGACAAGAACGGAAACTGAGCACTACCAAGACCGGATATTGACGAAATGAAATTGTCGCAGAACTTTTGATTTTGTCCGATAGATATGCAATATCAAAACCTCCAGCCTTTCAAATACATTAAATATTAATGTTCCTACATAACACTAGTGCAGATTTTCATGTGTCGTGAAAATTACATTTTTGTGCATGAAATATTTTACTATAATATTTTGTCGTCACGTTTTCAAAACACTGACAAATCAGCAATGAAAGCTAAGACCATCACCGATCATCGATTTTTTTCTGACGTGCTGGACATTATTTTTTATACTGATGCTTATTGCCTTCCCATTTCCACATGCGATTTCAGATAGAAATATGGAAATGTAGAGATATGGAATTCCCCATGACACAGCCATGTGGATTTTTTTCTCCCATAGAGCGTTACATCCTACGTCTTTGTCAAAAGCCTACTTGGTTTAGCGTGCTTGCAGCAGCTGTTTCGACCCCATTTTGTTCACTTTCAACATTGCGTTGCTAAGGTATGTCACTCAAGAAAGAATTTTCAGTGATTCATTTCTATCTTACGTAATCTGATTGGCTTACAAACGAAACAACAACCGATAGGAATCTCTTTTATTTCATTTCGGTCGTAAAATTGTACGACACATATGTTGGGAACGATTGTGTTTTCAGATGGGTAACTATGGGAGAATGAAACGTCTCAAATGTCTTACCTTAATGGTATTTGTACTCTGATGTTGTGAAGATTATGCATTAACTAGCTTCACATTCATTATGTTTTGGAGAAGAAAGTGGCTCCAGTACGGGAATTAGGGATGCAAGAACTGGCAAGGTTTTTCCATTTCTGTATTATACCCCATTAAACTTTTTCGACAATTAAAAGCTTAAGTGATTTTCATAGCTTTGTTTAAAGGCAGTACACTAGACCTATCTTAGTTTGTCAAAAAATACTTTTGAGCAGTTCTATAAGCCATAAAATTGTAATGGAGTCCTCAATACAGGATGCATTTATTCGTACATAGCAAAAGTTGTCGTTCCATTGAAACTGTATGGAACAATTTTTCATGGGTGGAGCTGCGGTGACAACTAGGGATGTTACCACAAATCAAATCTCAGTCAATATAAAGAAATGCTATCATATTGCGTGTCATTCTCAGTATAATAGAGAGCTCTCAGAAACAGTAGAATGTGAATACGTAACCTTAAGTGTATATTTGGCTGCCTTTGTATTAAAGTACGGTGTCCATAGGACGTTTTGGAACTTTGGCTACCAAAATAATCCATGTGGTATGCTTACACTGTGAAACGTTATTCCTTTTCTTACACGTCTGCATTGTGAACTATCAGCAATACATCACAATGCTGCAGCAATTTGCAAGAAAAGCTAAAACAAGCATGTATGAATTTGACAACTCGACTTCAGAAAGAAAGCAATTAAATTGGTTAACTCATTTAAATGTTCCATTTAGCTTTGGGTAGCAGCTGGTTTGTGGAATAGAAAAGACACTCATGTGTGGTAAATATAGGCCAAGCATGTGCTCGTTTCACTTAATCCGATAGATATCATGCTTATCAGCGGGGAAGAGTAATATCATTCAAAATTGGAGAGCGCAGGCAAAACTGGATGTAGGGGTCGTCTCCAAAATCATCCATTTTATTCTGTGCACTGTGTCCGTGGGGGTTGCTCACTTCGATATGCCACGATGGACATCAAGTAGGGATTACTGTTTCCGTCATATAAAAGCTTAACAAAAGAAATCCTGTGTTTTGTTTTATTATTAATGCCCTGATATATGTGGAGGAGTCAGTATACAGTTATATGTTTTATGTTTCGTTATTTGTGACCGCAGGCCGTAAGGTGCGAAATAATTTCAAGAACTTGTAAGCATGCTCGATATCAAATTAATCCCTGCTTAGTTTGGTCTTAAATCACTTACAGTGATGACCTCGAAATCAAGCTTTCTGATTGGTCGAAAATGGTCATATTACCATTCTCTGTGCACCACTATTTCTGTCTCCCCGTTGAGAGAGACCGGTTTCATGACTAGAGGACAGGAAAAGCAGACAATTTGAAAAAAACAAAATGGAGTCTGTTAAATTTGCACTTGTGCCTTTTCTTTTCCTTCTATTAGTACAAATATTTTCCATAGCCCCATTTAGTATGACCCAGCTGGCAATCTGATGTATTCCAGATGGGGTCAGTTTTGTTTTTCTTTTTAAAGTGGATTTTTTGCCAAGTCCTATGGCAAAAATGTATATGAATATGTGTTGTTTTGGGTCCTGGTATCCAATAATGCTTTCAACTTTTATAATAGCAGTAAAATAGAGACACAATGCACATGTGTCACTTTATAAAATGATTTGGGACTAGTCATAGGCATAAAGGCACTAAAGTAGTTGAAAATGATACTCATGTGAAACAAAACCGCATCCACACTTTCATGAGAAACAGGCCATACATCAAGTTTCTTTTGGGAAAAATACTGTATCAGTTCTAGTTATGACCCCATGTCTACAAATTCAACCCCTGTCATTACCAGAATTTAGTTTGGAATATGAAAGGAAAAGTGAAGTGTTTGTGTACCTACTGATTGTGTTAACAGTAGTGAATGTGATTATGAACATGCTGCTATATGCTACAAGGTGCCAGAGACAGACTCCTCTGCCATTATTCCTGTAGATCCATTGACTTTTGTGAGTAGCTCTCTTTGCAGGAAGGTGAAGTGCCTGATAGATTTGCCTCTTTGCATTACTTAGCTGTCTTTCATGTAGAGAATTATGTTTATGTATTTCACAGATGCTTCCTTTTTCCTACTCCTTTTGCTGTAACACTATCTTGCATGCTTGTAGGTATATTTTCCATTTCTTCTGCAAGTGGTGTTTCAACAATACCATTCAGACTGTTCAGCTTGAGGTCACTAATTTCATATTCTCATCACTCATTGTGCCCTGAGAAGTGCAGTTTGAGAGATAAATCATTGGCTGTGTATAGTAATGCTTTAAAACATTAGAGTTTCAGAATATTATAGATCAAAGTTCGCATTTCCCATGGTAAAACAATTTTATAATGCTTTGGAAGTTGTGGAAGGGATTTAGAAGGTAAGTTCTTTAATGCGCGCAAAATCTTCATCAAAAACTTACCAGAAGAAAGAAGGATTAAACTCACTTTTTTCTTAGATGCCCTAAATTCTTTTGTTAGAAATATATGCTTTAGATTTTTAACTGCTTTATTATTTTTGCTTTTTTCAGACTTGGATATTGTCACAATTGTATTAAAAACTTGTGTGTGGTTAACATCTATTGCCAGATATATTATCAATAAGACTTTTAAATCTTACAAATCTGGCCAGTGAGAACCTAGAAAAGTACAGATTCTCATGCTTTGCCAAGAATTTGGGGTCAAAGTGAAAAATGAAACATTTTCTTTTAAACTGTCTCACCGGCATTTGAATGATAACACATGTTGAGAGAAGCAAGCCATCTTTTCTTGAACAACATTCTTCCCTGATGGCAGGGCATATGTGAAGTTGACAAAGTTAATTAACTAAATAAAGATGCTTAATAGAAATGCAACATTCTGCTATGTAGAAGCATCTAGAAATGCATTTCTTAGATGTTTGTAAGATTCCTTTCTGAAATTACACTTGTGGAGACGTTTCTGTCTACATGATTGATGCAGGTCATCCCTTTCCCATGCTCACTTGTTTCTGGACTGTTCACCTGCCTTTCTAAAATTACATTCCTCTCACTTTCTCGTCAGAATGATTGATGCAAGTTATTCCTTTTTGCAAGGTCAACCGCTTCCAGGACATTCATTTCTTCCCTATAGATAGAACCTGTGGTCTCTCATGCTCCACAGCTCTCTCTGAAGCAGTCCAGCTGAGCAGAAGAAGCAGCCAGGTCTCACTAGCAGCAGCCTTTTCTCACTGCACTGATTTCGGAGCTGGTGTACAGGCATTTTAGGCTTTTGTATCTGTCCATGCTTAAACGATGTGGCAAGTTTATTTTTGGATTTGGTAGTGTAGCAAGCTCAGCTGGCCTGTTTGTATATTACAGTATGGTAATCATCACTATCAATGAAGGTTTCGGAAATACTCCAGTTTCTTATCAGAGAACATTATAGGGCATTTAAGTTTTTCCAACTAAAGACCATGGATACTTCTCAAAGGTCAGGAGAAATTCTTGCAGCATTGAAGTTGAATCCTAGGACATAAGGACCATACATGCAAGACCTGTAAGAACAAAACATTTTGCTAAACAGAGTTCAATCAGGAATTTAACATGCAGACAAGCCCACATTGTATTCAAGGGTAAATGTTGCAAAAACATTTTTAGAGCAATTGAACCAGAAAATTTGTAGAGTTGTAATCTATTGAATGATGTGCCTATGATGATGACAGAGGAAGGTGGAGAGAAATTGACGAAGCAAACACTTCTTACTTGCAAATAGCCAATATTGAATTAGACAAAGTGAGAGATTATATCCACCTGATTGGGCAGTTGTGGGGTGCCGCGCACTGAAGTTGTAATATACAGGCTTACTTCAAGAGTTAGAATAAAAAAGATATGTTGGGGAATCTGTTCAATGGTAAACGAAAATGTGAATCTGAGAATGGTGCTGCGTGCAGCGATACAGAAACTTTGCAATCTGACTTTGTCACTCCAGCAGAGATTCACAACTTGAAAGGATACCATGCCCACATAGTGAAAGAGGCTGTAGGGAACAGTTGACATGGGGTATGTAAAATGTATTGAACAAACTTGTGAAAACCTACATTTCCTTTTCATTTGGAAATGCAGCTTTATAGATTCATTGCCATTTCTGAATGTTACCCTTGATTAACTGGTTGGAGGGGTGAAAGGTTTCAACATGTGAGTCAATATTTTGAAGCAATTCAGAAAGAACTGTTGGCTAGGAAGGGGCGGGGGGGGGGGGCTCAATGCATGGAATCAATGGAACGTTTTGAAGAGATCTGTGTTGCACCCATGGATGCATTTTACAGAACACACTAGGGAAGGAATTGTGAGGACAGCTATTTACATACACAGAAAGTATACACAATGTTTGGTCTACAAACTTTAGGAGACTATTATGATCTATACCTATTGTAAGATGTCTTTTCTTTGGCTGATGTGTTTGAAAATTTCCACGCTCTGTCTTTGAGTGAATATAGTTTAGATCCAGCTCACTGTTACATGGCTCCCGGGCTGGCTTGGGATGCAGCTCTGCAGATGTCTGGAGTGCCGCTTGAGTTGCTATCAGACATACACATGTATGCATCATATGATACAGAAACATGAAAAGGTGGGGTGTCTATGGTAACCCATCATTATGCAGAAAGGAATGACGGAGAGAGTGACCTTATCTATCTTGATGCAAACAATGTATATGGGCGTTCATTCATGCAATCATTTTTGACATGTGGAATTTCGTCGGTTCCAACACTTCCAACAGATTTTGCCACCTATGTTGCCAAAGTTGGCCTTGATTGTCCATTTGAACTCCAAGAACTAGAATGATTTCGCTATGGCACCAAAAATATTAAAGTTACATGAGATATGCTTTCTCTATATTCTGCTCATCTGCTGAAAAAATTGAAAGGGCACTTGGGATGGAAACTGATACCACATCCCGGACTACAGAAATAAAACATCATATATAGTCTTGCCTTACTGCTATATCTAGGCTGGGTATGTTGTTGAAAAGGTCATTGGAGTGCTTCCTTTCAAGAAAAGTATTGGCTTAAGTCAAACAAACAAACAAACAAACAAACAAACAAACAAACAAACAAACAAACAAACAACCCCCAAACCAAAAAACCAGTCATACTTGTGAAGTGCTGCCACTGTAGACTTTGAGAAC
Source organism: Hermodice carunculata (assembly GCA_964020975.1). Lineage (NCBI taxonomy): Eukaryota > Metazoa > Annelida > Polychaeta > Eunicida > Amphinomidae > Hermodice > Hermodice carunculata. Next base: position 12,200,305 of record OZ026625.1, on the reverse strand, counting down.
GACTTCTATAACCTGACTATTGAATGAATATTGTTATTTTGTCACCACCATGGGTAATCTTTACAACTGTATCTCTCACACCCTTGTCGCAGATGAAAAAAAAAATAACTGAATAGACATATAGCAGCACAAAATTACAAGACAACATATTTGCACAAGAGCTTGGTGGAAATGAGTAAGATCACAACAGAGATCACATTGAAAAAGCCCAAAGGGATCGGGGACAGTTTTGCATATGTCTGCAGCAGTTACCAAGAAGATTATAGTGGTAGTCTGACAGACTCCATGGAGGAAATCATCATGAGTGATCTTACACTTACGACCATACATCAAAGATCCTGTGACAAATCCTGGTTCGAAGACATCTGCAAAGGAATTGTGAACAAATTATGTCAAATCTGCCCCATCACACAGGAACTCTGCCTGGACATAGAATTTAGCAACATTTTTGTGACGGACCTCTACATGATTCTCGACAAAGGCACACCGTCAGATGAAAAGTGTAACACTTCTGCTACTTGGTGAAGCCAAATTATACCTGCTGTTGAATGGCAGCTTTTGGTTCTATTTATCCATGCCAACATCGATCGTCAATCAAATATGTCTATATTTTGTGCAAGTACATCTGCTGGATTGTTAACTCAGTTTTATGAGGAGATATCAAGGGAAATATGAGAACTTGGGACAATCGTGGGTTAGTTGCAAGAAACCACTTGGTTGGGACCCAGCTTACCCAGATTAGGATCTCCATCTTTGACTAACAGTGTCAAGCATAATAAAACTAGCATATTGCAACCATGCTTGGCTTGATATATCAAGAGGTTGATTTATGTGCGTTACAGCCTTGCATGTTATATACACATGTGCAGTGTGAAGGACAAACAGGCAACTGTAGCTTCTACATTTCCCGTTGAATTAACACTCAGCAGCTTTCCTTTGCATGGGTCGGGTGCCAGGGTAACTGAAGCTAAGAGTCAAACTGAAATTGCCCATTTTGCTTCTGAAAACCATTCCGGTGCAATGACTTGAAAGCAAGCCTTGTGGTTCTGGAAAGGAGCCAGCGATGTTTGATATGACAGAGTGTGAGCACGCAGTTCCAGTACCGACTCCACTGGTTGCATGGCCATAATCGGGGGTGGGGGGTGGGGAACTGGGGAAACAAGTTCACTTGTTAATATTATGTAAATAGGGCAGGCAATTCATTTTTCTCATAAAATAATTCTCCATATGAATGGCCCTATCAAACCTGGTGTCACTTTAACTGAACTGGGGACAATATATGCATCATATCGTGTATTGCCTGCTGCAAGTCAGCACTATAGCACACACCATAATCACAATGAACAAATTTTTTAGGCAGAACATTGCTAACTGACTCTCACAAAGGACACTAGATCATTGCCATGACCTATACACATGGTGCAGATCAATACTTTGACCCCTGCAGAACAAGATAATACGACTTTGACATTTCTACAGGACATAAATTTTACATGAGTACAAAAAAGTCTCTGGTTTTTCACCTAGAGCTTCATCAGTCAGGCAATAGAGAATAAAAAACTGACAGAGATCATAACATTGGATTTGAAAATGGAGGCGAATAAACCACAAAATAAACGCAATGTTTACATACACACAAACATATTATGATACATATATATATATGTGTGTGTGTGTGTGTGTGTGTGTGTGTGTGTGTGTGTGAGAGAGAGAGAGAGAGAGAGAGAGAGAGAGAGAGAGCGAGAGCAGATATCAAATCGTTTTGCTGGATATAACTTTTTGTGATTGGCTGTACTCTTACGGAATTAATATTGCCGTAGTCCGAGACAGTTTGTGTCATAAAGTGTGTGTGTGTGTGTGTGTGTGTGTGTGTGTGTGTGTGTGTGGGTAGTGCATAGTGCCTACTTTTCCTAAAAAGAGAGATATTCATCAAAGTCAGATCATCATCGTTTCATTTTCTCACATATTTAAAAAATTAAGCCTGTCTGCGCTTTGAGTTTGGGAACAAGTAATTGATGCCTTTGCATATAGGATGTCTCTGTACCTTCACATATTGATTTCCATCGTGTTGAAATCTACTTGATCAAACAATTATGCCATAAAATTGTCACAACGCATGTTTAAAATTTTTTACAGCACCTTCAAAACTTAAGGACTGTTCTTTCTTTGTGTGTTAGGGACAGGTGGTGAGTACAATAGACTGAAAATGAGTCCCATCTTAATATAGTTGTATCAAAGGATTAAATCTGGACCCCTCTGCCAAAATAAAAGCCCAACTGTAAAATATACTGTAGCAGTGGCAGCATCGCCTACTCTGTATGCAGAAACTTGAACTGCTTTGGCACAAGGCTGCAGTGCACAATCTCTTTGGCAATAATAAACACGGAGGTGTCCTTTTATTGTAACACAATATGGCTGTTTACAAACTCAACAGAGCCCTTTGACCATTTTCTCGTCAAATTAAAATTGAGTCTACAGCCTTCGTGGCGCTCTTCACGAGCAATATACCCAACGCATGCAAAGGAAAGGGTTGATCTTTTTTAAAATACAAAATATTGAGAGAACAGCTCAAATGAAAAACATTGACCCGCAGGTGACAGTTTCACATCTTGGTGCTTTAAGCATGGACGGGTAAATGTTCTGTCTTTTTGTCATTGCAACAAAGACATATTCTCCTGCTGATAAGTTGATTTTTTATTCATGATCTGAGAGTTAAAGGGGCCTTCCCTTGAACATATAATTGGTGGGACACATTCAGAAGAGTACATGGTCATATATGGCCACATGATACTCCAAAGTATATGCATGGTATAATTTTGGTGCACCATTTCAGGTTTAAAGGATCAAACAAGCAGAGCATTGATAGAGCGTTGTCAGTAGAATCAGTGAACAATACAAATCTGTATGCATATATACCTTTAGCAATGTATCATTTACCCATGGTTTATATTGAATTTCAGTGAGAACAACGGACCTGTGATTGCCTGCTCCTGATAGATGGTGACAATACATGTTTCCCTCACACTGCAGTAGGTTTCTGTGGTTTTCTCCTGGATATTTCCGGCATAGCGAGCCATATACAGTTGCCATAGTGTTTCTGTCAGCTTTGACACATTTGATTCTAGTTAGTAGGTATCTTTTGATAGTTTGCTACCATGAGGTGAGGCCCTTAAGCAACTTATTAATGTTTGTCTGTACAAAATCAACGGGAGGTCATGCAACTTTCATGAATCAGTATGACGTTTTTTCTAGCAACAAAAAAGCTTTGTTCACCGCTCTGCGTTCGTTTTTCTCGCCTTGTTCTTGTCATTTACTGACAGTATTTGTCTTTCCATATTTTATTCGTCATTTGTATTTTTCATCCTTAACACAAGGCGTAGATATAGAGTGGCCTTCTCTCCATTTGTCTTCGTTATGTACTGGTTAGGATTTAGTATTTGTCTTTCCATATTTCATTTGTCATTTGTATTGTGTGTCCTCAACACAATGAGTATATACAGACTTGGCCTTCTCTCCATTTGTCTTGCTTATGTACTAGTAAGGATATATCTGAAACAAAGTCTGCCAATGTGCCCATGCTCTTGGCTGTTTGAGCCTTTCAGTCTCAAGTTGGAATGTTGGACACTGAATCAGCATGCTGCTACTTGAATGAGAGTCTGCTTTCTGGGAAATTTGAATCTGGAATGCTAAGAGTACAGGTGATCAGCAAAGCATTTGTTGCAGCTCTCATCGAAATAGTTCACTAGTTTGTAGGTGAAGACAAACACTTTGTTGACAATGTGATGGGGCAGGCGTCTGTGGTGTGATTAACGTTGGGCGTGCAGAAAAAAATCTTTCACGTAAATTTTATTGTCTGCTAAACAGACCTCATGTTTTTCCACTGCATTTGCTCAGCCCTTTGGCTACAGACTGACGGTGTTAGTCCTGAAGTGGTAACTGACTTTTTTATCTGTCTACTTTAGTTACCATGCTAACAGACCACAGAGTAGTAGGAGAGCATTATTTGTTATCATTTCTATTCTTCATTCAGTAAGAGTCGAAAACTGTCCAGTCTTGACAAGCCCATCAACATGAACATCACTAAATATAACAGAAAGACTTGAATATCTACCAAGCAATAAATTATTCATTGAATATCTAAAACGGTAAGATGTCACATTTGCCACATAAGATAGTAACTGTCAAGAAAATAGAAGCGGAAAACAGTTTTCACCAATTCCGGAAAAACAGCACAGGACATCTAAGCAAACAAGAACCATCAATGATCAAAGTCGCCACCTTTCAAACACTGGACCAGGGCACACATACTGCCGATGGCCAGGGTGACTGCCCTTTCTTTAGTCTCATTGTAAATGAAATCTTTTTATTCTCGGATGGACCAAGTGCAGTAAAAGTAATACTGAATTTATTCAGCTTTGGAGGCAATACATTTTATTGATGTGTGGTCATCTTGCTCGTGCTACAGACAAATTATTTGCGAGGTTTCATATACAACTACTGGCCAGTACATATGACGTCATCAATCGAAAGTGACATGGTATTCAACCTCTCTGGTACAGCATGTAGTCATATAGATTGTTCAAAACTAAAGACAATTCATGTGGCACATTCACTTTACGGCCATCATACGCAGAAAGGTAACCTTAGAGAGTGCCCTTGGTGGCAATTTGGATAGCGCAAATTTAATGTATGGTTGATAGGTTCACGATTTTAATGTGCAAATTCTTAAATTAAAAAAAAAGAAAAGAAAAAGAATAGAAATACACATATGTAGCACCGCAGAATGCATTACAAATTGTGTTAATATAAACTTGAGTACAGTTGATTCAATACCATGTTCAATATGTGAACAGTAATAGAAAAATATAGTGGCTTAAACAGGATAATTCGGATTAAACAAACATCTTTTAAAGTGAAATATTTCATAAATGTTTCAAATAACATCAATCAAGATATACTTCATTTCTTATCTATTTTGGTTATGTATACATGTTATATATCTATATCATGCACACACATATACATGTTATTTAGATATTATATATATATATATATATATATATATATATATATATATATATATATATATATATATATATACTTTATAGCTCAACAAATAATTAAGATCAATTCCAATGGGATTATTTGGGTAAATAAAAATGAGTGCCACCTAGTGCCTATAATCATTACAATGCTGTGGTTCCTCACTTTTAAATTGCAACAAGCAGGATTTGTGTCAGTGTGCCAAAAATGTGCATATTGCCCTAAAATATTTGATGTAAAAAGTCTACCTATTTTTATAAAGTAGCCTTATTCGTTTTGACGTTTTTCCTTCTATTTGCATTTAGATACCAAATACCCTTTTCCCTCCATTCTCGAATCTATTTCTGCCCCACAGTGAAATATGTTTACCTCTTCCTTTATGTCTTGTTCTTCTCATGTGTTTCAGGAAATTATATGTAAAAGTTTAATTGAGCATATTGTTTATCGTCAAATGTAACAGAATGAACAATTAAATGTGCGCATTAAACAAGGCAACACCATGCCTAATGTTTTAAGCCACATTTTCTGTCTCATCTTAAAATTGGCAACTGTCACACGTTTCAAACGGAGCACTTGGTACAAAATGTAATCAATCCTAGTTGCTTTAGTACCAAAACTGCATTTAGGCTCCATCATTGATCACCCTCATTTGCTCCTTTGATACCTGAGCATTCAGTTGCTCCTGTGCATAGCATGGCTTTAAATTTATTGCATTCAGGCAATTACTGTACAACAGCTGAATAAAGTGTTAATTTTGTGCACATAACAAAACTAATTATAAACTTTGCACCAATCCTTAATTTCCCCTGAATCAAGCTGATGAATCTCCATCCTTTAAGGAACCCCAAAAACGATCAGCACAAATTTATTGTTTTGGAAAACAATGTATATTTTTAATAAATCGTAATTGAAAGCCATACTTGGTATGTTCTGTGTAAACACCAGCTTCTGTGCTAAAGAAAAGAAAGCATCAGTCCTGGGATGATGCAGGGTTTATCTTCTAACATGCTGAATAGTTTCACTATAACATATTGACTATAATGCAAAGCTGAATACCAAGAAGTGTCCGTCTATCAGTTCCAATATAGTCTCTTTAGTGGTGGCTAGATGTGACCATTCATGGAAATGGTTAGATTCGCATTGCCAATTAAATCGTGACTAGAGCCAGGTCTATTTTCACAGGTGATTAATTATAGTAGTACGTTGTCGGGCCGAACACTACAAGTTAAACAATAGAAATTATGAGAGAACTTCAGGGATTAACAGTTGATATATCAACTACTGCCCATGGCATAAATTTTGGTGCACTGCACCATAGATAATGTGGTGCATCATCTTGATCTCATCAGGAACGTGTCTGGCGTCAGGGGGATTCCCAGGCAGCACTGAAGTCCTGGGGGTGTTCCTACCCTGCCAGATCATGATATCTTAAGTCAAGTGTTATAAATTTTATGGCATCAGTCCCTGAGTAATAAAACTTAGGTTTCAATTCTGATTACCGACATTTTCGGCATTTTTTAAAAATGCATAACGCTAAGGGCAACTGATATAAGTCTCCGAATGTAACTGAAGACCTTTTGTTATATTATGTAGCTTATGGTCATCATATACTTTACTTAAAATATGCTACTATTAAACTTTATCTCGCACGCATGAAACATGCAAACACAGCTGCTGGTGTGAAAAGGCCTTTAGTTGACGCATACAATTAGCCTTGGGTTAGGTTACAAGGTGTTCTGGAAGGAGTTAAGAAAGTTCAGGGATCAGGTACTGCAGCACATCAACCAGTCGCTCTTCATGTACTCACAGCTTTGTGTCAGGCTCTACAACGTTGCATAGTCAGAGCATACATCAATTTACTGGTTGCGACTGCTAGTACCATGGCCTTCTTTGGCTGCTTGCAGTTAAGATAACTTACATGCAAATATGATGCATTGGATGAATCAGTTCATCTGACTGTCCTGGATGTGTTCCAGGAACCCCACAATCAAGCTTCTATGCTCTGTTTGAAAACCTTAAAAAACATATCCCTTTTGGCAGGGGGTTAACATTCGTCTTTTAAAAACAGCTCAGCTAGCTTGCCTCTGGACAATGATCTCAGCGTTTTTAGGCATAAGGCATAGTACTGGCAGTTCAGCTGATGATCCCCTGTTTTTGACCTCTAGGCGTAACATTGTGAGTTGAAACTGGCTTTTAGAAAAGCTACAGGTACTGCTTATCCTTCTTGGGTTCAGAGATAAAGACTGTGGTCATCCGTTTCGCTCAGAAGAGGCTACCACGGCAGCAAAGGTTAATCTTCCCACTCATCTCATAAAAAATTCATTGTTGGGTTGAAATTTATGAGTTTGGGTAATGTTTTTCTGAACTTGTAGGTCGTTGGACATCCGTTCACTATAGCCTTATGTAAAGACACCACATAATTTAATTCGTGTGGCCCAAGTCAAAGTGTGTTATGGTTGATCCAAACAAACTTTTCAGTCCTTTACAGGGACGGATCATTCCATTTCTATGAGTCTGTATATCCGGTGGACTGTGTAATGCTAATGTTATCATGGATTTGAAGACATGTTTGCCAGACATTGGGCGACACTGCTTCCTCATGAAGAGTGACAAACGAGACAGAGGTGAAAAACAAGTTTGTCGCCACTCAGCCAAACCATTCATTCATATGCTTAAAGGCAGTAGCTCAGAATTAAAGATTCTTTTATAACATGCCAAATAAGACCTCAAACCACGAAATTTTTTGTAACGAAGATTCCTTGCGGCACAGCATGGCTCACAAACGTTTTTCTGATGATTAATCGCCTAGTTAGTCAACAACACCTCAATATTTCACTGCTTATGAATACCTCTTTGTTTTTAATTTCAAGTTGAAAAAGAGTCCATTTACCTTGATATATGATGGATTACATTAACACTCTGTGCAAAATCATAGCAAAACATTGTGTAGCACAGGCATCTTAGTGCAAGAGTAGGCGTTTACATTATTTCATTCAAAGTAATGTACATAACAAAGGAAACTGACCACATTTATAGTCAATATTGCTACATTGATATTTAAAGTCTGTGGTGTCTGTTTCACAGGTATTTGGATTTCTGACTAATTTAATTGACAAAGTAAATTTGACCGCTTGCTGACTTCTCTCTGAGAAGAAAGGAAACAAAGACAAATTTACAGTGCCTGACTTCCTCGCTTTGTTCCTTTGTATACAATGTAATCATTCAAAGGGTGTGTCCTTTGATCTGTTGTCATGATGGTAGAACTATACATTTGGCATACAAAGAAAATTAAGTCCTGTGATCATATTTTACACAAGCTAGAGCCATACTGGGGTTTGTCTTGTTGGGCTCACATGCGCAGGGCTAAATGCTCTTTTCATCATAAACATAATTGTGAATCCTATTACTGAAAAGCAAATACCTAATGAGACCACGTACTGTGTGCACAATGGAGCCACATGAATCACTGTACTGTCCCAGCTGTCTGCTTATGTGGATTTCAATATCTAAATTAAGACTGACACACAGCAAGGAACAAGTTTGTGCTTAAATTTCTCATAAAAGCGTACCGATCACAACAAGGGTGTTTGGCATGATTGAGCTCACCGTTACCTTTTAAGAATGATAAATAGCCAATTTTAAAGAAGTGTGATTTTCAGAGTAAATTGACCTTTATATCTGCTACCTTAAAGAAAAACAGAAAATAAACCCCAGCAAGTTGGTACCTTCAGAAGAAAAAATAAACCCCACTGCAATCAACGTCAACAAAATTATCTCAAGGTGAAAAAGTTGCATTAATACATGACATTATCTTCTGTTGAAGAAAAGGTATTTCAAAGTAAAAAATTTGCATACCAGAAAAACGTCACACTGACAAAACCGTGAAACGGGAAGACTTTCAGTGCATGGTAATATCACAGTAAACAATTACAGGAACTTAAAAATGGTAACAAAGGACTACTGAAAGAAGTTGTGGATAGGAAAAAGCACCTTCTAGAAAATGAGAGCTATACCTTTTATTGGGTCTAAAAATTGTCTTTTCAAATTCGTCTTGATCTTGTATGGGTACCAGTATGTAGCCTTGGTTACAGTAGGGGTGTTCCATTCAATACATGAAGGAGACCTTATCACCGTGAAAGCTCACGAGGCCTTCAAAGCGAGGTGACTCAATGCTGCAGTGTCTTCTTTGCAACACACTTTCCCGTCTATTACTGAACTAGATGCTTCTCTTGCCATATAATAAACGTGGCGTGGCTGCTGCACATCCGCAAAAATGTTTTACCGAAGAATATGAATCTCATATTGTGAGATTTGTGAGGAAAACCCGGAAGATGTTTGCATGTAGACCAGATAAAAAGGATGGATGCTTTGCACTTTTTCAGAGTTTCCTTAAAGTGCTTACACACAATACCTTTGATGTCTGATCATATAATGATGGTGCTGATTTTTTTACTAGTGAAATGAAATCATGAAGATCTATGGTAAACAAGACTGATAATTAAGTACATTGACCGGCAAGAAGATTGGTGTGATTGGAGGTACATGTATGTGTTAGGACTAATTAGCAAAATGATTACAGCACCATTGTTGCAATTTCTACTAGATTCAGCTTTCTAGATTGCCAAAAGAAGTCCAATCTTCACAGGATTGGTATTATTCTTGTCTTTGCATTGCAGAAAAAGTACACCTTTCATGAATGGACCATGTGGCCCTGAACAAGTAGAATAACTTTGTGTGAAGGATTACGCCTTTGCATGCCTCATTATAACATCTCATTTAAGCTTTGTAGAAGAACACGAGCCTTTATACAGTGAATGGGCTAGGCCTTTTTGGAAACTGGCTGATACTAATTTGCCTGCGAGCAAGTATATGACAAACAAGTAGCATATTTAACATATACAGTTGGTGTGACTAGACACGAAAATAAATGTTTTGCCCAGTTTTCACTACTCCATATGATTTTTCCAAAGTTAGTCTGCTCATACATGAAGCACCTATCTAGTTCCCTCCCCCCACACTAACAAAGAAATAAAGAAAAAAAAAGCAAACTGCAAAACCCATAAAGGAATTGGTTAGACCCCAGCCAACAGCTACACTGATCAAGGTTTATTATGCAAGATGAAGAAGCACCATAGTTTGGTGGAGAAGTAATTGTTGACATCCCTAGATTTCCTTTGTGGCTCCATACAATATATGATCATGATGAAGGCTGAAACGGTTTTTCATCGGACTTCTTGAGACATTTGGAGAAGGGGGGATTTTAAAGTAGATGTCCCTGTTGCAAGTGAAGATAAGCCCCCTGTGCATTAAAAGTATTGGTACCTTATCCCTGTGTCCTTTATAATTTTTTGTTTTGATAACAATCTTTGGCATTTTTGCCGTCTGTGTTCTTACACCACAGATTACTAATATTTTGTAATCCATGCATGGGATCGCATTTCCTGACGAACTAATCGCTCTCCAGCTCATGTTAAATGTCACCAACGTTCCAGCATTTTTTAGCCTCAGGTACAGTAAACAAGATTTTATAACCTGTTTTGCGGTAAGAGTGAGGCAATGTAACCGCAGTTCCACTTGCATAACTGTACGTACTGTAGATCTTAGTCCATGCACCCATGAACAGATACAAAGCTACAATTTTGGACAGTGAATGATTTTTCCCTTAAAACAAAACTTGGTGTGGCAGCACTGTTATAACCAGCATTCAAAGCCTCAGTATGAATTATTGGCATGGCCTCTACTTGTCAAATTGCCTTGTGGAGACCCATCTGTTACTTTTGTAGAACCCTCTATTCGCTTTGATATATCGAGTGCTGCTGGTACAGTTTCCAATTGAAAATAAGAAAAACTTGTTGATATTTTGTTCTATGCGCAAACCTTGTTTTTCCTATGAAATTTCTCATGTGGTGTTGATATAATCATTCCAATCATTTTCAAAATTTATATTGCGACTTAGATGAAAATCAAGATTTAAGCTCATCAAATACCGGTTGGATAGTACCACATAAATATAGTCCTTTGGTCTTGGGCACTATTCTTGACATCAGTACATATTATCCAAATATTTAGGGAATCCTGATAAAAGTTATGTGCATTTAATCTTCGGCTTAGGAATACTTAATCTTAGAGTTCACCAAAGTCAGATGTTTGGACCTCTTTATCGCTCTGTATCTGAAGACCCACGCAGAATAAACAGACGAAAGTCCACAGAGTGTTATAACATGGGCATACCTCCATTGTCTGAAAAAATCATAATTTTTGCATTAACAAATAAAAATTAAGTCTAAACCATCCATATTAAATCTTGACAACCCATATCACAATTTCACACATTCTTTGAAGGGGTAAATATCAGTTGAAAAAAACAAAAACACAGCCTTGTGTGCTAATTTGTCATGCAAAAGACTGCACTCACGCACAACGCACTGCCAGGTTTCTTGTTCGTGTAATCAGGGGGTATTTTAGCATTCAAAAAGCAGCTCAGCCTTGAACGCAGGTGAGTTGAACATGTAAAAAGAAAGAAATTTGAAGTGTCACTTTATAAAGTGATTAAAAGAGCATTCTATTTCATTTGTGGCTGTACAGCTTCAAATCTAATATCTCTTTTCAACATTGCTGGTGTGCACAGGATTACAAAAAGCACGAATAATCACTGCCTGCATAGTGGCAAGTATCAGACATGATTTAAAAAAAAAAAACATACATAGATACATGCATGCATGCATGCATGCATACATACTGTTATGTGGTGATCAGTTTAAAAACATAAGGGTTAATTTGTTGTATAAAATGTGTTATTGTGGCTGCGGAATTAAGCTGCAGTATAAGCACATTTTGAACTTGAAACAGTTATAATGCCAAGAGTCAGCATGCCAGGAAGTGTTGAGTGATCGCCGATCTTGCTTGGTTTTGATTGGTTGAGAAAGATCTACTGATGGGTTCAGTGAGTGAAAGGCGATCACAGTGGGGACAGGATTAGGCTTTCTCTCCCAAATAAAAAGGGCTGGGTACTGCTGTTTGCTGTCAGACATCCGAAGTGTCTGACCCGTGCATATAGCGAACGGGGTGCACGTTAAAATATTGGTAGTGTTCCTGCTGCGGCCAGGCGTTCAACGTGAGTATTGGTTAGTTGAGAGCTTGTGTATGCTCCAATATATGTTGTATTTTTGTGGATCTTGTGTAATCCACTATTTGAAATAATGTAGGCTTGTGGTTAAGCCATTTTTGAGCACTTGTGTGCTCCAATTTATTTTGTTCTGGGAATCTTGTGTGTTTCCCCAATTTAGTAATGTAGGTTTCAAAATAAGCCATTTTGAGCACTTGTATGCTCCTATATTGTATGTGTGAATCTTGTGCGGTTCACTAACTAAATGATGTAGGCTTTGAAATAGCCAGTTTTCACGAGGAAACCAGTGTAAATATATTTTTCAGAGCTTTGTTAGCTCTCCAATGTGGCGTTTTGTGTGATATTTGTCAAGTGTTTGTCTTGAGACTACACAGCAAATCCTGTAAATTAATACGGCTTATTTTTGGTGATTCATAAGACCAGAAAATTGGAAAAAACTAAACCACAGTTTGGGTCTGACAATTTAAAACGGGTCCCTACAAAATTTCCCAATTTCATGTTACGAGGTGGCTTTACCTAGCACGTCTTGTGCCAACCTGGCCCTCAATAACAGAAAGAAAATAGAAACGCTACGCTTTTACTGCCGTGAACAGAACACAAAGACAAAGCTTTTTGTTCAAATATATTGACTCACATTTTACACAAAAAGCACAGCACGGCGGAAACTGGCAGTTCGTCTATAATGTCCGTACACTTGCTTGATAGGCTTAACACAAACTGGTTGGCCGGGTCCGGTGTCCTGGCTTGTCCAATCGACCTCCGGGCTGCAACTCAGAATCAAAGGGCAGTATCAGAAAAATAAAATAAAACCTAGAACCTTATCTTGTAATTTTGTAAAAACCCGTTTTAAATTGTCAGACCCAAACTGTGGTTTAGTTTTTTTCCAATTTTCTGCTAACTGACAAGTCAGCTCAGCGAAAAAAAGTTCCAGATACTTTTTTTAATGAAAAATCACGGATATGTTTTTGCGGATTCGTATGATAACAGTTCAAGGTCTGTCTTATTTTTCTTCAATATTAATTATCTGGTCATAACGGCACAAGGCTGTATTTTTTTTAAAGGTTTTTCAAGATTCTTGCGTTTACACAGACATTTTGAGTTTCATCTTTAGTGTAGACAGATCCATCAAAGCTTTGTGGTTAATTGACTATGTAGGTTTATTTTGTTAGGAATACATATATCAGTGATATTTGGTCTACAATTGAAGTTACTTTGCCAGGTTGGCCATTACCTTAAAATCATTTACAGAAAAAAAGTAATGTTACCGTTAGTATTTCATTTGACGCTCGTGATTGCAAATCAAATTTTTTGTGACACATTTTATCAGAAGGTCTGTTTACAAACATTGTTTAAAAAGTCGTACATGTACGCGTTTATTTGTCAGTACCATTTCAGGATCCTGAACAACAAAAAAGTTGGGTGTCAAAATTCTTTGTTCTTGCACTTTTAAAATCCATGGCTCATTGCTTTATTCAACATGTGTATATGAGTGTACTAGTTACATTCTACAGCGAGAGTACCTTGATGTTAAATATTGTTGCAAAAAGAGTTTTGGTGTTACTTGCTGATTAGACTATTATAAATAAATTGAGGTGTGTTTTCCTTTTTTCAAACTCTGAGCTTATCCTGTTTTTTTTTTTTTCAAAGTATGTAAGCGGAGACTGCATACATATTTTTACAATCTGAAGTTCTGATTTCAACAGAGATATTGTTTGCATGCACAGTACGCACTTTTCGCAATATGAATGCTGCGTCCACCTGATCCATCTACGGATGTCCAAAGTAACGATGCTCTGTGGCCGCGTTGGCCCAAGTTTCCTCAATGTACCCCACAATAAAACCCTCAGAGCGTTTCTTCTGTGTAGTTCAAAAATAGTGCATACGTTGTTTCACAATGTCCCCTCGCTCCAAAACAACAAGCCTGTTTCCAATCATTTTCCTGTATGTGTGTCCAAACTTGTGAATGAGCTTCAGCAATATATAGTAGGACACATTGAGCTGATGGTTTTCAAGTTGCATTCTCTGCAGTATTTTTTCAGAAAAGCAGTCATTGCTGTTGACAAAGCCACGATTTGCATCTCTGACAAATTGTTGATCAAAGGAGTCCATTTTTTCTCGCGCTGCAGCACCGCGTCTTTCTGTACAGATCAGATTGGGATATACGAGTACCATGACTTTTCACAATTTTTAAGAGTGCTGATTTTACCAATATTTAATGCACGAATATCACGCTTGGTATGGTCTGTCAATGCAAAGGAAGGGTTTCTTCCTCTTGCTTTCTGCTCTAAAATAATTGTAGATGCACCTTAATATTATGCTCTTCGCATCAGCTGAAAAAAGAATCACCTTTGCCCATTGCATACAAAATCACTGTCACAAAATGCTGCCTGAATCTTGTCAATTTATTTGATTTCAAATAGGTTGCCCAATTCTTAGAATGGAGACCATTGAAATTATTTGCAAAAAAGTATGCAAGATTCAGTAAGTTTGACACTAACATAACTCATTTTGCTTTAACAATTTTAACAGAACATATATAAATCCTTAATGTTTTCTTCTCAATTCAAAAATTTGAATTTGAAATTTCCATTTACCTAAAGATTACTTTCACCCGTTTGAAAGTTATAAAATCCCTTTTCTTTAATTTCTTTTATTTTTCTGAAATTGAGATGACTTTGTACTTCCTGACCCTGTGAAAACCATGCAACAAACACCGTCTCAGTTGTGTTTTTGTGATATACCAACTGATAGCATGATATTCATATGTCATTTCGTGAAGCCTTTTACGTATCATGAAAGTATACAATGGAAAGTGTCTTTCTGAAGCAACACAGACATGACCGATGAATTTCATTTAGGTCAAAAATTATGTAGTATAACTCATATAACCCATTCCATCAGTTAAAAGAAATACAAGTTCCTTGAGGCAATTTTTTTCATACTGGCATTTTTGTTATTTGTGAAATGTTCCCTACACAGCAAAACATGTTACCTTGCATTTGGAATGACCATTCATGAACCCCACATTGACAAACAATCAACACTTTTGAACAAGTGTGCTTTTCCACTCATTTCGTTCTTCTTTGCTTTAAAAACCCCAGTGTGTGATTATGGTGGAGTTTATCAACATCAAGTACGGGAAGTATAGGCTAAATCTTTATTTGTTAGTACATAAATTGTGAAATTTTCCGAAAATGGAGGAATGCCCATATGATAGCACTCTCTGAAGTTTCTTCTGTTTATTCTGAGTGGATCTTCAGATACAGTGCCATATGGGGGTCAATACACCTGATTTAGGTGGACTATAGCTGTTGTGGCTAGGTGAATGTCGAAAATAAACGTTTCCAGTTTGAGCATGTAATGTTTTTCATCGCTCTAGTTACATGGAATAAACATAAAACTGGCACATGAAATGAAAGTGAAACTGAAGACATGTGCATTCTTGTGAGAGCATTCCATCATGATCACTCGACCTGTCTGCTTGACAAGTGATCACTCTGCATCACCGCCACATCTGGTCAAGCACACTCATAGTGTATTACTAATATTGGTATCGGTGAATGCCCCGAATGTCTGAAAACACTTTTACGCGTTTCCAAGGTTTCATCCTGACACGCAATTTGCTGCAAATGTACGAATTTTGATCATTCCGGTCGTTAGACAATGATTTGGAATGGGCTTCAAGGTACCAATTATCTTTCAATTCACATGATGAATGCAGAATACAGCGAAATGTTAAGAATACTACGACCATTATTGTTACAAAAGTGGGTCAAAAGTTCATTTCAGGCCACCTCTCAGCACATGCTGTCGGGTTTTTCTATTTTCTGGCGAACTGTAAGTGACACGCACAGGACATAAAATATTATAGTTAGTTGTCCATGCGTGTATATGAAAGCACCAGAAATACTATGCTTGTAATGGCGCAAAAATAATGTTACCGTCTACCTGTCCTACCGCATTATATAAACAGCACCAACAGTGCCACTTCGTCCGTGTAGCAAATGAAAAATAAAGCACAATCCAAAAGCAGACTTATTGTAAGTGAATCGTGCACTGGTAGGCTAAAAACAATTCAGTATAGTGGCAAAAGCAATGTGTCATCGAGACTCCCAGAAGCAAAACACTGCCTGCTACGATAAGGAGCAGTGCGATCCCAGGCCGAAATGCGCGCCTTTCACAAGCGGATGTTAAACCTGGCCATGTAAAGAATGATGCTGCTGCACATGTGCCAATGCTGGAAACTTATGTTTGTGATGAAGAGTTGACGCATGGGAACATGGATCATTCCAGGCCTAACATATATGGTGAAAGCAGGGATGTGAATTTAGCCTTATTGTTTTCAATGTCTATTTCAGATATTACAGAAGTGTTCGAAGACTTTGGCGCTCCAGTGGAACTTAATGATCTCAAACGAAAATGCCCACTATATGCCAATGGAACGGCTCTAATATCAGAGTCAGTAGTTTGCCGACAACATACATGTATAATAAACTGCATGACTAATGTCAACGTTAGAAACTACGTGTCTGCAATGCCAGAAGAAAAACGACGGTTTTTAAATAAGGAAGGTAAGGAAAATAAGGTACATGTACCAGAATTTCTGTTTGAACCAGACAAAATGATATAATGCATAATTGTCGGTGCCTTGACATCGAATTTACTGCCGCTAGGGTTGACACCCATGCAATAAAATCTTTTACTTGGAAATCAGCCCGCTCCCCCCCTCAAAAACAAATACAAAAACAAAAACAAAAACAAAAACAAAACAAAAAACAAACAACCTCCCAAAAAACCAAAAAAACAAAAAAAAAAAAACAAAAACAAAAAAACAAAAAACAAAAAACAAAAACAAAAAAAAAAACAAAAAAAAAAAAAAACAAAACAAAAAAAAAAAAAAAAAAAAAAAAAAAAAAAACCGAAACAAAAACAAACACCCCCCTCCCCCCCAAAAACCCTGATGCTTCTGTTGTCCAGAGAAAAGGTTAAGTTAGTAAGGATGGGCTGGAGATATACTTTGAGAGCAAGTATGAGCCCAAATCAGTGAGTTTTATGGTTGACCTACAGATGGGACACCCAAGTTGTTTTAAAAACGAAAAACAAATAAACACCCCCTCCCAACTATCAATGGTACCTATCTGCCAATGTAGACGTTCAGGCATTTCGAGTAAAATCAGTATCTCTTTGCCATTGAATGTGCAAAATTTGTGTTTATAAATGCGTTTATATTGCTCCACCTTGTTTTTTGCTGTACGATATGAGGGAACAGATAAGAATACCAGATGGTATTTGGAAAAGTTCAAAGATTTCGCAAGATAAGGTAGCAGCCTACCTGATAGAGCAACACTCTTCCAAATGTACCATGAACCAATAACAGAAACAGTGTGCCAGGTTTATCGTATTGCACACGTGGTCAATCACTACTGTATCTACTTATATATATATATTCAAATCATGAGTGTCCTCTGCAAGAGGTAAGGTCTGACTACCTGTTTATTTAAACCTCTGATTGTGACAATCATGTCCTGTAGGTGCCACGCTTGGACCTGTCTCGTGTCAACCCTTTCAGAGCAGTCCTGCCAGCCGTCATGCTTGGGTATAACGTGGTAATGATCACTTTGTACTCGTGCCCTTCTCTGACTCAGACGCATCACTTTACCAAAAGAAGTCAAAAAGCCAAAAGCTCTATATCACAATTTGCATTATAAACAAATGTGATACATGAAATTGAGAAAGTGTACTTACATATGCAGGCCCACACATGAATTACCGTATTCTCTTACATTATTGAACCTTTGGCAATGGCTGTGTGCAACCACTGCAATATAATTTTATGTATTTCATGTCACAACGTAAGTATATGGAAATTGCAATTTGCTGGTGGTACCAATGCCGGGTTCTCGCCTGCTGCTACATTGAGGTATGGGATTGTGGTAGTTCTCGACCGCCATATGTGCGGTCAGCTCATATAAAACTATATGGTACAATCTGAAGTAGACCAACAAATTATTGCCTGCAAAATGTCAAGATTAACTTGTAATGTTGTACAATATTTTCAAAACACTGCCTGTGACAAAAAATGTGCATTTTAAATGTTTCCACTCGACGAAAAACCTTTAGAATAACACTTGTACAAGGCATTAGGTTTTTCAATTAAAGAGAACCGATCTGTGCATTATTTCTCGCCGGGGAGAAGTATTTCCAGTTACTTTTGTTCTTAGCACTGTTACTTCTTCTGTAGAAATCTATATTTTTAGATTTAATAAATGTTTACTCGTATTTGTGACGAGTATAATAAAATTATCGGTTCGTACATGCCCGGTTTCACTGTGAATACATGCGATCAACAATTAAAGGTCTATTTCACGTAGACCCACTCTAATAAAATGCGCTTATTCTAGCTCTTTTTTTTATTTATTTGTTTTTTATTTATTTATTTATTTATTTATTTATTTATTTATTTATTTATTTATTTATTTATTTATTTATTTATTTATTCAATGTTTCTTTAACCAGTTTGGGTTACGGATGGCTTCCAGCGTCCATTTTAGAAGGTTAATTTTCATTTTATCAGCATGGACAGCTGTCATAATGCGGTTGATTTTGTCAAGACATGTGGTACATTTTCAGGGGATCGAGCTAGGAATATTGTGAACTTAGTGTCCTTCAAACGCAGATTGGGATTTACAACTTCCAATAGACGTAACGGTGTTAGGATCCAAGCCAGAGGGTACGGCACAAGTTGCGCTTGTTGGCCGAAATGAACGCATAGCCTTTGTCCTCCAGTCTAGCGGCACCAGTGACGCTTTTTTTTACGCGGCTCTGACGAAGCTTGTGTGGGCCTAACTGGACTCCGAAGCGACAAGAATACAGGTTACGTATCTTGTGACTTATTAGATTGTGTGCGAGATATGTGAGTGTGCAATGCTTGCACAGGAT
Organism: Hermodice carunculata; assembly: GCA_964020975.1. NCBI lineage: Eukaryota > Metazoa > Annelida > Polychaeta > Eunicida > Amphinomidae > Hermodice > Hermodice carunculata. The sequence continues at coordinate 12,181,197 of OZ026625.1, read as the reverse complement.
CCACTTTAGGCACTGAAGCAGACGGCACATTCAGCACAAACCCATTTCTGTCGTTGTCGATTTTAACTCCACGAAGGCCGAATGTAGCATTCATGGCACCATCGCCAAAGAACTCAATCCTATTTGTCGAAATCAAAATGTCTGCCCATCGAGTACATGGATTCTATATCAAATGCGATATTCCTGGGTGCCACCCCTGGCGGACGTGGCGTCAGTACAATTGCAAGCAATGTAATGTGGGGTCTATTTCATACGTGAATCAACAATATCAAGATTATCATTGTCTGACCACGAACAGAAATTATTGTCAAATGGCTCCACCGCTGGAAGAAAGGTGTTGGCTTTATTGCGCACAATGTACCACTTTTGATTTGTGATAAAATGTCTTGTGCACTCATAACTCCTTATGTACGTATGTATGTATGTACGTACGTACGTATGTATGTATGTATGTATGAATGTATGTATATGCGTGTATGTATATATGTATGTGTGTATGTATGTATGTATGTATGTGTATGTATGTATGTATGTATGTACGTACGTAAGATGGCGTAACTGAGCAAATTATCCCCGTTTCTTTTTAAAATGATTTATGGGTGATGTATTGGAACCGCATTGAATACCCGCAATCGTGGTTGCCTTTAATATGCCAGCGTATATCATTGTATACATACCGTATTCATTCCAAAAGAAGCACGCTGTGCTAATGCAAAGATTTCCTGGAGCCTACATGGTTCTCGTGGAGTTTTGTGATACTGAATTGTCTTAATTTAAATACAAGCAATTACACTTATTATAGTATCCGTATAGCATAAAATAAGAATAATGAACACTCCCCTTTCTTCAGAAGCAGTTAATTTTATAAATATTGCAAAAAAAGTTTTTAATGAAACCCCCGAGATTAAAAAGTAGCGATGTGCTTCTATTAGGGCGTATGCTTCAATTGGAATGGATACGGCAGATACCTTTCGACACCATGCCTTTTGACATTGACATACGTGATCCTAGGATTTCAAATTCATCCATAGCTGAACCTGACTTATCAGTTTCCTCTTTTTCTTTATATGTCAAAAACAGTTCTAAAACAGAAAGTACTGCGTAGAAAATAGGTCTGTCGACAGTCAGAGAAAAGCTCAATTTAAGCCCAATAAAAAAAAATCTTGCCTATCATCACTTTTTTTCCTTCAAATTATGGGGCGGGAGGGTGAATTTTATTTTATTTTACATCCATGATTTATTCAAATATATGTTGAAAAGCCTTGCTATACAGCACTCTGAGCGACATCCAGGGCTTCATGATGTGTGAACCATGCTTGATTTGAAGAACCAAGAAAATCATCGCTTGTCTGCTGTGTGGGCGTCTGCTACGCTAAAACTTCCGGTAACACAGTGGCCATAAATATGATTTTACTTGAACAGGAACTAATTGAACATCGAAGTCGTTCCTCAAAGGTGGAAACATGTGTGATTTTACGGAATATAAAATTTTGAATAAAACGTAGGGGCGGGTGATGAAGAAAAACAAGTAATTGTTATTGGGCCTAAATCTAACATCAATATATGAATGCCAGCGCCTAAATGCAAGCAACAGCCGCCAAGCCTGTGACACAGAATCGGTTCATGACATTAGGCAAATGTAGGCCGAGTGTGCCTGTACGGCGGTAGCTGCTTACTATCGATCCTGATAAAAGCATGCTGATGTTCGATCATGCCTGCAAAACGTCCGGCAGTGGCAGAGCTGCGTGGAGCCTGCTACCAGAAGCACGAGTTCCCAACACACATCCGCTACATCCTAAATGTACACGGATACGGCCCTGTACGGACCTGGATGCGGATACGGTAAATGCGTTGATTTTAAAGCATCCGAGCCCGTGCATATGAAATCACATTGTTCGTTTACCTGTAGGGATTTTGTCGTCTTTGTTCCAGTATCCGCACCTGCACATGTATGGAATTCCAAGCTTTATTTTATTATTTTTTTTTTTTCGCATGATATGAGCGTTGGATAGCTCATTGTCAAATATGTGCATTCGGTTTAGAATTCCACTATACAAAGCATTATACTGCAGATTCCATTCATAATATGTCATGAACACATAACCCACCCACGTGTACTTGTTTACATGTGTTGCCACACATTCACGTGCAAGCCTCAACCAATATCCAATGCCAGTAGAAATGAAACTCCTCCCACCGGTATTCCCTGAAGTAAACATGTGACACGTGGAACGATCAATTTCTTGTTATTCTATGCATTGAGTGGCTAATTTTGATTTCATTTAATAGTTGTACTCAAAAATAGGTACAGACGTAAATGTAAGTAATGAATATCTTTGTTTAACAGCAACAGTAATTGCTCTCCAGATGTAGTCTTCCAATGCATTTTTAACGCGATTTACATATTTGTTATTGTGGATAGTAACATCGGTAATTCAGACTTATAGGCCGATAATTTGTATGATGACGTGCAGTGACGACAATCCTCATGATTTACCTAATGTCAGCTAAAACCCCATCGTAACCAATGTGTAAAGTTAAGGAAAGTGGGCAGTAATTGGTTCATGTTGGATTGGGCTCCATTCTTCTCTGTCATGTATGTGTTAGAATTGACAGGCATTTGCACTTGTGATCCCTTCAACTGTAGTACCACGGACATGCAACTAGCAGGTGTTGCGCTGCAGCCATGAGCGTGACAGAAAAGCGTTAGATGGAATAAGAAAAGTATGCTGACTTATCCCCACAACAGCCCTGATATTGGCCCTGCATGTGCAGGGGAAGTAAAACCTTTCCATTCCCGACTCGCAGGCAAATATATAGTGAACTAACATGCATTGATAATACATTTGTGCGGGGCAATTCAGAATAGAATTGCAGTGCCACGTTGTTAAAAAATCTGCACCTTTATGAGGAACTGTTTCAACATTTAATCGTAATGAGCAACATTCCTGTACTAAACAAATCAGTAAAATCTCTAGTACATTAAGCGATATCAATAAATCATTAAGCGATGTCTCTATATGTCTGTACTTAGATACGTCTCTGACTCCTCTCGTGATATCACTGTTTTGGCGAAAGGAAATATACGGGAGATGAGAAAATTAACAGTAATCGTGGACATACTAGAAGGCCCCACGGACAACATGAAAGACCATGGACAAGAACGCGAAGAAGGTTTCATAGGAATGCACTGTGAGGTCCTGCTTTAGCGATATCTCCACATGTTGCGTTTAGCAATATCAGCAAATGATTTAGAGTTATCCCAAAATGCTTTAGTGGTTTCGCTAAAATATCTATAATATTGCCAAATAATTTGCATTAAGCAGCATCTGGACATCAGTTAGTAATACCTCAAAGTAAATTAGTGCTATTGCTAAAACGCTTTGGTGTCAACAAACGAGTTATAGTATGGGGGCGTCCTTTTGCAATTTATCCAGTACTTTTTATATCAAGAAGCGATTTTTTGATATTAAAAACTATTGGATCAATAGTAAAGGGCGCCCCATAAACAGAATTCATTCATTTGGTAATGTCTCTTAATATTTAGAGAAGTTGCCAAATGTATATTGATATCTCCAGATATCTAGCGATGTTGCTAAACGATTTAAATATGTTGCTAAAAATGATTTGGTGTTAAAATGATTCCTTGTTCACCTTGACCCAACGACAGCCAAATCTCAAAAGAGATTTTCAATGCCTCTGGGAAAAAGATTTAAACACAGTGAGAGTGCTTGTCTGTGAGACTGAGGACATTCTTTATGAAATCTTTATGAAAAGGAGATCCGGCTTCCAGGCGTAGCGGACATACAAACCGGTACGTGTTGGCTGATTGATACGCTCTTGGTCGACAAGGATTTCCTTGGGGTTACGTTTGCTCTATGCTCAACACCCAGGTCAACGTTGATTTCCTTGCACTGAAAGTCTTACTTCTTTATATAGAGGTTACATGAAAAACTAGCGTATTCAGCACGCCTGGGTCGAAGATGATGAAAAACCCTTATGTGTGTACTGCCCACACAAATAAAAAACTCTCAATTCCAATAGTGATGTGAGGGCTTCATTTTTGTAGAGGATATTTATTCCTCTCTACTCGTGGTCTGGGTAGTTCAAGTTGTAGTGCATGGTGTCTTGTTTTGTCATTCCAGCTTCCGCGTAATAGGTCTAGACCTGCGTATGTGCTTTGAGCAGTATACTTTCACGAGCAAATTCAAATTTTGTCAGCGTGAAATCCGAATTTTTCTACTCCTTCAGTGCTAAATGCGACTGAAGACGAACTACGTCACACATACTTCTCAGAATTATGACAAGGATGCTACATTCAAGTTCCCTGTAAAAAATATCTTTCATTCAAGTACCACCATGCCTGTAGTTACAAAGAATACAGTCCAGGTCGATAGATTCCCTGGGTTCACCGAGGAAAACTGCTGACTGAGTCCAAAATGTGGCACTGAAAAAGGTAAAAGTGAAACCTTGTCAACTCTCACAAATGTCTCAATCCAGTGATTACTACCAACTCAGCAAGTTTTTCAAGTCCCTGCTTTTCCTTGATGGAAGACCAATGAACGATACCGGCAAAATTTGCTAGTCCCCGGCTTGCAACTGAGCAAATTCCCAGTCCTGACAATCATGGCAATGACCTCTACCAAACTTGGCCAGCTTGACGTGGGTCTCTCAGATGAAGCTAGAAGGGTTTGCCGAATCCCTGTGAAAGATCTATTGGTTTAAAGCATGGAGAAATGGAGGTAGCCGTCTTAACTGTAAAGATTTTTTTTTTTTTCATCCAAACATTTTGAAATCCGGTACAGTTTAGGCCAGAATAGGCCCAACATGTTGTTTAGTCCTGCACTAAGAGTCAGAGTAGCGCCTTTCATTTTTGACCAGGCCGATTAGATAGTATGAGAGTACAAGTCAACTTGACTATAAAACACTCTATACCAATACAATGATATTGTCAAGATATACAGTGAAAACAACGTTGTGTAAAACATTGCAACGAACCGAATCATTATTTGTTAACCTATAATGAACGAATGAGATTGTTAATGTATGAACATCTGTAAATTTACTATTCTATTCAGTCTGACGTCACGTTTTGTCATACCCGTTACTTTTGTCCACAAAATTGCAACTCGGATGGGACTCAGCGTTGCGGAGTGTGTCCATACAGGCGAGATAGTACAGTCCTTAATGATAATACAATGTTCACTGTCAAATCCTACAGATAACGTTTAATTACCGCTTTGTTTAAAATTGACACTGTTTAACAATGCAAGTAAACCAAAGAGGTAACTGACGGGAAATTATTTAATCAGCATATCACAAATAAGTGATATTAAATTATATAAAATATTTAACATGTTTACGGAGTTTACAAATTTAAATAAAATTTGTTGTACCTTACATTAAACTTGGGCATTTCATTGGCTATGATCATGTATTTTGCTCCAGGAAATAGAGCTATGGCATTCTAACGAGTTACGAAAGATGTCTTTATTAATGTTGGAAACAATAACATCTAGCGAACACGTATTTCTCGTGTTATAACCACTTGCATCAGATAAAAGTTCGCATTTCGTCACATACGTAGGTCTAATAAATGCTGGGGCATGTGTAGCCTTGAACATATCTTAAATTGCATAAAATGGTGACATGCTTCCAAATACCACCAACCAAACTCCTTAGCCAAACCTACACCTGTGACGTGAATTAAGTCAAAATTTAGCAATATGAAAAACATTTGGGAGCCGTCTGTAATTAGACATGACATGTCACTGTCGTAAAACCTTATACACAGATATCACACACGCCATTTCCCAATCAGACGTAACAGCGGATGCGCTTAAAGTCAAGGTCAGTGTATGAGTGAGCGATGCTACAATATGCTACAATCTTAGTTTGAACAGCTTAGTGTCCACACCGAAAAAAGTCGAAAAGAACTAGTCGTGGGGAAGTTTGTAAGTTTCCTCGCCAGAAATTTTTTAAAAACTTTGCTGACCTTTGCATGGCACGTCTTGGTTTCAAGCATGTTTAGCTGATACCTCGTGACCAACAAACAGTGAATAATTATCTAAATCAGCAGATGAGGACTCCATTGGAATACCACATGATTGTTCCTTAACCTCAAATATATCGACAATCTAAGCGGCCCATTAAGGTCCTCAGCAAAAACACAAATTTTCAAAATAATCATGCTTTACATTACCTAACTCTGACGTCACTTTGACGCGTGCCTCATTATGTTCAGGCCACAGTATGAATGGATCATAGTTACGTATATCATGTAAAAAGTTCTCTTTACTACAATTTTTATGTTCATGTATTGAACCTTGTGCATTTCACCACCTTGCTCTAAAACTAGTGTACTGACGTCAAATAGTGTTCAGACATAAGAACTGCATCAAGTGACGTCTTTGTACTTTTAAAGCCAATCTAGACCCAAGGAAAAACTTCATATGATAGCTCATGTGTGGACAATTTAAGAATGGTCATGAAATGTTTGTGTAAATCGCACGGTTAGAACTAAAATCATGTCTGCCCCATTTTTTCCAAAATATCCAAACCAGCCTTTTAAGACGTAAGTAATTGGTAGTGCATGAAAACGATTTATTATTTTTTTTCATTGGAAAATGTATATAGATTATTATCAACAATTTTACAATATGTTTTCCAATTTAAATACAATACATGTACAAAGGACGCGTTCGTATCCCTGTTCAGTAGAAGCTTAACGCATACTGTTCAATCCATTGGAGCTGCAATATATTTTCCTGGATTCCTGCAAAATTGGTTAGAAATTGCGCCTACGATCATTAGTTTTGTTCCAAACTATATTTGCATATCATGACTAAAACAAGCTAAATAAGCATATAAACGTTTTAAATTGTATTTGTACATTGCATGTGCAGACTCTGCTGTATTTTGATTTTTTTCTCATGGATAGCGATGTGATATTAAATGTATATTTTACGTGCATGTATTAAATTTTTACATTCGAAACCTATGGTAAAGGTGCTGTGATACAATATTATACTGTCGGCCGACCATGATCCTCTTCGTTTTGACTCCTCTGTTAAAATGCACGGATCCGCCCGTATATAGTAACGATAGCATCATCTGTAAAAGCCTGCTTTATTAAACACTTACCGTTTTTTAACATGAAGGCAGGGTTTAACAACAGATAGCGTCCTATTCAACTGAACACGCGAAAAATTCAACACCTTCTCCGATATCTGTTAAAAACTTCCCTTTTTAACACTTAACGTTGCCACTTAACAGCTGGCTTTATTTTAACACGTATGGGTGGTACAAAGTCATCGCTGTCTCTTTTATTATTCCTCACTAACCATGTCTATCAGAGGATGCACAGATGTAGTGTTAGAAGAGAAGAAACTAAATGAATGTCCCATGGCCAGAGGGCGCGTTTTCAAATCAAAGCTTCAGACGTGAAAGCAATAACAGGTAACGTTTGTGTAATAAAATTTGTCACATATGCGGCAAAATCATCGATAGGCATCTAGGTTCACACGCAACCAAGCAGTATGGCTATATTAATCTGAACCAATATCGTATAAAAGTTGTGATCCAATTTTCCAGAATTGCATGTCATATTAGCCATACTAAAAATAAAAAACAAAAAAAAAAAAAAAAACAAAAAAAAAAAAAAAAACAACAACAAAAAACCCACCAGTAATAAAAAGTCTTTATCCACATTCTCAGAACTGTGTGCCTAATTTGCCGAAAGACAAAACTTTTCTAATATCCAAATCATGAACATCGCGCAATCAATTATGGCTAATTAGCATCACACCCATACACTCTGCCAGAAACACGAGAAACTCGTCAGTATTACTCTGAAGGGGCCAGTTCTGTGCACACACACACACACACACACACACACACACACATCCACACACACACACACATCCACACACACACACACACACACACTTGAAGGAACGACAACATCACCAGTTAACAACATGCTTACCACATGTTCCAGAACAGAATAGGTATACAGTCGTAGCATGATCAAAAATAGTGTCTTTGTAGGCAGGTGAAAAGGAAATTTAGATTTGAAATAGGATCAGACTTGACTACTGCTAAAGTAATTATACAAATGATGATGGGAATTTAGCATTAACATCTTTACTGCTACATTTCAGACATAAAGGGAAACTGTCCATTTCAGGTCTACATGTACAAAGTGATTGAAAAGCATCACGTATCCTATCAACTTCAAGCTACAGTGGAACCTTGTTCTTTGCTTGTCTGGTGATTACAAAACAGACATCATCTGATCATTAGCATATTAAATCATTATTTCTGGTTGGGATGTACAGACACCACCCATATTCCAACGGGAAAGACAAATCAACTTTGTTCGTTAAGAAGACTGAATCTGCCAACATACATCATCTGGCTGGTTAGGTATTCTGGTATTAAAGACTCATATACTTTCTGGTTGCGTTCTGGGGATTCAATTTATTTGCATTAACGTTACGGTATGTACAAATTGTGTAACCACCTGTATCCTTAGCGCCACGAAGCCTTTTGTGCCTGGCATATGTGAACGTCTTTGTGGGCTTCTGTGTCATCCATGATTCAGTCCAGCGATAGCAACTTTTTTATGGCTGAAGCTTATGAAGTAATTTCTAGCAGGCAAAAACTGACAAAATTAATGTTGTTAGTGATTAGAAGATGGTCCCGCAAGAGGGGGGGGGGGTCTTGATATTCGGTACTCAGTAAGTTTTGACCATTGTTCTGTATTCAGTAGGTTTTCTGAATATTCGATAAAACAGCGTGAAACCGCAGTCATGACCGACCAGAGACACTTAACTTGCTGCAGCAGTCACTTCAGAATAAATATGCTGAGCGTCAAATATTTGTGATATGAGACACAGGTAAAACACGTGCAATTCTCTGACTTTGTTGGTATGACCCTCCACCCTCACCCCAAACCCCCCTCCCCGTGCGAAGTATAAAAATGCATTTATTGTAAGACAATGGACTGTTGAGTGCGCAACCAGTACATTTCATACTTCATCTTATGGCCAGCGTGTTTTGCCCTTGTACCAAATTTAGAAATTATTGCTTGAAACTGTAATCGCAATTTTCCAACGTGTAGCTAAAACATGTAATGTTTTGCAACTCAGTCAAAGCGCTAATCTGTACCATGTAACGCAAGGTTGGAACTAAATCCACATCAATACGTTGACCAACGTACGTGAAATATAAAATACAGAAAGTGTTTGGTGCAATGTATTTAACCTTATATAGAGGTTCTTTCAAGCATTTAAATGGATTTGTGCCACAAGCATTTCAAATGAATTCGATTTCATTCTATATTTGTTTGATCGAAGAAAGAATGTAACTTAAGAAGGTGGTGTCTCTTTCTCAGTTTATTATACTGTTCTACAGCAACAAGGTGCCCATATTTACACAAAAATTAAACAAGTGATCACTATGATTTCACATCACATGAATATGCAATCATATTTTTTTTTCACTTTTGGATATAATGATACCTGATATGCAGTGGACCCAAGGATAAAAAAAGGCGTAACCTAAAAGGCTGTCTCAGATTTTCGAAAAAAAACAACCTTTGTTTGCCACCAGCGTCGACTATCACAGGTAGTGTGTCTTTGATATGTTGTCGTCATAACTGTAAACGCATGTCGCTCAGGACCGACACCAAAAGTATAACATGAGATACACATTCTTTCTTGTTTACAGTCAATCCGTGTGTTTACCACAAGTTTATACATCACAGTACATCAAAATATAAAAGTTGATTCGACATTTGATAGAAATTATGGTAAATACTTTTACATGCTTAAGCTTCTGTCAGTACTGTATCAGCATTAGCTTGCAATTTTTAGCGCATAGGGATAAAATGAATCTCAATCATGAGCGTTTCAGCAATGTATGCTATACCACTTTATTTGCGAATCTAGAGTGCCATTTTCCATTTGGTCCCATTCACTCCAGTCCTGTCACTTCAAAATTTGCAATTGAGGCAGTATGCATGTTGGAAGGCGTGTCATCTTTTGTGATGACCTCAAAGTGGGAGATGGATACTTTCCGCACCTGGAACCTGAAAGGCAGTGCACGAATTCATACAGGAGATGAAGGTTTAAAATGTTTTTACCCTTATAACCACGGTTATTCAAATAGAATTTGCACCCTATTACATAACATAAGGGAAGCAATACAACCGAGTCGAGAGCGTAATATTTTACCACTTGAGTTCATTAAGCTCTCGATTGTTGCCCAATAGCCTTCTCGTCATTAATGGGACATTTTTTTGCAATGTCAGTTCAAATTGTGTACTCGGGCATGAGATACCTATTTCTCGAACTTAAAATGACCTTTGTCAAAGCCAGAGCGGTGATCCACATGGAGACATAGAAGGTTAGCAATGTACACTGACACAGTCAAGACAAGTTAGCCGGAATGTCTATGTAGGCTTGGTAAGCTGCCTGGCATTATTAGATTGGAAACTAATAGGACATAATGATACTACGAGCAATACCAATCAGGACCATTTTGAGATGTGTGGCGCGTGCCAGGCTGCAGGCTACTGGTGATCCGACCAAAGAACAAGAAGACAATGCTGGTGGTACTCTGTTGTATTTTGGTGTCTTGTTTGCTTTGATAAAATGTGCAACTGTGAAATAAAATGTTTTTAGTGTATCGATCCATGACCGTGAGAGATGCAGCTTCAGGCCACAGGGGTGCAGGGGTATGGGGGGGAGGGGGTTCCTATACTACACATGAAATATATTCATGAAATTATATTTCATAGCAGAAATAAATATATATGTAGGGTCTCACATGGGTAGATTGAAATACGGTGTTTTCTTGTCACGAGAGAGCACATTTGTCGGTAACACTCACGAGTGACCGCAGGTCACGAGTAAATGTTACCGACAGAGATACTTTCAGGGCAGACATGGAGATATATTTCAAGGGAGTACATGGAAAATATCCTCAAACCATGGACTGATACTTCAGTTGAAGATATGGAGAGATACCTCCAGGGAAGACAATGAGAAACACTTCAAAAAAAAAAAAAAAAAAAAAAAAAAAAAGAAGAAGAAGAAGAACTGCTGACCCACAGGTCGTGCTGTGGAATTGCGTATGTAAATGTTACAGGACTTACTGACCAACAGTTGTGCTTTGTGTCAAAGTGCCATATTAACTTCCTGGGCTATGCACGCAAAGGCTGGTGTACTGGTTATACAAAACGCCGGACTTTAATGTGTGCTGAGACACAGCTGATCATTTGGACAACTTAACATGCCGACATTTTGGAATATGTCGAGATCAATTGATGAACACTGTTGAACACAGGTAAAAAACCTCAGGAACCATATCCTGACTCCATGAACAGTAAGCGTCCGTGTTGAGTATGTGTTTAAGTGCCAGCGAATCATTATGTGACACAAGCTTTTCACTTGTGATAAAGACACCTAATGATGACTATTACATTGAAAGTAGATTCCGGCATTTGCAGAACTAATGGGAGGAAGTCAATGCTGACGCGGATGTGAAGTGTCTACAACATTAGGCTACCGCCAAGTAAAAAATAACCGTGAATCAAGGAACTATGATCAAACATTACAAAAATTGACAAATTGTGAAGAGAAGTTCAAATTGTAACTCAATCAGCCACACTGGGATTACTGATCTTTGAAGGACAATTTGATTTTTTGTGTGTGAATGATGTTCTATTTTTAGTTGCAGCATGTCTTTTTTCCCCTTCAGTGCAATTATATATATATATATATATATATATATATATATATATATATATATATATATATATATATATATATATATATATATATATATATATATATACGTTGACTCTTTTAATGCCTGACAGGTTTTGACGGTTGCCTGGGTCTTCTGCAAGGGCTCTTTTCCTTAAAAGATGAAAAGAGTCAACCTTTTTACCACGCCTCCTGTCGTTTTACTCCAATTTGACTTCTCTATGTGTTGGTCCAGATCAATTTTCCGTCTACTTTCTGATAATGCATATTATGCTTAGGGCAATGATGTTCGAATCTATTGTGTACCGACATAAAATGAGAGTTATAAAGTGCTGGGGTGTTTTTCTAACTACCACGAGCATCCTGAAATAGTATGTAAATTGAAAAAAATGAAATTGAAAGTAAACTGATATTTTCGCAAATTTGTTTTGCTATGTGAACGCATGGGGCTTATATATCTATTTTTAAGCATAAGCGGACTATAGATTCTATGATATACTACCTTTGGCTAGAAATGACATATCACTCTGACAAATGTGGTCTCAGCTGTGATATATCAAGAGTTCGAAAATTTCTTTTACCCGGAGTCTGCTAAGAGTGAAATTATTGCCCCCCCCCCCAACTTAACGCTATTGTATTTACATGTAGCTTTTTCTATTTAAGTTACCAAAAATGTTCAGTGTAATTAATGTCATATTCTTTCTTTTTTCATCAAGACTGATATATAGTCGATCAGTCAACAGTGTTCCTCGGTGCGTCCTTGGAGCATTGCGCCCATAGTGCGCTACAAATAGATGATAACTCGGTTCACTGAGGGTTAAATATATGAACCTAATATGGTAATTATGTGTCATAACCTTACGATTGTGCACATTTCAGGGCACATTACCGGTGGTCTATACTAGCACATTCTTTATAGAGAAAATGAGGCACTGGACTTTGCTTGACATCACCGATGTACAGATACACATGTAACCGTGCTCAGTGGGTGTTACCATACTGGCAGTGTTTGACAGTTAGGACACAAAGGAAGACGTGTATAAGCGTGCCTATCTTGTGTTGTCAAACTTTTAGTGTGTGGTATATGTAGACACATTTGTGACTGTATGTACTCAGTTCGTGTTGTCTTCCTGGTTGTGTATGGCAGACATAATCTCATATGCGACCGTGCATAGTTGGTGTTGTTTTACTGTTATTGTATGGCAGAAATAATCCCACATGCGGCCGTCTTCAGTTGGTGTTGCCTCGCTGGCATTGTATAGCAGCTATGGCAGACATGGTCACATGTGTGACCGTGCTCAGTTGGTGTTGTCTTTAATACTGGTTGTGTATGGCAGAAATAATTCCACGTGCGACCGTGCTCAGCTGGCGTTGTCTTACCGGTAGTGTGTGGCGCGTATGGCAGACCATACAGGTAGAAAGGGGTGCCTCCATGGGCAGACTGTGTCACATTGCTCAGTTGGTGTTGTCGTATTGGTAGTGGACGATGAATAGTAGAGAAACGTATGCATATATCACAAGGCCCAGTTAATATTGTCATGTCTTGGTAGAACCAATGCATACATTGGTGATCAACTTCATTGGTGGTGTTTAGAGCCCGTTCGGGTTTCCAATATCTGATCCACCATTAGTAACCCAGTGCAAGTTGAATACTATGGCATACCTGTGAACATTGATAACTTTCTATGGGGGATACTAAGCGCGCGGCCTGGCCGTTTCCAACTTCTCTGTGTGAATGAAGCTACGCATGCGGCTATTATGATAAATATCTATTATATTCATGAATTTATTGATCAGTTATCTTTAAGTTTACGTGCATGTTCTAATCCTTTTTTCTGTTATAGATAAAGTTTGCGTTTGCTTAGGCAGAAGAACATGAATGATTCCAATTCATAATAATTCAGAAATGTAGACATACAAAATTGAAAAGGTCTTCGAATTATCTAAAATCTTTCAAAATCATAATCTACATTATAATCTATGGATATGTGTTTTGAAGTATCACATGATCTTTTCCTGTAAGGGAAAGGGTGTTCATGTTATTTGAGTAATTGCTCAAGGAGTTTGCAAATTCTTCCACAAATAGACCCCTGGTTATCTACATGGTTTACCAACACACACACACACACACACACACACACACACACACACACACACACACACACACACACACACACAAACAAAAACAAAAACAAAAACAAAAACAAAAACAAAACAGCTGGATATTCTTTCAAGTATGCTTATTTGAGAAAAATTACCACAGATATGAACCACTAAACCACTTCTCATAGCCACATGTATTTTAGAGAGTTCAGGTTTCCTGGTACCTGCAAGCCCAGCTATTGACTATTTTAAATACCTTGATCACCGAACATGATGAGAGATCTGTAACCAACCTACATTCAAGAAAATCATGCCTACCCTCTTGTCCTTCTTCAAAGCTATTACCTGTTCCTGACTGCCATAGGCAGAAACATAGCATGCAAGGTTGTGCAACATTGCTGGACAAAATTCATAATGCATTTTGGAATGGGGTTTTATAAACGGGCAACAGTCACCAGTCACTTTGCTAATGAAAGTCTTCCCCAAAATCATGTGGCAGCAACCAAATGAGCATTATTTTAAGGTGCAGCGGAAATGGCCGAACGTTTCAGGTCCCTAGGCAGCAAACTCTCCGATCAGGCACCCTGTCTGCTTTATTACCCAGGTACTAAGATGTATCGCGTCTTCAAGTAGGTACCCGATACATGAATTTGTTTGCTTTGAAAACTGGGGGACAGGGTAAATTTGGGTTGCTACATCGAAAATTGTGTGCAAAAGCGCTGAATCTCTCCATGTGGCCTGTTTTTGTGATACTTCTGGGCAATAAGTATGACATTTTCGAGAAAGTTGGTCAACAAAGAAACAAATTCTCAGCACTGTAAAATCAGCACAAAACTTGTAAAAGTTGATATCTAATGTTTCAGCTCCGTATATACTTGACAGGAAAATATATTGTGACTGACAAAATTTCAGCCTCAAAGTATTCTTCAGTTTATCAATATGTTTACATTATTCCCAATTTTAATATAATAGGTGTGGAATTTTTGAAAGATTTTTTTCTTGACGTTTTAAAACCTTTCTTACACAAATGGAATAAATGGCATTTGCATTAAGTAAGCGATGGGCTGTTTTATAGATTCAACATTCGAGTGGTTGAAAAGTTACGTATCTGTATCTAACGATCAAGTGACCCGACGCAGCCAACCGCCCCTGCCTGCTGATAGACGTCGGAATTGGCCAAGGCACCTTATTCTGTGCTTTCATTTTTGGTATACGGCAACAATGTAGTCGACATACTACTACTACCACTACTACTACTACTACTACTACTACTACTACTACTACTACTACTGCTATCACTACTCTGGCTACTAATGATATGATTTTTAATATGGTGTATATGATTGCACCAGGTGATTTTAAGAAATATGCCACCCGAATATTTCGAAAATTCCTGCAACAATTCATATCAGGGTATGAGGCACAAGTTAACTGTCTTTGATTTTCGCCTGTATAACATCCCGTTAAGACGCAAAAACACTTTAGTGAGATGAATATGATATGCAGTTCTAAAATTCCGACAATATGTGACTAATACGACTTTTGTTTGCACATCACAAGCAAACACACGCAGTTTATGTGCCATGTGGTCATCCTTCTTCTCATTCTGCAATCTAAATTTGATATGATAAGTTAATAAATTTATTATTAAAGAATTAAACGTTTTGTCCATAAATACGGAGAGCCTTGACGTCCAGTCAAACTTCACTTGGTTTAGGTCTGCGGGCCATATTACATGCATGCTTCTTAACCATCTGCCCATTCTCCTGTCATTCCGGTGACAGCATTTCTTTGTAATATGAAAGTGGGTGTCACCCAGAGAAGCAAGGCGAGCAGTAGATTGAGTTCAATGTTTATGTTACGTCAATCACGTTCTCCATTTACGTCACACTTGCATGAGAGACTGCCGCTTGGCGTCACAGCTGGCAGGGGGCCAGTGACCTGCTTAAAGAGATGCCTTTCCAAATGCGTCGGTGTGCATGCTGCATCAAAGCGGGAATAAGGTATTAAATAATTTGTTGTTGTTGTTGTTGTTGTTGTTGTTGTTGTTGTTGCCGCCTTCCATGCTCAATATACACAAAACTACATATTACGCCTCAACAGCTTTCACCTCTCTACACAGAATTACTTTTCTGCTCCTTTCACATATATACCTCATCACAATACAAAATATCATATTCTAAATTCATAAATATCTGCTGATTAGATTAAATTGTCTATTCTTTAGGCAAAAGAATCTCTTGCCTAAATAATGATTTATTTCTGTGCATAGCTGCTCCTTCACTGTTAAGAATTAGACTTTCATGATTCAGAATTCCTTATACATTAATTTCTGCTCATTACACAGAATTACCCAATCCATATTCGTAGACTCCTTCTCACTATACCCGATTACCTATCTGAAAAGATGTTGTCTCGCTGTCAGGAATAATATTTTCCTCTCAAACGTATGGTGCCTCCTCATTTTACATAATTACTTCGAAAATCTTACATGGATGAGAGTCAGTCATTATTCGGCAATCACACCGAGTTACTTCTCCCGAAAAGAGGCTTTGTACAGTTATGTCACATCGAGTTATTTCTTACATAAAGAACTGACATCACCACGATTTATGACGTCAAATGTGTTATAACGAGGTTGGAGTTATTTCCTTAATCGTGACTTGATCCTACTCATTCAAAAAGTTATCTATTTAGCAAATTGCGATATGACCTCTTGAGATATGGGTGATACTATCTCATTTAAAGCACTATTCAATAGAATCACAAACTCTCCTGCTTTGGTCCTTTCATTGCATACATTATATTAACCGTTCACAGCACCGCCTTAATCTCTTTATGTCCATCCTTATAATTGGCAACCAAGAAGTACAGCCCATTCAATTGAAAGAGACTAGCCATGTGATTGGGAAGCGATTATCATTGACTGATGGCTGGGTATACGTCTATGCACTTCTAAACCAGTTGACAAAAGCATTAACACGTTGGATGACGGATATTGGCAAGTGCAAGTTCTGTTCCACGATAGCATATTGAATTACTACGTGGAAAAGATTTCATCTTAGACAAATAAATAGATGAAATACTATTGAAAGAGGAAATTTTAATTTCCTGGCCGGGCTGGAAAAAGCTTGGGAGTAGTAAGCTAGAGTGAAAGGGTGGCTTACCAGTCTTGATTTCTGACCTACATGCTTGCTTAGATATGCGTTCGTGTTCCCATTTTACACAAATGCGGTACTGTCCAGTATGTTCAACTGGAATTAAATGGATCATGGATTGGTTGCTTGGCGCACGTAATTCTCGGCGATAATAGCCTTAGTTGCAGAATGTCTGTTTGTACAGTGAGTGTAAATAAATCTTGTTTGTGCACATCTTTCGAAGGCAGCCATACACCAACACCATATTGAGATTAATTACTCATATGAACCAGTAACTAGACGCAGTATATATATATATATATATATATATATATATACATATATATATATATATATATATATATATATATATATATATATATATATATATATATATATATTTATATGTATGTATGTATAAGAGCATATTCAGATTGAATAATTTATGAAGAAGCAACCATCACACCATACAAAAAGTATGTCTGGTTTATATGAATCAAAACCACATTCAGATTAATAAGTCGTATGAATCAATGACCACGAGAACAGCCCTCCATCAAGAAATATTCTAATGCTCAGACGACATACTTTCAGTGCCTTCACCCACTACATGTCCCATTATTGACAACAGTAACTTCGAGAACAATAGCAATAGCAAAAGCAGCAACGATATCACAAAGACAGTTACAATAAGACTGCCCTTTAAGGTTCAAGTATTTCATAAAAACCAAAACTATCTAACGCCCCAAACCAGTCCGGTGATATCAATATCAGTATTCATTATTCAGATTCGATATTCAAATCCGTTCTACAAGTTGACTACAATGGATCAGTAGTGAAGCACCTATTGAGGACATTTTGATACAATATATGAATTGTGAAGAACTTAGTGAGGACATTTTGAATACAAAATGCGAAGAGTATCTCGGTGAATTGCAAAGGTGGGTTTGATTTAAACATTTTATTAAAAAAGAATAACAATTAGGAAGAAGGGCTACTCCCTATATATTGGGTTTCCAATGGGAACCATCAAGACAGAGTTCCATGGTAAGTATCCTCATGCCAACTTGAGTACCCTTCTAATGACCAACTTGCACAACAGAGTTTATTCCGTTCGTTTATCAATAATAAGATATTTACTGAGAGAGACTTGGTTCATGAACACATGTCCTCACAGCTATTGGACCCCACGTAAAATTTGTATTATCAAACACGGTCGATATACTCATATTATATGTTAGTAGCCTAAACCGTTTCCACAGCAAAGTTGCATTAAGTTCCCCCAACAAGATGTCAATTGTGACCAAACGCAATACACCAAGAGTGTTTAGTAATACAACCAATGGAAGTTACAAAATTCAAAGTAGCACAATTGTACACACCACCACATCACAGAAACACACTTGTCATTACAGAACACCAGTCTAATGCCAAATGCCTATATCACTCATAGTTTCAAGCCTACTTACCTTTCCCAGTTACTTATTCCATATATATATATATATATATATATATATATATATATATATATATATATATATATATATATATATATATATATATATATATATATATATATATATATATATATATAATTTTACGTTTTTTCCGGGTGGTGGTGATGCTGATGACCATCATACAAAAATTGTTATATATATATATATATATATATATATATATATATATATATATATATATATATATATGAGGAAAGCAGTCTTTATTGATGCAGTATGAAACATGTCACAATAGCAATAAGCAGAAGGTCTGGTTTCAAAGATAAATTATGAAGTAAATAGCCAACTCATATTGATACAAAACAGGATCATTGTGAGTCTCCGAAACTGTATACGGTGTCCAGGATGGTATTCTGATTATTCTCAGGTTTCCATGTCGCCAGAGAAGTAGAATTTGGGTGCACCTTTGTCGGTCCCTATCGCCCGCTTTTTACGACTGGCCATGTCTATTCGGAACGTTGCCACCACCATACACAGTTAGTTATAAAATTGAATTCAACTGAATGGGGAAAATACATTTAAGAATCCAACTTGGAGTCGATATTTAATTCTAACCTCAACATGAAGATCGCTAAGTTTTTTTCCAGTACGGAACGAAGATAGGGCTTCCTCGGCCTTTCAGTGGCTGATCCAAAATTTACTTTTGATTGAGGTGTAAAAGTTGCCTGCGGAGCATTCTCTCTGCTCCCCAGGTTGGTGCTTTCCGCGGTTAATGTAAATGTCAGAAACAACGAAAGTCGTCTGTTTAGCAGGTAAGCGTGAGAGAAAATTGCGAGATAAAACAGTGTGTCTGGTATGTGAGCATGTACTGCAGTCAAATACTGGATCTAAATTTTGGATTGTTTCGGTTGGGAGAAGTGCATCGGCACTCCCTGTAGCGGATCCGCCATTGCATTGGGCGCTGGCTATGAACTGAGATGTCATTGTTAAATGCTTAGAGCAAAGTGATGATGCCAAGCCAAACATTCTCAGGTTTCTGTAGCTCACGGTTCCAAATAGCCGCATTCTCCTTTGGCTTTACATCTATCAAACCTGGATAGAAAACTGTGACGATAGTGTGCATCTGGAGAGGTCCCAGGTGCACTGCCAGCGGGCGTGATTACAAAATGGACAGAACCAGGTGTTAACACATCCGGGTTGTCTGTTGCTAGTTTAGGAGAGTCAAAGTATTGACAATAAAACTACATACGATCAAGCACATTTGTGGTCTTTGACACTGCAGCTGCTGTAGGATACTCTTATTTCATTTTTTTTTGCAGATAAAGCGCCCGCTTTATCATTACACAATGTTGTCCTGGGGCAGGAATGTAAGATGTCTTTACTTTTTTAGTCATAAAGATAGGTTAGGGGAGTAATTTCTAAACAAGCCGCGCAATATTTATGTCAGGTAGTGATACATTTTGATCAATTGCATATTGATACATGCGTTCAAAAAAAGCCATGATGTTATTGAATTTTAGCGGAAACATTAAAAGTGTCAACTGAGTAATTTGCACCTGGCAGTTAAAAAGATTTTTACCTGTACAGATAATAATAACCATTTATGATTATTTCGTATGTATAAGGCCCGCTCAGGAACTTTGGACTTTATTGACTACACCAATATTTACAATGGTAATCTGTCACATACATACATACATACATACATACATACATACATACATACATACATACATACATGCATACAACAACAGGGACAATAACAACATTGAAAAAGAAATACAATGGGATACACATTACACATACACAAATGCAACAAACAATTATATATTATGAAGCAATTAAGCGAGTAGAAAAAATGTAATTTGATGTCATAGAGGTCCGTTGATGTCTGTACATTCTTTTAGGTAAAAAGTAAATTTTGAAATCAATTCTGTATCGTTTAAACTCATTATGAATATAAATAAGTGTTCATCGTAAAAGCTATCTAAGTTAAAAATCTGTTTTATTTCGCTCAAAAATTTGTTTCTGGGAGTTGTAAATTTAGAACATTTTAAGACATAGTGTTTTTCATTTTCGATTTCTTTGCAAATATCACAAACTCTGAGATCAACAGGAATTTTGTTTGGTCTTTTGTGGCGTCCAGTTTCAATACTTAAATTATGTGCACTTATGCGAAGGCGGGCAATATATTTGCGTATATCGAAATCTTTTATCTGGTGAAGGTATAATTCTAAATTGAAATCCGTTTTAAAAAGAGTATACGTTCGCAATTATCTTGATCACCTTGAGAATTTAAATCTTGCCCCCATTGAGTACAGAATTTACTCCGGTCATCTCGCTCAAGGCTGACTAAAAGGCAAAATGTTCCAATCTTTGTTTTATTCCGTGTATTGACTTGAGTGCAAAATGTTATTGGAAGACCCATTTTAGGTAAAAAGCACTTACAAACATATGCACGTGCAGACAGAGATAGACAGACTTATATATGGATCAATGGGCCGACAAATAGATAGATAGATAGATACATACATAGATAGATAGATAGATAGATAGATAGATAGATAGATAGAAACACAAGCAGACAGAGAGAAAGATAGATATACAGAAAGATAGTTTGACAGACAGACAGATATATATATATATATAGATAGATAGATAGATAGATAGATAGATAGATAGATAGATAGATAGATAGATAGATAGATAGATAGGAGATTGGCACGAGGATAGGGAGATAGATACATACGTATATTTTGCAACCAAGAACAGAGATGCCCATTTTAGTGTGTACAAAATAATCTTTGCAGAACTTTCTGGCTGTTGTATTTACACATGTATATCTGCAAGACCTTTTCGAGTGTTTGAGCTTTTGGAAACTAAATCGCTGTAAGCGCTAGCCTGATAAAATAAAAGTTACTTACTTTGGCCCATAGAGCAAGATAGGCAGACAGACAGACGGACGGATAGACGGACAGACAGACAAGCAGACAGGCAGGCCGGCAGGCAGACAGACAGACAGAGAGACGGACAGATAGATAGATAGATAGATAGATAGATAGATAGATAGATAGATAGATAGATAGATAGATAGATAGATAGATAGATAGATAGATAGATAGATAGATAGATAGAGTTTTATATACATAGAGTACCGCTACAAGAAAACAAGGAAGCAAAACATTTGTCAAGCGATCCAGATATGACAACTGTGACGTCAAGACACAAATCTGAGTTTTTGTCGGAAACAGCGAAAAGCTTACCATAGTAAATTGCCTACATATTCCTCTTACATCGTTCCTTATGGTGACTGTGATACGAAATGTAAAATATCTTAAAATAATGTGCATGGTTGTGTGAGAATTCGTATACTGCAAACAAAGTAAACAATGATTGCAAATGTGTGTCTGCTCACTGGAAAATGAGAAGCAACCTGAAACGGAGCAAGTTCACCCAGCACGAATTGCAGAAATAGGTTTCCCTGACACGTTGGCTCTTGGTGCCAGAAATGAGGATGTCGCAGCGCTTTATGAATCACTGAATGCAAACGACAAATGCTTTTTTTTATAATATGGAACACGGAATAATGTGTATATTATTATTGGAATTAAAAGAAAGTTGTTGAATATCAAATTAGACTATTTTTTTACCCAAAATCATTTTTTTTTTCAAAAAAAAAAAAAGTTGTCGAATGCGGCATACTTTTTATCACTTTATTCTGTAAACAAGCCTAAATTGTCGTAATATCCATGTTATCCATGATTTTTCACTATTTCATCGAATAGGCATATAATACATCTTCGCTTCCACGGTGTTTTGTCGACTATGAAGAAACGTATGGAATACCAAAAAATATGATAATACCTCAAGGTATGAGTGACAAAGAATGTGCGTGCTCTATTTGAGAAACCGTAGACACAATGGAGCAGTGTGGGGGCAATACAGTAAGACACGTGGCTCTGGGTGAAATCAGGCCTAGATTCTCTCCTGAAAGTAACATTGCGTCGATGATGTTTTTGTGCACGTCAATCACGAAGTCCACCTGTCACCTAAACCAACACATCCTAACTTTCATGATCAACTTAAAAAGAAAGTCATTCCGTTGTGCTGACACGACATATGTATTGATGCTTTCGATTGTGTTCGAAAGTAATAAATGCACAAGTGAATGAATAATAGGCTTTACATACCCGATTCAAACCGCTTCTTGTAAAGCTCCCTGGTGACGTCGATTGCATGACGACTTTTGCAAACTACTTTAGAAAGTGGACGACGTTTGAGTTTGTCTGGTCAGAAGCTTTTATTTCTACCTAGGTGTTATCAAACTTAAAGTAAAATGTAAATGTGTTCTTCCGTTTATTCAATTTCTTAGCGTAAAAGGTATAAATCGAATAATACTCAGTGTTAGTCAGTGAAAGCGGAATTTTACATGCATTTATAGATTATTCAATCATTATAGACCAAAACAAACAAAATACAAAAAAACAAAAAAAACCCAGAAAATAACAAAAAACAAAAACAAAAAAACCCCAAAAACCAAAAACCAAAAAACAAAAAAACACACAAAAAAACAAAAGAACCCCCCAAAAAACAAACACAAAAAAAGAACCCCCCCACCCCCACCCCCAAAAAAGAACAAAAAAGCCCCCCAAAATGACTTAAGATGGGGAAACAAATTCATGTTGTGTCGTTCCGGCAATGTTGGATGTGATTGAGGCTTGTATTTTCGATTGAGGGTAAACACAACGGTTAGCGGGCTATGGGGCCACCAAAATAGGCAGGATACTGACATTGACAGTGAGTGGATACAAACTAGAATATCGAAAAAGACATTCAATTTTTCCTCCTGCTTGTCAAAAGCCACACACATACACAAAGCTATTCGTCTCTACATCCTTGCCTGCTTTTTTGTAAGTATGCAAAATACATATAAAACACATGTATTTTGCATACTTGCAACAACCAAGTGTCTAAAGGCTTTTTGTTGCATCGAAATTCGTTGTATAACAAGACACAATTTGGGTATATCCTTTCCGAAGAATAGCTTTATCTGAAGCACTAACTGAATAGACAGGTCCATAAGTTTCATACTTGTTACATAAAAAGTAAAATATATTCCCTGCTTACCGGCGTGACTGCCGATCACCATTTGTTGTGCATGCTCTGTTTTTAAAACAGAGAACGAACTTCGGTGTAGAAAAAAAAACACTATTTCCTCTAGAGACTGCTGTGTCTTATCTCAGTGTTTTTTCGAAGTTGTTTTCTACAAGGACAAACTGGCGTAAGAAGTACGGAATACATGCGCAAAAGTCATTCTTTCAACATAAAAGTACATATTTCAATACAGTAAATCTGTTTTGAGCAATAACGCAGTATCTTCCAATGACAGAAAGGTGATTGAGTGCTGCACGTTTGCCGCGACACTATTGATATCTCTACAAGTATTTTACAACGGCACTGAGAAAATGAGCCGTGTAATCTATGCTGATAATCTCATTTTTTCCCTTCACGTTCAAAGAAAGGGCTACACGCATGTTTAGATAAATTGAATACTAATTTTTCTCATATGCATTATCTGAATCAGATGCGGAACCTTGAGTATGTTGACGGAGTGCTGCACGTTTGTCGCACAGCATTGATGATGTTTTCACCTGTACTTTATGTGCGGCAATGAGCTCAGTGAAATCATCTGTTTAATGTATGCTTATAATCTAATTTGACCTTGTAGACCAGACAACGTTTTGCATGCATGTTTTAGATAAATTAAAAATTTATACTTATAAATACTTATAAATTCACGTCGGCCATTACGGAATCATATATATATATATATATATATATATATATATACATTATTATTATTATTATTATTATTATTATTATTATTATTATTATTATTATTATCATTATTATTATTATCATTATCATCATAATTATTATTATTATTATTATTATTATTATTATTATTATTATTATTATTATTATTATTAAACAGTAAAATACCTAGATTTTAATCAAACGAGGGAACCTATACATAAGATCCTATTGTATGAGATGAAAAGGGAGGACACAGAATACAAAGTAAAGAGAACTGTCTTAAGAGAGAAAGGAATGTTTTTTGGGGGGGTCTGAGGGTTGTATGATTGTTACAAATATCCTTGAACAAAGGACGAGTGCGAAACAGTCCGTATTGATTTCCTGAAACGCCATATAGGATTGCACTGAAAAGTGTATTGTTACTGTTTCCACGCAAGCAAGAACAATCTCTAATTTCATTTACAGTATTAAGATTTGTGTGAAAAATGGTTTAGATTTGTCAATTTACCGCCCGTGGCCCTATTAAATAAATCATATTTGGACCATGGTACGTTTAATCTATAACGAAAAAGTTCCTCTCAACAGCCTACATGTATATACAATATTCTTTATTCTATAAATCTACAATGTCTTTGGAACAAAAAAGGTAATAAGAATGACTGTTTCGAGGATGATCTGGGCAGACAAAGATTAATGTAATACTTCGTGACAAGTAGAAATGCACATTGAATACAAGACATGTTTAAGACAAAAATTACGACATGGTGTTTCATTAAGCTTAAAATTATTAAAGGACGATTATTGAAAGCATGCAAGAATTTATCAACGAGGACATTGTGTGCTTACCCATGCCTTATTTTTGCAATTACAATACGCGGTGCAAATCATAAATTTGATTAATTAAATTATCTATGTTACTCATTTTCCAAACAATGGTAAGAATTGTTCCATTTTCTAATTATGGAGCCAATGCCAATGAATTATTTGAATGATTACACATACTGAATATCCAGGATTCTCACCCATTCAAAACTTCGTTTTTTATGTACAAATGTTCAATAACTATTTTTTTCTTTATATGTGTGATTATTATTTTGAAACAAAAGATATTTTTATCGTTATTTCAGAAGAAATCACTTGAGGTCATATTTATTTATTTGCAAATCTAGCAGCAAAAGAAATTTTATATCAAATGCCATGGCCCACTTATCTAAAATCTCATTCCAGCAGAAATAAAAACGAATATGGGTTGGTTTATTTAAGTTTCAATTAAAGAAGTATCTACGTACCATTCAGGAGAATGTGTGAAACTAGATACACTGATACTGTGTCAGATAGTACTCTTCTTCACTGTTATAATGTTGGACATAATGTATATTGAATCTGAATGTAACAGACTTGTGCAGTCATATTATCTATAGCAAGGTTGATTTATGGGGGTATATAGGCGCTTTAGCTTTAATTCACCACCATATGACTTTCATACCGTCTATTACCTATTATTTTAACATAACTGAGGGTATCCAGTGTATAATAATACGGCAATAAACGAGAATAAAAAAAAAATTGTTTATACAGAGTAAAATAAATGCGAACTCAGAAAAAATATTATGAGGCTGCATAACGTGCCATTAATTCAACCGTTTAGAAAGAAAGACATAGGAGACTATAAAAATTACAAGTGAACAATGGAGTATGTGATCAATGAAATACCCTGGGAAACGGATCCATATTTTAACAAGCTGCAGTCAAGTCATGAATGAAGACGACAGGAAAATTAATGTTGATAAGGAGACAAAATACAAAATCCATGTTATGTTACACATATTATTTTCCTGTCTGTTATATTTTTATATTCTTTTAATGAAGTGCATCCTTGAGTGAAGACTCTCGTCAAATGAATTTTTATGTTTTATTCTTTTCTGTTGGTTTAACATATCGTCGGATGAAGTGTAGCACAGGGGAACCCGTGCTTGACGTTTTCTGACAAGTTTGTGTCTGTCATCTTTCGCGGGTTTCTTTTTGTGTGCTTTGTATTTTGGCACATATGACAGGGACATTGAGAACACGGTTTGTTGTTAATTCCCAAATTAATTAATGAAACATCCACAAAAACATCAGAAAAGCTACAAACCAATTTATGCCACCAAACCTTAAGATATATTTATATCCGGTTCTTAAACGGATACAATTTAAAATAAACGAGCAAGAAATATATATATATATGTATATATATATATATATATATATATATATATATATATATATATATATATATATATATATATATATGCATACTCGATTCTAGATGTATAAAAATTCCTCTTGGTTAATTTGTTGATTTCATCTATGATCCTTTGAACCACATGATGGCATGCTTGATTTTTATTTCTGATTCTGACGTTGTCCACCAATACAGAGATTCATCTCTTACCCTGACATTGAAATATGACCTTGGTATGGACATCTGACCTTGAAAGTTACCTCTGCCCTTGACAGTGACCTCTGACCTTGGTATTGTCCTCTGACCTTAGCATTGACCTCTGACCTGGACATGACTTGTGACCTTTAATATTAGCCCGACCTTGATACTGACCTCTGACCGTGATTATGACTTCATTTCAAATGAACCTCGGACCTTGATATTGATCCTTGACCTTGGTATTAACCTGTGACATTGATGTTTTGATCTCTGACCTTGCAAGTGACTTCTGACCATGGCATTGTTCTTTGAACTTGATATTGTCCTTGCGGTGTCCTCTAGCTTTGAGAGTGACCTATCATCTGGATTTTTACCTCTGAACTTGGTATTGACCTCTGATTATAACATTATGATATTGACATTGAGCTCTATCCTTGATATTGACGTCTGACCTTGGTATTGATCTCTTACCTCAGGTGACAGTGAACCATGACATTTTCAGTGGCCATTGACATTATTTTTAACCTCTGACCGTGATATTGACCACTGACCTTCATATTGACTTCAGATC